>OU015492.1:40202892-40512892 GCA_907164885.2 Dolomedes plantarius | reverse complement strand
ATTAAACTTTTGGTTACTTTTAGTTCTGAATTTATGTACTTTGTCTCAAGATCAACATTTCAAAATTATATTATTTATATTATATATTTCATTCGTTATTTTAACAAAAACACTACACACCTCTACAGAAACACGCCAGTTGGAATATTTCATATAAAATTTTCTTATTTCAACAAATGATGTCGTAAAAAAATCTAATACATATCCAGTCTTCAGCTTCTGAAAAACAACTGCAGGAAGGGGACCTACGGTACATAAACTCTGAATACCCTATTTATCTATATAAATGTAATATTCACGTTCATATGTGTTTGTTTTCAAACTGCATTCTTTTAAGCTCTCTTTTTTTTTCTCCCTCTGTCTAGTGAGAAAATGACATGTATATATTAATTTCCTTTTCTGTCCGTTTTCCATGCGTACATCTATTTCATTTCTCATTTCGTGAACCCGACGACAGTTTTATTGCAGTTTTCATATCTTGTAACAAACTGGCTTTATTTTTGACGTGTTGCTTCACACAAGTATACGAACCTTTCCCTTTTTCATTTTTTCCCCTCTTAAGCGTTGGTTTATTAGAAAAACTGTGTTTCAGGAGAGAGAAAATATTATTTAACCTTTGTCATATATTCACTTTAATGTGACAAATTAAACTTTCTCTGAAAAGCATCATTCAACATTTATTAATTTGCGTGACTTAAAGTGTAATGAAACGTCATTTTCGTTTTGGACTACATATATGAGTCATTGCAAACATTTAGGATGTTTCGCAGTTCACTCATTTATCTTAGCTGAAGAGTGTATTTTGACTACATATAATTTATCACACAAGACAGACACAATCCTCAACTGTTATTATTAAAAAAAGTATAATAACCCCAAATTTTTTTTTTACAAGTATTGTTAACATTTGAAAACAAATTATTTTCTGTTTCCATTTGACATAACATTGCTAAAACTTGTCCTTTGACAATTTACCTAAAAGAGGATTTTTTAAAGTATTTTGTTTTATCTTTGATATAAACTCCCTCATTTCCATTTAAATGTGCTTATGTAAGATTTCAGACTGTATTTCTTAAAAGCCCTGTATTTTAACAGACTTTGAAATGTTGAGAACTTGCTCTCATAAAATTCTTGGGAGACTTGGGATGTTTGACAACTGAGTAATATTATCACACAATATATATTAACACAGTAATTTTTTTCAAATTATGAAGAGAAAAAAAAAAGTCTTTGAAAACATAGATAATTTTGTGGTTTACAGAGTTATTTGTAGTATAAAAAAGTGTTTACGTTTAATTTTGTTTGTTATTAGAGTTTATTTTATTAAAGCGTTTGTTTTTAATTAAAGTTTTTATTTTTAATCAAAGTTTTTTTAATTAAAGTATTTTTTGTCTAATTCTTTCTAGAGATAAAATTAATTGAAGACAATATACAAACTGTTATATATTTACAAATACTTTGGTTAGGGTATCCAGAAGCTGTGCGAGTGTGTTTGCTTATCTATTTGTTTCCTTACCTTTTTTTACCCTTAGAAGCAAGGTAACAGTGTTCATACGATATAAAATACTTTGAAGCATGTAGAGTTATTTTAAAAATTATATATTTATCGGGCATAATTTAGTACCTTTAAATAAACTACAAGAGTGATAAAAATTGAAATAAACATAACAAATATACATCAAAAAGGTCCTCAGTGAGTCTTTCACATACTAAAAGTGGTACCAGTCCTGAAATATTAGGGGATAGTTTAAGAAAGAAGGGTTTCAAAATTACAAACAACATTCAAATATTATTTGTATTTTGTTATGAATAGAAATAGAGAATCAATTTCGATACGTTGTAAATTCATATTTATTAATAAAGTGCAACATGATAGACTTAGTTTCGAGCATTTCAAATAAAATTTCAGAATCCAAAGAGATGGAAAAATTCTTTCAAAGAATACAGAAATCTCGCAAGAAATTTTTAAGTGCTCTGAACATCCATGAAAGAATATTAGACTTTTACACTCGAATTGTAAGGCTTTTAGGTCCAACGCTTTGTACAATATGAAGTTTTACATCCCTGTTTTATGCATTTGCCTGAAGTCTTTACTCGTTTAAGAAGAATTTTCTCTTAAAACCTTTTTTATAGTACGTTTAAAACGTGATAAAAAATTTTGCAAGCTGATAAAAGGTATCTACGGTAAGGATTTGTAAAGAAGGTTTTTATTAAAAATTATTGAGATTATTTTCCGTTTTATAAATTTTCATTTAAAATTTTGAAAACCAATTTTTAGAAACCATGCGCCAATGAACTCTTTAAAACATAGATGAAGGAAACTGCCTGCTCTATTTTGTGGATTTAAATGAGATACTTAAGATTATTTCTTAATGGCTCTTAATTTCAAAAGTACGGTAATGAAAACTTTAAAGTTTCAAACATTAAGAGCTTGCTATTTAATGTGCACTTTCAGAATGTGATACTTACTTTCAGATTTATATAACATTTTATAATATCATTAATATTATTGTCTAAAATACTATTTTCGTATCATTACTGCTATGTCAATTAAATAATGTATAGCATAGAAAATAATATAAATTTGCTCCTAATCTTTAGTGAAAAAATTTTTTGCATTGATAAAATAAACATGCTATCCATGTTTTAAATTAATGTTTTTTATGTTATAAATAAATTAGTATAATATTAAGATTGGTTCAAGTTTTTGGAGGGCACGTATGTTAATATACCGGTAAAAAATAATTAAAGCGATTATAATTACCATCTCGTCGTTCAAAATGTTTCATAAAGTCTTTTGTGCATGCTAATTTGAAGCTACTTAAGGTGTAAACATACCACTGCCTATGTTTAAACGCGCAGAATATGCTACTTAGAAAAAATAGGAGAAAGTAAGGCAAAAACACAATTCTTGCACTTTCATGTTTATGATTTGGTAACCATTAATATAGATTCATGAATATGCATCGGAGATATAATTAATATGAATGTTAGTAGTGTCGAATATGGTTACTAATCTAGACGGTGGGTAGTAAATGTTGGCTTTTCTAGATATATAATTATCCCATATAACGAGATATTTTATTATTTTCCTGGGAATTTAATAGCACGTTTAATGACTGAAATGTTTGCTATAAAGTTTAAGTTCTTCATAATTTCATGCAATGACACCACTTTGCATAAGTATAGGTTTGGGCTGATCACCGTTATTTTCCATTTCCTAATGAAATGGACTGAGCATGTGTCATTTTTATACCATGCATCATGCGTAATACTGGTTAATGAATATCATCCTAAAATTTTATAAATCTAAAAATATTTAATAAAGAGAGCATTTATATTGTTCCAAAATGGCTTAAAAATGCAACATTAGGATGAATTGCTGGGACAACACAAAGAGGAATGAGATAGGAACATGGAATGTTACATTTGTAGCTTTTACTGAATGGGATTTCAACGAAGATAAATTTTACATACCAAGGAAATAAAATTGGAAAAGTATCCCAACAACACTTCTCAAATATATTTATGTTTCCTAAACAGAAATATTTTGTCACAGAACCTCATATTGTTTTTAGCTTACAGTCACTACTAGACCACCGGTGAGCCATTTGGTCTATCTCTTTTGCGTTAAAAAAATAAATAATAATAATTATTATTCTATTAAGGAAAGTAATATATTTTTACATTTATAAGAAACATTTTGATTCAAGGAGTCAAATACTCAAATTTTTTTATCCATCACACCAGTCACTAGAATTATTTTTCGATAACAATTAAATTTTTCTCTTTAAATATTGAAATAAATGATACTGAACGTGAGGGATGATGTTTAGAAATATATTTTTTTTAAAACAAAATTTTAATTTTTACTAATAAAATATTTTTTGATTCCCATTTTTTTCGTAAACCATACATTTTCATGGACAAGGAACCTTCAAACTACTTTTGAAGACACTTAGAATTCAAAAATATGTACTTTGTGGAAGAATAGAATTTAGTTATCAAAATATTGTTCAAAATTATATATTTTTTAAAACAAAATATTAATTTTTACTAATAAAATATTTTTTGATTCCCATTTTTTCGTAAACCATACATTTCCATGGACAAGGAACCTTCAAACTACTTTTGAAGACACTTAGAATTCAAAAATATGTACTTTGTGGAAGAATAGAACTTAGTTATCAAAAATTGTTCAAAATTGATAGCATTTTTAAAAGGGTTCCATGCATATTCGTTGTCTTCCGAATTTCCCAAGATTGTGAATCGAAGCGTTACTAGATTTATTTTTCAAGATCAATTAAAAAAAATTAAAATAAATGATACTAAACGTGAGGGATGATCTTTAAAAATATCTTTTTTAAAAGACAAAATATTAATTTTTACTAAAAAAAATTTTGTGATTCGCATTTTTTTCGTAAATCATACATTTTCATGGACAAGGAACCTTCAACCTACTTTTGAAAACACTTAGAATTCACAAACATGTACTTTAGGGAAGAATAGAACTTAGTTATCAAAAAATTGTTCAAAATGAATAGCATTTTTAAAGTATACCATGCTTATTCATTGTCTTCCAAATTTCCCAGGATTGTGAATCGAAGCGTTTGTCACAAAACGGTGCAACATTCTTTGAAACGACAAATATTCTTAAAATTTTTAGAATACGAAATGAAGTAAAAACATGCAAAAAATAAAAAAAATGACATTCAGATTAAAACAAAAGTTATCTATGGCTTTAAATTCATACAAAAAAAATCAATGCCAATTATGTTAATATATATATATATGGTAAACTTAAATAAAAATTTTTAATGTATTAAAACACAGCATTTTTTTTAAATAAGATATTATTCTGCCAAAAAATTCTTATTTTGAATTCTAAGTGCCTCTACTGTAGTAAAAAAGAACATTAATGATTCCCATTCTATGTATCGAAAACTAAAAATTCGAAGATAAAGGTCCCTTGTCCCCTAAGCCGACACATGGCAACTTATTAATGTAAAGTCCTTCTATATTGGTTTACATTTTACGATACGTGAAGTACATACATTACGATATTTTCATTGCATAAATGAAAGTTTGTGCTCCCCACAAAAAAATGATAGCTATGCAAAATATCTGTTTTTTAATCACCAATTATTACTGTTTGTACAGTTAGTCTGCATTAAGCAAAAAAACTTGAAAAAACTATCATTTAAACAAACTATGTTCGAATTTACATTAATTTAATACTTTTTAATCCCACAATTTCGCGTCATATATTCGATCCCAAAATTCGAGAAATTTAAAAAATATTAATAGAAAATTAGGAAAAAAATACATTATAATGTACATGAAGTAATTAAATTTTTTATTATTCATGTACAATGACTTGAATATTTTTTTACAATCTGAAAATGATTCCTTTCTATTCTGTTTAATAAACTTACTATAATACATCTAAAAGAATATTTTCATCATATAGGATTTATATACGTATTGTAAGGACTTTTCCATAATAAAATGACCACCAGCCATTTTTTTTTATTTTATGCTTTAATTACATTTCTCGATTAAATACAGGCTATTTACAAATTTACAAAATAAAACAAATTAATTTCCTGGATTCACGTGGTATCGACGTATAAGATCAGACTTAAGTTGTCGCGGCGCTCTTTCAATTCTTTCTATGCCTAGAAGCAATCCAGTAGCATCTTCTCTCAACTTCAGTTCTACTTAACTTTCACTCCAACTGTAACTAACTCTGAATAACTGACTAACCAACTCCACCGGCTTTCGACGACTTTTTATACCTCCACTGAACGTTCTTCGCAGGTCTGGGAAACGCCTTCTTCCTTTCTCCAATTACATTCCCAGCCGACTTGACGCCTCCGGTTAGCCCTATGTAGCTAGCTTACTGTTCCCCCGCTGTAGTTAGAGCATACGGCCATTTATGTCGCTATGCGACTCACGAGAGTCGTTACATTATAACCTCATATAATTAAGTGTGTAAGGTATACACAAGATTTGATTCACAAGAATCGAACTTTTGAGTGAATGAATTAAAGAAGCTGCTTGGGATATGCTAATTTCGGCATACGCGCCTAGTATAAATACCATGCAGCGTCATTAATAAAAAAAAGTTGTTAATGTTGAAAAGGTGTTATCCTGCACTAGTGCTTAGCAGGCCCAAAGTTTACGTGGCAGTACTGCTGGTTTGACTCTCTGCTGGGTTGTGAGTATTGAAAATATATTGTTCTTGAAAGCTGTATTTATATATTCCGTACAAGTAGTACGTATGTTTATTGCTGTAAAAGCCAATTATATATGTGCAACGAATTCAATAAACATTGTTTCATGTATAAACTGTATTTGCATCAAATTCAAATAGAGTGCCCCTTAGTATTTTCTCTATACTGGCGCCCGAAAGTTTATATATACCCTGGTTGTTAGCGTTACATTTATAACGAACAACATAATTGAAATTAAACTGTGTACTGTGAACTTATATTGATAAAATTGTTGCAAGTACTTATATACTATTTGAAAATGAGTGTTGTAGAACAAAACCCTGCTGGAAATTTTCCTCGGGTAATTATGGTTCAGCAAATTGCACTATTCGAAGCCACCTCCAATGGCGGTCCCTCAAGTCAATTTCTAAAGAAAATTGAATATTACTTTCAGCAACAATGCACCCCAGAGGGGGATAAACTTAAAATTGCTCTAGCCGCGTTAAGAGGTAGTGCATATCAGTGGTACACGTGTATTAAAATCAGTAATCTGATTTTTAACTATTTGTCATTCAAGCAACAGTTTCTTAGCGTTTTTCCAAAGACCTTTAATCAAAGTGAAATTGAAGCGGAAATTTATTCACCAAGGCTACGTGAAGGTCAGTCTGCGTTAGATTTTGCTATGGAAAAGATTTCCAAGTGTGAGGAATATTTAGAAGGAATGATGGAAGCAGTAAATATAAAAATAGTTATCCAACGTTTGAAGCCAAGTGTTCAAGATTTTTTAGACAATGAAAATATTACAAGCAAGGTTACCCTCCTTCAAGCTTTAGCTAAACATGACAATAGGCATTTCTTCGCTACCCCTTACCCTCATTCAGGTACGAGAAGTTTTATACACCCGCGCCAAAATTTTTCGCGAGTTTCAAACCAGCAGCGTAAGCAGTATCGTGGGCGAAATAATAGAAGATCACGGCGTTAGAATGAAATTAGTGCACTTAAATTAAATAATATGCAAGCACCTTACTTGCACTGGCAAGTTGTTTCACATGATATGGTTCAACCTGTTGAAACTGTGTGGTCAAATGTATTAACTTGTCCGAGCAGTAATCATTATTTTGAGAATAGTGAAAGTCAGGGTATTTTTGTGGCTTATAATGAAAGTGAGTCTAGCTGGAATAATGCGGTAATTCCAGTACAAATTTCTGAATATAGTGCCGATACTAATGCTAGTGGTTTAGAAAATAAATCATCTGACACTTCTATTAATGCTATACCTGATATTATTAATGCTATACCTGATATTTTAGATGATATTCACACATCTGTTAATGAAGGAAATTTAGTAGATGACGAAGTATGCGTTACGGAAGTTAGTGAATACTTATTAGTTGACGAAAATAAAAATTCTTTAAACGATAGTAGGAACTTGCTAGGTAATGATGATATTATTTCAAGTTTCCATCCGAATGAGGATGCTGTAGGCCAGGTTGATAATATGGCTGTAAATAAAGTACACGAAAACCATACTGATAGTCAGGATGAAAAGTTGACACAGAGGTATACTGTAAGTAGTTTAGCTGATGCTTCGGAAGTTATAGACGTAGTTTGCATTAAAACGCACTAGTACGAAAAGCTTAATCTTCCTAAAACTGAAGCAGTGTTAAAGAATTTAAATGATAGCGATTCTGAAGAAGGACGTTTGAAAGAGACTTTTCCGTCAAAAGAGGATAAAACTAAAGGGGGATATAAAACGTGAAAAAGCGCCTTCAGGTTCCAGCATTAAAACTGCTAATACTGTAGTAATTAAGGCGGTTAACAGGAAGTCGTATAAGCACAAATACGAAAAGCAGAGTCAGGTTGTTGAAAAAATAGAATCTGCATTAAAATCTAATACCGATACAAGCAAAAGTACGAAGCAAAGTAACGTGTGCACTACAAAAACTCTATCAAAGGATGAACGTGGCACACATAAGGTACACAAGGTTATGAAAATTATAGATGACAATTCTAAAGGTCCTTTGCATAAGTACAGGAAGGAGACGCAAAGGAAACGGAAGATTTCAGCCGCCCAGCAAGGTTGGCCTCCTCCCAAGAGACCTCCTGTCCATCGTCAAGCCCGACCAGCGCCTCAGGACCTACGACCTGCTGCACGAAGGATGACCACACGGTCAACGAATCTCTTTACTAGGACTGCGACCATCAAGAGAGGTTCCATGAAATGGACAGACTGGTGCAAGGAAGTTGCTGCATTCATGAGGAACAAGTCTTGTATCAATTTTCATATTCTAACTCCCACCCTTCAATAAAACCAAACCAAATTGGTTTGAAGTTCCCCAGTGTATATACTGTGTAAACATTTTGAGGGGAAGGGGTGAGCCACTGAAAAAAAAACGGCATACTGTTGTTTTATAAATTTTTGAAGGGGACATGTAGTGACTAAAAAAAAAAATACATACTAACTACAGATAGCAACTAACTAACATACTAACTTCACAAAACATAACACATGTACATTATGAATTGGGGGTAGAGCAGATACAAACAGTCAAGAAATGTCATGCTGTGCAATTGTGTTGACACTTTTAACTAAAACAGATTTTTTAGGGCGCAGTTGGCCAGCCCAGTATCCGCAACTCTGCAAATCCACTGTGTGATGGTGTGACCTGGACCCTTCAGGGTTAGTTTTGTAAAATGGTAGTGGCGTTTTTCCTCCACACAACGTGTGGAAGGTTTTTTGACTTGCCACCCATTATGTAAAAAGTCAGACCAGCACGCGTTTTCAATTAGTTAACTGAAGCCGTTCAGACCTCAGTTACCTAATTTTTTTTTCGAGGGAGGCTAGTGTAAGGTATACACAAGATTCGATTCACAAGAATATAACTTTTGAGTGAATGAATTAAAGAAGCTGCTTGGGATATGCTAATTTCGGCATACACGCTTAGTATAAATACCATACAGCGTCATTAATAAAAAAAGTTGTTAAGGTTGAAAAGGTGTTATCCTGCACTAGTGCTTAGCAGGCCCAAAGTTTACGTGGTAGTACTGCTGGTTTGACTCTCTGCTGGGTTGTGAGTATTGAAAATATATTGTTCTTGAAAGCTGTATTTATATATTCCGTACAAGTAGTACGTATGCTTATTGCTGTAAAAGCCAATTATATATGTGCAACGAATTCAATAAACATTGTTTCATGTATAAACTGTGTTTGCATCAAATTCAAATAGAGTGCCCCTTAGTATTTTCTCTATAAGTGATGATAGTAGTTGAGGATAGTATTAAACGTTCTAATGCTACTAAATATATTATAAAACAATCGACGTAGGGTTTGATTAATTTTTAGTGTACAGTGATGAATGAAAGTTTTTCATGATTGAAAATTTCCAACAATATTCTTCCATGACTTAATTTACCAAATTTTTGGATTAAAATTAATGTTTCATTTAATTATAAAAATGTTTTTTTAGATTTCATTTTCATAGTTTCTACATTATAATAATTACGTTTATAACATAAAAATATGCTGTGTGATGCGTCACATTCTTGTTATAATCTATTAAAAGTTGCAGAAATCAGTGTACATTTCATCTTTTCTTTTTTTTATCTATTCCACCAGCAAAATTTTTCAAGTAATATGGACATTTCTGAACTATATTATAAGAAATGTGAAGTATAATCAGATATGATAATAAATTCCATCAAGTGTGTAATGTGTTAAATAAATTACGAAACTAAGTTATTTTAACAACACCCTTTCAAGTAACCTGTGCCCAACTGTTGAAAGTGACAGACACGAACTCCTTGAGGAAATATTCATTCCTTTTTTTTTTCTCCTTTTTACTTAACATGAAATGTACTCGCGATTGTCTTATTTGATAAGTAAAATTGCATATAAACTAAATTCGCATAGGCTTACATGCTTGCTACTTACTATTTCAATCAGTGTTTGAAAAGATCATTGACAATCCTAAGAAATAAATTCCTTACATATCACAGTAGACTCCCGTAAAACGCGATTAATGTGTTACGCGTTGTAGGTAATCGTGTTATAGGAAATCGTGTTTCCTATTACACGATTAAAAACAGATAAATGTAGGTCTAAACATTAAAAATTTCAAAATGAAGTTATATCGTCCAAGTAACACATTCAGCTTTTTGACTATTTTTATATAGATAGAAAATATGTATATAGTTGTGAATGATAAAGTTCCTTTTGCGGGCGAAATTTATATTTCTAAAGTAATACTAGATACTTGTTACATTAGCTATCATATTTGTAAAGAAGTTTATACTTCTGTGGCATCATGTTTCGAAGTGCTTTATATTAAGATATTTTAACGGAAATTATGCATTGCATAACATCCTAATAAGAAATCTAGGCAACAGGTAATTACCAAAAGAATTATAGTTATTTATATAAGCAATAAAAATATATTTATCTTAAATTAACAGTAGAAATTTAGAGTACATACTCCTAAGTCCAATAAATATTGGAGCATTTTATTTAGATAAACTTTTTAATTCAGGAAATTGGTTATTTATTCATATTACTTTAAATGTTCACAAAGAACAGGATATTATAAATATAGCTGCACTCAAAAGAGATTTTGTTTCAAAAGTAAATCTTTAGAATGCATAATAGTGTTTTTTATTTCTTTAATGAATGGCTCTTTACAATTACGTTCCATTTATTTACTACTTACAAGAACGTAAATTTAATTATTCTTTAAAGGGGAGCATGCACTAAATCGAATAAAAATATCTCACTAAATTATCCTGAAGGAATTTAATGGAGACGCGTTATGATACTCAATAAACTGATTATTTTTTTAAAATAAGGTTTTAAAAACAAATCTCAAAATGAATGACTCATTCTATGTGATTTCCTTTGAAGTTTTTAATCAAATATTAAAATTTAATTGCTTGAAAGGGGGACCGAAATGAATTCGGAAATAATAACTTTTTTTGGATTCATTTTAGCAGCGTTGATTTCCAATTTAAAGTTTTTGTTTTTATGTCAGTAAATATGTAGTTGTGATTGCGTTAAAGGTACTTCTTTCTTAGTTTACTCACTTTTGAAAAGACTGTGACAAAAGAGTTTTGCTGCGGTTAATTTTTCAGTCATATACCCATTAAATGACAATTGGAATGAAATAAAATAACAATTCTTACAATGAACAGTATCATACAGTTATAAAGAAATATTTGCAGCAATAACCATGCTGATTTTTTTAGATAAAGAAAAAAAACATGTATCAAATTCCATAATAATTTTTATTTTTAAAAAACTGTTTCACTTCTCTACTGGTTTCACTGTCTAAATGGTATACTTATATATCTCGAAAAGCCGACTTTGACTGCTCACCTTTTAGGTAAGAAACCATATTCTGAACTAGCAATAGACATGGAATAGCCATCTGGAATAGCCATCACCGAAGACAGCAGTTTGAAGGAATCAACATCTGAAAAGTAAGTAAATGGATTATGCAAATCGAATCACCTTAGTACCGTAGGTTTTGCTATCTTCAATTAGGTCTCACAGTTGGGATTAGAACTACGGGAGAACTGGAGCATTAATCGAAGAATATAGCACAAAACATGTGGATCTTTAGGAAAATGGGATATTTATTGTCTATTTTCTGATGGATATAAAGACATCAACAAATTTCAAACATATATTTGTCGATGCTTTGGTTTCACGAGTTTTCTTAAAAACACTGGAATTAGATATTCCTTTGCTTATGATCTAATAAGTGATATGCAATCCACTATAATAAATGCAATGGTTTTTGTGTACAAATACAGGGTAAATGAAAATATGTCCTTGATTGCACCGTGAAATAAAGAACCATATTATAGAACTCAATTGTGTTTATTTTGTCACCAAAAGATACAGAAACGAATCATGTTTTTGACATTACCTATTAGGTTCCGATACGAGAACCCCGCGTTGCACGGCACACATCTAGGCGATAGTCGATCTCCATCCAGGTAGGTTCGATCATAGGCTTCACAGTCGCTATTGCTGAAGTGATTCTGTCCGATAAATGACGTAGCCCGGGATCTTCTCAGCATACACAATTTATTTCCAGGTACCACATAGAAAAATGTCTAGAAGGGTAAAATTGTGCCTTCTTGGTGATAAACAAATTGTATCGTCCTTCCCTACCCAACGTCGAAATATATATAGGAGGAAGAGCTACATCACAGCGTTGACGCATTTCCCCAGCGCAGTCACGATAACTATTACATGTTAAAATAAAATTACCAGATTTAACCTACCGTTTGCTGCTACGCAAAATCCGATCGGTCAACTTTTATTCCCGGGTGTACACAACTGAAATCACGGACACTATTTTCGATAACCCTGTATATAATTAACTCTCAAGCATTACACCACAAATTATAAATAGTGAAATTTATTCTCCTATATATAATTTTTGAAGGTTATACTTATAGTATTTCTTAAATCCAATAAATAACATTTTATTAGTAACCAGATAAGAATTTCACGAAAAAAATATTAAATGATGTTAAGTAAATGATGTTTTCTGTTGTATAGATTAATTATAACTTTTCACATATAATTTAAGCTATACATTTCATAGTAAAATGTCTTCTCTTTAACAACGGTAATAATGCATATCATTTGGAGTTATATATTTAAATTGATTTTCGTCAAATGTGAAACTTTCTTCAGACACGGTTTTAAAATACTATGATTTTTCTGAGTAGATAGAAAGCGTCATTCAGTTTTGAGATATACTAATTGTCGTAAAGTTGATCTAGGTTTATTCTCATTACATCACCTCCTAAATGACATAACTATTCTAAGATTCAGTGAATCCAGAACTTGTTTGCTTCTTGCGACAAACCAAACAAGGTCTTTAACGATCACATACTTTATTAAAGTTTTGATTCATGGGAGAAAACCTTTTCAGTTAGTGGAAAAAGGCAGTTTTGTACTAGGGGAACAACCGGTGCTATTTTGGAAAGCTAACCAAAATGTAGACGCTCACTATTGATTCCCGCCGCGAGGTTTGCTCTTGGCTTAATGTCTTTCGTCAACAGCTGGCCTGTCTTTGTTATGCAATATTTTTTTAAAGAACTTCTATTTTCATAGACCCTCGTAATGTTGACATTGATGTGAGTCTTTTAACTAGCCACATTAAGGGAAATGTCTACCTGATTTGCACCCGGTTGAAGTATTTCTTACTGCTTGCTGTTAATAAAATCTGTGCAACGTAATTCTTTCGAAACTGTCGTAAAATGTTGCTTGCTTTGTGATAAAGTGCAATTTGTATGATATTTTTAAACTGGAAGGTTTGAAAGGTTACCAACAAAGAATGCATGCAAACAATAAACCGGTTACTAATATAAGAGATAAGTATGGACCTTGTCATTAATAATAACAGACATGAATAGTCTCAAATTTTATTTACCCTCTGGTTTATACTCTTTTCTGATCATCATGTTGGGAATACCACTTCTCACGATTTCGTTCTTCTAGAATGACAGCATTCCTTCGAATTCACTTTCCTGCTCTGGCTTTTTTTAGGAAATTTCATAATCTACCCATGTTGAAGAGAGCAGTTTCTTACTTTGTAAATTCGAATTAAGCCTCTTTTTACTGCCACTTATAGTGAAATATTAAGGTTGTTTCTACTATAAGGTAATTTTGAATCGTGGTGACGCATCTTATCTTACAATGAATAGATTATCTATACATATAAAACAGTTCCGTAACTGACTCATTCATTCATTCATTCATTCACTGACTGACTGACATACAACACACAGACCAAACCGCTGGACCTAAAGGGCTGAAATTTTGCATGGCGATTCTTCTTATAGTGTAGGGGTGCACTAAGAGAGATTTTTGAAAAATTCTTCTTAGATTTGTTTAAATTAAATTTTTAAGCTGTTTTATTTTACTTTTTTTAAGTTTGCATTTAAAATAATAATTTGAGGGTTATAAAATTTATATCACGAGAAAGATCATAAAAATTCCTTTAAAATGAAATCTTTTTCGAATCTTTACCTTCATTTCCTGATTTTTGGTGAATTTTTAAAGATTAATTTTTAGAATTTAATTTATTAAATGCTGATCACGTTACTTCTTTTTCTGGTACTTTAAATAAATTTATCGTCACGTGCATAAAAACTAAATAGACAAAAAATAATTTCTTTTTCTTGCTAATGCGGCAGACGATTGGACATTATCCAAAAAAATATTAAAATACAATAAAAGAAATGTTCTAGAAACTGTACTACATTAACTGTACTATATTCTTTAGTATTCTTTATATTAGATTTAATTTGAATATCTTCTTCTACATTATTTTGTCTATAAAAATATCCCTTACGATTTTTTTATAAATATATATATATTTTACATCAATTATATACATTGATCGTCGTATTTATTATATATATATTGGCATTAATTGCATACATTCACCGATGTTTTTACTTTGAATGTACTCCGTAGCGAAGTGCGGGTTTTCAGCTAGTATTACATACAAGCAAAGATATAAATTATAAATAACAATTTCATAAAAAGGAATTTTAAAAAAACCCATGGTGTCTTTTTATGCAGATTTTAGGTTATAGTTGTAAATAGTAATTTAAAAATTTCGTTGTTTCTGTTGACAAATATTCACACGAGTGTTAAAAATTCAATATCCTGGACTAATGATCCTGGACTAATGCGTAATTTAATCCTGAACTAATTGATAACTGAAGTACACAATGATTGTATCACAATGTGTCAAAACGTGTTTGCTGAATGAAAATTTCACACACAATGCATGTTAAAATTGCTTTTTTTCCTAAACGATGCAAATATATCCCTTTTACGTCGCCTTTAAAACTGACATCAATAATGAATTTGAATATAAAATTTTATGCAAAAGAGTATTGCGTAAAATATATTCCAAGGTGGGAATAAATGTACGTTAAAAATTCTAAATTTTAAGTGATATTAAAAATTACCATTTAAATCATGGAAATAAAATAAAGCTGTAGCCTGCTAAAATATCGCTAACATGAATGGTCTTTAACATGAATGATCCTTAACATGAATGTGCAGTTTCACAATCTACCTTCATATAATTGCTTTTAGAGATTTAATTACGAGGCTGATAAAATAAGTTCATAAAAACTTTATATTTTCTTTATATTTTTATAAATATTATTCATTTCCATCAGTATTGGATTTTACAATTATTAAATGTATTTTTATGAACTTTAAAAATTTTAAATGTTCATTCCCGGCACATATCGTGTGGTGGTTAGCGTCTCGGGTTTCCACATTGTGGTCTCGTGTTCGAATCCCAAAAAAAGACATGGACGGTCTCGTACTGTCCCTTCATAAGAAGCAGTGTCGGATCATCTATATGATGCTCCCATAAAAAGGGAGACAACAGGTGCGTTGAGAAAAGAAAATTAAATTGGGATAAATCTATACTCACTTTACGCCTTTCTATTACCTATTAAAGAATACATCACTATCAGAAATTAAGTTTCTGTACCGTTTTATCATAGTTATTTCGAACTTACTTCATTGGAAGTAAGATATTTAATTAACTTATTTATGTATCTACGAAAATTCGATTTCAAAAAGTTCTTTATAATCATCTTTCAATATACGTTGCTTGGACATTATGGGTTTCGGGTTAGAATTTCTATGCAATATAAGTTGTAATTTTTACAAAATATAAACATATATTTCATTAAATGTGTGCCTTTATACGAATGAAAAGGACATGAAAATTTGTAATAAAAATGTAATTATACACACAGGGTATAACAATTTCACTTACTTCGTAGGATGCGTTTTAAATATTCACTACAAAATTTTACGTTATCTAAATTACACTGCAGAAGATCAGACACTGTCGTAGTTGCAAAAAAGTGCAGGATTTTCTACTTGTATTTCTAACTTTCAGCAACGCTTAGGGTTAATTTTGTCACAGGTGAGACGAAAGCACATAAGATTCTGTATCCATGGTTTTCAAACTTTTAAATGTATTTTACATGACTTTGAATAAATAAAAAGTATGATAATACGAAAAATTAATTTTTTCTCCAAAAGAATGTAAATTGCTAGATAAATGAAGTGTTATCGGGAAACTTATCTTTAAAGTTTGAATCAACAAAAAATTTAATCTCATAACAGAAACAAGATTTAAAAAAATACTCTTATCTGCATGATATAAATGAAGTCACGATGCATTGACTTTTTTACATATCTAATGCAGATTTATTCTAAAATCCCCGTTTAGGCAAAAAGTGAAGAGCAACTGAAGGGCACTCAAGCTGGTTATTTTTTTTTATAATGCTTGGACACATTTTTCTAGCCAGAGGCAAATTATATCAGGAATATATATTTAAAAAAATTAGTGAATACCGTAATATATAGCTGTTTGCACCATTAATATGCATCTGTTATATTTTTTCACCTATTTTAAAGGTGACTTTATTGGAATAAGTAAATGCGAAAAGTTTCAGGTCTTAATGGCAGTTAAAGGTTTTGAAAGTTGGAAGTAGACTAGAAATTTTCTTTAGAGACTTTCTTTAGTCACTTTTTTGCTGTGTGGTTAATGCCCCGTAACTGGCGCCAAGTATTTTGTCTGAATATTAAAGGTTGCGGGTGAAATACCCAGAGATTCCTCAGCTATAGTTATTTGCTTTTCTATTGCAAATTTTCTGTAATATATGTAATAAAATGTCAAAGATTCCAACACAACCATAAATATATATATATATATATATATATATATATATATATATATATATATATATATATATATATATATACAGTAGACGCTCGTTAATTCGAACTCGGTTAATTCGAACTAAAAATTTGACAAAAAAATTTTTTTTTCTCAGTTAACGGAGAAAATACACGCTGTATTTATTATTTTGTGTGTCAAAATCACCTGTATTTATTTTCTATGTAAAGAGGCACATGCCCGCATTCCTAGATTATTGCATTTCCGCTAAACGTTAGTGGCTATTGTCCTTATCAGTGCTTAACGGACAAAGCGATTTTCCGTTATTTGTATCGATTTTCTTAGAATTTCAAAAAACCAGTCTTTACTACAGATTCTAGGGAGCTGCGTCAGTTATGCCTGCAGTGCAGACAAGTTAATGTGATCTAGTTTTTCTTCCTCAGTGTGTGATGTGGATGTGTAAAATTTCAGGATGTCTACGCGTGGAAAGTACAAAACCCTAATTTTGGAGACAAAGGTAGAAATTTTAAAGAGAGTAGAGAATGGCGAATGTAAAACAAAGTTTGCATCTGACTATGGAATTTAAAAAAAACTTGTCAACTTATTTGAAAAACAAGCAGTCAATTTTAGATTCATGGGAAAAATCAAAATTTGCTAGAGGAAGGAAACGCATAAGAAATGCATCCCAATAATATATAGAAAAAAGCTCTACTGCTATGGTTCCAGGATGTTAGATCTCGAAATTTTCCGATAAATGGACGCTTAGTGCTGACGAAGGCTGATGAATTGGCAAATCGAATGGGTATTGAAGATTTTAAATGCAGTGATGGATGCCTTTCTCGATTTAAGTCAAGGCACAATATTTCTTATCAAACTGTATGTGGCCAAAGCTCTGATGTAAACGAAGACGTATGCAGTAATTTCGGTAGAAAACTGCCAGGGCTTTTCTCTACTTACCTGCCGAAAGATATTTTTAATGCGATCATAATGGACAAAGCCATAATGGACTCTATTAAAACTCTGAAAGCATTTATTCAGATGGAACCTTCCTCTGAAAATGAATTGAAATGTTTACTTCAAATCGAGAAGTTGGCTAAACAATGTAGGCATCATAAACAAAATCAAACATCCACTTTACAGTTTTTCCCCAAAGTGTAATTCGTATTTTTAATTAAAGTTTACTTTCTACTGCATATCTTCTGCTTCATTTTATGATTAAGGCAAGTCTGTATTGCTTTTAATATGTTAATTTTAGATAACATAGTATAGTATATTTTCCGGGGTTATACATACTAGGAGATTTTTATTCTTCAGTGATACACTTTTAAAGTTATATATTTTCTCTTAACATCGGATAATTCGAACTTTTTTCCGAGAACCTTTGAGTTCGAATTAACGAGTGTCCACTGTGTATATATATATATATATATATATATATATATATATATATACAGATATATACAGATGGTTAGTGTTTTAAAGATATCCTTTAAATAACATTCGCATACTTAATGTAAAAAAATGAATCTATGTAGGACTTTATATAGCATACAAATAGTTTTTATTTAGTCTTTCTCCACCACGCATTCAAACTGTGATATTTCTTTTTTTATGGCGATACATTTCACACAATATAAAAATCATGTTTATTTTTTTAATGTAGTGAGTAATTTTGCGTGACATTCTTTGTTGAAGAAATTTTTGTCAGTGGTTTACATTGTGTCTGTGCACCGAAAAGCTTCTATGAAAATAATTGAAATATTTCATGTGAATGTTTGAATTTAATAATGTTCTTGTCAGAAGTCTTTAGAGAACCCTTTAACTGGTCAATTTGTTTTACTAGATAATATGTTGTCAAAAAAGGCATACTTTTTTGTTGCCTATAATTAAACACTATACTTAATATAATAAGAAAACGAAAGAATCTTTTATTAAATTTCACTTTTAATGCTTTTACACTATTTTTATTTTAAATTTTTGGAACACAAAACCCCTTAAATGTTTGCTTTTTGCAAGAAAACTCTGTATAAAATAAAGAATGTTTTACAGATCTTACACAAATTTCTTTCATACTTACTTTAAAATTTGAAGGTTACACTTTTGCAAATTGTTCAAAAGTCTTTTTTTGTGTGGTACAATTTGAAGTATGGTGTAATACAAAGTAATACGTCACAAACAGGGCAGAAATAATTATTTGAAGAATAATCCAGATTATTAGAAGACAGTTCTGAATCTGATTCAGAATTCAGTCCATCATCTAATAGGAAAGTATTTTCGTGGTTTATTTCATCGATAATTTATAAAATGTATAGTGGTTTGAAATCACAAGCATTGAAGGCAGTATAACAAAAATTCCACAAAGCAGAAATTCCCGCGCTTCCGTTTACTAAAGAAAAACCGGGTGAAAAGGAATTAAATGAAATGGAGAAGTTAGACATCTGTTAAAAATATTTGTACAAGGCATTGTATTAGCATTAGTCTTTACAAACTAAAAACATTTGGAAATGAAAAGAGGAAAGGAGAGAATACCGATGCCCGTACGCTGTACGGGCAAACCGGTTGAGGACAGGTGCGACTAGCCCGTACGATGTGCGGGCAAACCGGTTAAGGGGTTAAAAATTGCTTATTAGGAAATAGATATAATAAAGAAAATGCCATAGAGAATAGTACTCCTTCAGTGAATTGAGTGTAAGCTATTTTTGCGTTTATTCAGCTGAAAACATTTCCTCTAAACGGTGTTTTGAGGGGATAATTACAAGTAAACTTGTAAGTTGTTGATGCTAATGCCCCTTGGCCGGAAGTTCCAGAGTAGGTCCATATAGGGTTGCGGGCTGAGGGGTACAGCTTCGGTTAACAACAGCACCTCAATTTTGACCGAGCAACCCCAGGGGCGACATAGGGGGGGGGAGGGTTCCTATCTTCTACCCACGCTTTCTAACCTCATAGATGGACTTTCCGGTCTACGGCTCAACAGTGTCTATACACAGACTAGACACGAAGGTATTTAATGGCGCTTGACGCGATTCGATCCGAGCATCCTCGGCCCCTAAAGCCTAAGCTCTAACATTACGCTACCTCGGCCATTGACGGAATTAGGAGACAACTAAACGTATCTGGCTAAGGGAAGTGTTTTCAAAGGCATTAGGAATCCTGCAATACTTTTCTCTACAGTAACATTTTTTGCGGGTGCAGCTCTCTTGAAGTGGGGGATTCCAATTGTTTCAAAATTATTCCAGTGATTATTAATCTATGTTTATTTATGCAGCATAAAAAGTATTGTATATATAAACTGATCATATCGAAAATCGTCTATTTTAATATCACTTAATTATTTATTTAAAGTCCATAAAACTTGAACTGTGGAAGAATATATATATATATATATATATATATATATATATTATTTACGTTTAATGAAAATCATTTGAAAAAACTCATTTAACTTTCTACTCTTTTTTAGCTGTGTACGTCTCTTGTTTACGTTTAACCTATTTCCCTGCTTGTGTATCAGAAATCAATTTCAAAAATGTTACTCGTTGTATTATATTCTACAAAACCACTGGCTGATTAATGATACCAGCCATACTGTCCGTTATCTCGTGCGAAAGTGCCTTATATTTCATGCCAATTGTTCCTCATGGTGATTAATTCTACTGAAAAAATTTTTAGCAAACCAACTTATCGTGAGATGTAATATTTCTACTATTTCACATGCCATTATGTTAAAAATTTGATTCTTCAAAAATAGTTTATGTAATAAAACTATAAAAGTTCAAGTGCATCACCACCCGCCAGATTTGAAACACTTTTGTAAAACGAGTCAACCACCAGTCTAGTATTTATTTTAATTATTTAATTTTCTAAGGGAAGGAACATTTGTTAAAAAATTATTTTACAAATGTGTACACATACACATACACACACACACACACACACACATATATATATATATATATATATATATATATATATATATATATAAGATAAAGATGATAGAGAAAACCAGTGATAGCTCTAAACTACTTGCAGCCAGGAACAAATAACATGAAAAGAAAAGTATGAAATAGGTTTTAGACAGCATTTCTTCATCAGCGGTGTCAATGCTGTCTAAAAACCAATGGATTATTTCCGATGAGTATGATCTATACAATAAGCACACTCAGACTCCGTGCAATCCATGAAAAACTGAAGAAATGATTAAAAATTGAATAAAGATTGATTAATAGTACTTAACCAAAGAACATCAAGCCTGGCGCTAGACAGAGTGGAAGTTAAGAACTTGTAACCGCAAGATGACTGACGTCACAAAACTTTCAACCATGGAGGTAGTGGATTCTAAGTTACAGACTTACTTAGGTTACCGTATTTCAGGACTATTATACCCTTAATAATTTAGTTTTTTATTATTATTACTTAGAATTATTTTTAATTATTATTTTTATTTTTACTTATGATTTTAATTTCAATTTTTTTTTTTAGTAGTTATTTTTTCTATTTTATCATATTGTTATGTTTAACATATTTAATGCAATATAACAAACTATTCATTAAAACAGAAACAACCATTTATGTTTTTGGATAGACTTTCGGGGTAATTATTACGTGTTAGCACAACTTTCAAGTCTAAAATATGCTTAATCCTATTGTCTTTAGAACATAGCCTATTTATACGAACTAACTGATTAACAATAATAATATTAAAAACAGATTTATGTAAACAGGTTAGATAATTTTGAAATTTAACAATATTAAAATTATAGTCACATCTTTTGTCGTATAAGTCAAAAGTAAATTTGCTGTGAGAATTTAATTTAATATTAATATCTGAAAAGTTTACATTAATATTATCATGGCTACTTTTAATTAGTTCCAGATTAGGAGGGTAAAAATTTAAGTCTATAGGGTTATTACTTTTATTAATTACTATTACATCATCTATATATCTAAATATATTGTAATTGCAATTTTCTATATTATTAATTTCAAAATAATATAAGTATAAATTAGCTAGCATACTTGAAGCATTACCACCTTGTGGTACATCTTTGGACTGTAAGTATATACTATTATTATGAACTATGTAATTATGTTTAGTTACTAAATCTAGGAGCCTATTGAAAAGAGTTAGTTTAATTTCGTTGCCTAAGTATTGAATATTATTTTGTACTAACATTATGATTATTCTATTTAAATCTATTATATCGATATTATTAAATAGATGTTTAAAATCATAAGTTACTACATTTATACAGATATCTAATGTTTGTAGTTTTCTAATTAGACTAAAGCTATTATCAATTATACCACAAACACCAGATGTTATATTTTTATAGATTAATTTAAGGTACTTTAATAATAATACACTTGCTTTAGTAGCATAAGTGTTGTGACCACAGGTTACTGCTCTAAAAGCAATAGGTGTTTTATGAAATTTTGGAATTAAAGTAATATAAGGAAAAATATAATTGTTAGATGATATACCTAGTAGTGTATATTTTGCTATTATTTTCTTAATAATAATACGTGTAGTTTCTTTTAATGGCTGAAAAAGATCACTATTTTCGAGTTTTTTTTAAACTTATGGCAAAATATTTTTTACAAATTATTGCATAGTTGTTGGCTGCTTTATCTACATAAGTGACTATAAAGTCATCTTGTAATTTTGTAATAGCAGCTTTAAAGTGTTTATATATATATATATATATATATCTTTATATATAAAAGGCAAAGTCTGTGTGTGTGTGACCGAGTTTCTGTCTGCTCGCGGCGCAGCGCAAAGACGGTAGGTCGGACAGACTTGAGATTCGACACGAAGATGCCTCCCGAGGTCTCATTATGCACCTCGAAGCCCTTTTATCGATTTTTTAATTAGATTTTCCGTAATTAAATATTTAGTCGCGATTTGGAGCTCCCGGACGAGTAAAAGCCCCGTAAATCCTAACGTATCCGTCCAAGAATTTTTTTTTTTCGGACGAGCCTATACGGGAAAGATGACACTATACGGAAATCACAATTAAAATTGTCGGTCTTAATTTATCGATTAATTGTGATTTTTTTTCGATCGCCTGTACGCACCCGTTTTTCGGAAAAAAACGCGATTTTGTCCGTGACCCTTTTTTCCAAATTGTCGAATCGATACGTAAATGTCGTTACATTTTTACGAAATTTTTATCTCAGAGACCCTAGACATCACAGTTTCGAAAGCCAGAACCAAAATTAATTTACAAATTGTAGTTATTTTTTAATAATTTATTTTATGATTCGGAAACTCTTGCGAGAAATCTCATTTTGGAGATTTCGTTCTTCATTTCCGGACGAAGGTAAAATAGGAGAAAAACCAGTTTTTCGACGTCATGCACGTGATGTGTTGGGGCGTTTGTTTTCTATGAGGGATTGGGTGGTTAAAGGAAATCGATTACTATTGCAGTGATAATCGATTAAAAAATCACATTTAGTAATGCCGTAATTTTTTTGGCCAGCAATTAGTTAATATCATATAATTTGTGGTGTATTTGTGGAAAAAATCTATGAAGATTTCAAAGAATTTCAGCATGTGGAGGATGTGATATATTCGCTTTCAAGGAAATCGATTACTATTGCAGTGATATTCGATTAGTAATCCTATGTCAAAAATTTTGCCAAAATGTGCCAGAAAGGATTAAATTTATATGGGTAAAATAATGTATCGTGGTGAGGAAAAGGATGACAGCGACGCCCATTAACAAAGGGTTAAGGCTACTAAAAAAATGGTAATTACATTACCCGAGCAACGCCGGGACTGGTACAGCTAGTATATATATATAGCAAGGAAGTATGCTGAATAAATATTTAAAAATGTGACCGATCTCTCGTCTCTGTGGATTTGTTTTGAGTTGATTCTTCACCGCGCCTACCTCAGTTTCATGAGTCAGCGTGCCTTGCATCCATTTGCCGTCCAATCCCATCGCCTAAAAATCTACGTCTCCAGTGAAGTGCCCTAAGCCTGACGTGCTCTACCTTTGGGAATCTATTCCTAAAAATGAAATTGAACTGTACATGCTCCTAATCTGCAACACTGTCCAGTTTGTGATGATTCGCTAATTTTACATATTGTTTTTGATGTCGAAGTGCACCGATCCTGCTTTTCACCTGCCCTTGTGCCGTGACTACAGAATTGTCAGAAATATCCCGAGTTCGCATTTCCGTTGAGCATCGACCAGCCAAGGTTATTACAGATTATTTTATATATATATATATACAGAGGCTGTTCACACATTTTTTAGACGATGTATATTGTATTCACAAAACTAAATTACATAAAATTCTTGTGTTTTAAATGTTCTATTTGACATTCCTTATTCTGAACTATCTTTCGACACCGCAATTTCCAGGATAATAATGCCTTTTGAAGAGTCAGAAGAGGTATTCTATCCCATTCCTCCTGAACAGCTTTCCAGAGTCCTGTAAGGGTTTTGGGACGACGTTTGGATAATGCAGATTTTAAAAGTCCGAAAGCACAAAAATCCATAGGTGATACATTGGGAGATTTAGTAGGGATATCAGTGAAGGGTATGGCGTTGATACCAGTTTTTTGTTCCATTTCTTTTAGGAAATTTACAGTGGATTTTGATGTGTGACTGCTAGCTTTGTCCTGATGGAGTCTCACAGATTGATGGCACTGTGGGTAAAGCGATGGTATTTTATTCAGAAAAATTGGTGATAAAATATGTTCCTGATAGTATTTGAAGTTAATCTTGACATTTTTTCCACTCTCTTTATTTTTAACTTGCCATTATAAGAAAAACCAGCAACAATCATGAATCCCTTAGAAAAACTTTCTTTCGATTCTTTGAACCATGTACTTAAATTTTTTTTCTCCCTTTTTATGATAATAAATGGCTCTTTTTTTGTTGCAGTCATTTAAATACACCCATGATTCATCTATTGTGACAATTGTTTTCCATTTTTCTTTGGATAAGTGTTTCTCGTATAGAATTCTGCAGCGTATCTTGCGTTCAGCGATATGATTTAGAAGAAGACGATGCACATTGCGTTTTTTCGCTTTCTTAAGATTTAAATCAACGTTTATCATTTTGTTTACAGTGGACACCGAGCATTTTAATGATTTTGCAACTGTCCTTTGACTAGGGGGATTTTCTTTTAACATTAAACAACGTACCTTTGCAATAGTCGAAGATGTCCGTTTTTTCCCTGGATACTTGTTTGGAATTTTTGTCGCACTTGAGGCTCCAATTTGACGTTTTTTTTTCCTTTCTTGTTGACAATATTACCTATCGACGCTTTAGATATCACAAATCCATGACTCTCACATCGTTTTTGGATAACGGAGTATGCATATTTCTCTTCGGAAAGAGTATAAATGTAGCCTTCGAACCACTGCTTTGTTAAAAAACAAAACTTTCAAGCCGCAGACGATAATTTTGACTTTTAAAAACATAGTTCAATTGCAATTATTTCTTTTGAAAGAAACGATTTTTTATTACCGCTTACCAAAATCGTCTAAAAAATGTGCGAACAGCCTCTGTATATATATATATATATATATATATATATATATATATATATCAGGTAGGAGACCTCAATTCACATTATGAAGTCATAGCATTTGTAGTCGTCGGAGCATTAAGCAGTAGAAGTAGTCGAAGAGTGGAGGCAATCACAATGTAGAATCAAATCGACTCCAGAAAGGAAGAGGCAGTTTGGTCATAGTACAGTTTTTTATTCTTGGAAATGTTGCTCTAATAACAGGATCTTTTAACATGCATCTTTTAACAGGATACCTCATTCAGAACAGTCTGGAGGCTGCCGGAACAGCACACCATAAAACAAAAGAACGTAGAGCTAAAAGTTGTGCATGTTTGTCTGACTCGATCAGAACAGAGAAGATCCGCGAAAACCGTAGGTTCACGCCCTGAGTACGGGCTCGTTGACTTTTAAATGGTTAAAAATTGACACCTGACTTTAACGCGTCATATGGGGAGATCGTTTTCGTATGTACCACGACATTCGATCTTATATAACTTGTTATTAAACCAAAACATAAAAGAAAGTTAGTGTATCTAAATCTACTCAACACCGTTGAGAACACACCAGGTTCGAGATATCAGCCATTCCTTTAGAATAAAATGAATCAAAAATGTTTATCTTGAGTCAAAAACGAAATAACTTCTGTGCTTTAATGAATTCCATCTTCTCAAAATAAATAATACTCTTTGTACTTAAAATCTTCAGCAACACAGAAAATAAAATACATTTTCATCCGTAAATAACTTTCACAGAAATTATCCTTAAATAACTTTCACATTTTATTCACAGAAAACTTACATATCACATGCCAAAATTCTAACAACTGCTATAACAACGAAATGGTAGATATCTTCCAAAAAAATGTTGCCATCTAAAAAGTAGATATTCTCAAAATAAAATAAAGAAAACGTGCTGCTCTCTGTTAATAAAATTAAAGTCTCAACATAACTGTTGTCCATACGTGGCTTTTAGGGGGAAAACAAGTAGCTGAATTTGGTATATCTAGATCAAAATTAAATTGAGGGATAATGTTGCGGTAAGAGATAGTTAATGAAGGGAAAGGTTTATCGTTCCATATATATATATATATATATATATATATATATATATATATATATATATATATATATATATATATATATATATATATATATATATATATATATGGAACCTCCTGTGGTGAGATATAACATGATATTATAATACTGTTTTATTTACATGCTGTTTAATGAAAATTTAAAATATTTAATTTACTTCAACATATGAAACGTATGTTTTCACCGGGCACATATGTTTCCAGATAGAGTCGTATAACTGATTATATGAAACTTGTGGGTTACGCATAACAGGCACAGTGTTTCAAAATTTATTATAAAAATTGAGAATGACAAATAGTTTATTTATGAATGGCATAATTCCTAAATGACTGCTTTTATGAAATAGCTGTAGATGCAATCAATTCCTCTTTGGCCTCCAGAAGAACTACATTACTTAGTTCTTTCCTGCAGCTCTTATTTCGTTTTATGGGTTGTAAAAAGCTATATGAAGGTGCTGAGATACACATGCTTGTGCTTTTTGATCTTCAGCATATTTAATTGGACTTGTAAAAACACTTATTTTAAGAACGCATATTGCTAGAAATATGTAGTCAATTTCTGTCACAAAATGTCTTTAAACGTTCGTTACATTACATTATTTACAAAATACAGATTCAACTTTTTTTGATTTTTTTATAAAACATTAGTGTTTTCAAGAATGGTAACCATGTGATTCCGCAGTTGATGTTGTATGTTACTTGTAAGAACTACCGAGAAAAGCTGTCCTTAGCCAGATGTCGGAAAAGAAGAGGGTTTCTTTGGTGTATACTAAACCATGACATCTCGACGACTCACACCAATTTACAAATACAAAAGCAATTCAGTGTGCCAACGTTCCTTTTATTTCTCCGGGTCTTTAATTTCTGAATTGGAATGAAAATTATCTATTGTGAATCTAAAGAAAACTTCAAACACATTGTCTTAGAAACTGTGAAGTAAGATTTAACTGTGTTAACAACTAAAACACAGCTGAAACAAATGTGTACATTCAGAAACGGATTATTTTCGGAAACAGTATTACTAAGACGCTAAATTTGGTAAGAGAATACGCTTCATTTGCTATTAAGCTATTTTAGCATAAATATTATGTACCCCCAGTGTTAACTTGAAAATTAACATAAGTTTAATTTGTTTGATAAGAAAGAAACAACCTAATTAATATTTTGCAATTATAACATAGAAAACATGATAATAATATTCACAAATTTATTACAATTAATTGTATTAAATAATTACTGCGACAATAATGAATAAAACATTTACTTTTTATCTAAATATGTTTTATGAGAATCATTACAATGTAATTTGTATTTTTTATAAGAAAAATATGATTGTAATATTACAGCAAAAATATAAAATTAATGAATATGATTTATTATTTATTTTTCGAAAGCATTCTAATCAGCTTTCTGTTTAGATATACTTTTATCACACATAAATTGTTATGATTACGTATTAAGTAACTTTGCTACGCATTTGAATTTTTAACTAAGTAAATGAAATATTCAAACCAATGTTACGAATGTGAAATTAAAGTGAAAATATGTAACAGAAAATGTTTGTCTTACTTATTACATGTGAAAGATTATACATATCAGCATACTGGAGTAAAATTTGTTTGACAACATAAAAAAAACAAGCCAATGCATTTTACAAATGCATTGGAATAATATTTATTATAATAACTATAAATGTTATATTTTTGAAACTTAATGCCGTGGATCTAAATATACTCCAACACTGGAAACATAAACTTTTTGTGTTTGTTTTTAGTTTTGATGACAAAAATAATTTTTAAGACTCCCAATAAGATTTTATTTAATAACTACTAATTTTTTATATAAATTAAATAGTAAGGATTTACATAAAATTTATTTAGTTAAAATTAAATGCATTTGTCATTATTGTCATAATATTTATTTAATACAACTGCAATTATTTTTATGTGATTATTATTATTATTATTATTATTATTATGTTTTATATATTTTTTTATTATTTAATATTAATTCATTTAATTCTTTTTTATAAAACAGCTTAAACTTATTTCAATATTCAAGTTAACAATTGGGGTAAGTTATATGTTTTTAAGTGGCTGTATACAAAAGGAAATGAATACATCCGCAGAATGTATAGATTAATACCCCTTAAATTCATTTAGCTTATAAAAATGAATCTAAAAAACATCGTTTTTTATGGCAATTCCTCAAACTGTTTCCAAAAAACTGCATATAGGAACGCAAGGTGTCCTTTATTGCATAATTTGTGTCGTCCATTCATGCGAAATATTATTCATAATATTATCATAAATATCAGTTTTACTACTACTATGGATTAATAATAAATGCTTTTGCGTTATTTTCATTTTTTAAATTATTTTCATATTATAATACGACTTTATTTATAGTTGTGTATTTTACTGACATAACATATTTTTATTATTTACAATTACATTTCTCTTTCCCTTTGCAAAACTATTAATATCCTTCAGTTTATTACTTATAAGAATCTAAAGCTCAGTCGTTTTATTTTGCCTTGTAACCTGTTATTTTCTTTGGATTATTTATTTTAAAAGCAAGTAAAAAATTTAGTGCATTCTATCTTTGTATCGATTATATCGGCAAAGTCTTAATTTAATGTTTAAAATTATCGGGTTTCTCACAAAAGTAAACCAGAAATTTCGGATATCGAAAGTTTTATAATCTTCTTGTCTCATGTTGTCTGCTACTTCATTTTTTTGCAGTTATATAGATTTTAGATATAACGTTTCCTCTCGAAAGATTTTATACATCTAAAAGGTTACTTTTATTTTGTTTTCTGTAGATAGAAAAAAACCAAATACGAAAGGAATTTCAAGTGTTTCTTCCTTAAAATTTCATTATTCATTCTTTTTTCTATACATTCGTAAGTTATTATTTTACAAGACAAAATTTATCACGTTTTTCTGCCTTTATTAATATTTTTTCCCACTTTTAAAAGCGATTATCAAATTACTAGTAGCAAGCTGTTCTTTATTACGTTTCTCATAGATCAATTTAATTACGTATGTCGATTAAAAGTTAGTATACTTATAGCTGGTTGTGTTACTTATTGCATGAATTGCAATTCTATTGAAATTCTACCCCATGCATTATATCGGACTATATCAATAGCAGAGAATAATATGCCCTTATGATTGTAACAGATATAATACACGTTTCCCATATATTTACTCAAACTGTAACAAATTTAGATAGCTTACTAAACGAAAAACTTGAGGGAAATCCTTATACAGATAGTTTTCATTCCTTAATATTGGAAAAAATAGCAGTTGGTGTAAAATGCTGATATTTTGTTTTCCTATAAACAAATTGTATAGGAGCGTTAAAGCTTTTAACATTCTAAATCTGACAAAGGAAGGTATGATATATATATATATATATATATATATATATATATATATATATATCTGGAGTGAGTACATCGAGAGAAGTTTCAGTACTCTTAATTGTCTGTGTGGTTTCCATTATATATATTTTGTGTTTCGGCAGTACATCTGGAGAAGTTTAAACCTTTATCATTTCGATGCCTCCCATGATCTATGATACAGAAAAAATTTCAAGACAGTATGCGTCAGTTAATTAATTGTGTAGCACAGTGTAACACAATGAGTAAAAACAATGACTTTTTTTCGACATTAGCGAGACAAGGCTAATCTCGATATGAGAATAAGATTATTCAAGTGCTCTTAAGATAGAAGTCCTTTGTTTTAAATGGGGTTGATCAATAGTGGCATAAAAGGATTAAAATGGTTATCGAAAAATAGTGAATGAATCAGGAAAATCTTCCTTCACATATTGATATGAAAAAAGCTGATCCATTACTTTTTTTATAGGTTAACCCTCATCTCTAAAATTTTGCACTGATATGAGAATACGATATGACTCTCAAATTTTTTAGGGAACCCATGATATTGAAATTTTTTATCCGAAGTAAGCACACATTTTACATAAGTGTTGCCAGAGAACCGTGTGACTTTATATTACGTGTTTTGTAAAACTGAAGTTAAGTTAGAAATCTATAACTAGTAAAATACAAATAGTGTAAATATTCCAACAGAAAATAAGAGATTAAAATACATAAATGCATAGACAGCGGAACGAAATTACCAGAAAACTGCACCAGTGTTAAATTAATTTGAAAAAAAGTAATTGAAAAGTTGTAAATTAATTTAACGCTAGAGCAGTTTTCTGGTAATATTGTTCTGCTGTCTATGTCTTTATGTATTTTGCTTTCTTATTTTATGTTATAATTATTTACAATATAAAAGTTATAGTTAAGTTCGAAATGCAGATTTGAAATATCGTTCAAAAAGTCTTGAAACTGAGCTTGAAGAAATACTTTTAAAATTACAGTTAAGTGTTATGCAAGGTATGAAAGTACGCTGAAAAATTGTTTCAGGTGCTTGTGAGTTGATATAAAAGAATTTGCCAGGGTTGAATCCAAAAGTTCAGACCCCGTAGAATGAAGGTCTTTATTATTTCGGGAATGCCCTATGTCCGAGTTTCAATCTGTAACTTGCCTAGTTATTTCTGTTAGAATATAAAATGTGAGTGAATGACGCTAATCGTCTTTTTAATGATTCTGATAAAAATGAATTTGATTTAGAGGGTTCGACAAGGAGTCGATTAACCTCAGGCTCTTACTCCAAGGTTCAGTAAGGAATATAAAATCGATTGTGCCATAAATATTGACAGGTATACTGGTTAAACTGTTAGCGTACATGTTAAAAACATGCACGTCAACAATTCTTATGATTTATATTTAAATAGCAGAGTTTAAAAATGTGCAGTAAAAGCTATGTTAAAAAAAAGGTATACGCTAAAACCTTTAAAGTTGGTCAAAATAATGTATAGACGACAAGACTTTTTAATAATAACTAAAAATTTATTCCTTTGAAAAACTGGTTAAGAATTAGATAAAAACAACAATATCAACATCTTTCTTCTTACTAATAATACTGGGGTTTTCTTTAGATCAGTTTTAAAACAAACATTATATTTTATCATACTGTGATGGACTATCACAAGAATTAATACATACCTAATACAAAACGTCTTACTCTAGACAGGCTTGATACTTCCTCCCAATATTTCATCAGCTCAAGAAGCTTGCGATAATGTGTGTATCCTTGATGCCGTGATGCGTTTTCTCGAAAGTGTTCGCCGCTTATATACACTTAACAAAAGCCGATATTCAAATATCGGGTTGATGTACATCACTTCACTTGAAAAATGCTATCGGCTGGTAACTGAAGATTTTTGTGTTTAATTATATGACGTATGGCAGTTTGCCAGACATGACGTAATCTAAACGAAACTTACGTCGTTGATTCGGTTTAGTTATTAATTGAATCGCCTTTAACTTGAATCGGCTTAAAATGGAAATGCAGAATATGACGTCAAACTTCGGAAAGGCAAGTAATTAATGAATCTTCAAACTAACTATAGGTTCATATTGCTAACATAAACAAGTATACCGATCAGAAAACTTGTCCGAAAACAGGCCTTTCAAGTTTCTGTCCCGAGTCAGCGTCAGGCTGTTTTCACAATCCTTCCGGAGTTTTGCGCAGTATTCCTTCCTTTGACGCCGATAGTGTTAATGTGATCTTTGATTGGTCTGACGCATGTAATGGGTTTTGAGCCATCCGTCAACAATATGTTTGAATGAAGTTTAACGAATGCTATAATTGCGTTGAGTTCTGTGGTTGGTTAAAAATTGATGCTCCACTCAGGAAACATTGCGAACAAGACCTAATTGTGTAACCTGAAAATACAGTTTAATGCTCTCGTCTTTACAATAATAGTTATTAAAGTACGATAAAGTGATAACTATAAAACAAGTAAACATTGGCATTTAGGTAGTGTTAATATAAATAATCACATTCAATGGAGAATAACAAAACATGATGCAATGGAATTTTTCCAAGAAAATAAATGAGAGTTTATGTGCAAAAAAATATATCGACCACTAGCGTAGTTATTTATTAGAGGTAAACTTGAGGAAAATTTTAAAACTGCTTGAATATCTGTGGCAAAATTCAAGGGAAACACTAAAATGATTTTTACTAAGAAGTTAGGAGACATAATTGTCTTCTTTTGTTGATATATTTACTAACTAAATTATGGCACAGTCCGCATTGCTTTTCAGCACTGTGGACCAAGTCCTGCGGTGGTCATCTCCGATTTCATGACCGTGGGCTTGCGGAGCCATACAGAATACGTCTCAGTCAGTTGGTCAAACTGACCCGGGACCTCAGAGTTAGTTCCTAAGTATGATTGGTCCTCATTTTATCGACCCACTCATTGAAACCAAATGAAACCAAATGAACCCCATTGAAACAAAAATGTAGTGCAAGTTGTTGTTTGAGTGGGTTATTTTTAACTATTGTTTTAAAATTCCGAATCAAAGCAGTTTTAAGTTTTTAATGCTCTTTTAACTTTGCTAAAAGACTTTTGCTGTAAGTTTGACTAACTAGATTCTTCATTAATATTATACCATATACTTTTTTAATATTGTATTTTAAAAATGAGGTGTTACCATAAATTTATCTAGGTTGTTTATTTTTTTTTAACTGACAAGAATTCTGTGGGACATAAATCTCCCTAAAATTAAGTAGAAAAGTTTCAAGATATTTTTCCCTCTAATGGCTATTTCCCATGTCTCTGAAAGACACAAAAAATCTACTCTAGTTCATATATATATATATATATATATGCGTGTATATATATATATATATATATATATATATATATATATATATATATATATATATATATATATGTATGTATGTGTCATAAATCCTAAATTTCGGTAGCTTTAAAGTTTTGTTAAAATTTAATTTTATAGTTAAAATTAATAGGTAAATTCTTATAGTATAATTAGTCTTTGAAACGGTTATAATTTTTTTGTTCAAAATTACTAAATTATTTTGCGAAAATCCGCTGCTTAAAAAATTTTCATACGAGTGTGATGAATGATTTGATCAATTTCATTAAAACATGCACGACAATACAGATGACATAACTTTACTTAAAACGAAAATCCAAAATTAGTTCGTTTTCAACAAGAATAGTGAAAATATAGTGTATAACTATATTCATTTCTACAACATGACGAAATTTTAACTAAATTGTTTTAAAAGGTTTTGCCGTACCTAAAAAAAAATCCCAGAGTAAAAAATAAATATCCTCATTTATATATAAATACTTTTTTATGTTGTGCAAATATTTTTTATTTGTCTACAGTTCATAATTTCATACTTAATCCCATCAATTTTGGATGTAAGACGGTTTTTAAAGAAGTAAGTTATAAAATTCTGATGATCATAAAAAAAAATTCTATAAAAGTATTTCTTGTGTCTCAGTGATTGGTTTCCAGAGAGTAGAGAATGATTCTTCACATTTATACAGCACTTCAATGAAATGAAAATAGAGAAAATAACAGATATCCATGAAGTTTCTTTAGTTATTGATTTAAAAAAATGAATACTTGCTAGATTTTTATTTTATTTTATTGCATTTATTTGTATTTTCATTAAAAATATATGTTTATGGATTTATTACAATTTAAAAAGAACTAAAATAACCATATTTTACTGTACACCGATAGTTTAAAGGTTTCACCATTATTTTTTTATTCATGTAGCAAAAAAGAAATTTTAAAAAATGCTCATTAGAGTTTACACGGGAAATTACACATCTCTAGATCTTTTCATTCGTTGTAATTAGTAAAAATTTAAATCACAAAATTATGTAAAAATGATTATTTCATCCAAAATTAAATAAAAATATTATTAACTAATGACTACGTTAGGTCACTTTATAGTTTTAAAGAAGAAATCCTTAAAATATTATATATATATATATATATATATATATATATATATATATAGTTTTAACCCTAGTAATTTAAGTTTAGTTGAAATTACGTGCAATAAGGAAGGTTTTTTGGACTTTTTAGATTTAAGTATTAAAGTTAGCAAAGGCTCAATAATTACAAAAATGTATGATAAACAAGATGAATATAGTTTTAAACCAAATCGTATTATGTCATGGTCAACATGCTTACACCTAAACATCAAAAGAAATGTAATTACTAATTTTTGAATAAAATGTAAACGTCTCAATACTTAGAAAATGGATATGGATTTTAAAATTAAACAAATTATAAATTTTCCTTTAGAGGTGGGTTTCCTAAGTCTTTTTTTATGTATAATATAAAAAAAAATTAAAAATCAGTAAAACCGAATATAAACATCGTTTTCTTTAACCGTAACTGTATGTTAATTTACTACTTATTTGAGATCTGGACACAGTATAAAAGACAATTGATTCAAGAACTTTTTTACATTATTACGTTATACAGGTATGTATGCTACAAAGTTTGTTAATTTTAGTTATATATTATTAAAACTGTTGAAATTATCGTAAACACTGTGTTTAATTAAGATTTTCCAGTTTTGAGTTTTAAAATTTTGTTTTAATTATTGATCTACCTTTTTTAAATACTATTTGACGAAAGTCTAGGTTGCACTAAGGTTTCGGGCTTCGGGGAGTGTTGCCGCGGCATAAAACTAGTTTAACCGGAGTAGGGGGGTCACAACTCCTCCAGCCATTAAAAACTTCCGTTTCAGGATTTGGTTGTAGTTTCCCTGGATTAGCTTTCCCCCAGTTTTCTGTTTTACACTTATTTTAAAGATTAATATATATATATATATATATATATATATATATATATATATATATATATATGAATGTATGTATATATATATATATATATATATATATATATATATATATATATATATATATATATATATGTATGTATGTATGTATATATATATATATATATATATATATATATATATATATATATATATATATATACCCACACAACACACCGATCTCTATTAGACGTCTATAATACCTCACCTCATAAAAACGCGTACCTCTATAAGACGTCGAAAAATATCTACATCACGTGGAATGGAGCTCTATAGGAGCTCCGAGGTGTGCTCTCTTTGAGATCCATAAGACGTCTACGATATCTAAGCGGCGCTCTATAGGACGTCTATAAGAGCGAAAATTTCGATGTGGAGGGTACGCGATTTAGATATTTTGGACTTCTAAAGGACGTACTATTCCCCTCCAAAATATTGTATTTTGGATCTTAATTTCTTATTAATAAATTAAGCTTAATTTATTTCGAACAATTTGCATTCTAATAGGAAATTTTTATGCAAAAATAATTGCTACAGAGATTCTAAAACTAAAAGTAAATTTATGGAAGTATAACAAAAGAGTATAAAAATAATAGTTGTAAATGTATTATTATTTATTAAGTAATAATACATTAAGCTTAATTTATTTTGAACAATTTGCATTCTAATAGGACATTCTTATGCAAAAATAATTGCTACAGAGGTTCTAAAACTAAAAGTAAATTTATGGAAGTAGAGTATAAAAATAATAGTGTGTCTATTATTTTGATACTCTTTATTATACTTCCATAAATTTACTTTTAGTTTTAGAATCTCTGTAGCAATTATTTTTGCATAAGAATGTCCTATTAGAATGCAGAGTATAAAAATAATAGTGTGTCTATTATTTTGATACTCTTTATTATACTTCCATAAATTTACTTTTAGTTTTAGAATCTCTGTAGCAATTATTTTTGCATAAGAATGTCCTATTAGAATGCAAATTGTTTAAAATAAATTAAGCTTAATGTATTATTACTTATTATTATTACTTAATAAATAATAATACATTTACAACTATTATTTTTATACACTTTTGTTATACTTCCATAAATTTACTTTTAGTTTTAGAATCTCTGTAGCAATTATTTTTGCATGAAAATGTCCTATTAGAATGCAAATTGTTCGAAATATATTAAGCTCAATTCATTTTTCTAAATTTATTAAGAAATTTAGGTCCAAAATACAATGTAAATATTAATATTTACCACTACTTTTGATGTTATTACGATGACAATTGTCATACATTATACAATTGCCAAAAATAGTGATATATATTACTTAAATAATAACAGTATTACTAATGTTTAATGTAAAAATATTTAAAAATAATTATAATATTAAATATTATAATAATAAAGCTAATATTTTTACATTAAAACTTGGTATTAATGCATTCTGAAATTTAAGAAAAAAAGAAAATTAACCAAAATGCTAATTTTTCAATTGAAAAACTAAACTATTATAAGTGCATATATAATTTTTTTAATGCAATTTTTCTAATTAATAAATATACATTTCACAATTAAAACATAAATTGAACACTGAATTACCTTTTAAATTTGCTTGAAAACAAGTTTCTTCCTTTTTAATAGCTATTGTGATTAAGACTTATTTATTCGTCATAGGTTTTTGACAGTTTAAACCAGTTTTTGATGCTTGTAATGTCAAAAACCCAATCCTGCAACAGTATACTGGTTGAATATATAGATATCTCATATCTCTTTCTTTTTTCAGCCATCATTACTTATAAAAGTAACTTAGTAGGACATAATAAATTAAGTTTCAAAAAGTATATCTATGAAAATCATAATTTATTTTTATAAAAACTTTTCTGCTTCAGTTGGATTTTCATTAAAAATATCTTCTTCAATAATTAATCCAGAATTGTTTGTGTTCACATTCTTTAAAATAAATATATTTTTAATACTGCAACAAAGAAAGAAAGAAAAAATGTTTTAATAAAAGGCTTTATTGAATACAAAATCATAAAATTTCCCCAACACAATTTTCTTTTTGTTTTGAACTCCTAGCATTTGCATGCCTTAACCAGTCTTTGACGACGGTTTCAATTTTTGAGTCAGTCACCTGCTTGTACAATGGATTTCTCCTAGCTGCACCTAGAAGTACAATAAATAAATTTTTAATTCGTTAGAAAATATCACTAGGTTTACCTTAATATCATTCACATTTTGTGAGATGGGTTTTAACTTAATGCATACTCGTAATATGCACACATTTAATATAACTAAAATATTACACACACACACACACACACATATATATATATATATATATATATATATATATATAATATTAATCTAAAAATGAAACAATTTTAGGTATAAATAAATATAGCAAACTCAAAGGATGAAAACGATTTAAATTCTAAATAGACATATTAATGAAATAATAAAGAAAAAATTTGAATAATTGCTTACTAAATATAAGATGAGAAATTTTTAAGTTGCAGAAAGCTTTTTCTTTTGTGCCACTAGTCAGAGTAATATGCCACTAGTCTGAGTAATTACTTCATACTAAAAAAAAATAATTTAAACTTAGAATATAAATATGAATTCATAAAACATACACAATATATTTACTAGAATATATTTCATAACATTCAAAATCTTGACTATTAAAATGAACAATTGATGTTAATTCTATACCATAAACTTTTTCTATGAACTCGAATGGGAAAATATTGCTGATCTACAATTTCACTGTTATTTCAGTAAATTTCTCTTCAGGCAATCTTTTAATTTTGTGAGTGTATATTCCATATTAAGTCTGCTCTAAAATATTTATCTTACTAAAGAGTAATAATAAAATTATATACTATCCAACAGTTCTTTAGTGTCATTATTGTGTAGCTCCTGCTCAAGGAGCTACACAATATAGTACAGTTAATATAGTAGTACAGTTATTACAGTTATTATAGTTTTCCTGTGGTTCAACAGTTACTGTTGGGAAAAAATGCAACATAGAACGACATTTCACAACAGTTCATAAAAAATATGATACTGAATATCCTCCTAACAGCAATTTAAGAAAATGGAAATTGAAAGAAATGAAAACCGCATTAATTGCCCAACAATCTTTGTTTACCAGGCCCGTGAATAAATCAAAAGCTGCTACTATTGCATCGTTTAAGATTGCACATATACTTGCAATGCACAAAAAACCTTTAATGGATGGTAACATAATTAAAGAATTAATGCTTGCTGCATCAGAGATATTATTTCAAGAATTTAAAAATAAGAATGAAATTATGTTAGCTATCCAGGAAGTTCAATTATCCAGAAATTCAGTAACTCGTAGAATAGAAGAAATATCTGTGAATATCAGAGAACAATTAAAAGAGGATTTACAAAAATGTTTTTTTCTAAGTTTACAGTGTGATGAATCAACAGATATCTGTAATGTAGCACAAATAAATATTTTTATAAGGATGGTTTTCAAAGATTGCTCAGCAAAGGAAGATATACCGTCAGTTTTGACATTAAAAGGGAATACACGTGGGTACGATATATACCAAGCTATTAAAAATCATATTACAAAAATTATTCTTCCGCTTCAATTAATACTTTAATGTTACATTGTGAAATAAGGTGGCTTAGTAACGGAAAAGTCTTGGAACAATTTTTAGAGCTTCTTCCAGAGATAAAACAGTTTGTAGAGTCTAAATCAAAGCAAACAAATCATGAATAATGCATTAATATAATTGAAAATATAATGATAATAAGTAAACTAAAATATAAATTATACAACAAGGACCTGCCACTAACAACACAATATATTTACTAGAATATATTTTGTAACATTCAAACACTTGTCTATTAAAATGAACAATTAATGTTACTTCTATACCATAAAATTTTTTCTATGAACTCTAATAGGAGTAAAATATTACTGATATACAATTTCACTGATCAAATACTCTATTTCTCAATTCAAATACTCTATTTACTAGCTGTGGTAAAGATTTATCAGCTTTTCTTAACAATTTCTTAATTTAACATATTTTGTTATATAGTGTTTCGGGTATGGTAAAATAAGAGGAATTTATATTTTGAGAAAACTGCAAAAATAACTTTTACCTTACTTTTTTTGCATTATAAACAACAAATTGTGCATTAAAATGCTCCCGTTTTGTAAAATTCCCCTTCTTTACTTTCCAAAGCAGTAATTTTTTGTCTTTCTAGCTGCTCTCAGGAATTTCCTGCGTGTCTTTGATTTCATTTGACTCTGAAGTATTGAGTTATGAATTCTAAGACTATCCAAAATTTTATAGGTTTCCAAATTATATTATTTATGCTATTCTTTCGGGTTATTCGTGCTTGAAGCACAGTGAAAAAGTGCAGCTATGACATTTTGTTGCATTCCAAAGCTTTGTAAGCTGTTTTAGTCAGTGTATGTAAATTCAACGTTGAACATAATTTATATGCTACAGCAAAACCTTTACCAATCTGGTGCATGCCATACACTAGTCTGGTATTTATTTCAGAATTTACATTTTTTTTTTGAAGATGCCAAACCTTTATGGAAGTCTCAGTTTTTACACTGAATATAAAAATGTGAGCACAGCCTATATCTTGATTCCTCACATAATGTTTGTTTATCTGCAAAACAGCTTGGACAGCAGAGTTATATTTAAAAGAATTCCATTATCCAAAATTCTAAAACCACTCATTGAACCACAGTTTTCATTTGTTGATATAGAACTAGCCGTCTGTAGCTTTGAAAAACTGGCAGAAAAACTTTGGTAATCACCAACATATGCAGAATTATGCATTTCACTTTCAACAGGACTATTATTTATTTGTAAATTTATTACCATAAAACTTACGTTTGCGTTTTCTAGAAGTACTTTTTGGCATTTTCGTTGAAAAAAAACTAAAAATATCGAGAAAAATAAATGGATTTAGTGACTTTTAAATGATTATCAAAGGGCAAACTCGTACGTAAACAATGATTTGGAATGCACAGTTTAATGCCAATTTCTAAAACAAAATTCCGTAAATAACGTTGGCAGATGTAATTCGTAATATTATTAAGATGCTTAAAAAACTATTTTTGTGTTTTTATGTGCGTATATAATCAGTTTTCCTAACAAAATCATGAAAAACAGCAATGTAAACAAACATTTTTGCTTACTTCTGGTTTGCAGAAACGTACTTTCAGTTGTAAAATTTCACAGCCAAGCAATATTAAAATACCTAAAACTTGGGTTCTAGACAAGCTAGAAACAATATTCAAACAGATTTTGAAAGTAAAAGATCATTCATAAAATAGCAAAAATAAAAAATCAATATTTTGACAGAAATTGACGTTTCAAAGGTGTCATTATACCTTAAGCATAAATTATTTAAGAATTAACACTTACCTTAAAACAAATAAAGGAAGTCGATATAAACTTGTTGAGCAAGGATATCCGCAATATTCCGATGTGATTATAGATCCAAATGAAGCATTCAGGTGCACTCGGTAACAAAGAACACAGCAGCGGTGTAGTTTGTTCATCATGGCGCTTTGTGACGGTGCTGGTCTAAAAGAGCTCCATAAGATGTCTATATCAGTATCTTTTATAGACGTCGACCATAGAGACTTCATCTATTAGAGATCGAAACTTAGATGACTTATAGATGTATATAATACGTCTTAGATCTCTAATAGACGTCGAAGTGAAGTACGACTATTAGACATCTATTTTTTCATCTTATAGAGCTCTATATTACGTCCTGGATGTCATGGATGAATTTCGAGCTCTAATAGATGACCATTAGCTCTGTGTGGTTGTGTGGGTATATATATATAAATATATATATATATATATATATATATATATATATATATATATATATATATATATATATATATATGTATGTATGTATGTATATATATATATATATATATATATATATATATATATATATATATATATATAAATATATATATATATATATATATATATATATATATATATATATATATATATATATATATATATATATATATATATATATATATATATATATATATATATATATTTATATATTTATTTATATATATATATATATATTTATATATTTATTTTTATATATATATATATATATATATATATATATATATATATATATATATATATATATTGTGTTTGAAACATACATATAAACCCTTAGCATTGAAATATGTTACTCGAATAAATATTATATTTTAATAAGTTTCTGTAAACCCACATTTGTACTTTTAAAAAATTTAATAGTTCTCTGAATAATAAATGATGAACAACGTATCCATACATAAAAAGGAGTGCTTCTGCAGGTATTAGCAGAATGAGAAACATATTTCATCACACTTAATGTCAACACGAGTTTAGTTGGTTGACTTTATGGCAGCTGAATGCCGCACGCAATTTTGTAATTGATTATAGTTTTACAGTAAGTGGCTGGTTCCCTGTCAAATCCTTGTATGACAAATTATGTTCAGTTCGTTTAATACTTGAGTAAAGGGCAAAATTCGTCTGTGTTGTGTCCTTCAAAACAAGAAAAGACGACAGCAATCCCAACATTTTTTTCTCGTATGAACAGTATTAATATTTCTTCTCGTGATTAAGGAGAGGAATAAAGTCTACACATAAAATCTTTTTCCATTTATCATGCAGTTATTTAATTGCTCGTGAGCAGATTTTATTTGAATAGCATATCAAGCGAAGGCTTTTAGAAGAGATTTCATTCCACAAAGGAATAGAAAGAGTTTTTCAATTTATACCTTTACTAGTGGTTAGCCAGTCAAAAATGACGTGTTAATTTTAATTTTTATCACTTTACATCTGCAAAGTCAATATTATTTGTATTCTTAATAGCTTATCTACTTTCTTTTATTTAAATTATACACATTTTTAATTATTTAAAATTATGCAACATCAGCAGTATTATGATCCATTTAAGATGCAATTTTTTTAAATTTAAATAAAATCTTAACTCCTCATAATAGCCTCACTTTCTTAATTCTATTACATGTATAAATTATGAAATATTAAATTCTGTCTGTTAACAGTTGCTGCACGTATTCAGTTTAGCGATTCCTGACTTTGTCTTGAAAGCCATCTGCATTTCCGTTCATTGGCCTAACGGCGCATTTTAGCAATGGGACTTTCGTCAACATTCATTGTAAATGTATTACATTGCGCTAATGTATTACATTGCGCTAAAGTAAATTTTCCAGTAACGCTAAATAATACAAAAATTTAACTTAGTTGTTTCGTAATTTTAATTCATAAATGAACACGCGCCAAATATAAACCATTGAGGTGTTCGGTATTTTTCATTTAAATATGTTACAAGTTGAAAAATATTTTTATATACGTATTTTGTTCGCGAGTAAAGTATTATCTATACATATAAAACAGTTCCGTAATTGACTGACTGACTGATGGACTAACATATAACGCACATACCAAACCGCTAGACCCAAAGGACTGAAATTTTGCGTTGCGATTCTTCTTATAGTGTATAAGTGCCTTTGAGAAATTTTTGAAAAATTCTTCTTTGATTTTTTTAAGTTTAATTTTTAAGCTGTTTTTGTAATATTCTTTAAAGTTTGCGTTTAAAATAATAATCCAAGGGTTATAAAATTTATATCACAAGAAAGATCATATAAATTATTTTAAAATGAAATATTTTTCGAATCTTTACCTCCATTTTCTGATTTTTGGCTAATTTTTAAGATTAATTTTTAGAACTTAATTTATTAAATGTTGATCACGTGGATTCATTTCTTTTTGTGATACTTTTAACTAATTTTGCGTCACGTGCGTAACAACGAAATATACAAAAATATATTTCTTTTTCTTCCTAATGTGGCAGACGATTCGACATTATCCAAAAAATTATTAAAATACAGTAAAAGAAATGTTTCTCAAACTGTATTATATGAACTGTACTATATTCTTCAGCATGTTCTATTAGATTTAATCTGAATATTTTCTTCGACATTATTTAAAAAATATTAAAATACAGTAAAAGAAATGTTTCTCAAACTGTATTATATGAACTGTACTATATTCTTCAGCATGTTCTATTAGATTTAATCTGAATATTTTATTCAACATCAGGAACTTTATTTCGATTTTTAGACGGCTGTAATAAACGGTTTTGTTTCAAAATAACTCACCGCCGTTTAAAACTGTACTCAGCATAAAATATCCTTTCATTGTAACGTATTTTCGTTGTGATATTAATATTCATTAGAAAATTATCTCTTTTCCGCCAACTTTCCAGTTATCATAGTATTTCATTTAAATTAATAAGGAGTATTCATTTTATGTACTCAGAACTTTAAAATGTAAACACGAGTGATTCATTCATTCACCGTGATTCATTCATCGTAGTTAATTTAAGAAAAATTGAATCAGAGAATCTTTTTCACAGTAAAAGAGTTTTTCATTATATTATTTTTTAATATATAAATATATTTATATTTTAACCATATAATATATATATATATATATATTTTCTTAAATTTTTCTTAATTTTTTAAATTTTTCTTAAATTGCAACATTTTCTTATATTTTTAAAAACTATTTGTTTGAAAATTTCTATATTGCCAACTCATGCTACTTTCATGTGCTCACATGTGGCTTTCATGTGATTTTTCGTAAAGTATTCTATTACGATGATAATGTTTTTAATTTCTATCTATTGTTGTATTTTTAATATTATTTTTAATAGTACTTTATAATGATTTGTGTTCGAATTCCTATTTTTAATATGAATTTTAATATATACATATATATATATTATATACATATATATATATATATTTTATATAAATATATATATATATATATATATATATATATATATATATATATATATATATATATATATATATATATATATATATATATATATATATATATATATATATATTATATATATATATATATATACATATATATATAAAATAAATACAACGATCAATGTATGAAATTCATGTAAAAAAAACGAAAAAATATATCTATAAGAAAATCGTAACTAAAATTTTTATAGACGGATATTCTTATAACGGATATTTTTATAAAGTTCCTTTGTGTCTATATTACCTTGTTTCTAATAAATTACTTGGGTATAGATAGCAAATAATCTTTTTTTACTTTCATGTTAACTTGTTAAGCCTAACTCATAAAACAAAATGGATTCCATAGGCTGATATATTTATGAAGCGGTCGCTCCGGAATGTTCCAGATAGAGGGCATTCAATTCTAATGGCATTCAATATACAAAAGAAAAAATAACAAGATAAACGTATAAAATAAAGCTAAGAACTCGAGGTATTATTTTCTGAATATTACTCTTGCCTTCCAATGTCAGCTTTGGAGATTCCGAGTTGACAGTGCCTCACAGGTCTGAAGGTGGGAAATTCCCATTATTGTGGTTTATTACAAATAATGCCAAAAGTTCTCTCCATGATTTTAAAGCGGCTCAGATGTTTTGTCAAGCAGACGTGGTCAGTTAAAAGACTGATTATTCCTACGGAATTCTTCCTTGGAAAATCTTGAATGAGGGCACTGTTTACACCCCATAATTAGATATATCTATTAATTATTGATAAAACAAACCCTTCACATTTTCCCCATAGAAATAGTCTAATAGAATTAAATGTGATCGGCTTATACAGGCATAATTGCAATCCCTCTATCTTCGCCAATGCGTCCGAGAGTTCATTTACTTTGCTTCCGCAGGGTGTCGGGATCCCTAATTAAACGACTTTGATGCTGCAGGATAACAGTGTAAGAATAAGGGACTGACACTACTCTAGCTTTACAGGCCAATGTGTTTGCAGAAGTGCCTGGGTATGAAACGACCTCAACTTCTTCAAGTAATTCTTATATTTTAGAGCTTGACTATTACCATTTGAAGCAATAATTGCTAGAAAATGGATAGTAAAGCGATAGAATATCCTCGAATTTCTGCGGTCAGAGAGAGCTTACTTGCAAGTTCCATATTAGTAAACAAAATGTTTTTTTTCACCATAGACTATGTTTCCATCATTTATGTTTTAAATTTTTAAAGATTTATCACCCTATACGATGCTTGCGCATTAATTTTTGGAATTGTATATATATATATATATGACTATGTATGTATTTATTTGTGTGTTTATTTATTATAAAGTGGGTCAGTTCTGTGCGGATAGCGTCTATTTCTCCAAAAGAAAATAGTATTTTCATTATGAAGAATGTTATTATGGAAAACAATAAGAAATTTTTTAATATGAATGAAATCGGTTTGTCTAAGACCATTTTCAAACTATAATAAATGCATAAGGTATATGATTTATCTAAAAAAAGTTAATTATGACTGAAAAAAATGTTATTAATGTATTCAATCAAACAACCTCGGGACTCTTAATTTTGTCAGAAACTGTTCTAAAACACTATGTCAATATTTATTCAAATTAAATCAAATAAAAGATATAAATTATATTTTTTACATACATTCATAGAATTTGAATTAGATAAATCACAGTAAGCTAAGCACTGTCGATATAACTTATTCTTAAATATTTCTTTTTGCACATTTTATAGATACAATGTAAATGATTTGTTGAACGAGAAAATATTATAGTACAAAATCTTTTAAAACTCCATCTCAATTTATATCGTTTTTTACTTACAATTATTTAATATTTTCTTAACTCTTTTAGTTTGAATATCTTAGAAGTGTAAATATAATATGATATGAAGCGTAAAAATAATAGTGTAAATATAATATGACCTTTTATTTTATATTAATAGCTTCTGGAATAATAAAAGTTTGTAGTGATTCGTTTCGAAGTTCTGGGAAAACAAAAACCAACAAATATGAAATACTAGCTTTATATACTCGGCGTTGCACGGGCGCACCCTTAATAAGGCTTATTTGTAAATTATGTAAACTTTCATTTTATGCCAATCGATACCCCCCCAGTGGTCACCACTCCATCAGCATATTATAATCACCCACCCCCATGCTTATGTCAGCATTAAAATATTACTTTCGATTTTGATATCCCCCAGGATCCCGGCCCTTCGAGAAAATTAAGGGCTTCCCCGTAAACCCCTGTGAAAATCGCCAGTTTCATAATCAAAGAATTACCTGGCGTTGCCCAGGATAATAAAAATGAATGGAGTTAACCCGAGATCTAGATGCATATGTACAAACAACCGAAATATCTACAATCCACAGACACCCCCACCTTTCCACGCTTCATTTAATTAAGGTTGGTCTCTCTCTTTTCCCCTACTACCTAATGGTTTTTAGGTATTCGTGTTCCTTACATTTTAAAGCAAGAAACCTATGAATATCTTTTTCTTTCTTTGAGATATGAAGGAATATGGGAAAAACAAGTAAAAACACGTATAGCCCCCCCCCCCCCTCTCGGGGACCGAATTTTGAAAAATTCTGTAACTGGTTTTTAGGTATTCGTGTTCCTTATATTTTAAAGCAAGAATCTTATGGATATTTCTTTCTTTCTTTGAGATATGACAGAATATATAAAAAACACGTTTTAACCCCCTCACCCCCTTCGGGTGCGAATTTTGAAAAATCGCTTCTTAAATGACGCCTTCGGTTTAAAAGGAATAAGCTCCTAAAATCTGATATCTGTATGTCCAATAGGTTTTGCTGGGCATTGATACGTATATCGATGAATAAGTCAGGACTTCTTCCTTTATATTTATAGATTTTGTTAGTTTTTGTTATTTTATAAAATAATTATTGACCATTACTCCCCTGGGGGTACTCAGTCTAAACTAAGGTGGCACCAAGGGATGATGTTGGTTCGCCTATACTATGTTTTTTTTTAACCCTGCTGTTCTGTTCGTATTTACTGCACGTATGTAGCGTTCGGGTCAATATGACCCAATTCAGAAAACTAACCTTTCTTGCAGTAAATGACAGGTGTCATTTAAGAAATGGTTTAAACAATAGTAATGTAAGTTTAAAAATAGATCTAATAATATAAAGCATCTATAAAAATAACAGAAAAATATTTTAAATTGAAACTTACAATAATAATAATCTATAAAAATAACAGAAAAATATTCGAAATTGAAACATACCTTTATTTACAATTTGAGCAGTAATATCTTACATGAGATTTGCAAACGTGATTCTTACAATTGAAGCATAACATATTAGTTTTGTTACCATTGCTTGATGGACAGAGCTTGCACCTTGCACGTTTGATACACAATGAAGTATTCTCAGCAGATCCAAATGGTACGTTTTCCCTTTTTCTCTGTATTCCTTTCACTATTTTTATTGAGTTCTCACTTCTTGGTAGGTGTGGCCTTGCTTCAATGTGTGGGAAAATGAGTGATTTTCCTAGTTCTTCTAAAAATAGCCTTGGTTTGGTCAATTTGTTTTCGTTCCATTCACTATGTATTGAAGTCCATAGAACAAATGCATTGTACGCAGAAGTATCAAGCATGTTATAGAATACTATCATGGGCCAGCGATTTGTTTTTATTTACAAGTGTACGTGTTTAAAAGTTGATCAAGAGTATCCACAGCCCCTTTAGTTGAATTATAATCAAAGATTATTAATGGTTTTTTGTCAGGTCTGTTGCTAACTTCTTTGTCATGATGCAAAGTGCTCATAAGAATAACATTCTTGTTCTTTTTTGGGATGTAGTTTACAACTGTTGCGTCATCTGTAAAATAAAATAATGAGTTGTGAACTTCTTTGTTTAGCATTTCTTCAGGAACTTCTGATTTATTTTTTCTAATGGTGCCAAGCATAGTCATTTTCGGCTTTAGAAGAAGTTGTCCTAAGTTGTAAAATGTGAAAAAATTATCACATGTAATATTGTGCCCCGAATACCCATAAGTAAGATCACACACTACTCGCATTCCCTGATTTTTCTCTGGCTTTGACCCTTGTTCTTTTCCAGTGTAAATTTGTGTTTTCAGTACATACGATGTTTTACTGTCACATAAAGTCCATATTTTGATCCCATATTTAGATGGCTTACTTGGTATATACTGTTTCATAGGACATCGGCCACGAAATCCTACTAATTGCTCATCTACAGTAATATTTTCATTCGGATTATATAATTTTGGTAGAATTTCTATCCACTTTTCCCAGATATCTCGCACTGACGCTAATTTATCCAAATTTCTTCTTTCTTGACGAGTGGATTTATTATCAAAACGAATAACTCTCGATATGGTGCAAAATGTTTCAAGGGACATTGTCGCACGAAATATATTTCTGCCAGTTTCTTTATCCCATAAGCTTTTTGTTGATTCTCCATATGATTTATAAACACCAGCTAAAAATAATAATCCAATATATGCTTGAAAAGTTTTACTTTCGATATTTTTCCACATTTTTCCATAAACCTTTTCTCCTTCAATATTAGTCATTTTTATGATTTCGTTTTCGTAGAATTTAATACTATCTCAAATGCACTTTTTACGTCTGTTATCCTTGCCGTTGCATATCTTGTGACCCATGGAGAAGTTTTTATAATATTAGAAGCTGTTGATTGAGAAGAATGTAGCAGTGGATCAAACTTCCACTTTATTTCACGATTCTTGGACTGATTACTCTTTTTATAGTTCATTTGTTGAATATCGGTATCAAAATCGTTGTCAGAACTTTCACTCTCAATTTCATCACTTGTAAGATTTTCATACTCGGATACTTCTTCTTCGCTGTCAGAAGCTTCTATTAGTTTAGCTATACCAGCGTGACTCAAATTTATGCGATTCGCCATTTTTTTCACATTTACAGGCACAACTCTTTTACAGTATATCAGAAAGTGAAATACAGCAGAAAAAAAAAACGCTGCAATAAGAGCAAATATTTTGGCGCCCTGCAAATCGTATCAACTTTTTGACCTTGCATACGCTCTCTTGTCATGTGACCAAACACATACGTCAATGAAGTACTTTTCGAAAATTAGAGATAAATTTAGAGATAAAATAGAGAAATAATATAGGATAAATTAGAGAAACTATTGTTATTATTTTCTTTTGAATTATTCCAAACAAAAGGGAACATGTTTGAGTAAAAATAAATGATTTTTTGCATTGGGTCATACTGACCCGAACGATACATTAGGTATAAATTGAAAAATATTCCTTCGAAGTACAAATAAACATAAATCCCACTAGGAGTACATATTTATATTATTTACCAACAATGTCCAGAAGTTTCATGAAAATATCCCTGTACTATATTTTTTTATGAACGTATAAATTTTATTTTGGGTCATATTGACCCGAACAGAACAGCAGGGTTAAAGAAGCAAACTTCCTTTTCCTGCTCCACTAGAAAATACTACTGAACATCACTATTAAAAATATGATTGTCATATTTTATTACAGATGAAAAATGTTCAAATATTATTGTTTACTGTCATTGCTCTCTCTTACAAAAGAAAGTGAATGAGGCTGAAAATCTATGTATTACATTGACGATATATATTAAATACTAGCTGAATACCCGTGGTTCGCTACGAAGTACATTCAAATTAAATACAACGGTCAATGTATGCAATTAATGCCAAAAAAATATTTAAAAAAATCGTAACGGATATTTTTATTGACAAAATAATGTAGAAGAAAATATTCAATTTAAATACAACGGTCAACGTATGCAATTAATTTGTATGTCTAATGTTCATAAAAATACTATTTTGAATTAAATTCTTAAAAAACTTCCCTCTCAATTTGTCGAGAGGTTAAATTTTATCTTTTACCATATTTAAATATTTTTTTTGACAATTTATTTCGTTGTTATGCATGTGACGCAAAATTAATTTAAATTGTCCCAAAAAGGAAAGATATTTCGTATGATCACCGTTTAATAAATTAAATTATTAAAACGAATCTTTAAAAATTCACCAAAAATCAGAAAAAGGAGGTAAAGATTAAAAAAAAATTCATTTTAAAGGAATTTGTCTGATATTTCTTGTGATATAAATTTTACAACCCTCAAATTATAATTTTAAATGCAAACTTAAATACAGTTATAAAACAGCTTAAAAATTTAATTTTAAAAACCTAAGAAGAATTTTCCCGAAATCTTTCTTAGCGCACCCCTACACTATAAGAAGAATCGTCATGCAAAATTTCAACCCTTTAGGTCCAGCGGTTTGGTCTGTGTGTTATCTATCAGTCAGTCAGTTACGGAACTGTTTTATATATATAGATTAAACCTATACAAATTAAAATTAAAGAAAATTTCATAATTACCAAGACAGCAAATTTTCCATTTATCTAATGCTTTAGCTTTTTCATAGCTGTACGTACCGAATTTCATAGCTGTACCTACACCTTTTTTTGTGAATTTCGGTCACAGAAGTGAACAGAGAAACAAAAATTATTATGTTAGTGAAATGTATTGCACATTCCTTAAATACCCCTTTTTTAATAGAAAAGACGACACATCCATTAATACCCTACCCCAATAGTTTTTAAATTACGACACGTTTCCTATGTTTCACTTTAGCTCCCATGCAGTGCAACACTTTGTCCCCTATTATTGAAAAGCTTTCCTCCTACGTTGTATATAAATCAGACAAGTGATCCGAATGAATCGATAAAGTTTAGGTTTAGCAGCACCGCTTGGAGAGTTAATCTATTTTCTTGCAAATAACATGTTTGATTTAGGAATATAAGTTAACTCTTATAAAGTGCAAAATCTCGCAATTTGACTTAAATTCACAATTTATTTATGAAAATATAATCATTAAAAAATCATCGTATTCATTTTCCCCTTCATCAACATATGCTATACTTATTTCAGTATTTACATTTTAATATTATTTCATTACTGTGTTTAGTGAATTTATTATCTGTGTTAGTTCATTACTGTGTTTAGTGAATAGTACTGTGTTTAGTGAACTTTATTTATATCAGATGTTCAGTGCACGTTTTGAACAATTTTAATAACCGTTAATTTTAATATTGAAATAGAAGTTTTGATTTAAAAGGAAATTTTAAAGTTGTATGAATTATCACGGTCGGTCTACATTTTGCGCTTGACGATGGTGCCAGCAAATACCCTTCATTACCATCGAAAAAGCGAGATAAATTTCGACACATATACACAAGAGCACTTAAGTATGCAGTTTTTCCTATGAACATCCATTTTGTTTACCAACGTCCCCAGAACATATGAAAAGTGTATCTTTGAAGATAAAAGAATAATATTTGGTTAACATCATGTAACTTTAGAGCACTTTATTATGCAGTTTTTAACCATGAGCATATAATTTGTTTACCAACGTTCCCTGGACATACGTGGAGTGTACCTTTGTGTAACCTTATATAACTTTGAGCATCTTTATGTAAATTTATGTAAAATTGTATAATTTTGAAGCTGCTTTAAACGTAACTTACAAAAAAAATAGGATATTAAACTAACATTTATTTTAAAGAGAATATAGCTAGCTGCAAATATATAACTTATAGGAAAATGTTTTTTGACAAATTACATGTGTTATACACTTTTTGAGTATAACACATAATTTGATTTATTCTTACCTCGCATATGATTTGCTGAAAAATTTTTTGAACTTTGCAAATGTCGTGAAATGTTTAAGTTTCTACAAATAGAACATTAAAGACAATGTTAAAGAGAGAAAAATAAAACACTTCTATAAACGACAGATCGAAATAGAGTCATTATTTGACGACAATGAGAAACGAAATACCCCTTAAGTCTCTTTAAATCAGAAATTCGTATTGCTTTTTTTCTCATGTGAATAACGTAGCTATATTATTTTATATGAAAGTGAATACTAGGTCAATAATTTCATACTGAGTGTGAGTGAAAAGTTATTTAGTTACTTTTTCAATCCTTTTCTGTGCTTATTATTTTTCCGTACAATTTTCTCTTGAAGTTTAGTGATTCACTGATTTTGTATATTTTAAAATTAATATTTTATTGTGACACTCACTAAATATTTTATCAGATTTTAAGGCATGAATGATTTAACGTCGAGGATAAATTACATTTCGTATGCAATTTTTTTGTTGACTTTCCTATGCATCAGAAATTTACAACTTTATTTTTTACATTAAAAAATAATACGTAGGCCGGAAACGTTCTTAAACAACAAACATAACAAAACATAAGTCGCAAATTTTAAACTCAGCAGTTTGTTATTTTTTTAAAGTAAATGCTAAAGAAGTAATGTAAACATAAATAGATAATTTAAAAGCTTATGGGGAGAAAACGAAAAAGTGAAGAATGAATGCCAGATATCATTTTTATTTGTCTCCTGACTTTTGAATAATTCAGGTCGTGCCTGTCGTTTTTTTTGTGTGTGGAGGTAAATGGGGCGTAGATGGCGCCAGGGCTTTCGCTTGACTGATTATTTGATGAGGACAGATGTTTGAGAAAGATTTATATACATTTTTTATATAAAAAAAATAACCGATGACAAAAACCAACCAAGAAAAATAAATTCTCATTTGTATTCAAATAATAGTAAAGCTAAGATAGTTTAAGACCCTATCAATGAAAGGTAAGCTTATGAAGTTTAAAAAGGTAAAATTGTCTCCAAACTTCAACTGTAAAAAAATTGAGATAAAAAAGTTTTGTTGGGTTAAAAAATAAAAATAAAATAGTAAGATATTATTTTAACGTTCTATTTAAAAGTATCAGCATTCATAATTGTTATTATTTATATGTTTTTATGTTCAATATTTTTGGTGTTTGTTACTTTGCCATTAATTTTTTTTATTTTTATAAACTTGTATTGTTTCAAAACCGCCGTGAAGGAATTTAAAGGTAACTACGTATGTTAAAATATCTTTGAAACATATGTTTTTGGATTTAAAAAGTTGAACCGTAATAATTTATATACAGTTTTAACAGTAAAAATAATTTCTTTGAACCATAAAAACATATCTTTAAAACATATATTTTATTACATTATAAGATATAAAAGTTAATATTATTAAAAATATTTTATCAACATGTTTATATATAATGTGTCAAAATTTCTTTATTATGTTAAGAACTTCGTACATTTAAGGGGTACAAGGATACATTTTTAAAACTTTTTTATTTATGGAGTTAAATTTTTTTATTTTTTTGTGATGATTAACCATATAATTTGCAAACAAAATCAAGTCATAAAACTTGTCATAAAGTTTTAAAAAAAATTAAATTTTCTTTTTTCAAAAGTAGAGTAATTTAAAATCGTTATAACTCGAAATATTATTTGTCGAATTTCAAACTTTTTTCATTTAATTAAACAGAAATATATGAGTTTTAATTTTGATTCAGCATTTTTTAAATATAAATTAAAAATATATAAAATATTTAGAGTAATAATTAAAAAAAAAGATGTAACTTATTTTTTAAAAAATCATATTTTCAAAAGAAAATATTTTTTCAAATTTTCTTAATCAAAATTAAAGTAAAATAATTAAAAAAAGACATGTTCCAAGTTTCAGCCATTCGTTTTTAATGGTTCTTGACTTATAAAAATTTAAAGACGAGAAATGGTGAAAAAATCCATCATGCAGAAAATGGACTTAAATATTTAAACAAAGATTGGCTGCTATTAGAATGTTGCAAAACAAAAAAAACGAATATCTCCTGTTGTAATTTATATAGAAACATGACTTAAATGTAATTTTAAGCAGAAAAGAACATACAATGTTTTAATGAAATAAATATTTTTCGAAAATTTCAGGAATTTTGTGTTCTGGACCCCATTATATACTTTGAAATCTGGATTTTCTGGTAGCGTATTATTTATTTTGAAGGTTTACTATGTATTTTAAATGGGAAACTTCAGACAGAAAATACAATCTATCAGTAACAATGGCAACATGCGTGCTAAACAAATAAATATAATTAAAATATTTCCAAAGAAAAATTAAAAGTCCCGTAAAGTGAAGTAATTATTTAAATAAATAGATTATAATGGGTACTTCATTTAAAATTTCTCATTCCTGAACCTTGTGGGAATTTAGGGCTGTTTTTGAAACGCCAGGATTTAATTTTAGGGTTTTATAGCCTACTCATACAAAATTAGCTCGAAGCATTGATGATTAAAGAATTTATTAAAATAAATTCAAAATGTAAGGTTTTGATACATAAAATGTATTTTACATATGTAGCTATTTTATATAAAACTGAATTTTGTTACAGTACAATACAATAAAGTTACTGTACAGTACCATACAAAAATTCAGTACAGTACAATAAAGTTAATAAAAAAAAGTGTGCATTTAATTATTTACAATCCATAACGCTTTCGTACGTACTGTTGATGTATGAGAAAGTGTACAAGAGAGTGGAAAACACTTTACAACAATGACCTACAAAGAAAATACAGTCATTTATTTGTACTCATATGAAAATAAAATACTTTGGTGCTATGCTAAAGCATGTATGAGAGAAGATAATGTCCCCTCATCCTGTCTCTCAGCACGAATATACAGAGCGAAGTAGGTTGAAATGCACAATTTTGTTCTAAAGTATCACCCTTACAAAGCTGTAGCACACCAAAATGTGGACTTAGTGACCAAACAATGTATCACTTCAGAAACGTAGGCAGAGGCAAGTTTCTCTTGATGCGTTTCTAGTGAAAGTACTTAAATCTCAGTCTACAATGGCCATCGGTAGTGTTAAGAGACAGAAAATATGAAGGTATTCCTGCGCATGTGCCTGATGTTTTGTATGGACACACCATTCCCAAGCAGTAACCTTTCTCCTTCTCCACTTCGCCAATATCCCATTGGGCCATCAACTTCATTCAATACAGATTGAATGGAGATAAATTTAATTTAATTTTATCTTATCATTGTTTTATATTATAACTCATTTTATATAAATACTGTTTTAAAATATGTCTGTCTAGTTTAAAGACTTTGTATGAAAAACATCCCCATTAATTTTTAAATTGCCCAGTTTAAAAAAGAAATTTAACCCGCAATAATGCGCGTCGGGCCTCTAAGGCCCGACCGCAAAATGGGATGACCATAAAAACACCCCTGTTTTTCAGAAATGAGCAATTCCTTGTGTAGCCCTTAAGTCCCATTCTTTCAGATTCTGGAATTTCAAACATTTTTCTACCCCTCTTCCGGTCGAAAACTGGTTCCTCGGGCCTCTCAGGCCCGGCGCGCGTGTTGGTGGTATACGTTTGTCGCAACACCATAGAGAATTTATTTACTGTCATGTCGCTGTGATAATGTGGCCACAGCACCTCGTAAAAATAAAGTCATGATTTTTGTGACACAAGACACCAGAGATTTTAGGTTAAATTAACGTCCTTTATTGGACTACTAAACTATGTACATTGTTATTTACAAGTAGTAACACTTAGTAGATGGGCACCTTACACGTACAAACCAAACTCGCTAGGCTCATAGCTAAGTCACAGCTCCCGAGCCTCCAGTCAAATCTCAACAAGTCGTCTCCGGTTCCCGGTCTCTCTCTCGAGGCGAGTCGGCGATCCCCTTTTTAAAAAGCCCCGCGCTCCTCATGCAATCCGCCAGCCCGCTGACGTCATCTCGCTCCTGACCGCTCCTTCGACTGTTTCCCCCCGGCTGAAACGACATCCCAGAGTCGGTTCTTTTGTCGGCCGAGGGTCCTCTTTCAACTGGACATCTACCATGCCTCTTGATGGACGGTATCGTTAATGATGTTTTTCCAATTTACCTAACCGTAATTGGAGCTGAAAGGTTGCATCAGCCCCTCATCGGGTCTTTGTTAGCCTGAAAAATGTACAATTCTCTGGAACAGAAAATATTATTAACAGGTCTTTCCATGGAGATCATCTGCCGCCAAGACAGCTGAACTCCTTTATGTCACCCTCAGCCAGTTTGCCTTTTCAATATTGTTCTCCGAACAACACCTGAGGAATGGAGGCAATTACGTCTCCCGCACGCGGAATGTGTAGTCTACATCACACACACACCGTTTAACTTTTCTGCCCATTTCACAGAATAGCAAGGAAGGAGTGGAGGCATGTGTCAACAAAGGTTGCCGACACCACATCGCTATATTAGAGTTTCGAGGAAGAGACAAAGCGCTTACGGGATATATTGGCCGAATTTTCAACAGATGAGGAGTATTTAGATGAAGAATCTGAAGAAATAGATGACAATGAACAACATACTGACCATCAATCGTCATCTGAAGAAGAATCTAATTCCAGTGATGAAGACGATTCCCCCCCAATAATATTTCATTCATAAAGATGGGCTCACAAAATGGAATAAGCAAAAATTCTGACAAAATGTAAGAGCCCCATCTTGCAATATTATCACCAAGCTTCCAGGAAATGTTCGTATAGCCAAAAATCTGTCTCCTCTACTAGATTGTTGGCAGATTTTAGTTGATGATACAATTTTGCGCAACGTTGTAAATTGCACGAGTATCTACGCTGATAGCATAGCCAGTAATTTTAAAAGAGATCGCGATGCTAAAGAAACTACTTTGGCTGAAATCAAAGATAGAAAATCAAAAGCCATTTGTGCCAAATATGAAAAAAATGTCTGCAACGGACATGCTTTTACTGTACGTAAATTATGCTATTAAATGGGAAGTCAATATTTTTTTTCTGAAATTCTTGTCTAAAATTTTATTATTTCTATTCATTTTCATTCATAATGTTTAAAACCGAATTAAAATTAATTTTTAATGATAAAAAGTGCAAAATTGATTGACCGGGCCTCTTCGACCCGACGCGGGTCCTCGCGTCAGTATTGTCAGCGTGTGTCCTGGTGGGTTAAGGTTTTCACGAACGAATTAATTCAATTTGCATTACTCCTTACGGGAAAAATTTGTTCGGTACTCGTCGTACCTTTTGAAACCTATTAATGACGATTACAGAGGTACCACTGAATATTAAAAAAAGAATAATTAAATAATAAAATACATTATTAAATAATAAAATGCTTTGAACACTAAGTTCGTCAATCGTATTACAAAGAATATTCATTCATTCTTGCAAAAATTGAATGTTTAAGAGATATAGTCTGATTTTCTTTTACAATAACGAATTCAATTTCCTATGATTTAAAATTTAAAATTTTTTCTTGCAAATCAAAGTAAGATTTAGAAAAAAAATATTTCTGGTTCAAAAGTTATTATTATTCACACACTTGCTTTCAATAGATTTGCTTTTAATGTCGAAAATCCAGATTTCTACCTTTATTCATCCCATAACATAAATACTTGACTTTGGTGTATTGCATTTCCATTAATTTTGTTGAATGATAATTCATAGTAATTCTATGTGAGATAACTCATAAATAGCAAATGGTTTATTTACCTCTAGAGTAGCGAGAGATCAGTCAACCAGCCAACCATGAACAGTAAATTATTAAGGATTAGAAAAAGGTAACTAAACTAGTACGTACATGATGTGTTAAACTAATAAACCATTTAATCGCTGGAAATACTTGTGAAGTTCACTACATTAATTTCCTAACGGATATACTTTAATAAATAATGACAGTTACATAAGTGTTCAATACAAAATATAACGTTCAGATTTTTTTCTCCCGACTTAACAACTTTACAAAATATTTAACTTTATTCCAATATACAGAATTTAATGAATAGAAATAGATCTATAGACATCTGTGATCCTTATTATGTATATATTAGAATAATTATGCTAAAGTGTTTTATGCATTTCTATATCACGTTTTGAAACGAAAATACAGTTCCCCATCCTATATATTTCTACAAATATTTTTTCTTGCATATCGTCGGTATTATGTAAAAAGGGTGAATACCCATAGAGATTTACGTATATATTTGCCTTTTTTACAGAACACCGATGATATAAATTTTGGAAAGGTAGCTCATATAACAAAGCATTTAAGAAAGTTTTAGCCCCTAAAGGATAACCTTTAATGAATAATAACAGTTATATGAAGTGCTCAATAAACAAAATATAACGCTCAAATCTTTCCTCATGTCTGAACAACATTACAAAATATCTAACTTTATCCCAATATATAGTGTTCAATGAACAGAAATAGATCGTACAGACAAATATGATCCTTATCACCTACATACTAGAATAATTATGCTAAAGTATTTTATATAATTCTACATAAAATTTTGAAAGGAAAATTCAGTTCTAGTTCAGATATATTTGTACAAATATTTAGTCTTGCATGTAATTTTTCAAAAGTTATCTCATATAACATAGCATTCAAGAAATTTTAATGATAATAAAGAAAGTAAATTATGAAAATTTTTGATTAATCACAACATGCATTATTATACTGTCTGATAAAATTGCCCGAAATATATATTACGTGAAACAGTTATCTCACTCGAAAATGCTACTCCATTACACATTTCCTTATATTTACAAGTTTCTTCATGTATTATTTGTTCAAGAGGGTGAAAAATTAATGATGTCGCTTATATATCATGCGGTCGTAGTGCATTGGCTGGTTTCCAGAGAGAGAAACTTTTGAGTTCTTAGAAGTACTTTCTTTACTTCTATTACCTTAGGTTAAAATGTATCCACTAATAAAATATTTTTTTAAATACTAGGTAAAAATACGCTCATTTAGAAAAAGGAAAAACTCAGAAATAATGACCTCAGACGCCGTAAACATTTATAGTGTTGTGAAACATTCTTGCCTTTCTTAAACTGAAAATTAAATGGGAATTTCAAATAATGTTAACGTTAGAAACATAAATAAGAAGAATTCAATGATAAAAAAGTAAGATTAATTTAGTGGTATATTTCAAATTGAATTGTAGCATTAAGTATAAAAACCTACAATTGATGTCACATTACGTATTTATAAAACATTACACATAAGTTTTGCTTTTAATATACGACACTAGACCATTATACATACATCATAGATATGTATTTTCTCACTGTACTTTAGTTTGAGACTATATATAAGTAGATATACTCTAAGAAAGTGCATGCTTCCTATATTGTTATCATATAATAAATAAATAAATAAATAAATTAGACATATATATTTATACATACATACATACATGCATATATATATATATATATATATATACATATATATCCATTAAATAAAACAGTATTGTAACGGTTGTATGTGTAATATTATTCATATCATCATGTCTTCATGCTGCTCCTTGCAGTATTTTAGAATAAATAAGATAAATTCATCCATTATCCCCACCTTAAAAACATATTAAATTATACTTTCATCCAACTCTTTTAAGACGCGACGTAGACATATAAATTTGTTTATAACTATTTTACTGCAGACTGCCGGCATCCTTAACTTTCTATTTAAGCTCTCCGTGTTCATAACATTTGATTATTTTCTCATAAATTTAGAAAAGAAAAGTGCTCTTTGATGTTGCTCATGAAAAAGGCATTTCTTCCCTTATTGGCCGATTATTACGTTGAAAACTTTACAAAACATTTTATTCCTAAAGCCTGAACGCTACAATCCCCCAGAATTCTCTGTGTAATAAAAGTATTCTGCATAACTGATTTTATGAGAATTCTTTGCGAATTTCTTTAGGTGTTTGGTTCAGAGAATCCTTGACGCATGAAGAAATGCCAACTATAGATATTTCACGAAACGCTAGCGCAATAAAATACCTTTTGTGAGAGATCGAGTTATAAAATTTCTTTCGCAGGTGACGGGGGTATGTAAACAAAGTAGTGTAAGCAAAATTTAAGTAATTTCTAAACGATGGTGCACCATGTTTTTTTTTTACCTTCTTTACGTATCATCGTTTTTAATTTGAAAACATAAGATTTGTTTTTTCAATTGTAAAACTCACGGATTTCAATTATTCGAGACGAGTTAAAAACTTATATTTCGTAAAGTTCTAAAATTTGTTAAAGTAAACATTATAAAATTCATGTGTCTATAATCACAGAATACGCTTTAAAATTATTTATCAATGTAGTATTTTTCTTGCATCTATAGCTATAATTTATGGCCTGAAATTATAGCTGTAATACATACATACATACACACACACATACATTCGTGTATATATATATATATATATATATATATATATATATATATAGCTAGTTAATTCGTTTATCCTTGGGTCATAATTTGAAATAGGTGACTATACTTTATTGAAACGTCATCTTATAAATGTATTAGCAAATAGTTGCGGTTCCTACAATTAAAATTTTCTTATTCTTTCTTGTTCAAAGAAAAATCGTTTTGACTTTCTTGTAACCGATAGAAATAACATTACATATTTCAAAATACCTATGATAAATAAAAAATGAAAAATATTCCTCAATGTGAAGAAAATTAACAATTGTTTTCTTCTTCAGTTATAAAAAGTCGCTAATTTGGTTATGCATCAGTATTATTTCTTGTAAGTTAAAAGTTATTATAATTTTATTTTACGAAGTAAATTTGAGAAATACTACACACTTACACAGATACACCAGCAAAACGGAAGCTGCCCAGTTCCAAAGAAATCAACTTCAGTGGCTAGTTTGTCGAAATCTGTCTGTTTATCTTACGAGAAAAAATTAAATGATTCTTCATATGTTTAAAATATATAACCGACGACAGAAAACCTGTAATCAATCACCCTCGTTCAGACTTCCTACCACAAATATTCAAACGAACGCATTCAATTCGATATATCATAACCGCATTCTCATACTGAGAAATTCGTGAATTTATTTCTTATGGTCCGCAATAAATGCTGATATTTAACAAAGCTTAAGCAAATGCTACAAGACCCAAATGTTAAAACATTTCTATGTAACATGCACATTTTCCCTGAACTGCAAGCCACACTCGGAAAAAGAAAAGTAATGGAGCATCTGTTTTTACGTTTGAGTGAATTGATGCTGGCAGAAAATGACCACTAAATGCATAACCCAAAACACGTAACAATTAATGTCCTGATAACCATGATAATTCTCTGAATAAACCACAAAATGAATGTGAGACCTATAAAATAAAATAAGTTTATAATATATATATATATATATATATATATATATATATATATATATGTGTGTGTGTGTGTGTGTGTGTGTGTGTGTGTGTAACGTCTCCAGAACCAGGAGGAGAAAGATAACAGGCACAGATTGAGATATCGACGTAGGGTTCATATAATAGTTGCGAAACGGGAGAAGCAAAATTAAAGCAGTTGAATTTGTAACTGGTGAGGAGTTATATATCCACGTGTCCGTATAAACCATTACAAAAAATTATAACCATACTTTTCATTATAAGTGTCATTCCCCTTTTATTTAAAATTGATCCAGTTCCATCTTTGCAAAGACACTATGATAATGTACTCCATCTGAATATTAAAGAGCGGTACTAAAAATTTGTTATTGTACCTAGAAAATTAAATCTTCGCAATTTGAAGTTATTTGAAACTATCGATACCTTCTTATATCCATCGAGAGAAAGGTATATACACCTATTTTTTCCCCCTTCAAAATTTATCGCCAGTTATAAGTTCCTATTAAAATTTTTTTTTCTATGTACGAGCAGCACTAAAAATGACAGGCCGCATACCCGTGGGTTATTTTAATAAATATTAAAATTTATTTATCTCTTTCGAGCAATCTTCAGCAAAAAGAATTCTCCGCTGTTTTATAGGGGGGATTATTGGCTCCAAGCTTTTTGAAACTGCCTTGCTCATAAAATTCCAATCTCTACAACCTGACAATAGCTGGTTGTAATAAAAGTATTCTGCATAACTGATTTTATGTGAATTCTTTTCAAGTCTCATTCCGTTTCTGGTAAGCAGGTTTTCGATTGGTTCCAGCGAGCGAACAACATTAATATAATTTGAACTAAATGAAAAAAATTGTATATTTATGCGTCCAATAAAAGTTTCTAGCATGGCCTTTAAATATTTTGAAAACTTATTTCAGTATGATTTGAGAAATTTATTGCATCGGATCTATTATATTTTATACCCGAAATAGGGGATATCATGTGATTATTCACGAATTCAGAACAGGTGTTTATAAAATGCATCCAAAGTAAATAACTTTATTGAAATTATTAATAAATTAGCACTTTTATCCAGATTATTTACTCGCAATTTAATAATGAGATGGAAATATGGGAAATCCCTCAAGTTATATGGTTTTCTGATAGACAGAGACCAGTGGCGCACCCATGATTTTTTCTTGGGGGCGGGGCGAGATAAACGGATAAAAATATTTATAATGCAAAAGTAATATTCAAAATGCAATTTCTATTTCTTTGTGGGGGCAGGGTCCCTTCCCTCCCTGGGTGCGCCACCGTCATAGACAAATAAATAAACTTATCATAAAAGTCGGATTATAAAAATACATTTTTTCTACACTATTTTCAGCTAAACAGCTCTTATATGACAATTTGTTTTTAAAGGCCGTTTCAAAATTACCTGGCAGATACGCAATAACTTTAATGTATTTTGATCCTCTGCTTGAGAACAATCAAGATAGGTCGTAAACACTACTTTCGATGCATTGGGGAAAAAAACCTATTTTCGGACACCTGAACCTGACATCTGGATAAATTAGTGTAATTTTACCCACATATACAATTAGGATAGAAAAATGTTATCGACACTTCGTTATCTATTAATACCACAGTTGGTGGGGTTCTAACAATAGACATTTAAAACAGACGAGTCGGCAGCTAAAATTACAGTCACGTGTACTCACGCACAGTATATGATTGAGAAATTTTCCTGGAATTGCAGTTATTGAATACATATCAAATAACGTACAGTGCAGAATACACTGGAATTACTACCCATAGTATTCAAAAGTCCTAGAGGGCATCCTTTCGTGGAGGTATTCACATGTGCGCTCTGGGTATTTGCGTGTCACCTTGTCATTGTTGTTCATTGTATTGTTCAAATCAAAATACCTGCGGCCCCCCCACTCCAAAATGGAGTATCAGCCAATGTATAACTGATGACCGATCGTGCCACAGCAGTCCTGCCGCACAACAGGACCCGCCGCTAAGGCAATTCAATACCAATCCATATAAGTCTCAGTTCAGCTCACATCAACCGTTCGCTCTCGGCCCCCACGAGCCAGAGCAACAACAGAGCCAATCCGGGTTTTTTAAGGGTCTGAGACCTTTTCCGTTTATTTCAATTATTGTCAATGCTGTTTCCCGCTTTACTACGCAGCCACCAGCTGCGTTCTATATCAATAAATCGTATTTACAGAGTCTGCACCACCCGTGCAGAGAAATAATACAAATCAACATTAACAAAACAACTATTGCTGAACTAAAACAAAATACTACCAACTTGTACCCCAGTAGTCTATCGACTACTTTACAGAAACGACTTATCACGGTAGCAATAAATAACACTGATAACAAATACATAACAATAATGCAGAACACGAAATACAGAAGAGCAAATTGACAAGCAACCAAGTCAAGCCGCCATAAGCGACTACCGCCCAACTTTTCTCATCCCATAATTAGTTGTTGCAATAATCCTATTGACTTGATCTTTAAGTCTCGGGCGATTAGGATCGGTGGGAAGATGACCATCGCAAGCTGGTATTTCCTGCTCCTTATCCATCTTCAAGCAGAAGTTAACGCAATTGGCACACCTAAGAGGCCCAGCGCAGTCACCTTCATGCACCCTCTTGTTACATCTTTTACACATCTTATCATAGTCGCAGTGTTTTGCAACATGACCATAACACCAGCATTTATAGCATATTAATGGCCTCAAGTACTCCTTGAAGCCGTAGTCTTCCCATCCGATTTTAAGTCTTTTCAATATCTCCAATCGCTTGTTTCGATCTCTCCAATCATTGTATTGTCAAATTGTAAGGAATCAGTATTATTACAACTGTGAAAACATTTTTCCTTTTTCTTCTGGCAAAACATTTTTTCTACGAAGTAAAGAATGCAAACCGTTTTCGAAGTCTTTTCACCAATAATATCAGAGTGATTATGAAACCAGACTGTTCAAGCTTCTGCTAAAAGGAAACGCAGACAGCCGCGTATTAAAGGGCAAAACTTAAGTCTCACAACGTAGAATGTCAAGAAAAATATTATTTTTCAGATCATGTCAAAATGACCAACAAACTTGAACGAACGGAGAGGTATAAATGAATTATCTGATGCTCGAAATAAGCGGTACTTTCCCTCAATGAGTATTTAAAGTTTATTCCTTGAAGAGGAATATTCGAAGGAATTGCAATTAATATGTTCAGAATATTCATCTGAAAAAATTCAACGTAATTCTAAAGAACGCAGTACATCTTCTGAATACCAGCCAGGGGATGTCGGTGTCTTCTGGTCATTTAAAGCGCGATATTACCTGTTAATTTAGAATCCTTTGATCCGAAAACCAGATGAAGCAAAATCAACCACTAGTTAAATTAATACCACCGACACATTAGATACTATAGAATGAGTGAAACGTGAACAAAAGTTCGTAAAAAATTATGGATGTTTCATCAAATAAGTCTACAAGAGAAATGAGACAGCGGAGACCAATTCATAGGAAGATAATCAATTGAATATTGTGAAGTCTTTGAGACAAAAGGGCAGATTTATAAAAATTATAATAGACTATATTACTATGCATGACTACTTGGTTACAAAGAAAAGATATGAGAAATTTCCCTCATAACAAACGAAATGTTCTGCACACAAATAATGATGGAAATAATTGATGACGAGTAGGAAAAGGAAATCGTGGAGGAAGACAATAAAATTAGAACTTTATCTACACCGCAACTATCAAATTGTTAGAAGTTTGAAAGTTTGAAATTTCATTTCAATGCGAGAAGAGTGATAATGAAATAGCTGAAATTGTAAGATTTCCGAAAAGTAAACACGTAAAAGCGACTATAAAATGAAATCCGTCAACCATAAATTGCACAGAAGGAAATTTCATTCATGATACCCTTTAGGTATTACAAACTGTATATTTCAATAAATTTTAATGTTGTGTGTAAAATAAAATTGATTATTTCCTTAAGTAAGCACGTTTATTGCAATTTAAATGATATCTACCATAATAAGTTACTTAAAAAACAATTACGTAACATTTGAAGTAATTTAACAAAATCCCTTTTTAATGGTTAAACCTTTTATACCGTCAAAATTTTGTGCTCCGAGTGTGTCTATCATGAGGGGTGTCAGAGGTCTAGACATATGATGCTGCAGTGCACATTCCTTAAGTGGAAAAAGCCTTCCTAAATACAACCATTTTTAAGTGAGATTGACAGGATCGTTAACATGTCGATAGCGTACGGAGTGTGCGATTCAAGAGAATTAGGACCACACGGAGACCAGATGACCAGAAAACCGCAGCTACCGCAAGAGACCAGATGCCGACGAAAAACCGCAGGTTTTGTTTCCCACGAGCAGTGACGGACGTCTGTACAGAATTTTCGAGAACTTTCCAAAAGTGGAGGATAAAAGGAAGGGGATGCGATGAACGAGAGATCATTATGATTTGAGATACAGATGGAGCGGAGAGAAGGATTCAGACGTGCGTGTGGACTCTGTTGAACTGAGGTACTAATATAACTCTCTCTGGTTTCCTAGTGATGATTGCAACGTTTGAGGAAATGTTGTATTATATTTACTGTATATAGATTAAATCAGAGACTTGTATATGTCTAAGGAAAGAGTAGATTATGTACCCATGAATAACATAAATGAGGCACTTAACCACAAGAAAAAGACAAGGGGTTTTACTGTATCATACGGCTAAACTCATAAACAATATCTAAGAAAAGTTATCCATTTAGTAAGACTTATACTATAAAATACTGTAATCTAAAATGTAAGTTATCTTATAGTATATGTGTAGCGAGGAATTTCGTTACAGGTTCTTTTATTTATGTGAACTTTGATAAATTCAATTCTGCAATCCAAACTTTATTACTTATTTTAATATTAATTTTAAATCTTGAACTAAATTCAGTCCTGCAGGTTAAATCTTAATTCCTTAGCCTTTAACAGTTTAATTTTTACATCTGCCCTCAGTCTCGTGGGAGGTTTTAAATTGCTGTTAGGTTCTCCTTTTTAGTTCGAACACATATTGATGTTAAACATCAGGTCGGAACGTTAAACCGTAGTAAAAATTCCTCTTCCTTTTCATGTGCCTAGTTTCATTGCCTGCTATTGTGTCCAGAAAATTGAAACCATATTTTCCGCTTTCGACCGTATTGTGCACGGAATGCATAGTCGGCGTTCTAATTGCTCGGACTTAGCTCAGAAGCGCGGTCTATCTCAAGATAAAAACATTTTCAAATATCTCCTACTGCGTGGGAAGAATATTTTGTTCCTTTTCAGGCAATTTGAGTTTCCGAGAACCATGGAAAAATGTCCCTCCTAGGTTAAAGTTCGCTCCTGATAGCGGTTCTCTGATTGGTCAGCATTAGCCAATCAAGGTCCTGTTTGACTTCTATACGAATTCTACGCGATCACGTTGGCAACGTTGGGGCTTCCTTTTTGGCAATGTTTAAGCGTTTTTATTTTTTGGACACAAAGTCGTTGGCGCGGTAAATGTATTGTAGCTCTCTTCTCTCTCCACGCGTTTCGCGTTTGGCGGATTTGTAAAGATATTGCAAACCTTGTCTCTCCTCGCGCTGTCCAGGGCTCTAAAAAAAGCTACGCAGATATATTTCGAATTTTTTTGCTGCCTGTTTGTTGGTATTTTTGCTGGTCCCCGAACCAGGGGTACGGCCTTCGGGCCAGTATTTGGTGTGGGGAACTGATTATCCTTTTCTTGATTCTGTATGTATGTGTAAGCTTGTATTTGAATATGCTACCAGCTTCCGACCTGAATGGTCATGTCAACTTTAGCTCCTGATATGCATCGAACTAGACTTCAAATGCTTGTATACGTATATTGGTTCATTATGATATTCCAGATTAACTTTTTTGAACCATGTTTAGAAAATAATATTAGATCTAATTCAACAAGCCTAGTTTGTCATCCATTTTTGATAAGCATTGATTTTTTATCCAGTGAGTGATAGCAGTAATCGTGAACTAAGTTGTATTGCGGCACAACGATTTAGTGTCAACTTTTCGCCAATACATTCTACGGACTATATTTCTGGGTGAATATTCAACTTGATTGCTCTGGAAACTTTGAATTCTTCGCATGGGTGAAATGAACCGTTATGTCCCACTTCATATCGCTGCCATTATCGCTAACCTGTACATGAAACGAACCTCTGTTCATCAACTTCGATTCTTGAGAACGTATTTTTCTTCATACCGTTTGGTTTAAAATTATATAAAATATTCAGTACAGAACATTTCTCCCGTAGAAAGACTATTGTATAGCTTTCCGGTATTTGCAACGGCCATCCAGTTTTTCACGATAGTAGAACACATCTCCATGTGATTAACTTTATTTTACAAACTTGTTGCGGCGTGCGAACTTTTTCCTTACAAACTTTGTTGCCGAACTTAGAAATTCAACTCTACAATATATATATATATATATATATATATATATAGTGCCGTGTTGCTCCAATGAACATTATTCCATTATAATATGTAAGACATATACTGTGAGATACTGTAATCCAAAAGAAAAACCGACTGATCCGAAGGTATGTGGTTCAGTAAAACTTTATTTAATTGCATTTACTTCAATAACTGTAAGGGATCGTAAGAAATATAAAGCCAAAACTGTATGCCAAAACTGCATAAAACTGTATGATATTTTATAGATTAGGGGTGTTTAAAGGGGCTCATACAGCTGTCGGGAAGCTAAATAGCTTGGTGTTTAATGTGCAATATTTGGATTAGCTTATCATCACACGTTATTATAATTCAAAATGGATAACTTTTGCAATTTGTCACAAACGCCCATAGTTCTTTGCAATCAGTTCATAGTTGTACCCAATGCAAAAGACCCATTTACGATAAATCCCCACATATCACAATGTTTATCTCTGTTTAAAACTCTGGCGATAGAAAGAGAAAATCCCAGAATGTGAAACATTCTTCAGTGGGAGTACAGTCTTTATACCAAATTCGAAGTCAATTGTGTTTAGTGAATTGAGTAGATAAGCATTGTACCTATATCCTCCCACTTCAAGTTTTTTTGGCTAGTGCTCCTAATGCCATTATAATAAACGGAATAACATTAAATATATATCCACTTGAGACAATAAATTCATTTTGTAAATAAATATATTTTTATAAAAGGACTCCGAAATTATTGCTCCGTGGATAATTTTCTCATATCTTGATAATTATTTTTTTCTTCTACTTAGAAGGACCTTGCAGTCTTGACTACTCAAAATAGTTAATCACAACTAATACATATTTGCACAACAAACTGTTTAACAGAAAGAAAACTGACAAGGTTCCATAATTACATTTATGTAATTCTCTTGATATACTTTTTTATGCATGTAAATATTTATATGAATGTTCCAGTCTTGGAAATTGTGCTTTTCTAAATAAACTGTTTGTTTCTGTATATGTTGTAAGAGTAATCCTATAATTTTTGTGACTTCGCAATTACATCACATTTTCCGTTAATTAGCTTTTTTATAGCTAATGCAAATTAAAAATTTTCTAGTGATCAATTTTAACTTTTTATATAACCTATGTACAATTATTGATCTTCCTCTGACCGATTGCAAATACTTTACTGCGTTTGTTGTGTTTTGATAATACACTGGTGTAAGAAATTAAGAGAACTTGCAGTCTTGGTCGATTATCTCTAGAACTACTGTACCGATTTTAATGAAATTTGATATTTACATACATTGTTACAATACAAAACAAATAACCATTCAATAATTGTAATACACACGCATGATCGTGCGTAACACTCGTTGGAGTCGGAAGGTATGAAACAGCGGTTGCAGAATAAACAAAAAATGGGTTAATAGATGGTGTTATTTTGCAGCAATCGGTTAATTTCAAATTGTAACAGTAAAAATGAGTAACCACCAACGTTTAGATGACGGAATGAAGTGGCAAATTGTGGGGAGGCTAGAAGCAGGCCAATCTCAAGTCCAAATTTGTAGAGAGTTTAATTTAACGCCTAGCGTCGTGTGCAACTTATGGAAAAAGTTCCAGGATACCGGATCCATCGAGAGAAAGCCTGGGCAAGGTCGTCCAAGAGCCACGATGGCCAGAGAAGATCGCCATTTGTCGATTATAGCGAAGCGTAACAGGAGTGCTACAGCTTCTCGGCTCTCTCGTGACTTGTATGCAGCCACAGGAACCCGTGTATCAAGGGTGACTGTTTCCAAGACTTCATGAGAGAGGGCTGCTTGCAAGAAGACAAGCTGTTTGCGTCCCCCTCACTTCTACGAACAGGATAATCCGTTTATCGTGGTGAAGAGAGCATAGAGATTAGGGTATGGATCAATGGGCGACCGTTCTCTTCACTGATGAGTCCCGGTTCAGCCTAAACACCGATTCTCGCCGTACGTTCATATGGAGAGAACCAGGGACCCGCTACCTACCCTCCAATGTCCGCGAAATCGACCATTATGGCGGATCAGGTTTAATGGTCTGGTTAGGCATCATGTTGGATGGCCGCACACCTCTCCATGTCTTTGAAAGAGGCACTGTGACTGGTGTGAGGTATAGGGATGAGGTCTTGGAGCCCTATGTTCGTCTTTTCAGGGGTGCAGTTGGTCCTGAGTTCATTTTAATGGAAGATAATGGCCACATAGAGCTCTTCTGGTCGACGAATTTTTAGAGAGTGAGGATATTCTCCGGATGGATTTGCCAGCCAGATCTCCAGACCTTAATCCTATAGAACATGTCTGGGACGCTCTGGGGAGTTCAACTGCAACTCGCAACCCCCCTCCGAGAACCCTCCAGGGATGAAAAAAGCGTTGCTGAACGAGTGGGACCAATTGCCACAGGAAATGACAAACTGCCTTATTTCAAGTATAAAATCCCGCTGCGACACCTGTATATATGTAAGAGGGTACCATACCCCATATTAACCCATCTATTAACCCATTTTTTGTTTAGTCTGCAGCCGCTGTTTCATACCTTCTGACTCCAACGAGTGTTACGCACGATCATGCGTGTGTATTACAATTATTGAATGGTTATTTGTTTTGTATTGTATCAATGTATGTACATATCAAATTTCATTAAAATCGGTACAGTAGTTCTAGAGATAATCCCCCAATCTGCAAATTCTCTTAATTTTTTACACCAGTGTAGTAAACGACGAATGTCCGGCATTGAGCACACCGTTGCTTTAAGCTTATGAAACGTGTACGCATGAAAGAATAAGTGTTTTGGTTGGAAGCCAAATACTCTTCTGAATGTCAATGTCTTTATCTTCAGATTTAAAAAGAACTCTTAGATTTTTAACAAATTCTTAAGCCTGCCATAAAAAGTTTTAAGCGAGCATTATCCTGGAGTTCCCTTCTCTAATATTTTATGCCCAAACATGCTCGGAAGTCCACAGAAAGTATTCAAAATGTTATTTATTGCTTTTCTAAGCCTTTTTATGTTCATCCCACTACACATATCATAAGAGTATTAATTTATCACCACTAAGAGGATATTGTTAACACGACAAATTTGTCTTTTTAATTTTCTCAAATTCCTCAAATTTTTCAACAAAACATGTAATAATACATGGATGCCCTTTCAGACGATTAACAAAGAAAGGGGACATAGTGAACTCAATAACTACTGGTTGCGCGTTTTAAATCTCGAACGGAATTTTTTTATAGCTTTTTAATGCATGGAATTTATTAAATGCTGACGAATCCTAATAAGGAATTTATCTGAACATTTTACGTCTTATAGTTGATTGGGAGCAATCGGAACTATTTGTAAATATAGTTGATTTCGATCGTTATATCATGGAGAAGCTAATTATTGTTCTTGTTGCTTTAACGAAGTATATACAAACTCATACACCAAACTCTATATTTCAATTGCACAATATTGTTCCGTTTTCTGGGTTCGATGGGCTTGAATAAAATTCTCTTCAGATAGTGCACAGAAAATAAAATGTATTATTCTCTAAATTCTTCAGGTGCATACACAAATATTAACAGAAAACACGTATCAACTGTCTTGTAAACAACAGACAACTCTAAAAATACAAGTCAGGATAACAGATTCTTCAATAAGATACTCGCCTAGCGCACTTTCAATACATTCAATTCTCATCAGAAAAGAATACTCACTTAGTTTCAAGCTTCAGGAAGAGTAGTGGTAACTACAGTACATGGGCCGAGCCCTCCACTGTAGGATAATACAGCAATGCATAAAACTTCAATGATCAATACACTGAGTTTCAATGTCAATCTCAGGTATATTTATAGACTTCCAAAGCGCCCCTTATCGGCCGCCAGCTAGAAATCACTGGAACAGTCCAGAAAGGCCTAGAAGTCTCCAGAAAGGCCTAGAAGGTTCCAGAAAGGCCTAGAAGGTTGGCGACAATTTGGCGACCCAAATAAGTCCAAAAAATCCATCGCCAATTTGGCGATAACTCTCATATTTGGCGAGATTACATAGACTCGTAAAATTCGTAACAATGTAATTAAATGTTATTTTGGTGCTATGTCTTTGTGTGCGTAACTTATATAATATGAGTGGAAAATGAGGAATTCGAAATGTACCTCGCTTGAACTTATAATTTTATGAAATAATTAGAAAAGCAAAATATATGACTCAATTATAGATGCTGATGAAAGAGCTAGATGAATTTCTCATAGTATATTTAACTATCAATTTCCCTAACTATAAAAATAATCATAAATATTTTATGATGACATACTCAAAGCACTAATATGTAAGTTTGCGTGTTCAATTATTAATTTATCTCTATATATAAAAATGAATGTTTGTTTGTTTCTTCGTATTTTATGTTTATACCCCGTTCATCCGATTGCGGTGAAACTTGGTCAACTTATTGCTTGAACTTGCGCGATGGTTATAGACTATTTTCATTCCGCTACGACGTTCCATTCCCGAATTATGTTAGAAGTATAAACGGACATTGAAAATCGCCAAAAAAAAATCGCCAAATTTCCCCGGATAATTTTGTTCAAAGCCATTGTAACATTTGCAGGACACGTTGAATTAGCTAGAAATACGTGTTTTTAGCCTTGACGCGATGATTTATATAACTGAAGTGACATTGCAACATAGCGGATGATTTAGTTTTGAGAAAGAATTACAATCACGAAATACGTGTATATACTTTCTCTATAATAATTACCAAATTTGCTGTATTTTAATATTGAATGAGATCTCAATCCATTCAAACATTATCGATTATTTTTCTATAATAATAAATCCATTCAAACGTTATTGAATAGCTGTAAATTAATGCTTTAAACTGTTCAAAAAGAAAGAGGAGAGCAACTTTTAATCCTGCAGAATTAAGGGGAAAAGGAACTAGTATGATATACCCCCCCATGGCGATTTTGGCGATTTTTTTTTTTGTCGCCAAGCAGAACGCGTGTCTTTGAAGCGGGAAATTCCGGAAACTCCCAAAAATACGCATTTTTTATACTGTACAACCACAGAAAAGCACAAAAAAACATTAGTACAAAAAATAAAAGCTGAAAAATAATAAGAAATTTGTTAAGTGGGGGGGGGGGACTGCCTCCCTCCCAACCCCCTCCCCTCCCCGCGACATAAAGTCAGTATAGTGCAACTAATAATAATTAATTTAAATAAACATAAAATACATCTTGTTTAAATATATATTTCTTGATTAAACATAAATTAAAGCACAAATACAACAGAAAAAAATACATGTTGGCAATAGAATTTTTAAAAAAAAGTATCTATACAGAAATTTTGTACTCTTCCCAGTTAATTTTCGAAACGATTTCAATAAATTTATTTAAACACTCTACATTTACCGCTAAACATGATTTCCGAAACATGTACATCGCTAGGTAGAATTTAAAATCTGCCTTACGATTGTAACCACGAACCATGCCGAATAGATTTCTCAGTGTAACATTGCTCCCCACCCCCCTACAATAAATTTCCTATAAACAAATGTAAAACATCAGAATAAGAACTTTTAACTTTAATCCTCATCTCCGACCCACATTTTTTTGCAATTCGTGCTCTTTAACAACCCAACCTCCGGCAAAAAATTAAAAAGCAACTGTTATTTAATATTTTGACGGAGCATTAAACCAAAACATTACACCAAAGTAAAAACCGGCAACACAACAGCCAAAGCAAAGGGCGCCAGATTTGGCGAGAAATCTCTTGGGGGGGGGGGGAGATATCATACTTGTACCGGGGAAAATGTCAAAGATTGTTGAGAAATGAGCAATGTGATGAAAAAAAAACAGAAGAGCGCGAAGCCAACAGAATTCGAAATGCAGTTAGACGCACACAAGAATCTGAAGAAACAACATTCCCAAGAGCTCGAAGGTAACAGAATTCGAATTGTAGTGATCCGAAGCAGTGAGACTGATGAAGAAACTTTCAACGCGTCGAACATACGATTGTCTTCGAGCTTCAAACATCGAAAGGAGAGGAAAGCTATGAACAACGACAGCACCGACAACAAACTAATACTATTTGCTACCGTAAAAGAATTTTAGCGAAAACTGTAGAACATCCTAACATGAGGCTAATCATTGAAAAAAATAATAACAGAAACTGAATCCCGAGCTAAGCCGGGTAATACAAGTAAAACTATATTTTAGAACCTTAAAAGTGCTGAATTACTTTTTCTTTATAGGTAATATAACTCGACTAAAATATGGGCATAAACTTCGCAATTTTACATTAGATATGTATCAAAACGTAAAGCAATGGCGGATGGCGTAGACTAAGTTTCCTTTATATTTGTAGTACAATAAATTTCCTATAAACAAATGTAAAACATCAGAATAAGAACTTTTAACTTTAATCCTCATCTCCGACCCACATTTTTTTGCAATTCGTGCTCTTTAACAACCCAACCTCCGGCAAAAAATTAAAAAGCAACTGTTATTTAATATTTTGACGGAGCATTAAACCAAAACATTACACCAAAGTAAAAACCGGCAACACAACAGCCAAAGCAAAGGGCGCCAGATTTGGCGAGAAATCTCTTGGGGGGGGGGGGGAGATATCATACTTGTACCGGGGAAAATGTCAAAGATTGTTGAGAAATGAGCAATGTGATGAAAAAAAAACAGAAGAGCGCGAAGCCAACAGAATTCGAAATGCAGTTAGACGCACACAAGAATCTGAAGAAACAACATTCCCAAGAGCTAGAAGGTAACAGAAATCGAATTGTAGTGATCCGAAGCAGTGAGACTGATGAAGAAACTTTCAACGCGTCGAACATACGATTGTCTTCGAGCTTCAAACATCGAAAGGAGAGGAAAGCTATGAACAACGACAGCACCGACAACAAACTAATACTATTTGCTACCGTAAAAGAATTTTAGCGAAAACTGTAGAACATCCTAACATGAGGCTAATCATTGAAAAAAATAATAACAGAAACTGAATCCCGAGCTAAGCCGGGTAATACAAGTAAAACTATATTTTAGAACCTTAAAAGTGCTGAATTACTTTTTCTTTATAGGTAATATAACTCGACTAAAATATGGGCATAAACTTCGCAATTTTACATTAGATATGTATCAAAACGTAAAGCAATGGCGGATGGCGTAGACTAAGTTTCCTTTATATTTGTAGTAATTTGTCAGGCATTTTGTTTCCAGTTATCGCCAAGTTGCATAGCTAGTTTTGTCTAATAATTACAGAGAAGTAATTTTCTATTTGAATCTTTTCTCAAATGACATATTTTTCGCAAAATCTTATAAATTTCATTTAATTTATGAAACTAGCTCATAGGCGAAGGAAATTTAAAATAAGTCTCCCCTAAATTAAGAATTTTGCCTTGATTTCCCATAAATAATTTGCTTGATAGATATTTTACTGTGAATCATAAATCAGCATACATGAAATTCAATCAAATTAATTTGTTTCGTTGGTACTTTTCCGTTAGCCGGCCGCATTTGGCATTCCTATTAAGTATCGCCATTGACGAGTATGAAAAGTCGCCAACATAACAACCCTAGGAAATCAGTTTAATCGTTTTTTTCTATTTCATTGGCTGGGGACATGAATTCACGAATATGAAAAAGACAAAAATTGAACAAAGACAAAAAACATATAAAAGTTCATGAGATAACCGAAGGTTATCACCCCAAAAGTCCTCTCGCTTCCCAATATCTCGATGCTTCCGTATAGGAAAATAGATGGTCTTTTTAATAGGTAAATAGATGGACTAAATTTTGAAGAATTGTCACACACGAAACGCTGGAAGAAACTGATAGATCAACGGGTATGAATCATGTGAGAGAACACGATTTAGTTCAGAGACCCAGCTGTATAACCCCGAAATTCACATGAAAAAACATTGGAAGCAAATTAACCACAAACTTTATTAGCTTTCTTCACAATCGTACAAAAGATTTAGCAGTTGCGATGAAGCACCGGACGGCAATATGAAAAAACATTGAGGAACGGCATGCCACTATTTGCAATCGTACTGGCTGAATTTCTTAGGCGACTACAAAAAGAGGGTCCTTTTGAAGACATCTTGAAGGACATTAAAGATTTTTGGCCTCGTAACTAATTATTTACTTAAAGAACAAAATGAATGCTTCTTATATATTTTGCTCTTTCGCATACACGTATCACGGGAGTTACAGTTAATTAAACAAAATGTGACTTAAGAGCCATATTTGGCGATATAGACCTTGCGCCCGTCTAACGGAAAAGTACCGTTTCGGTATATATGGTTTCCTGTTTGGAAAAATGAGTGGTATGCTAAATAAAAACTTTTTATATGTTTTTATTTGTCTAGTAATGGCGTATATGTGCCGCCAATGTGAAAATGGTTTTGCTGTTTCTCACCACATTACCATGGAAACATTTTTAAATTGTGCTAAGAAGTACACTAATTCTGAATTTGCAACCTTATTCATAGACGAAATTCAAACACATTCATTTGTTTCGTTTTATGCGGTGTTCTGTTTGTATAAAATATGAGTGGTATGCGAAATAAAATAAAAAATATGTATTTTTATTGGTCTAGTAATGGCGTATGTGTGCTACCATTGTGAAAATGGTTTGCCCTTTTCTCACCTCATTACCATGAAAACATTTTTAAATTGTGCAAAGGAGTACAATAATTCTGAGTTTGCGCCCTTAAGGGCTAGTGAGAAAAATATTACAATTATTAAAGTAGAGGAATTCGGAAATTTTAATAGCGATATTTTGTAAGGGGATGTAAAAACAACTGAAACGTTATCGTATAGCGTACGTTTTGGCAACATTGGAAAGAAAAATGGGGGATCGTGAGTCAGTCTTGTTATGAAAGAGCTCTAGAAAAAAATTCAAGGGGTGAATTTTCCTACTATGCGAAAGCAAAATACTTAAATGTAAACAATGTAAATATTTTGGAAAGCAATTCTTAGGATACTTGATTACAAATTGCAAATACGTCTAAAGCCTATGTCCACTAACTTCGTGTTAGATTTCATCAAAAACAGTCTCAAGAGATGTTTGAAAAAAAATTTTTATGGAATTTTAAGTAGAGGGATTTTTCCAAAGTCCCGAAAAAATAATTTTTCGCTTTTAATAATTTTTCGTCAAAAGTGTTAATGGATTATGAGTATCTGACGTCAAAGATGGCATTTCGCAGAAACACTTTTTTTGATACGCTGAAATTATACTACTCTCTCGCATTCCAATCAATTTATTAGGCACTTTCGTGAGACGTCACAGACGCAACCGGGGGAAAACCGAAAGGGAAAAAAGGAATGTCATATGTTTTACACATGGAACCGTGGTAATCAGTTTTATATGAGTTTTAGTAATCTGTGCATTAAAGAGAAACACTATTCATTTCGTTTCTGAACGAGATAGTACAATTTGCACGGAACTGCTTAAAATATTTGAAATAATAAAAAAAGCTTTCAATAGTTACCCATGTATAAAAATAGCATCACCATTATTTCCTTGGAAAACTTTATAATGCTAGAAGTCACACACACTATCTCTTGAATGCAAAAGGCAGAAACGAACAACTACCAAAGTTATAAAAATAGCACGTTAATTCTTAAAAAAAAGACAGAAACCATATTACAAAGACGCGTCAAACAATATTATTAATTATAACAATAGAATTAATAATAGCGTTTATGTTAAGCATTTAGTTTTTGTTATATACCGACAGTTAAAAAATGTAGAAAATTTTTCTAAAAATATTGCCAACACCCTATCTGTTACTACATTGTGACAATGCATACTTTAATTTAGATTTTATGCAGCACGAGGAAAGTGACAATTGGTCAAGAATTTTTTTATATATATTGTTTCAAGGTATTTTACCTATTGTGAGTAATCGATATTATGACTTTTTTTCTCAAGACTTCTTTCAATCGATTTATGTGATACATAATTGGTTACAGTTTAATCTGTGTGCGACGTTTGACTTAGAAAGGAAAACTTGCATTCAATATTTTTTTTAAATTTCGAATGGCAGGCAAAATACAAAGAATACAAAAATATAACAGGAAAAAAACAAAGTAACTAGGAGCAAAAACAAAAACAGAGAAAGAATAATCAGCATTTAACTAAAAGTTATCACGCTCCCCAATACCGCTTGAAAATAATATCCAGCACAAAGATCTGTGAAGCGACGCAAATACAGGATGTCAATCAATTCTTCTTACTCTTCAAAACTGCTCACTTCTTCGGATGAACTGTAGAGAAAGGTGTTCAAAATATGGAAATCTGGAAAAAGGTGTTCAGCGAGGCAGTCGTGACCTGCGGTCAAATAAAAAGACGCCACAGCATTGCAAAAAGAAAAAATTGCGAACTATACTCTTGAGAATCAATGAATTCAAATCTATATAAGATGTTTCGAACCTAATATTGTTGTTGTTGTTGTTGTTTCTAATCCTCAGATGAAATCTTTAAGGTTGTTGACTCAGGCAAAATCCAGGACGAAAACATGATTTATGAAATCTTCTCTGGTAAATCCCGGGCACTCCAAACTGGGGTCCGGGGAGGCCTGCCCGACACGGCACTTGGCACTTAGTGCTGATGAAGAATACCTTTCTTCCCCCGTCAAAAGAAAGGCTCCTAAGTTGTCCACTAGCAGTCTAGAGAGTGGAGTTTGCTAGCTCATACCGCAATTTAGGAAAAGGGGAGAGCCAGGAGGACTCCTGGCTCACCCCCTCGGAGGTGGGTGAGGAGATTCTGCCAAGAGATATTATCTAGGAACTTTCTGACAGAATGTAGTTCACGGAAAGTGAGGTGCTACATCAAACCTAATGAATTGTTGAAAATTCTTTATGTTCGATCTAAATCAAGCCTAAGGAATTACTTGAAAATGTCCAAGAACCCTAGATCATTCTTATATAAATCGGACCAAGAACCTTTCAGTTTAAAATTAAATAATTTAAAATACCTTGAAATTAAATGCTTCCGAAAATGATGTATAATTTCTAAAGATGTCACGGTAATTTTCAACAATCTAAATGTATAATATGTTCCTGCTAATCGTTATCAGTTCAAAAAATCTGTATGGAATATATCAATAAGTAAACTGCAATCGAAATGAAACACAGATAAAAAATATAAGTTTCGTATTTCTCGAATATGCTGATCGCGTCGGACAGTTTCGTTTACCATGTTGTGAAAAACATCTGAAATAAGAGATACAAACTGTCATCTGGAAAAACGAATCTAAATTTCCTGATATTTTTGCCCGAAATATATTACTCTTATAGAAGAACGTTTCACTTCCTGCACGTTTCTCTTTACGTACACCTTAATAGTTTTTGGTAAGAATGAACAGTTGGGTATTTGTGTATTTGCTGAAAGTGTACGTTTATTATGTGCACTCTACCGTGAACTGAATACGAAGAAATATTTTAGAAAACTATAGGGTTTTTATGAAATTACAAGAGAATGTTATCTTTTTAACAGCAAACTAATCGGATTCTCGACAAGTGTACCAGCACCTACATGTTCATATATCTATAGATTGATTTGAAAATCAAGGTTTCGTCTTAATTATTACATTATCCTAATATATCACTGACCTAAATTGGTAGAGAAAGGAGTTTAATCTATCCAGTACGTACTTGAAAACAATTAGGTACTTGATAGAGCACATTAAAAATACTATAAGCAAATACCGGGTGGCCATAATTAAACTTACAGTGCTCACAGGGTTCTGTAGCGCGATCTATTTGCGAGAATGACGCCACATTTTGTAGGAAGATTAAACAAGACGGGGGACGAAGGATTCCGCGAAAAAATAAATTAGTTCCAAAAGTCACCGCTAGGGGGATATTTGGCGCTGTGTAATAGAAGATAGAGTGTTAACAAATGCAAATTAATACGGAATAAAATTACCTTTTATTATACACATTTTCTTATTTAGTTCAAGTGCAATATGGCAACACTTTTAAAAAAGCGTAAAATCTACATAAACACCGATAAAGTCTCGTGATCTGCAATATCACGTACGCTGAGCAGAAGAAGAAGTTCTTTATTCAAATTTCACGTTACATCCATTGGCACATTGCCAGCTGCTTGGGTTTGAAAAGGCAATGTGTTACGTTTCGAATCAATCGGATTGAAAGTTTATGTGCAATGTCTCCTACTTTAGTCGAGCGTGCGTTACTGGTCAAATTCTTTTACCTCAACCAGTGCAACGCGTCAGCCGCTCTTCGTGCTTTTAGAACGCACAAAAAATGTGTAAAGGTAACGGTCCTCTGTCAGTTAATGGGCTAAAAGCAATGGTTGCGACGTTTGAGAAAACAGGTTCTCTGAAGGTTCAGTCAGGCAGAGGATGAAAACCTGTACCACAGGATACAATCGAAGCAGTTGCCACGGCGATTGTCGACAGAGGACCAGACAATATTGCTGCCACCTCTAGCGCTCGTGGATTAGCTCGGAATATGGATATGCCTTACAGTACGGTATGGAAAATCTTACGAAAGATTATCAACTTCTATCCGTACAAGATCAGCCGTGTACAGGAGTTACTGTACCCCGACCATGACCAGCTGGCACTGTGCCAATGGATGTAACGTGAAATTTGAATAAAGAACTTCTTCTTCTGCTCAGCGTACGTGATATTGCAGATCACGAGACTTTATCGGTGTTTATGTAGATTTTACGCTTTTTTAAAAGTGTTGCCATATTGCACTTGAACTAAATAAGAAAATGTGCATAATAAAATGCAATTTTATTCCGTATTAATTTGCATTTGTTAACACTCTATTTTCTATTACACAGTGCCAAATATTCCCCTAGCGGTGACTTTTGGAACTAATCGCGCTACAGAACACTGTGAGCACTGTCAGTTTAATTATGGCCACCCGGTATAATATCTTACTTGACGGATTTGGAGTAAATTACATAATGGGTGGCTCTGCACGGCTAGAATTCGTCTTTTAATACTCTTTTCATTACGACTGGCAGCAGCCACCCAAAGAACTTATAATTAACAACTACCATGATAGCTTGTTGACGATGGGTTTAAAGCAGGGGTGGCCAACCTTTTTGGGAAGTGTGCCACTATTTGAAGAAAAAAATTATGCGTGCCACTTCCAAATTTTCCAACATACAAAAAATATAAAAAGGTGAAAAAATGTTATTTAAAGGCTGATTATGGGATTTTTACACAAATAGCACATGTTTTTTATCTGAGTAGTGGAGATTTAAAAAATAATTTAATTAATAAAACAAAAGTACAAACTTAGGTTTTATCGTTAATAAACATTTTTCAAGGTTCGGTCAGTTAGGTAATGTATAAAATAAAATGAATAACTTGAAACATTTAATTCTAAATAATTATTAAACAGTCAGTACTCAATTAATGTGGCTTTTGAATTTTTTTACCACGTCATCTATATTAGGATTAGTTCTTGAAGATGGTAACAAAATTAGGTGTTTTAGGTGCATATCAGTTTATCTTGATCGATATTTTGATTTTATTATGTTCATAATAGAAAACCTTTATTCACAAACATATGTTGAACCAAACCTTCAACAATACCTGACAGCCAAATCGTGTAAATTTGGACACAATGGTGCCAAAGCAAGGCTACTGAAACCAATGTGTTCGTTCCATGACCCCGCTGTCTTAGCGCATCGTTGTACTGGTGTCAAGCAGTGCCACTTTCCTGCTCTATTATTTTCAGTAGCGTATGAGTAGGGTTTTTACAGATTTTGACAAATTATTATTTTTTCAAATTTCTTAAAATTTCAATAAGTCTCCGCGTGCCACTGTTAAAACGCCACCGTGCCACACTGTGGCACGCGTGCCGCGGGTTGACCACCCCTGGTTTAAAGAATCTATCGCAGTAGAATGAGTAATAATGTTTTAAAAAGGTTGAAGGGAAACTTAAGTTACGTGAACGACGTATTACTTAAGTTAATTTAATATAAGGTAATTGGTTTTAGGAGTACTTAGGAGCAAAATTACTTAGGCTGAATATTTCCAACATCGATGTGATATCAGGTAGTAAATGACGTCAAAATTGGAGGAAAACAAATACCACAACGGGACAGTAAATGTTGGGATCCATTTCAGCAATATCTATGAAAGGTTTCGGTTGCGAACTTTGAGATTAAAATTTAAATTAAGAGTCTTATTATTTAAAATTATTTAAAATTCATGTTACTTAATTTTTTATTCGTTTACATTTTTCGCCTTAAAATAGTTTTTATATATTATTCTAACGATTTTTTTTAATTTTCAAATTCCTTGTGTTATTACTGTGACACTTCGTTTCTATCACGTACCACATTAGTCATGTGCTTCAATGTACTGCACATACTTAATCAAAAGGTAGTGTATGTAACGTTATTGCGGGTCAAATTTCAACACAACGGGAAAATGACGTTCTCTTGACGTACAGTTGTGTTGGATAATGTCTTATGGCGAGATTATTCTCGGAGCATGCGAATTCTGCTCTTGCTGTTGATATTAGCACAATTATGTAAAACTCCTCTGGCAGCTATTCACAATTACGCACATTATTAATTTCCTTTTGTTTCTGAACAGTCAATTTTAGTTTTTTGAAATCCGGCAGGCAGAGTAAATATATTTTTATGGAACTTAAAAGAAATCCAATTATTCAGGATCAAATAAATAAAAATAACATTGATAAACAGAGGCTGGTGAGAGAGAAATGGATGGCGAATCATGGAGTTAAATACTATAAATATCCCATGGAGTATGAAAATTTTTATGGAAGTGGTGAGAAATTTAGTGATTTTAATTTTTTTTTATTCTGTAGTGTATTTCAAAAGTTCCTACCATCCATCGAAGTAATAACAAAAGATAGGTCATGAAGTAAAAATAAGTAGGTACCCTTTGCGTGGTTCGGCGAAGTTTTCGAAATTCGCCAAAAACTCACTAGAATTAGGCTCCTGTAAAGAATTAGGCAGTTCTTCAATTAGGCTCTTCACTCAGAAATTAATACACTTTTTCAATTAGAATTATCCAATTGCGCTTATCTGCTTGTTTTCCCTCCTGGTTTTTAATTCTTAAAGAAGAAAGATACATTCATATTTTAACAAAACTTACAGGACTTCTCATTTGACAGTTTTATCCGCCATTTTAATCATATTTAGTTGACGTTCATGTATTGAATGAAGATGGGTGTTAATGCACTTGAAGCGTCTCTTGTCTTTTATCACTTTTAAAAGTTTAAAAAAGCGCATTTCGACGTTGATGGTTTTCATTAATAACTCCTTCTGCAATTCTAGATGCTTTCTGGACTTGTAGGTTTTAAATATCAATTATATTCTGCTCTAGGGTCCTTATGTGAAGTTTATTATTTCTTCTTCAGCTTGTTTTCCCGCCTGTTTTTTCTTTTATTTTAAAGAATATAAGGGTAAAAGTGAAGAAAAGGGTACATACACTTCGGCGATGTTTGGAAAACTTTTCGGTTAATCGGAAGAATTTGGGGCTGCAGCCAACTTGGCGATTATTTACTTCCTTTTATGATGTATCCCCTTTTCTGGTTACCCCTACAATTCCATCTCAATGAGCCTTTGATAGCGACCCTGTTTACAGAGAGCAATCTAATCTCAGCATCAGTTTTGCTCCTGCTGCCATCTGTTGACTTATAAAGGAATATATTTAATTTAGTATGTATTAAAATCAAAATTTAAGGAGATTTTAACAAAATAATTAGCCCAAACGGCTCAATCCCAATACACGGTGCCGCATATTTTTTAGATTTTTGCCAAATTGGCGATAAAATGCCAAATAGGGGTTGTGTTTGTTCAATGCTTTTCAGTTAGCCGTTTATTGCTATGTTGGTGAAAGATGTCGTTTCTAAATATCAGGGGAGGATTTTGGATATTGTTAGATGTAGATTTTCGCAAGAGAGACTAGGGGGATGGTTACAGAAGGGGTTGTAAATGACGCACTAGTCCATGGTTTCTGACATTCGGATAGGATAATATAATTTGATTTTTTGTGGGATAAGCTTTGTTCTACTGACCTCTACAGCCAGAGGAAGCTTTTTTTTACTGTAGTACAGCCAGCGGTTGGGGATTTTCTGTAATATTTTTGGACGGATGCGTAACGGAGCGTAGCGGAGTGAAGCAAGAGTATCTGAGCTAAGCGAAGATCCCGTGTGCGCCTACGAGTTTCATAAAGCCAGCAGTAAGTTTTTGTTTCAATTTATTTGTTCTTTCTTGGTCGCCACATTTTTTACATTTCGCAGTTTAAGCCTAACAGGTCTCCGAACGGGATTTTGGCGCCAAATTGGCGATGGCACCGTGTATTTTAAACTTTAAACTTTTAAAAACAGCAAAACAACAAAATATGAGCGGGAAAAAAAAATCGCGAACTCTGAAACGCAAATTTGGCGACTTTTCAAAAAAATCGCCAAAAAGTCGCCAACCGCCCCAAATTCTTCCGATTTACCAAATTTTCAAAATTTCGCCAAAATTACACCAAGAGACGACGGTTATGTAACAGCAATATAGCGAACAACAAAATTACGTGTTATCTATTATGTTGTCACTCATACCATCAGAATGAGATTTTGTCAAGTTTTGAAAATTTCGCAAAACCAACAAACAAAATAGCATGTTCAAAGATAATAACTCAAAGAAAAATTTACAATGAGCATAAATACCTTACCTCCTGCAATCATACCTGCAATCATACCTGTTACTCCAATCATACATTAAATTCATTCCAGAATCCATTTTGTAAAGATGAAAAACGAATAGGAACACTTTACAAATGAAATAATGAATTCTAAATGAGGAAACGCGGCAAATGGCTAACAAGCCTAAAATTTTATTTGAAAGAATTTTAGTTGAAATATTTTTTAAAATTTTTAAATTATTTAGTACACTGCATTCAGTACATGTGCAAATTGGTTTGCCATAGCCTAGCTTCAGCACGCGAAGCCACTGTCTGCTACTTTGGCACATTCATCGCCTTCTCCAAAAAAGTGGTACCCGCCTCTTTACTTTAGCCAATGTAAGTTCATATCTTAACACAACATACAATACTTTAGTGGTTTTACCCACCTTTTAATCACATCCAGCTGACGCTCACAAATTGAATGATGATCAGTTTCTTGAACAGAAACGGGTACCCCTTTCAACGTGGGCGATAAATGAGCCAACTTACTGTTATCTTATATGTTCTACAGTCAATCTTATAAATAGATAAATTTTGTATATTGAATATATTTTTGCTCAGTGACATAGACGCCAAGAGTTTGTTACTGTCAGCCGTAAAAGAACCTGCTACTGATGAGTTTTATTGGTGCTTAAGTATTATCCCGTCGACCAAAAACCGTCGCCAAACGTATGACTTAGAGCCTATAATGATTTGATAATGCTAAACATTAATGAGCATATTTTGAGAATAAGTATTCTTAAAGATTTTTTTACGTAGTATTATGTTCCTTCTTAACGGTCCTCAATAAAGCAAAATTTCTGACGCTAAAACCGTCGTCGTGAGTTATAAATCAAGAGTGGCAGAGTATACGTGTAAATTATTTTTCTTACCATCGACCAATTCTGCATAGGGTTATCGCTCATCCTTCTCTTCCTGTATGGGGGCGTGGGGTGCCTTGAGTGGATGGCAGATCTGTACTGTCCATCCGGCATCCTCAGACCCTACAATAATGACAAATGTCACCGAACTTGGGAAATTAATCCTCGGCTGCGTATACAGGAATTGCTACGTAGCGACCGGTCGACAGTTTCATCAAGGCGCATAAGAACTAGCTTGGGTTGCTGTAATTTCTGAATACTACTCTTCACGTATTCTGTGCTTTGTTTAACTGATTAAATCAACAGCAGTTTCATAACGTAAGCCGGCGTAGACGGACCCATGGGATGTGACAGTTTTGCTAGATAATGTGGGTAAGAAACATGGCCTCACTAAGTCTTCGAAGTACGTTCTCCCGCAGGATTCATGCAAGCTGATCTGGCATCTTCTTCAAACGTTTCGTTTGCAACAATGCTTCTTCAATAGTTAGCATATCTTTTATCCATTTAACTGTTTTCATAAGATTTCAGTGTTGACGGGTTTTCAGTCTCGACAATGGCGACATTTGTTGACACGAACGCCAAATGCTCCGAACTAACAGAAAAGTAGCGATTGTGTTTTGATTTAGTTGGAAATAAATGCATATTTCAAATACGTAAATTTAGACATAAAATAGGAGTGTAATTTCATTTTTAACACTTTCGATCAATCCTTATGTTTGCTTCATTTGAGCCACTTCTTAGGAGACTTCCTTAATCTCTCATATAATTGAAAACTGAGTACGTAAATAAGTAACCAATCTATTGTAATAGGCAACTTTACGTGACCAGTAAGCAACAGTAAAAAAGTCCTTGTTATTAATGACTTCCGCAAAGCCTTAGTAGCCCAGATGATCTTCGTTAAAGAAGCTATCTCGAAAATTAAATTCTGACTTCATTATTTCATAGCTAAAATAGATAATAATATTTAGAAGTTTGCTTATTTTTGTGATTTGATCTCTTCTCTCTTCCTACAAAGTGTTGCTAAGTATTTAGAGTACAATTGCAATTTATTAGTTAGGAAAACAGTTCTTTATAGATGTACCGTGAAGGAGTCCAGTTGGTAAATCTGTCACTTTTTAAATTTATGTTTAACATTTTTTTTACTACAAACAGCTTGAGGAGAAACTTTGAATACACATGAGTCTAAAACGACTTTATAACATACATACACATTGTGAGAAAATTTGAAAAGCTTCCCATATCGATCAGATGGCAGATCACATGACAGGGGAATTCAAGAAATATTTGAAAGGTACACTTAAGAAATAAAATACCACAACGTAGATATAAATAAATAAATAAATAAGAAATATATGTAGAGGATATCATCCTACGTGGTTGATCTCAAAACTTTGGGTTAAAAAAATTGAATTTAGAAAAATAAAAAAAACAAAGGAAATCGCAGCAATTTTAACTTTCACAAAATTAGCATGTTAAATGATGATTTTGGTTGATAAATTTAAAAAGTGAACAGGACGGTATAATTCTTATGCGAGAAAACTCATATATCATTTGTCTAAAATTATTTCTGAGAGAAGTAACAGTTTTTCTCCAAACTTTAGCTTTGTTTTGGTTCTCAATAATTTGAATTATTGAAAAATGTATCTATAGAAATATTTTATTGTACTAAGTTAAAAAAAACATATTTTATTTGTGTTTCAAATGTATTTTATTGCATTGTATTGTATACCATAACAATTTTTTGATGTTATAGTATAGAATACAATAATTGATTGTATACCATAACATTACGTGTTATATTAAATTTGGTGCACACCCAGCTGTATTACGACAACTTTTTTTTTGACTAGCTGGTACACATTTAACCTATTGTTAAAATAGTCTTAAAATAAATGCTATATTTATTAAAAATAAAATATTAAACTAGCAATTTAAATTTTTTTCAACAGTAAGCGTTTGACCACTTATAGAAAAAAATATTAAAATTGCGGCCAATGGTACAATTTAGGTATATTTTTCACCACACATTATGCGGTTTTTGGCCATTTCCTGATGCAGCGAAACAATAAAATAAGACCTCTAAACGTTCCTCTTTGGATCTTTTTTGCATCAGGGATTTTTAGTAAGAAATTGGTAGGCATATTGTATACAAACCTATTCCATAAAATAAATATTATAACTCCGGAAAATAGAAATTAACAGCAATAAGAAATGGGAAAAAATCCATTTACATTCGCTTAAAACTGGTCTTTAGAGTATAGAATATTCAAATTAAATTTACACAAATTCTTAATAATTGTTTTTTGGCGCTTATGATTTTATCTTAAGGGAAGTCAACAAGGACTCCTGGACCAAGTTTAACCAAGCATTTTTCTGAGAGATATGTCTGTGACTGGGATTGCCCTTTCAGCTGGTTGAGAGACAGTATTGACGCTTCAGCAGATTGCAAGTATAGAGGATGTCCTTTTCATAACTTCGAAACATCGAAGTCCTTTCCCTGTGCAGTGGAAAATAAGTATTTGTACGGCACGTCTGGTGTATCAAAAGAAACATGGCCTTTGGACTGTTGTAAGTTAAAGAGGGTTTCCTTTTTTTTAATATTATTTAAAAGTATCCAATATATATTATTTAAAAGCTACTGGGTTATTGTTCAGCGCATTCCACTAACATCATGTATCGATTGGGCCGTAAGTAAGTGTTTTATTTCAACCGAAGTGCTGAGGAACCATCGAACTCTTCATATTCTTCCGAAACCTTCTTTTGGTCACCAACTTCTCCAATTTATCTTCGGGACACTTCAAGAATTCTACAATTTAGATTTGATGTCTCAACTTCTATAAGACTGATTGGTATCCTCTTCGTCAACTTTCAACAATATAGACTAGTTGTGTCAATAGACTTCTTCGATATTCTTCAATTAAGACTCTTCCATTCCTCACCACCATTATATTGTCCACATAAGACACTGTTTCCGTCGCATTCCCCAGCACAATATATATATATATATATATATATATATATATATATATATATATATATATATATATATATATATATATATATATATATATATATTAACAGGAGTTGTATGGAATTGCATGTAAAATTTCAGTTAGTTCTCGTCGGATTTTTTATAAATGCAGCTATAAACTGGCAATCAATATACTTAGAGCCTAATCTATAGTTCATTATATTCTTAGTATTATGATAAATATGCATGAAAAATTTCATAGTCATGTCATGATAGTATTTTGAGTAATCACACTAGTCGTTTAAATTTTTTATGAAAAATAAGTTCTTCAGATTACAAAATTGCAGTTTTCAGTAGTATTTAAACTGATAGCTGCTGCTCATCTTTAAAAGCTCTCTAATTTCCTTTATAAAGATCTCAAAGATAATATAAAACCAGTTTCAGAAACAGAAATTAACATTCTTGAAACAAAAGTAATTTTAAAGAAATTCGGAATTTGTATCAAAATCGATTTCTTAAACTAATTAGGATACTTTAATATACTTTAATAGTAGTTTATTTCCGAAAAGAATCTACTGCAACTTTCTTGTATTAAAAACAGTGTGAAAAGGAAAATTCCATTGTTTTTTCTTCGGAATATACTCTCCTATAATTAACAATAAAGTTGTAATTTTACAAACCAGAAAAAAATTAAAAACAATACTTTGGAATTAATTGATCTCTGTTTCAAACCGTAATTTTAAGATTTAGAATCACTTTCATGTTCTAATTTTGTATTTGTTTATGAAAATTGGACGGATAACAAGAATATGCTTCAGTATAAGCTGCAATTTCTGAACAGTTCTTGTTCAGGTGACGTCATCGGTATTTCAACAGTTTGTGCTGTCATGTCACATCATTAGCTAAGTTTTGCATCAGTAAAGATGAGGGCAAATTAGTGCTGAAAATCTTGATGCCCGTTTCGTCTCTGTGAAAATCCTTCTGTTGCCATTCATAATATTTTTCATTAATTTCAAAGACTTAACCTTTTGAAAACAATTTGCAAAGTCTTTTATTTTTCTATTCAGAAATTTTCTTGTCTTATCCATTAAGAAAAGAAAGTTTAAATAAATCTGCAATGATTTCTGGGCATATAAACGGAGATTGCGTCAGTTTCACATTGTTAATGCTTATGGTCATCTCTTTTGTGTAAATATATGTGTAAATAGTATATATATATATATATATATATATATATATCCACTGGCGACACTATATTTTATGCAGAGGAAAATTAAAATAATAAATCACCAAATAGTTCAAAAGTTACGTTTTATGGAAGTGTCATTCACAGGTTGGGAAAACTCATATAATGTAGGCCATTAATTATTTTCAGCCTTAATTTATTATTTCTCCCGTACTGTGGAACATGTTTTTAGGAACTTAAAGGATTGATAGCAAGTTACTATCATCGATAAACAGTTATTCGGTGTTCATAGACAAAAAAAAAAATCTTGCATTTCACCTAAATAAAAGAGAAAGGTTATTTTCTTATTGCATTGTTTGTGTATTCTGTCTATATTGTACAAGTGTGTGTGGGTGCAAGAGTACAGTTCACTATTTTCATTTCAAGATTTACGAGGAAAATATCTGCTGAACTCCCAGTTTTAAGCCAAGCAAATATATTTTAATCCTTAACGTACTAAGAAGTCTTATAAAATATCTATCTGTGTGATGATTTTGATGTATTTGACAATAGTTTTAGAAAGGTGCTTAAGAGATGTTTTTATATGTTCATTAAAACATGTTTTGTTTCTCATAATAGGCACCTGCTGCCCTGAATCTAGATATGGCATATGCAGCAACTGTTTCTACAAGTCGTTTTATCTGAAGTTTAATTCCTTCTAATGTTTTACAGAATTTAGATGGACTTAGAATTTTCAAAGTAGTTAAATTACTGTTCATCAAGATAAAAATTTCATCTGAATCGAATATAGAAGTTGATTTGAAATCTTGTTTAAAATGTTAAAAAATGTAATCTATAAATCAACAGTAATGTAATTTTGCAGTTTTAATTTTCAGTGTTTATTATGGCAGATATTATTGCGCTTTTTCCAGTTTAAAGGCGGTCTAGAATCTTGTACCACTGCTGCATTTAAATTCAACATTTTAATATATTTTAAATACTTTAATGAAATAAATGAAAGAAAATAAGAAGAAAAAATATAGTTTCTCCGATGTGCTTACAAGCAGGATTCCCAATGAGAAAAATATAATAACACAGAGGTCATCTGAAAACACCCAGCTTTTTAACAAATATATATTTTAATATTGAAAATGATAAAAAAAATGCAAATAAGATAACACACATCCCATTTCCCAATGCTGTTTGAAGTTCAATTAAAGTTATTTTGTTTAATTGTCGTCAGATTGAATATATTTCGTCATTCACCTCCAAATTAATTTTCTGAAGATCTTTTTATTTTTTTAGTTATTTTTATTTAAAATGTGTGCTTCTTACCGTGTAGATCAGGGTTTCCTAAAGGGGGTCATACCGCCACTCGGGGAGCGGTGGAACGATCGAGGGGGGCGGTAAATTTAAATTCAAACTCGACTACCAACAGTTCAGGCTGCAAAAACAGATACCGATACTTTATCCTGGATTATAGGCTAGAATACAAAAATTTATAATTGCATTTCCTTCATCCTTTTTTGTGGAACATGGGTTCAGTGCAATCACAAATGTGCTTACTAAAAACAGAAACCGGCTACAAACCGCTAATTGCGATGCTTTAAAAGTGCTGCTAACAAAAATAGAGCCGAACATTCATAATTGATAGAAGCGTACCAATTTAATCTTTCTCATATGGATTAGTTTTAATGTTTTTGCAATTTTTTTCATTTTCTGTTCGTAATGCGAATGTTACTATGGTTGTTTTTAATAAATAATTTTATAATTTCGAGCTTTAAGGTGTGTTATTTGCAACATCTTTCTTTACTTTGTTGAAGGACACAGGCAGAAACATCGTACATAAAAGGACGCAAATTTGGCCCTGTATCTCTGTTTGTTCGCTTAAAAAGGAAAATCTTCAGGTTCGCCCTGAGTAATTTTTTTTTCTCTGAAAACTTGGGAGGTAGACCACATAAGTTCGCGAACCCCTGGTGTTAGAAAACGATCCTTTAATTAAGCCTCTTACAGCATGGCCATCACTGATGCTATAAGTAAAGGAATACAGGAAATCGACATATACAGTGATTCTAGAAGTACACTGCAAGCTATATGCGCATATTTATTTTAAGGGAGATAGGATTGAAAATATAAAAAACCTAATAGAATGTCATGAGATAGCAGTAAACTTACACTGGGTTAAAGCCCACTGTGGCATTAATGAAAATGAGATGGTAGACGCAGCAGCTAAACAAGCAACAACACTGAATGAAATCACAGGAAATTATAAATTAACTAAAGAACAGATTAAGAATGAAATTAAGAATTATTACATAAATATATGGCAAGAAAATTGGGAGAGAAGCAGTGTAGGAAGGAAAGTATTTGAGGTATTCCCTAGAGTTTCTATGAAAAGACTGTCGGCAGATTTCCTTGTTAATCAAGCAATAACTGAACATGGCTGTATGGGAGTCTATCAAAACAGATTTTTTGCTAAAACAGATCTTTGTGAGTGTGGCAATATACAAACTATAAAGCACTGTATATACAATTGTAGCAAATGGGCTGAAACACGAAAAAACCTACCTTTGGGCTTTCAAGATTGGGCCCCTAGTAAATTATTTACGGATTATTATTGTAGAAGGTACATAAAGAAAATTATGCAAGACCTTATGAATATACACTTCCCCCTACAAGGGGAAGGTGGATAGCCCCTCAGATTTAAAAAAAAAGACAGGTAAACGAATTACAAAAAGAAAAACTTCGGGACCCGGTTGGGTTGGATTGCCGTCGGCATGATTAGTTTTATTATTGAAGGGCCGTATAACCTTCGGGTGTGGACGGCGGCGATATTACTTACTTACGCCTCTTACAGTTCTGTTTTAGGTATCCGGGAATGACAGTTTTGTTGACATCTATCTATTTATTCTGCCATCTTACGATAGTTTACAGTTTCAGTTTTAAGAGAATGGGCGTGTTTTGCTATGATTCTATTAACGTATGAAAAAATTATCTCTAAACACCCAGTGAGGCAAAATAGTCATTATGTATCATGAAATGTGTTAAGATACCACATTTGGGATTATTGAATCCATCTGTGATATTATTTGACAAATATCAAAATCATGGAATGGTTTCGTAAAAGAGAGTTATAACACCATTAAATCGAAATGCTGACCATTTGTAATATTTTACATTCATTTATTTACATAATCATATAATTAAATTACCTAATTCATTTTACATAGTTAATTATGCTTACAACGATAAATGAGTATTAATTGTTTGCTACATTATTAACTTAGAACAGAAAACCCAGATTTTGAGATTTTTTTGAGGAAAAAGCAGTAAACTCATATGGTCACTGAAAATCCCAGATCTGAATTTAAATACCCAGATCTGGGAACAGTGCTTACAATACATAATTGAAATTCCTTTGAAATTGTTTTTCATAGTAAAAAGATGACTTTAATCTAAGCCACTTAATATATTTTAAGTATCATTACATAAACTAGTTGGTACCCGTCAAGACATGGTACCTGGATAGTAATCAAATGCACTAATACACAACTGATACTCAAAATATCATTGCCAAATGTTGAAAATCATAATATTAAGAATAGAGAAATACATTTTCAAAAATTACTATTGAACCCCTATTAAATAATATATTTTAAGTATCATTACATAAACTAGTTGGTACCCGTCAAGACATGGTACCTGGATAGTAATCAAATGCACTAATACACAACTGATACTCAAAATATCATTGCCAAATGTTGAAAATCATAATATTAAGAATAGAGAAATACATTTTCAAAAATTACTATTGAACCCTCAAAAAAAGAAATCTGGTTACTCAACAACGCAAAATATACAATTTTCGCCAGGTTTAATTCCATATCTCACAGTCAGAATTGAAAATAAAAAAGAGAGCTAGAAAGATTTCTCAGAATAAACAAATTAACGTATTTATGCGGCCTCTTACTTAGTAAGTATTTAAATCCAGATTTAAACATGTCGCTGAGCATGCGCAGAAGCAAATTAATGTGTTTATGCGGCCTCATGCTTAGTAAGTATCTAAAGCCAGATTTAAACATGTCACTCAGCATTCGCAGAAAGCAATTTTTTTAATTGTAAATTATCGCTAATTAATAGAAATGATGGTTACAAAAACCGAATTTGACACATTTATAGATTAATATATTTCGTTTAAGACCAAATTAAAGTAAATCCATGCAGTAGTTTTCTCTCACGGACTGCTCAAGAAATATGCTTAGTAACTTAAATATATAGATTACTCTCCTTCCATGGAATAAATGTACCTTGTTATATAACAGTATTGTGGGTTTAAATTTCATTTTTAAACACACAAAGGAAAGAAACAATCAAACAACTACTAGATTATCTACTTTTATGTTTCAAGCTTTAAAGTTCTCAGAAGAAGTGCTTAAAACAATCCAAAGTCATTTTTTGTTAACTTAAATGCAATTCTAAATAAATACAACGAAACAAAAAATATTGCATTCTTGTTTCGAGAATTCTTTGTAACTATTGTTCTGATTGTATTTTCGTAAATAGGACAGATTTTCCAAACTAAAAACTGTCCAAGTTCTGTATTTTAAAACATATGTTTCAGAGGGCTTAAATGTCATCTATGAAGCGGCAATTTTTAAAAACTTTTTTGTACAATTTTATGGTATATTGTAACACATATCTATGGACGACAATAGCAGAAATTTTGCTCTGCTGAAACATAATCCACTAATAACAATGAGTGAGTGTTTTGTTAACTACTACAAACGGTTTTCACTCTTTACAAATATCTGTATTTATATCTTTTGCGTAAATTTCTTTGGCAAAAATATTTTAATTTTCTGTGCTGCTGTGAAAATGTCAGTTTCTTTTATTATAAGTATTTTCAAATGTATTACAGGATTCGACAGAATGGATTCCCATATTTCAAAGGGTATTAAAAACCGCACACAATAATATCTAGAAAAAAAGCTTTATATTTTCCAAAAGTACTAACAGACTAGTGTTTTTTCCCCACTAGATTTTGAAAATAACATCGGTCAGATGGCGACCGTTATATGCGATGCCCTGCCGAAGCTTTTCTCTAAAATTTCCCATGAATCTGTCGGTCATCTCTGCGGGAATAGAGGCAACGTCCTTATGAATAGCGGATTACCGACACGTTGCACATTTTCAGGTGTTCTAATGTTCCGAGGACGGCCACCTTGGTAATGCAGACCCACTTGCTCTCACGTTTGAAACCCATCGCAGGATTTTTTTTCCTATCAGGAATGGCATCAGATACATAGTACCCAAAGCTCGTCCTAAATGCCCTCTGAGTCGCTGTTGTTTTAAAAAACGCCTCGATAATGAAACCGCGATGTTCACCGGACCAACTCATGGTGTCTACTGGACAACTAGAAGATCCACCTAAACTGTTGCCTCTTTCCGTGCCGCAATGTCCCTACAACACCTTTGCCAGTGACATTTAGATTTGTGCGAGTTCATTCTGCCTCACCCTGTACAACTGACAGTTTTTCTTTAAATTTACTCATAATTCGTTATAGAATAAGTTCATTTGTCAGTCAGAGAGCTACCTTGTTTTTAAACATGAATGTTGCTTAATAATATATTTATAGGAATAACTCCCAAATTCATAGCATTTGAGTTTACAAGAAACTCTTTTCTGGGGTTTAACGCCGTTATGAGGATTCCTCTTTAATTTAAATGGTTACAGTTTTAAGCAAAAACTTTTCCTAAATCTATAGGAATGGGCATACGTTCTGAATATATTTCCATACACATGAATGTATACATCAACTTAATAAGCTTATATACATTGCATTTCAAAAAGAGTTGTTGTAAAGGTTTCTGTGCATACTTCCTTTCTTTATATTTAGAATGTGTCTACAGTATTTCCCGAGGTACGCTCGATTAACCCATAAAATTAAGTCCTACAAAATACAAAATAAATTCGACACTGTGACGAAATGAAATTGAGTATGGATATGATTGAATTACAATTTTAATTTTTCATAGTTCGGAAATCAGAATTGATTCATTATCATTAATTCTGAAGCTACTTATCGAAGCTCAACAAAGAGCACATCTGTTCACTTTTTTTAGATGCATCCGTTTATTTTCCTTTCCAGTTCCCCTGTTTAGAGCCATATCAATGAAATAGTTTTACGTTTCTAACAATTAAATGTTTTTTTTCAGAATAGAAGTTTCATATTCAGTCGAAAGGTGGCAGGAAGGGAATTTTCAACTTACCCATATTGTCTTCGTAGTCATTATTAGCTACTATTTACCTTTTTATCCCTTTTTGATGCGATTTCATATTACATCTGACAACCTTGGTTTCTATTATTTGTTTTATGGATCACCAAAAAAATGACAACTTTGTACGAGCTATATCCCCAGCACGAAAGCAAAATTCTCAAAATACAACCTAATTAAAACTATGACCCTCAACTAATTTTAATAAAAACAATAAACGCTTAAATTTAAAGAAGCTTGTTTTATTCTGTATCTGTTCTTCAAAAGGATTACCGTATTATTATAAAGTTGATGCTCTTCTCTACAAAGTTGTAGAACAAACTCTATATATTCACAATTATACCCCCCCCCCGCACCCTTGAGTGGTATGTTTCCCCCACACAATCATACTGTCTTAAATATTTCGTGATAAATTACGGAGGCATCATATTAATCATATTTTTACTATTGCTTAAAAAAGGTATAACTTGATCTAATTTAAATAAATATTTCGACGTACTACTGTTAATCATAATTTAATAACTGATTTCAATATTCCATATTTATATGAAAATCCCTCGGATGAATTGTTTTTAATAAAAACAATTTTCCATCAATAAAAAAAATTCTTATTTCAGTCTTTTAAATTATCTATAACATATTTCGTCGCTTTTTTCCCTTGTGAAATGAAATTTAATTAAATTATTTCTATTTAATTTTTTTATTTGCTGCAACACTATTAAAGTGGCAATGAAATGCTTTTCATTTTCATAAGTCATGTCTATAATTTGTTAACGATCTATTAAGCAAACATATGTTTGACTAACTAGCCTTAAAAATTATATGCTTTTAATCGGATAAAATCTTACCCATATTTTAAGTATCAGGTTCTTTGATAACTTGTAATGTGGAGACCTTAAAGAATTTCTGAAAATACCTTTGCTCCAACAAAAAAATACACTTCTAGCTGACTAATGGCAGCTATGGAATTTGAAACGAAATTTATTGTTTATACTATATTTTACCGAACGTTTTGAGAAATTGCGTCATGAAAATTTGTTATAGTCACATAAAACGCTTGAAATTCCTATCCCTCTTTAGTAGGATTTTTTTTACTGCTCAATCAAAGGTACCCATTCCTACAAATTTGACACTATTCTGTACATAATTATAATCATATTCACTGAAGTTGCAATTGCAACAAAGATTTAATTTACAGCTGTGGAATTTATTTTAACGGTGATATTGTTCAATGGATGAATGTTTGTAATTATGAAACTAAGTTCACAGGAACAAGCTAAAATCAGTATTTCGTGTGTCGAATTTAAACAGTTTTAGCTATGCACTGAGCTGTGAATAAACTGGATAACTGTCTGCGATATTCTATTCCACATACATTCAACACACATCCGATAGTGACGTAAGAGCCAATTTTCACACAATCATATCCTACACTTGATCTATGGGGAAAAATCGGGTCCACCATGCAAACCAAGAAAAAGCGATACTTCTTGGCTATAGAAGAAACCAAGGACACTTCGGATGACAGAGTGACGAGCATTGTCCTGTTAAAATAGACTTAAAGGAGAGTCTGTACGAGAGTTAGGATTTCTGGTTCCAAGATCTCTCTGGTGTGCCACTGAATGTCCCTAGTATGAGCAAATGATTCGTTTAAGAAAAGAATCTTAAATAATATAGATAACACCCCAACTCATAACGCTTGCAGTAGGACTAATCTGATGCGGTAACATGCAGTCTTCCAGATGCCGGTCCAGTTTGTATCTGCAAACAAGGATCTGGCTCTCATGGTTAACAAGATTGAATCGAGATACAACAGAAAACATGATTAGCTCACATGCATCGCTCTTGGTCCCATCGAAACATTTAGTGTGATTGATATAGTATTAAAGGAAGTCGCTGTAATGGACACCGCCCTGTGATCCCTCGCTTAACACATCTTCGGCGAACAGCATTGCAGGCGTCGCTTGATGTGTCACCATTACCCATTGTTGTACTAACGGTGTGGATGCCATGATAAGTTTCGAAACAGCCATACGTAGCAAAGTCACGAATTTTATTTTTTGTCGTGGCCATATGTTCTCCAGATCCCACACGACGATGGGAAGAACCCTCTTGTACATCTCCAAGCATACACGTAGTTGTATTAGAGTTCAGTCCAACGCGTACAAGAATGGCGTTAAACGACATACCACCTTCTCAGAAACCCCAAATTTTAATTTTATCAAAATCTGTCAACTTTTAGTAATGTCTCTTTTTGCGACAATGTAGGCTTACTTTCAAACAGGGAAATACAAATTGAATACACACACGATGCTTGGGATTTGATTTTTGAAGTGTTTCATATGTATTCTCCGAGTCACGATTCATGCTCAATTGCGTGCGCACCTTATTTGCATACGCAGTTAGGATTTCAAACATTTTCCTATGCCATGATAAGCTATCTGTCTGCCAAATTTCAGGTGAAACCTAATAGCTCTAAAATATAGATATTAGCCGAGAAATGATCTGAAATGAACCCAAAGTGTGCTACTCAAAGGCTTTTTAAATGAAGACAAATGAGGTTTCTTTTTAAAAAAAAACTTTTTTTTATTCTGAAACTGAATTAAGTATAATAGTACATTAATTGAAACTTTTAATTAAATTGTATCATAATAAAATTGCAATTCGGGGCAAATTGCTATCATCTTAAGCCGCAATTAATGGGGGAACCAACATATCAATTGTGGTATGAATAACATCCAAGGTTTTAAGCAACTAAGATGTTTGTCGCAAATAATTCTATCGATACTTCAATGCTAAATTCAATTTAAATAATTTATTAAACGTAAAGTCGTTGCCAGTATGTATCTCTGGAAATTAGAGAGAGCTGTAAACTCTAGTTTTGTCAATTATTGCAAATCTTTAAAACATTTTGCAATATTTTCGACCCATTGATTTCTACAATCCTTTCATCATTTCCAGCCGTTCTAATTCCATTTGTTGTTAAGGAAACACAGCAATTAACGTAATTCTACGGGAAATACTGAAGTGGTAAATTCGTTGGCCAACAAAGTGAAGTAAAATGAAACTTTTTTGCTGCTATCAGTGCTTACACGAACAAATGTAGCAGAAATTCAATCCTACAATAGTTATTTCTTTGAAAGGATTCGTTTCTTTCAGTCTGTGGAGATAATAAACAAAAAAATATCATTTTCTAGATCTCTTAAAAGAAACAGGCGAAAAGAAAAGGGTCTAGATGGAACAGGTGACTTATTCCCTTAAGCTCCTTTCTCATGATACTGTAATAGATTTGGGGGTAAATAAATGGTGAAAGATGAACTTCAGAATTAATAAAAGTGGGAAGTAAAAATTGAGAAGGATTACTTTAAGAACATAGGTACACAAAAGAATACGAATTTTAACTATTTAAAATATTTTTCTTTTGAATTTAAACTCTGATTTAGATAAATTCAAGAATTATATTGAAAGCGACAATGGACCTTCAAATTGACAAAAATATGTCCCCAAAACGATTTTTTTTATTACTTCAGAAAATGATTCTGTATCTCATCAGCTTTAAATTTAAAAAAAAGTATGTTGATCTGATCATTATTAACTGAGTTATAAGTATTTTTTCAATCGTAAACAATGAAAATGTTATGTTAAATTAAAACTTTAAATGCTATTTTTCTCAAAACAAGTTTTCATGTCGTTTCGGTAAATTCAAAATGCTCCATGCATCATATTTTTTCTTGAATTTTCATAAAATTTCATAAAAGGATTATTTATATGTTAGAACAAACTTAGTAATAAATTGATTATACAATTTTAAAACAACTTTAAATTTTTACAGTAAATTTTTTTTATAAAACTTTGCATAAAATGACCTATTTTTATCGATTTCTTTTCTAGTTTTTATAAATATGACTGTAAATCAAATATTGCTAGTAACTTTTATTATAACTACATAAAGCTAGCTTAAGAAAGAAAATTAGATATCTGAGACAAATATACATTTTTAAATAGAGTAATTAACAAACTGATTTCAATTAATTACATTCTGATTTTTGTTTAGAATTTTCATCTCTAAACAATACTGTATAAGTATACAAAATTCCATGGCAATTGGTTGATAAATAAAAAAAAAAGTTTTCATGGTCCATTGTCGCCTTATTACTTTTTAAACTTTGCTTTAAAAAAAACCTGTTTGGTAATTTGCCTTTTAAAAGTGTTAACATATGAAATCTTGGTAATCCACCATTAAATATATTTAAAATGCTGTTAACGACGGATTTTACAAAAACACTTTTGGGTAAATTTCAGCTTTATTCCAGTATAAATATACGATACGCAAAATCATTTCGAATCATACTAAAATGAAATTTACTATTATAAATCTTACTAGGGGATTACAGCTTGCATAACTGTATAGTTTGATGGTTCTAATGTAATGATTTTAATTCCCTGTAAGGAATTTATAAAGCTGTAAAATGATCGATTTTTTTGCAGTTACTATTGTGTAATTCATAAAAGTTTCCGTAGTTATAGTTAAAAAACTTTAATTAAATTCAAAATTTGCATTCAAATTACATTTTCGTTAATTATATTTTTTTTTTGTTAGCGTTCTTTCAATACGGCAAAAACAGTTTTTGTTGCAAGTTGGAAATTAATTAGTGAAAAGTTGGAAATTAATTAGTGAAAGAACACAAGGTTTGTCCAAGAATTTCAAATGTACCAAGTACATTTTCATACGCAGAATTTCAAATGCACCAAGTACACTTCTATAGGCACAATTCTTTATCACTCCAAAATAATAACAACCTTAGCTATTCAAAGAAACTTAGTGTGTTTAAACTCTGTGTGGATCTATTTATATCTCGCTCATAGTTTTGTGATTTTGCTTGCAAAAGACGTTTCCAATCATCCTTGTCAGTGTTAATGATCTATAAATAATATTACATAATTTAAAGATAGGAAAACGTTACTTCGATTAGCGAAACTGAACAAAGTTATCCATTAACCCAAAGAAAAACATTACGAGACACAAAATTTATTAACCAGACTGACAAGACTAAACAAGAAATAAACAATAAATAGGACCTTTCAGACTGATCACGAAATAAAGCCAGAAAACCTTAAGGATGTCTAGAGAATCTAGCCTTTGATATAAAAGCATATATAAAATCATGCTGCGTATTACCTCTCATGAACAGAAGTGTAAGGTCAAAATGCCTGAATTTATATAAGAACTCACACTCCAGATAGAAACATCAATAATAGTTAATTTTATGATAAACAGATCTATACCACAAAATAAGTGTTCTGGACGTGAATCCAAAATTTAGGGGACTACAGAAAATGAGGTTTTCCTTACTAACCTTGTGAGAATTATTATACATTTGAGATTAACCTGATTATTATTTATCTCTAAAACCGGGTGTTGAAAAATGTGTTGAAATAGTTTAGTATGTCATATTGTTTGAAACCACGTTTACTATGCCAATGCGCATTTAACAATTTGTTAATAACTGCTACAGAAACTGATGTTGCACATCTTTTGGTTTGGTATTATAGCTACGATGAATCCTACAAAATCCACCAAAGTATAGCTATAGACTACGTTTAAATTACGTTATATTTTTAGTGTGTAATTTATTGTCAAACAATATTATACACAAACCGAACATTATGTTTTGTAGTCATTTTGATCTTTTCAAAGTACTTTTTAAAATTATTTAAAGCTGAAACTATTTTTATACTATTAATTCCAACTTAAAAATTAATTATATTTGATGCTTGATTTAATAATAAATATTGACAACATTTATTTACATAACAAGTAAAAACAAATCAGATGCTTCCAAGAAGCAATTTGATGAATTTTTTTCCTTTCTTTTTTTTGATCGAGTTTATTTTATTTATCACGAAAATTATCTTTTAGAATTTGTAATTAAAATCTTCTTTCCTAAAGGAGGAGATATTTTTGATTTTGTATTTATTGTTTTAAACGTGTTGTATTAGTGTTATTAATTGCATATCACAACCAAAGACATCTTTTAGGAATTCTGCAAAAGAAACAGTAAATCATAAATAATCATTGGTGTTATGATTTTAACAGAAAAAAGCAAAATGCCTTCTTTACTAGTTAATAAATCTGTTAAGTACAGCAAGTTTACAATGATTTCGACCTTAGACTAGATGTTAACTGTAGTAGCCCATAACATCTAATTCACATTCGGATATTGTATATACTTGTATAATTTCTGCTCTCTTCATCTGACTTTCAAGGGCATCTTGAGCTATATTTAACATTATAGGACATCTAACACTGTGCATTTTGTGTCATGGACTGATTTATGAACATCTGCAATTCATTGTACTGATATGCCCTAATTTCTAACGTTTATCCGTTGGAAGACCCTTTTAAGACCAAATCTTACCTCGACTAAATATGGATCACTGATGGAAGGTAGAATGATGTAAAACATTACGTTGATTTTGCAATACCAGGGATATACCGTTCGAGATCTATAGCTTAAAGAAAATTCTGAATGGCCACAAACACCTACTTCTATATCTTTTCTAGATTCCTTAGAATTTAAAAATATATATATTAATTTAGAAATTGCTGCACATAGAGAAAAAAAAATAGTTCACGTACTCTAACTTGATTAAGTGCATAGCTAGTCCTATAAATTACTAATTTTATTAACGGCTTACATAGGCTGACACATAAATGCATCTAAACAAATTTTTAGTCAAATACTATACATATAACAAACCTATGTCAGTTTATTGAATATAATCTCTTTATACATAAGTTTTAAACCGATTAGCTTAGTATTCTAATTGGTAAACTTAATTTTTAGCTTCATTTACCCTTCCTAGGCCTAAAAATAATGTGAAACAAAACCATAAAATTATTTTTAGGACCACACTCTTTAAAATTTTCACTCAGGTGAACAATCAGCAGAGTTGGATTCTACTATACCTGCTTTAAAATATTGCAAGGAAAGTGGTTAAACATGCACATCAACAGTCATCAAAGGATTCCTTCAAAGGGTCATCATAAGTGATCATCTCCTGGTACGTAAGTTTTAAACCATTAGACCTAGCATGTTAAGACTGCAGTGTACGAACTCTGCTGGATTTGATCACCTCAATGTTAACGTATGGAGAAAATGAGTTTATTATTTACAGCTACATAAACGCTAATAATGTAATAAAAATGGTATTTTCAGATAGCCTGAACGTTTCTGCACTTTGCAACTGGATTCATTTTATAAATTTCGTCCACCAAACGAATTGAGGAGCGTTTAAAACATACTATACTAGACTTTTTCTTCGAATAATTTAAAATTGAAAATATTTGCATTTTTGAAAACGAAAAATGCCCCAAGCTGTAAAATTTCTTTCTCTATTACGGAGTATACTTTAAAAAATATTTTAAATCCAAGTCGGCAATCCTTGGACACACTTTCACCATAGGTAAACATTGTGGTGAGCGAATCCAATAGTGTTAGTACATAGAAGCCTTAATTGGTAAAGGTAATTTTTTAGCTTCATTTACCCTTTCTAGGCATAAAAACATATTTTAACAAAAAATACAAAATGCTATTTTATGACCACACTCTTTAAAATTTTCATTCAGCAGAGTTGCCTCTCTAACAACGTATAACTCGGATTCTATATATCTGCTTACAAAAAATTAAGTGGAAAAATGATTAAACAGCCACATCGACGAGCCTCCTTCTTATAACAACAGTCATCAAAGGATACCAGAAATGCACTTTTTTGTCGTAAAGCCAAGTAAGGGTTACATTAGAATTCCTTAGAGAATAAAAACATTCTGAGCTATTTGCTTTGTAGATAATTTTACAAGCCAAAACAAACAGCATAAAGAAAAAAGAACCAAGAAAATGTTGTATTGGATTTTGTTAGGGCCTCTCGGGCAATTGATTTTCTTTGAAAAGATGAGAGTGAGTGTGGAAAAATATTTTCTCTTTCCTCAAAGATGTTCGATTATATATCGATAACTACGTAAGGTTTAGTGTTGAGAGAAATATGAAGGCAGTCACGATACTTCACTTCACTTTTCGTTTTTTCTGATAGGTGAAAAATTAAATGATTAATTATTTTCTAACATATTTCAAACGTTTAATCATAGTTAACAAACGATTGTGTTGAAAAGAAGATTAAAGAAGAGGATTAAAAATATTGTTTTCGAATTTAAAAATTGCAAATTTCTACCTGGAATAGTATTGCACAGCAGGGAGAGTTCAGCTTAAATAATACCGACTCCATAGATTCGAATCCTGTTGTCGGGCTGATAGTCTATTATATTTGGTTTAAAATTTAAGGGCAGATTTAAAACTACTCGGGAATTGTTTACTATAACAAAATATAATTTAATATACTTAAAAATAGAACTGTAATTTGTCTTATGTAACATCACATTATATTTTATCACGTTATATATTATTACCATTAAAGTGTTATAAGCATTAGATCTAATTAACTTTCAGATTTGTTTATCTGATTTCAAGTGTTTATAAATAAATAACATTTTCCCTTAATTTCTTTTCAGATATCGCCCGCAAGTTCAATTAGAAAATGCACCTTACTCAACTTAAAACGATGTCGAAATGTAGGTTTCTTGAAGAAGCTAGCTTTCTGAGTATTTGTTATTCATTGAAACTCATAACTAGCTAAGAAAAAAATTCCTTTTCTAAAAGATAATAAAATTTTGGCTAATGGAAACTTGTATAGGAAATACACTCAAGCTATTATAAACCAGTTTCCAAAATTTAAGTCTGCAAAATGATTTTGTAGATCTACCTGGCATTCAAAATGCTTTTTTTTCCTAATTTCAAGTGTTTATTAATAAATAATATTTTACCCTAATTTCTTTTCATATATCGCCCACAAGTTGAATTAGAAAATTCACCATACTCAACTTAAAACGATGTTGAAATGTAGGTTTCTTGAAGTAGCTAGAGTTCTGAGTATTTGTTATTCAATGAAACTCATATCTAGCTAAGAAAAAAATCCTTTTCTGGAAGATAATAGAATTTTGGCTAATGGAAACTTGTATATCAAATAAACTCAAACTATGATAAACCAGTTTCCAAGCTTTAAGTCTGCAAAAGGATTTTACAAATTTAATTAACATTCAAAATGCTTTTTATCCTAATTTCAGGTGTTTATTAATAAATACCCTTTTCTCTTTTCAGATATCGCCCACAAGTTCAATTAGAAAATTCACCATACTCAACATAAAATGAAGTTGAAATGCAGTTTTATTGAAGTATCCGCTAGCGATCCGAGTTCTTGTTATTCATTGAAACTCATATTTGGCTAAGAAAAAAATTCTCTTTCTGAAAGATAATACAATTTTGGCTAATGGAAACTTGTATATGAAATCCACTCACTATTATGATAAACCAGTTTCTAAACTTTAAATGATCAAAATGATTTTCTAAATCTAATTAACAATCAAAATGCTTTTTTACTAATTTCAAGTGTTTATTAATAAATAACATTTTCCCTTTAATTTCTTTTCAGATATCGCACACAAGTGAATTAGAAAATTTCACCATACTCGACATAAAACGATGTTGAAATGCAAGGTTGTCTTGATTAATAGTGACTTAATTTGTTCGGAGTTAATCAATCAAGATTTCTGACACAAACTCGTTAGATAATTTAAAACTTTATTCGATTTTCCCCTACAAAAGTCTCTTTAAAAATCAATAAAGTAAGTACCAAATTAAGTCTAAGAAATGCAAATTGCTGTACTTTTTTGAGACTGCAAAATCTGATATAGTCTCGGAAAGAAAATAATCAAAACTAATTTAATGGTTTTCCCTCTGTAGAATAAATTTGATCGGTTTATTGATTTGTCGATGCTCTTGATGTTTAATGGAAGAAAAAAAATCCTCAAAAAAACTTCGAAATCAAATAAATATAACTGTTGTTCCGAAGTTCTAATTATTGAATTAAAAATCCAAGGCCATTTATATATATTGACATTTTATATACAGATATACATATACATAAAATTATTTTTTAAATACAGACTTTAACTGACAGATTATACGGTAGCGATAGAAAATATATTTTAATTGGTTAAAATTGATAGATTAAAAATGATAAAATATAAGTTATTATAAATTTTATTATATATTAATAGAATTTTAAACATAAAATAATTTTTTTACATCTTTATGTTCCTTTTGGTTTTACAGTTTTATATTTTTTATATTAGAAGGAACTGCAATCTAAGCACTATACGAGTGTTATTCTTCAGCAAAATTCTTTTCCCGTCGCAAAAAGCTCATCGCATGCGAAAACCCTAAATAGCGGTGGACCGGTACGTGTATCACACAAAAAGAGACACGTTATGCGCGCACAAAAGAACAGCTCTGCGCACGGCCAACAAAAACATAATTGGGATGCACGAAGGAAATTTGCATATGACAGAGGCAAGACACCAATCATTGATGACAACACAGATCGGAGAAAAGAAAACTTTTATTTGGATTACACATTTTCCCCACGGGTGCCATCATAGGCCTTTGGCAGATCTATTTTGTATGCGTGCATAATGCATCCATTTTTTGTGATACAAGTACCATTCCAACGGTCTTTAGGGTTTTCGCATGCAGTGAGCATTTTAAGACTGTAAAAAGTGGACGTTGCCATTCGAAAATTTCGAGTATCTGCACCTATAACCGTAACCGTGAGCGCCACGTTGTTGCCGTTCACAGAATCCCGAGCTGATACCTCTGAATAATTATATCTGGAATCTCATCTTGATCGGTGGAACACAACAGCCACTAGATGTCCATATATCGGCAAAGTTTTTTTTTTTATGACCACCCTGTATTTAACCAATTTCAAACCTCCACACTATTAGCCAAGAAATTGTTAAGGTGTGTGATTGGCTTAAAATATGGCAATACGAGTAACGCTGACACTGACGAATTGTATGTGAAGAGGCCCCATACTTTGGAAACGGAAATTTTATGTGATATAGATTTCCTATGACCCTTATTTAGAAAGTGTTTTCTAACACTTGACAATGTATAAATGATTGACCCTTTGAGGAAATTTTACTAGGGGTTCGAAATTTTGTACTTCTAAATAATGCAATTAAAGCTACGGTTATTTGCCGTGTCATCAGCCCCATTGCGATTCTATTGCCATAAATTTAACTGATTTGTGTCCGCCCTTTTCAAGTTACCCAAAATTTCCACTGTAACAAGTAACATAGCAATGCCTTGGCGATGTTTTGCATAAGAATATTAAATAATGAATTTAATAACACTTTTTACGGGTTCTTTTTACGGTTTTTGGTTATTTCTTAATATTGGAGGTATCTACAAAATAAAAAAAATATTTTCTTTGCTTTAATTTAATATAAAATGGCACAACAATCATATTCTTAGCCTTGGAATCCTCTACAACGGGTGCTATAATTTTTATGTGAAAAAGTAATAAAATCAGTTTATAAAACCTGTTAAAATCAGTTTCAAAATCATTTTCACAAATTACTATATTTTAGACACACGTACTTGAATACTTTTAAAAAAATCAGGAATTTTTTTTTAAAACTTAGCAGGACGGCAGAGCAATGGATAATATTTATTGCAAGTGTCTAATGCTTTGAATAAATGTGTATTATCATAACAGCAACGTAACAGTAGTATCTCTATATATGAAAATGAATGTTTGTTCGTTTGTTTGTTTGTTCGTATTTTATGCGCTGCCGTACAGTTCATCCGATTGCGATGAAACTGGGCCAACTTATTGCTTGAACTTGCACTTTAGTTATAGACTATTTTCATTCTGCTACGATGTTCCATTCCCAAATTATGTTAGAAGTATCAACGGATATTGAAAATCGCCACAAAAAATCGCCAAATTTCCCAGGACATTTTTGTTCAAAGCCATTGTAACATTTCATTGTTGCCAATTAAATTATAACATTTCCGTAAAAATAAATAGACATGAATTAAAAGCGTGATTTATTCATATATTGGCACATGCAAGAATGAATTTGATATATTATTTTCATGTACGTGGCATCGCAGTAATGTTTCTTTTTAAAAATGAAAATATAAGGATGGAAAGTCCTTCATTTTCAATGAATGTGTTATCTATCCATTTCATGAATTGAAACTATAACAAGATACCTTTTCAAACTCAAATATACTGCAGGACACGTTGACTTAGCTAGATACACCTGCGTTTAGCCTTGACGCGATGATTTATATAACTGAAGTGACATTGGAACATAACAGATGATTTAGTTTTGAGAAAGAATTACAATCATGAAATAAGTGTATATTATAATTAAGAAAGTCTGAAAGTGGCATTGAAACGTAGTAGACGATTTAGTTTTGAGAAAGAATTCCGAGCATGAAATACGTGTATATACTTTTTCTGTAATAATTACCAGATTTGCTGTGTTTTAATATTGAATGTGATCTCAAACCATTCAAACATTATTGATTATTTTTCTATAATAATAAATCCATTCAAGCGTTATTGACTAGCTGTAAATTAATGCTTTAAAATGCCCAAAAACAGGAGAGCAACTTTTAATACTGCAGAAGTAAGGGGAAAATGTCAAAGATTGTTGAGAAATGAGCAATGTGATGAAAAAAAAACAGAAGAGCGCGAAGCCAACATAATTTGAAATGCAGTTAGAAGCACACAAGAATCTACAGAAGAAAAAAATTCCAAGAGCTCGAAGGTAACAAAATTTAAATTGTAGTGATCCGAAGCAGTGCGACTGATGAAAAAACATTTAACGCGTCGAACATACGATTCTCTTCGAGCTTCAACATCGAAACGAGAGGAAAGCGATGAACAACGACAGCACCGACAACAAACTAATGTTATTTGCTACAGCAAACGAATTTTAGCGAAAACTGTAGAACATCATAACATGAGGCTAATCATTGAAAAAAACTAATAACAGAAACTGAATCCCGAGAGAAGACGGGTAATACAGAGGCTGTTCACACATTTTTTAGACGATGTATAATGTATTCACAAAACTGAATTACATAAAATTCCTGTGTTTTTAATGATCTATTTGACATCCCTTATTCTGAACTATCTTTCGACACCGCAATTTCCAGGATAATAACGCCTTTTGAAGTGTCAGAAGAGGTATTCTATCCCAATCCTCCTGAACAGCTTTCCAGAGTCCTCTAAGGGTTTTGGGACGACGTTTGGATAATGCAGATTTTAAAAGTCCGAAAGCACAAAAATCCATAGGTGATACATCGGGAGATTTAGTAGGGATATCAGTGAAGGGTATGGCCTTGATACCAGTTTTTTGTTCCATTTCTTTTAGGAAATTTACAGTGGATTTTGATGTGTGACTGCTAGCTTTGTCCTGATGGAGTCTCACAGATTGATGGCACTGTGGGTAAAGCGATGGTATTTCATTCAGAAAAATTGGCGATAAAATATGTTCCTGATAGTATTTGGAGTTAATCTTGACATTTTTTTCCACTCCCTTTAATTTTAACTTGCCATTATAAGAAAAACCAGCTACAATCATGAATCCCTTAGAAAAACTTTCTTTCGATTCTTTGAACCATGTACATAATTTTTTTTCTCCTCTTTTATGATAATAAATGGCTCTTTTTTTTGTTGCAATCATTTAAATACACCCATGATTCATCTATTGTGACAATTGTTTTCCATTTTTCTTTGGATAAGTGTTTGTCATATATAATTCTGCAGCGTGTCCTGCGTTCAGCGATATGATTTGGAAGAAGACGATGCACATTGCGTTTATTCGCTTTCTTAAGATTTAAATCAACGTTTATCATTTTGTTTACAGTGGACATCGAGCATTTTAATGATTTTGCAACTGTCCTTTGACTAGGGGGATTTTCTTTTAACATTAAACAACGTACCTTTGCAATAGTCGAAGATGTCCATTTTTTCCTTGGATATTTGTTTGGAATTTTTGTCCCACTTGAGGCTCCAATTTGATGTTTTTTTCATTTCTTGTTGACGATATTACCTATCGACGCTTTAGATATCACAAAATCATGACTCTCACACCGTTTTTGGATAACGGAGTATGCATATTTCTCCTCGGAAAGAGCATAAATGTAGCGTTCGAACCACTGCTTTGTTAAAAACACCATTTTGAATAAAAACAAAACTTTCAAGCCGCATACGATAATTTTGACTTTTAAAAACATAGTACAATTGCAATTATTTCTTTTGCAGCAAATGATTTTTTATTACCGCTTACCAAAATCGTCTAAAAAATGTGCGAACAGCCTCTGTACATCTAGTATAAATATAATTTATTTGTCTCTAACGATAACTTACAAAACGTCAGCTTTTATTTATTCTATCAAAACGCTTATACGTATGTATTGCACAGCACATCTGACAGTCTTTATTGTAAACAGGAAGTCATAGGGTTCTGGTGTAATCAACATAATCAGTTGCATACGTTGTTTTTGAATGCATCGGAGGCTGTTTGAGTTGAAGTAAATTTTCAGAACATCTCATTTCACCTGCAACGAAATATCTATTATAATAAACACCAATAACATTAATGATTAATAATTTCTAACTAAACTGCATAAATAACTCTATAGTTACTACACAACTGATAAATTGCAGTTTTTAAATGCTGGTATATAAAACATTGTATCACGTAATTTGAGCAAAAACAATAAATAAATAAATCCTCAGGTTTTTAGGCGCTATAAACTCAGTGGCCTTTTGGAAAGATACCTGTCAAAAGGTGAATCGAATGTTTCACGAAAATGGAATATATGATTTAGTAGTTAACTACTGGGTGTATTAGGAGGTGTTATTCATTCTGGACGTTTAATATTGCTTTCGATCATGTAGGGTAGGTGGGGGCAAAGGTTTGCAGTTTTGAGTTTTGGGTTTCTTACGGGTCTCCGTTAGATCCTATCGCCCCAAAAAGTCACTTGTATTGTAGTTGGGTATCCCCTCTACCTTCTATAAAATAATGAATTTTTTCCCGAAATATTTAGTCACCGAATTTTTAATTTTACCAAAACACCTGTTTGCGAACCTTTGCCCCAATCGATGGGGCAAAGGTTCGCACTGCAAACCTTTACCCCACTCGTTGGTTTCTTACTGGATAGGCATCGAAAATCACAAAAAGAGTTGTCTAAATAATTTTATTTCACATTTTGTAATCTTTTTAAAGGTGTTACATATATGGAAAATCACAAATTGAACAGGTTAATCTCAATAAATTTTTTCTTAAACTAAATAACTTGAAAATGAAATATCAACTATTAACACAAAAAGATGAATCTAACAAAGAAATTCACAAAATGAAAAGGGGTTAATCTCAATAATTTTTTTTCTTAAACTAAAGAACTTCCAATTAAAATATCAACTATTAAACTAAATAACTTGAAAATGAAATATCAACTATTAACACAGAAAGATGAATCTAACAAAGAAATTCACAAAATGAAAAGGGGTTAATCTCAATAATTTTTTTCTTAAACTAAAGAACTTCCAATTAAAATATCAACTATTAAACTAAATAACTTGAAAATGAAATATCAACTATTAACACAGAAAGATGAATCTAACAAAGAAATTCACAAAATGAAAAGGGGTTAATCTCAATAATTTTTTTCTTAAACTAAAGAACTTCCAATTAAAATATCAACTATTAAACTAAATAACTTGAAAATGAAATATCAACTATTAACACAGAAAGATGAATCTAACAAAGAAATTCACAAAATGAAAAGGGGTTAATCTCAATAATTTTTTTCTTAAACTAAAGAACTTCCAATTAAAATATCAACTATTAACACTATCGTTATATCATATCTTGGGCTTTACTCATTCTTTTAAAACCCGTAAAAATTAAGCAAATTAAGGGGATGGGGGACATTACAAAGCAATTTTTGAAATTTTTACCTCAGAGATATGAAATTGGGCATACATATTCATTAAAGTAAAACTATTTCAAAAACCTTATAAAATTTTATAAATATTTTAAATTTTATTTTTTATATTTAAAAAATTGAAATTTTTATTATGTTTTTTAAAATGCTCCTTGCGATCCAATTTTTAGTCTTATCCTTAATTTTGCATTTAGATTGCTTATACATTTTGATCAGGGTTATGTTTTGATTTGTGCTTTCGTTGAATAATTAACTTTTAGGAAATATTTTTATGCTTGTACTCTGAATTCTCGTGAAATTTTTGTACTTTTCCACTCTTAAGTTAAACTTTGATAATCTGGATGATGTCGAAACCTGAAATGGATACATAACTTTATTTTAATGTATAAGAGGAGTCTTTGTAATAAAGTTTATAAAATTTCGTCAAAAATTGTGACGCAAGGAGCATTTCAAAGACTTGCAAATCTGGAAATTACTCATTTAGAGCATTTTTCCCTAACCAGACCTTCGAAGCTTATAATGTCTTGTAACAACAACATTTAATTCTTTTATCTTGTAAAATAGGTCTTTGTTCAGAGCTATTTTTTTTTGTGTTGTACTAATTTATTTTATTTTTAATTTATGGATTTTCAAGCATTTTACAAAAAATTTTCTGATTAAAAACAGGCAGTTTTTATCAAAAACCATAATTTTTTTTCAAATTACAAAAATGTGAATTCCCATTAATAATAAAAGACGTTGTTAATAAGGATTCCTAATGAAAAGAGGAAATGAAACAAATGTTAATAGTTAGAGCGGCAAAGGTTTGCAGATGGGGCAAAGGTTTGCACTGCGAACCTTTACCCCATGACTCCTGCAAACCTTTACCCCATTTCGTGCTGGTTCTGTTTCTGCAGAATGGACGCCACTGTATTTGAGTTAACCCAAAACTTAAGGTAGGATTTGAAAGGTTATTTACCACCCTAACATGCGAAAATAAACCCAAAACAGTTCGTGAGTTTGAGTGATGCTCAAAATTACTGAAAAGTTGCAAAAAATTACATTAAAAGAGACGAAAATAAACTTACCTCATTTTTTCTGCAAAAGGGGGTCTTAACTCCAACATTTTTTACGAGGCAACTGATTGGAAGTAGAGGAATGCATTGCCTACCCTATTCTTCCTAAAACTCTTCCCGGTCATTTTAAAATGTATGTGCGAACCTTTGCCCCATGCGAACCTTTGCCCCCACCTACCCTATTTTGTTAATGTAAAGAAGTGGGTGCCGCTTGGTGTAGTTTCCCGAAGATTTCAAAATTAGCAAAAATCACACTAAAAGAAGATGGTAACAGCAACATAGTGGACAACAAAATTACGTGTATATACAGAATATGCAGCCAGGAAATTTAAATAGCATAAATATTTAAGAATAAACCTAAATGATATTTTCCCCTCATAATAGAAACTAAAGTACAGGATATTGTACTGCAAACAATAAAACGAAAATAAGCACTACTAATAAAAACTCATCAGTCGAAGGTTAATTTTCAGCTGACAATAATAAACATTAGGCGTATATGTCATTGAAATTGTCAAATACAAACCTGTTATTCATTCATTCTTTACAAGAGTCTTAATGAAGAACTGTAATAATTCTTAAAGGAAGAGCCTAATTGAAGAACTGTAATAATGCTTAATGGAAGTGCCTAATTGAAGAACTCTAATAATTCCTAATTGAAGAGCCTAATTGAAGAACTGCCTAATTCTTTACAAGATCTTAATTTTAGTGCAATTTTGACATATTTTGAAAACTACCCCAAAACAAGCCAAGGGGTACCCAGTTCTATATATTTACCATGTATTTTTACTGAATGTATTTAAATATGATGTGACCTTTTAAAGACTTAAGTTATCTTAAATCTTTCTTAATTATCTACACACATTGCTGAAGAGGGTACAGAAAAAATGTATCGATGAAGCGGGGTACGTGCAGTTGACCGTTAATCTTCCAATAGAAGACAAAAAAAAATCTGTAGAAAATATTAGTTTAAATATATGAATGAAAATAATCTTCGAAAAAGGCTGTTTCATTCAAATGTACAATCAACTCTATGTAATGGACAAGTAATTGTTAACCAAATATAATTGAAATATGGTTTAGCTTTGCACATAAATGACAGTAGAATTTTTTTCGAGAGAATTTCCGCTAACATGCTGAATTCCTCAATGGTTGTAGTTCGTACATCATATTAATTCTTAGAATAACATAATGGAATGGCTAATTTAATTTTATTTACAAATTTAAGGTAATTTCCCAGTATAACGATCCATCGCCAACCTTTTGGCACGGAAAAGCCGGCTGATTTCCCTTTCCACTGACCTGTCGCCAAAGCAGGCTACTCTTTGCGAGACCCGGAATTTATCTCTGAAACATCTACTTTTTAAAATGGCGCAGTCTAAAGTGATTACGTTGTTTCAAAAATGAATAAATATCATTTGAATAATACGTTGTTAAATGCAAATAACTCTATTTACATTTTTACATTTAATCCTGGGACTATTATCTACACAGATTGCTGAAGAGAGTACAGTAAAAAGGTCTCGATGACGCGGGTACATACATTTTACTGTTAATCTTCAATGCAAATTTGTAGATCTCCAAACTGCCGTTCATACCCAAGACAATAGCGAGATACATAGGGGTGATTCTCGGGCAATGTAACAGCTTCCACCCATTTAATGTTGTCACCCTTGATACGAAGGGCGTTTCATCACTGTTGAATTATCAGCTTTAAAACTCAACTAAAAATCGAAATTTTAAGATGTAGACTTGAAATGAGATTTATATGAATAAGAAAGCTTTCAGCTTTCAGCTTCCAGGTGGTGTAAATATTTTCTTTGTAAGATAAAAATCCGAGGAGCAACGATATTACATCCACATAGGGGAAGATATTTCTTGAAAAACTGTGTTCCTTTTTTGATGAAAATATTAGACTTTTTTAAAATATTGTTAAACAAATGAGGTCTAGTTTGAAAGAGAAATATATGTAGTCTTAGACTGTAAAAAGATCAAAATTCTACGATCATTTTCTTGCGAATTATCGTAATCTGAAGTTGAAAAAGTCAATATTTCTTGAAAAACTGTGTTTCATTTTTTTATGAAAATATTAGTCTGTTTTAAAATATTTTTAAATAAATGAGGTCTATACTCGGGGAATATCTAACCTGAATATAGGCAAAAGGCTAGAGCAGTATGATTCTGCCCTTGCGATATAGTTCGCACTTTTTCCTATGAACAGACAGGGCCCGACTTAGCCTAATTGGGGCCCGGGGCAAAAACTTCTTTGGGGCCCCCCCCTCTGCTTCACTACTTCAGTAATGAAGAACTTAATACTTAATACTAAACTTTCTATTCGATTTGGGGGCCCCCCTCTGATGTGGGGGCCCGGGGCAACTGCTCCGTATGCCCCTGTCTTAGTCAGGCTCTGTGAACAGAGTTGATAAAAGGTACATTTCAGACATAAATCATTAAAATAATGATTTAACTGGTAAAGCGTAGACATATTTGAGCAACGAAAATGTGGTGTTTCATGTATTTAGTAAATAATACGCAATAAAGCATGCGAGAGAGAATGTAACGTCATAGCATAATCTGACCATTCACAAGGGTTCGTTTCTTTGGCGGGAGTATCTGGCGTTCATTGTAGATGTGAATTTTTGGTAACCTGAGGTCTCCTCCGAAAGAAAGTGGCGACTCGGGGGGAGCACTTTTTTCACGGGGGTGGAAAGTGAGGAGGAGATTGTCACCAAACACCCCCCCCCCCCCCCCTTTTCGCCAAATAACGGTATTGGCATCAAGGAAGAGTCGAACAGGTGTTACTTCCTGCCGATTGGCTAATGGTTTACCCTATGAAAAGGCAGTGTTTACAAGCGACAAGTGGGGAGGAATACACATCTGCAGTTAACAATTGAAAGAAAATTTTCAACACTGTACCTATTGGAATATTAACTGCCGTGATTTGTTGTACAATCTGAAATGTTTAAACGCTGATTTCTTATGTCTATTTTCCAAGTTATAAACTTGCAACTAAGCAAAAAATCTTTCACGTTTTCATTTAATTTTTTAAAGTGGGCAAAAATGTGGCTAACAAAAACCAAGTTATGAGAAGATATTTCACAAAGGATGAAATTAGAGTTTGACGAAATATTCCCCTAGTTAAATTGCGAAAAATGGGAAATTTTATAAAGTGTTGAAAAAATGAAATGCATGTGATTTTTCATTGGAAAAAGTCATTAGTGTAGTTCTCATAACACTTTGAAGGGCATGAAAGGCTTTAAGCCGATTTGACCTATTAGATTAGGAAATTTTTTTTTAAATGTCTACAAGAAAATTGTGCAAACAGATGTAAAAATTATTCAGAATAACGACTAAACGAAGTGTGTAAAATGTGCATATGTATATCTCAATATGCTGGTTAAAGAAAGGGAAGCATTCTTCCATCTTAATATTTCTGAAACCCATAAGAATTCTAAAATTCCTCGCTACAAAAGATAGAGTTGCTGGCTTTCAGAAAAAACTAACAATTTCAAAAACCCAAAATCCCAGAAATCTGCATCTATAATAATAAATTATTGTATGATCCCGTATTTATAAAAGTAAACAGGACTCTAAATTTTATTGAGGATTTCTGAAACTCCCTCACATTATCTCGGGTAATAGTAAGTAGAACGATGCATGGTTAAAAGTTTCAAAATACATTGATTACATGAAAATAGAAATCAAAACATGTGATTGTTTTCTTAAAGCCTAAATATTTAAAACCTTCATAATTTTCTTAATGCCTAAAGAGAGATAAATACTTTTCGTATGTAATGCTGATGAGCTGTTGATTATCCCCTACCTTTCATTCTGAGAATCGATTTCCTCGAGATAGCAACCCTAAAACTGGTGTTAGGTCTTTTAACGGGAAGCAGGGCCTTTTTATCGCATGGGCAAATCGGGACTTTGCCCAAGGCCCCCTGATGTTAGGGGGCCCCAAAACCCCCTTGGTGTATGCACCTAGTACTTCTAATAGTATATATAACCCATGGATAGTTCTTATTTTTATAAATGTTTGTAAGGGGGCCCCCAAATAGCATCTGCCCAGGGGCCCCCAGCGTTCATAATTGGGCCCTGACGGGAAGTAGGCAATATACTAGTACTCCAGATTCATTTCTGTCGTGTAAACCCTTTTGTTGTTCCTTCAGTTATTTTCATTATGGCGTCTTGTTCAAATTCGTTTGTTTATACTTTTCAGCTTCATATAGCTGGAAAACCGTTACTAAGTTCTGCTAAGGTTATCTTTCTAAATGTTTACACAAGGCTCAGAGAACAGAATCCTATGAAATCAGAAAACGAAATTGTTTTGCTCTGTGCTGATCTGACTGGCGTCTCACAGTCCAGTATTCATAGAATGAAAGTTGAGATGAAGAATAATGGCGTACTTTCGACTCCCGGGAAAAAACGTCCTTTGAAAGTGCAGACTCAAAGAAGAAACCAAATTTATGATGAGTTTACGAAAACGGCAATTCGTAAAAAGATGCATTTCTTTTATTTCAAAAATGAAATACCCACTGCTCATAAAGTAATGCTTACTATAAATGAAGACGACGATCTTCCGAATTTCTGCGTTAGAAGTGTCAAGAATTTAATGAGGGACCTGGGATTTTTTTTAAGAAAAGAAATCGCTGTTCAACGTTAATGGAGCGTGACGATATACAGCAGTGGCGCTATACGTATTTGAGAAGTATACAGCGTTACCGTTCAGAAGGTAGAAAAATTTTCTATACTGATGCAACCTGGGTTAACATTGGGCATACCAAAGAATACGTATTTCAAGATACTACCATAAAATCCCGCAAACAAGCATTTTTGAGCGGTTTATCGTCGGGATTGAAAGCTCCATCCGGCAAGGGTTGCAGGTTAATGATAATCGATGCTGGGAATGAAGATGATTTTTTAGAGGATCTGCAGAAATTTTTAAAGCAAAGAAAAATGTTGTTGATTACCATGGAGAAATGAATGGTCCACTTTATGAAGAGTGGTTTGTAAAGAAACTTCTCCCTCAACTCCCGCCAGGCAGCATTATTGTTATGGACAATGCTTCATAGCACTCTGTGTATGTGGAGCAGATTCCAACCACTGCAACAAGACAGTCGGCCACACAAGAATGGTTGACAGGGAAAAATATATCCTGGAATCCTTACATGCTAAAAGTGGAACTTTTGAAACTTGTAGCAGACAATAAAAGATTTTATGAAGCATATAGAATCGACCAAATTGCGGCTCAACATGGACATGCAGTTCTTCGCCTGCCTCCATATCATTGCGAGTTAAACCCAATTGAACTTGTGTGGAGCCAGGTGAAAGGATACGTTTCTGCAGAGAATCGCGCTTTTAAAATGGACAAAGTTTTCAAACTTACCCAGGAAGGTATCGATAAAGTGTCAGCTTCTTGGGCTAAGTGTGTTGAACATGCAATAGAAGAAGAAAAAAAATGTGGTTGTTGGATGGACTTGCAGAAAGCACCGTTGAAGTAGTACAATTTAGAGTAGAAGATTCCTCTGACGATTCTGAGCTTAGTGACGATGACGGTAGCCTTAGCGGGATTGACACATTGTAACACAAAAAAGTCCTTCTCAGGGCTAATACAAAAGTCATTTTCAGGGCTACAATATATTAAAAATAGAACCACTTATTCACTCTCCTCTCACGACAAATTTATTAAAATGCCCCCCCCCCCCTCCTCCCGTCTCTCTCCTTTTCACATATTTCGGAGAGCAAAAATATTGTCAAAAGAATAAGAATGTCTGGTATCCGCCAAAACTTACCCCTACCCCCCCCCCCCCCAGTTCTATCTGGTGTCCGAATCGGTAGCACTATATCTTTCGGTTCATCAGTTGCCGGGTTCGATTTGCACTGCTACAAATTCAATCCAATGTCCCCCCCCCTCTCTCCTTTTCACATACAGTGGCTCCCAAAAGTGTTTGTACACTTACGAATTTCAATGAAATAGGGGTCTATCCATTAATTAAAATGAATATTTCAGAATGGTTATTTAATAATAAGATCTATAATCTATTCTTAACAAAACTACATGAAATATTTTGAAAACATAATAAAACTTTATTTTTAAGAAACCAGTAATCAAAAAGTAACAAAAACTTTATCTCACAAAAGTCATAGTACACTGAAATATTTTCGGATGAATTCATAATTAAAATTATCTTCGTGCGCTTTATTTTTATTTTTGTATTGTGGTGGCATTTAAAATATCGTTTGGCCTTAATTTTTGCTTGCCTACTCCGTAATATTCTATTTATTATTTAATAATGGCTCGTAGTCATAAAGAAACAACAAACAGCATTCGAAAATTGAATATTTTTCATCATAGTAGTGGTAAATCAGTTCGGAATATTGCTAAATTACTTAATTTATTCCATTCTACTGTGCAGTATTTGAAAAAACGGTTTAAAGAAGAAAATTGGATCGGAAACAATGTAAGAAAAGGCCGTTCGGCAAAGTTAACAAAACGTGATCAGAGATTTATAATTAGAAAATTTGTGAAAAATTCACGTTTGAATGCTGTAAAAGTTTCTGCAGAATTCAATAAAACATTTTCTACTTCAATTTCACCTGAAATTTTTTGACGAGTTCTCAGAACAACTGGAATACATGAGCGTTCAACCCATAGAAAATTTTTTGTGAGTGAGAAAAACAGAAAGTTTAGGCTTCCCTTCTCACTATCAATGATAAATAAGCCCCAAACGTATTGGAATAATATCTTATTTGCCGATGAACATTTTTGGTGCTGATGGGCGTATAATTGTATGGAGAAGAAAAAATGAGGAACTTAATCCCAAGAACTTAGTAGGAACAGTTAAGCATGCCGGTGGAGGTATCCTTGTGTGGGGGTACATGTCAGCATCAGTACTAGGAAATTTGGTATTTATTGATGGTATAATGAATCATGCTGTTTTTATAAATATTTTAAGAGACAATTTAAATTATCAGCTCAAAATTTGGGTATTGGAAACAACTTTGTTTTTTATCAAGATAATGATCCTAAGCACACGGCTCTCAACGATCGCATCTGGTGTCTCTATAATTGTCCACAAGTTTTGAAAACACCACCTCAATCTCCAGATTTAAACCCAATAGAACATATATGGAGTGAACTGGAGGTTCGAGTACGAAAACACGATATTCACACGAAAAGCGAACTAAAAACAATTATGATGGAAGAATGGATGAACATTGATGCAAAAATTACAAAAGAAGCAATCTATTCCCAGACGTTTAAAAGCTGTTGTAGATGCTAAAGGATATCCTACTAAATATTAATTTAACGAAAAATTAGAATATTTACTAATATGTAGAATCTTTTTACAAGTGTACGATGACTTTTGTGAGATAAAGTTTTTGTTACTTTTGGATTATTGGTTTCTTAAAAATAAAGTTTTACTATGTTTTCAAAATATTTCATGTAGTTTTGTTAAGAATAGATTTTAGATCTTATTATTAAATACCCATTCTGAAATATTCATTTTAATCAATGGATAGACCTCTATTTCATTGAAAATCGTAAGTGTAAGAACACTTTTAGGAGCCACTGTGTCGGAGCCACTGGGAGCCGGAGAGCAAAAAAAAATTTGGCAAAGCAATTTATAAGAATGCATGGTTTCTATGAGAATCACATACTATCTGAAATCATAAAATGAACAGGAAACAATTTTATAGGAATTAAGACAATTCAAAAATTTATGCTGGTGTACTTTAGAAAATTAGTTCAAATAGTGATGTGAAAACAAAACTGTCTCCCTCTTTGCGGAAAAGCAACCGATGGAAAATCAATCCTTCGTAGGCGATAAAAGGCCAAATATAGCAATCCGCATTTTGTAGCGGCGGGAAGATATTTGCGATGCAAGTGTAAATTGGTCGTTGTAGCGTAAACAGTAGTGTCAACTAAGCTTTGCCCCGAGTATAGTTTGAAAGAGAAATGTCTGTAGTCTTAGACTGTATAAAGATCAAAGTTCTACGATCATTTTTTGGCGAGTTATAGTAATCTGAAGATGAAAAAGTCAATATTTTCCCACAACACATAAAATTAAAAAAAACTTAAAGTCCGACGAAGATGAGACATGTCTTACTTTGGTCCCCCCATTTTTCTGCATCCATTGGTATCGCTCTCGACCCCATACCCCCAGCGGTTTCGGAGGAGATAGCGTGAGAATGTTTTGACAGCGGCAGCGGGAGTTACTTTAGAATAGAGAGAAACGAGAATAGAGAGAATAGAGAAACTTTAGAATAGAGAAATTTTAGAATAGAGAGAAAGGAATTTTATAACTTCTTTCTGGTAAGTTATAAAATTCGATTTTATTTCTATTTGTTTTGTTGTAAGACTAAGTGACAACGAAAAAATGGTGTTGCTTAGTTAGGTTGCATTATTCTGCGCACAGGACACGGATCTCTTCCCGAAAACTTTTTGGCAACAAATGAAGTGGCTATTTTCATCTATTGCTTATGAGTTCTATTTTCTCTCTGAGTATTTTCTATCACCTGTTTTTGTAGAAAATATGAGGAAAGTGAAGAATTACTCATTGTTTGGGGTAGTTTTTAAAATCACCACTTGGCGCGCTCTAGCGTCTTGTCCCATAGATTTGCAACCTCTCCAGAATACACAAGAGCGCGACATTTAAGATGGCGAAAAACTAAAATAAATACAAAAAATCAGTAAGAAAACTTTTTTTAACTGACAATCGTTTCAAAAACATAGTAATTTGTAAACTTAAAATCGTTAGAAGACACTGAAAAAATAATATACTTTCACTTACCTTAATGTAAAAAAATATTGTTGGTACTTACGGAAAATCCAGTCCACCATTTGAAAGCAAAGGCCAAATTTGTCGACCAAATGAAGGCAAAGGCGTCAAGAGGCGATATTTAGCCAATAATGGTAAAACCTGCCACACGTGATTCAATGTGACCTTGATAAGAGTTTCTAGCTGTTGCTGTTTTAAGTCTCCTTGTAGCGCTGCGTTGTAAAAAATCTTTGAAATTTGGGATTTACCAACTACAGAACAAGAAGCAATAGAATTCGTTTAAAGGTATGGAATCTTACCGTCATCCAAAAAATGCGTGAATGGTCACGATATGGCACTTTATTTAATGGCGTTGTAATATAAGACTCGTCACAAGCGAATATCCATTCGAAAAAAAACATGGTTCGAGAGTTCTACCATTTCATTTGTGACTGCACTAAGATTTATTTACAGCTGGCGCAGAGAATTGACTACTATTGCATGGGGGAAAGAATTATTAGAGTTGAGTGACAATACTGTTATGGACTGGAATAATTACTTAAGAGAAGTTTGTATACACAGTCTTTTAACAAGGCCAAAGAAAAAATCGGAGTGACCAACCAGTGCCGTAGCGGGCATAACTGGCGTCCGGGGCACGATACCTTTTTGGCTACCTCTCTCTTCCGAAAAACATATTTTGATATAACTAGGGGCTTCGACCCTAGGCTCTCTACGCTCGCTCCTCTGTTAGGGTCAATGTCAAGGTCAAGGTATATTGAGTTTTTTGGAATGCCATGGTCTTACTACTTAACCTCCATTAGCAAGGTATGTACATCATAAAATATGTGCTCAGCAGTAAAATAAAAATTAAGTCCTCTTCAGATAAGTAAAATAAAAAATATAATAAGAATTAAAAGAATAAAATACAAATATTTAGAATAATTAGTAAAAATGACCGTCCAATGGGATCGAACCGGGGAATATCGCATGCAAGCAGCGCGCTCAAGCACAGCGCCAATCATGGCACAACAAATTGAAGGAATAAGTTGCTAATACCGAGATACATAGGGGTGATTCTCGGGCAAAGCAACAGCTTCTATCCATTTACTGTTGAAGGGGAATCACTGCGGAGGGGAATCACTGTTTCAGCTTTAAAATTCAATTAAAAATCGAAATTTTAAGATAGAGACATGAAATGAGGTTTATATGAATGAAAAAGCTTTCATCTTCCAGATGATGTAAATATTTTCTTTGTCCATCGATATTACATCCACATATGTGACGATATTTCTCGAAAAAGTGGGTTTAATATTCTGATGAAAATATTAGTCTATTTTAAAATATTTTCAAACAAATGAGGTCTTGTTTGAAGGTAGATCAAAATTCTTCGTAGATCAAAATTCTACGATTAATTTTTGGCGAGTTATCGCAATCTGAACATGAAAAAGTCAACATTTTTCCACAAAACATAAAAAAAAACTTAAGGTACGACGAAAATGAAACATGCCCTACTTTCTTCCCCGCATTTTTCTGCATCTATTGGTATCGATCTCGACCCCATACCAACAGCGGTTTTGGAGGAGATAGCGTGACAAGCTTTTGACAGCGGCGGCGGCGGCGCCAGTTACTTTTTTTAGAATAGAGATATATATAGAATTAGTGAAAAGAACCATTTGGCTCCCCTCTACGAGAGTCGTCCGGAGCATGATAGACCCCTTGCCCCACCCCCACCCCTAATTACGTCACTGGGGCCAACCTCATTGTTGGAACTGATGAGAGTCTTTTCACAAAACGAAAAAAACATGCAGGGAAAATTACTCCCGAGTAACGGTTGTTTCGTGGCATTTGGAAGGAGATCAACGAGTGTTTTATCATAAAAGTTCCAGATAAGAAAGCAATAACGTTTAAGCAAGCAATAACAGATAACATCGAAGAAGATTTTACAATATACTCGGACTCATGGAAAGCTTATAAAACAGACGAACTAACAGCTGCTAATTTTGAATATTTCAAAATTAATCAAAAGTATAACTTTGCAGATCTGGATACCGGCTTACATACACAAAAATTGAGCAATTGTGGGTTTCGGCGAAATGGCGGAACTAAAGACATCGTGGGACAGCGCCACACCACTTAGATTCTTATATGGCTGAATTCATGTGGCGTCGTCCTCACAAAGAAGAATACATATTTGTTTCTATTTTGTGTGCAATTGCAGATTTTATAATGCCAAAATGATTGGCGGCGGAAGTGGCCGGGAGGTTTGGCAGATTTTTGCCAACTTTTATGGTCGAGTGGATTACCGTAAGTACCATATTGTTTACAATTGTAAATTATTCTTTTACTTAACTTAATTGTAAAAAAAAATATTCGAAATTGGCTTGGATACCACAAATGCCGCGCTTATGATTCTCATATAAAGTGCCAAAAACGCGCCAAATAAGTGGGCGTTTCTTAACCTGACCCTAAAATATAGCTCATCTCCTAAAAGTTCCTCTGTTTTTATGTATACGAATGTTTAACGAAATCATTTCTTTTCTCATTCTGCGATTTCTAATTAAAATCCAACAATTTTGTTCGAGATGGCATAGAAGATATCTTTATCGTTCCGGATTACATGTTTTGTCACGTCTCTGCTGATTTTGTAATTACGAGTGTTTTAACGGATTACTTGTTTCTCGACTAATCGACATCATGCCTTTGAATAATCTGAAATCCAATTTACACGTAGGAAGTGATTGAGATTTAATAAAGGATGCCTTTAAATCAGGATATGTTCCCATCCTGTCATATTTTGTGTTAATTTTATAGTTGATCCGGTCTTGAAATAAATTAAGAAATTCTGGGAAACAGTGGGAAACAGTCTCTAAAAAAGTGGGCACCACTTGGCGAGGTTAGGCGAAGTTTTCGAAATTCGCCAAAATCACACTAGAAGACGACGGTAATGGCAACTTAGCGGACAACAAATAGCATAAATATTTCAGGATAAATCCTAAATGATATTATTCCCTTATAATTGAAACTAAAGAACACGGCAATGTAATGCAATAATACACTGCTGGCCACTGTAAATGCAACACCCTGAAGGAAACATGCAAATAACATGAAATTTACAACATGCATTAGCGGAGGTGAGATATGCAAATGATTAGAATTTTGGCATGAACCACACTTCATAGAAGTCTATAAATTTAATCATTTGATACTCGGTGAACATGTTATCTACAAAATAAATTTTGTTGTGATATCTCTTGTCTTTCTTAGTGTTGCAATTTGGGTGGCCAGCAATGTAAAATGAGGCTGGACTGCAGTTTAGGGAGCCCCCTTTTTTTTTGGCGCCAATAGTGCCCCGGAATTTGGTCGCCAAGTGTGCGAGTTTTCTTACGAGTGCGCCAATGATGTTACTCCTGCAAGTTTCTGACGTGTTTGTCAATTGATTATTTTGTGACGCATATATCACGATGGATGTTTATCGCTGCAATCTTTACTGATATAAAAGCCTAGAGTAGAAAAAGTGTAGGTAACCATTCCGGGACGGACCAAGTCGGGAAAATCTTAACATTGCGACGCCATTTTCTGAAATTTTTCTTGAAAATCAATACCTCAAAAGTTACATATTTTAAAAGCCCTTAAAAAATATGAAAATTTCAGGTGAACATCCCTAGCTCAAAACCGTTTAGTTTTTGAAATATCTTCAAATTAAAATATCCATTGAAAAGAATCATTTATTCAATTGAGTCATTCACTTGAATTCATTCTACTCCATGGTTTTCATATTCCCTTTAAATAACTACATTTTTAATGTTTAATTTTAATGTTAATTAAATTGTGTTTCACGTTTTATTTTTGTTTTATTTTATTGTTGTTTACTGCTATTTAAGTATCGTTTTCAGCAATGCCTGCTGTGTGGTGAGTCATTCACTTTTGAAACAGTTTTGGTTTAGTTTTGATTTAGTTTAGTTTTTTTTGTTGTTGTTGTTTACTGCTGTTTAAGTACAGTTTTCAGCAATGCCCGATGAAAATGATGAATCACCTCTTGAAACGCTGATCAACATTCCGTCATTTTTGACGGGAGTTATATACCAGTCTTAAATAGAACTTTTGCTCTATTGGCACAAAAAAAACAAATAAAACAAAACAAGGGGCACCCCGAAGTACCTTTTTACAAAATTCTACCAAGCTATGAATGGAAAGCTTCTAATTTATTTCTTTTTTGTTTCTATTAATTTATTGACTTCATACATTGTGTTTCCGATTTGGTACAAGTATGAACTCTCCCCCCCCCCCAAGAGATTTCTCGCCAAATCTGGCGCCCTTTGTTTTGGTTGTAGTGTTGCCGGTTTTTACTTTGGTGCAATACTCCGTCAAAATATTAAATAACAGTTGCTATTTAATTTTTTGACGGAGGTTCGGTTGTTAAAAAGCGCGAATTGCAAAAAATGTCGGTCAGAGATTAGGATTAAAGTTAAAAGTTCTTATTCTGATGGTTTTACATTTGTTTGTTGGAAAGTTATTGGGGGGGGGGAGCAATGTAACACTGAGAAATCTATTCGGCATGGTTCGGGGTTTTCTAATTCTAAATTAAAGTTATTTGAGGTTTTATATATTACTTATGAGATTTTGAGGGGTACAACAACTGGGCGAATTATGGAGGAATATTCTTTTGCAAAGACTACTTTGGCTGATTGGAGACAATTTATTAATGAGACTGTTTTGGATTATATTGAATTGTCTTCCGAGAAAGTAGGAGCACGGGGGGGGGGGAAGGGTAAGGTCGTCCAAATTTGGTAAACGAAAGTATCATAAAGGACATAGGGTTGAGGGCCAGTGGGTGTTTGGAAGGGTTGAGAGGGATTCCGGGAGGGTTTTTTTTAGTTGCTGTGGCATGATGGGACTCAGGAGACTTTGCTGGGGGTTATAAAAGATTGGATATTGCCAGGGACTTCAGTGTATTCCGATTGCTGGAAAAGTCACGACTGTCTCGAGCAGGAAGGATTTCATCACCTTAAAGTAAACCATGCACTTACATTCGTTGACCCCGATACTGGGTGTCACACGAATACAATCGAACGTACGTGGAGGCATGTAAAAGAAACGTTGCCTACGCACAATCGTAAGACAGATTTTAAATTCTACCTAGCGATGTACATGTTTGGGAAATAATGTTTAGCTTCAAATGTAGATTGTTTTAATAAATTTATTGAAATTGTTTCAGGGATTAACTGGGAGGAGTACAAAATTTCGGTATACATACTTTTTTTAAAAATTCTAATGCCAACATATATTTTTTTCTATTGTATTTGTGCTTTAATTTATGTTTAATCAAGAAATATATATTTAATAAGATGTATTTTATGTTCATTTAAATGAATTATTATTAGTTACACTATACTGACTTTTTTTCACAGGGGGTTTGGAGGGAGGTTGTCCCTCCACCTAACAAATTTCTTCTTATTTTTAAGCTTTTATTTTTTGTATTTATGTGTTTTTTCTGCTTTTCTGTGGTTGTACAGTATAAAAAATGCGTATTTTTGGGACTTTCAGGAATTTTCCGTTTCAAAGACACGCGTTCTGCTTGGTGACAAAAAAAAAAAAAAAAAAAAATCGCCAAAATCCCCATTGGGGGGGGGGGGAGGTATATTATGCTAGTTCCAAAGATTTATTTATGCCGCTGTCTTCGGACAAAGCTAGTTATGCCTAAAATAGATACCCATATTTTCTGTCTTAAGTTTCAGAACTTTTTTTTATAATTTAAAAAAATTGTACTCCATACGTTTGTAAATGTAGAAATTTGGTACAATGCAACTGTGTAAAAAAGTTTTCTATATTGTGTTTTTTTACTATTTTGATACTCATAGATGATGCTTTTTATTGCTTTTGTGGATGTTTATCGTAAAAAAAACAAGGGGCACCCCGAAGTGCATTTTTACTGCATGGAGGGTGTCCCGGGAATTTGGTTCTTTCTCTTTTTTAATAAACACCAAGTGTGCGAGTTTTCTCACGCGTGCGCCAATCCCCCTGCTGTTGTTACTCCTGCAAATTTCTGACGTGTTTGTCATGTGCTTATTTCGTGACGCATATATCACGATGGATGTTTATCGCCTTCAACTTAAATGACACGTTGGCACTATTGGCGCCAAAAAGTACAAGGGACAACCTAAACTGCAGTCTTACCAAAAACGAAAACCAGCTCTAACAATAAAAACTTCTCACTCGAAGGTTAATATTCGGCTGTCAAAACAACATTTTTGGGTACTTTAGGATTATTCCGTCGACCTGCCAACGCTCGCGAAAATACGCAAATCCTTTGGCGCCATTGTAATGAAAAGCAATTTCCAAAATAAACATTCTAAACACATTAAATTTATTATGAATACAATAATATTATTAAAACACATTATTAATAAAAAGAATCAAAACAAAGTAAAAACCTCTATTTTTTTATAATTACAAATTGAATTATTCTTGAATCTAACCATATATATTATTATCAATCATTTCGGCGGCCAATAGTCCTTGATAGCTTTTAAAGCGCAAACAAACAAGTCATTATCCTTGTGCAGTTGCCATTCTAAATTCGAATCATTTTGCAGCGGAATAAAAAAACAGTATATTTCAACACGCTAAAGAACACTAACTCGCGTAGTCAAGGATTACACAGTAAATGTGATAAAATTTGCGGTTATTGGCGCAAAAGCTACCTTTTGGTGATAATATTGGGTTTGGCGAAAATGGTCGACGGGATAATCCCAAAGTACCCATTTTTGGCATATATGTCACTGAATAAAAATTTATTAAATACAACCCTGTTAGCCATTTATAAGACTGGCTGCAGAACATATAAGAAAATTATAAGTTCGGTTCTTTTCCCGCACATTAAAACGGCTACCCATTTCACAGGAGCTTAATTATATAATTGTAATCATTCGTGATTGATGAGCGTAACTGAAGTATTGCCCTTTTCTTTACAAGAGGCTAAATTTAGTGTGATTTTGACAAATTTTGTAAACGTTGGCAAACCACGCGAAAAGGTACTCACTTATTTATATTTACAAATTAATCCTTACGTTTCCTGATCGCTTCTTCCCAATTGTAGTTAACATCATTCTTTAGAGACTCATAGCTCATCCACCAGTTATGTGTAGTTCTGTCCATCTTTTGATATCTTTCTGATCTTCGCTGATCTATCTGAACAGCATTTAAATCTTTCGGCATATTTTTAGAATTGAAATGCAATATATAAATTAATCAGTAAGTGATGAAAATTGTATTAGGAAATTTAATTCATTATTAATATATAATGTTGATTTCGAAAATTCTTTCCTGATAAAAGTCACAGATAATGCAAATTGTAATATTCTTTTTATTTAAAATAACCATCAGCATTTTAAGGAACGTGTATCCAATAAGCCATAATATGCACTAAAGAGCGTAAAATATGTATATCTGGTATTAGGAAAAATATTCTGGTCAACAAAGCTCACGTATTACTTTTTAGACTCTTTATTCATATTGTTCAACTTTTGAATAAGGCAGTTTCATGCAACGTCACTTACGCAACAACGTGAAAAAAGTGCAGAAAACATTGCTACGTGCTTTACACGAGTGTACATTTCTATATGTGTTTGAGTAATCTATAAGATTACTACAGACGTTTTGCCCCTTGCATATGCATGAGTTGCAAAATGACACTTTACGAGGAACTGCATAATATGGCAATTAGATATAACCAGAAAAACAAAGACTTAAGGAAATGGTTGCCATTGATAATCGTTTTATACGTGTAGCATACTTGACATTTTTGGGGTGGCAGCACTTATCGCATAGAGACCTCTGCTTGTGAGAAAACTTCAACGTAAGAAATGCGTTGCCCATCGCTGAATTTTATCACAATGTCCTAACCACACTGTACCTCCTACTATAGTGATACGGCGATTTTTTAGGTTTATATTTCAATATGAACATTAGTATCCCATAGATTGTAAAACAAAAAAAATCCTTTTCTTTTTCCAAGAGATCAGTTTTGACATCTTGGGAGCAATGGTCTCTTCAAACGTCATAATGAAATGAGTTGGCAGCACACAGTTGTTTTTATCTTGTCATTCCAATGCGTTCGGAGATTCTGACGTCGAAAATCGTCGTTCCAAGATGTAGTAGATTATTTGATACTATAAAATATGATCTACGGATTCGACCTAAACATAATTGTTGACAACCATGGCCATATTTTATGGGACTTAAGAGCTTAATTCGTCGTTATACTGGTTGCTTAGATTGTGCAACCTCCTTCGTCAAAGAGACCAAGTACCGTTATAAATATTGTTTGTAAAACAAGTGCACAGCTGCAGTAGATTTCTACAGCATCAAAATTAATATTACAGAAACATTCACCAATGACATTACGCATTTATCATCTGTGAAACACGGTGTTATATGTAAAATGAACTATTTGGTTTGGAGGAACTTGCACACACTATACATAAAAAGTCTTAATATATTCTTACGATCCTATTATTTGTGTCTTCAATAATAGATTCTTTATGTTGCAACTCTGCAACTTTAAATTATTCTATTTATAAGTAAGAAAGAGATGTTAAATTTCTTGGATAACTGGTTCACATCGTATAGTAGTTAGCGTGTTGTATTTCCCCGGTGTAGGCCCAGGATCCAATGCCGGATGGAGGTAACTTTTCCGTGGTGTCCATTCATAGGGAGCTGTGTTGGATTACCTATATGGAGCATCCATAATAAAGTGCCCAACGAATTTGTAGTATGGGGGATTCAATGTCTTCAAGATAAAGTACCAGCCGCGCTGGATAAAAAAGTTCTGCAATGTGGAAAGAGTACCTAAAGGTATGTAAACCATTGAATGGTGTATGCAAGAAACAAGTCCTTGAGTCCAGAATACTGGTCCATATAGAGATACCGGGAGAGGAAATATAAATGTATTTTTAAAGGCACCAAATCAAGAAAGCACTCATACCGAAACAAACAGATTGAAAGTACAAAACTATTGCGTGCTACGCATAGGCAGTAAAGCATAAATGATGTTTACGGCAAAATCACTACCTCAGAAACTTGTGGAGGAGAGTAGAGTACTTGTCTAGAGAGTTGTTCTCTAACTTTACTGTCTTTAACCTCCTCAAACCCGAAGTTAAGAAAGCTATTTTGAAAAATATTGACCGATTTCACATGTTTATTTTCTATCTCCAGATGGTGAAAATCAATTTTTTTTAAGGAGGATATTTGAGAATGAAGCTAACTCAATTGGAACCTAGCATAAAATCTCTTTGCAGCAAGCGCAAGGATCTCACTAAATTTAAATAATAATTACTAATAATTAAAATAATGTGTAAAAATACTTGAATTTCAGTTCTCGATTATATGTTTTGAAAATTCACTTACTGTGTTTCCTCAACAATTCCCTAGTGATTTTTTTCTAAAATCTATCATTTAAGTTTCTTCAGTGAACAATTCAAATTTTGAATATAAAAAATTATGTATAAAGTTACATAGGGAGGGGGGACATAAGACCATTAGAAAGACTTAGGTGGGGCATGGCACAAAAAAGGTTAGGAAACACTGATATAGATGTGTTACTCATGAAGTTAAAATTTCTTGTGTTAATATACTTAGTCATACATAAAAAACTAAATGCATATTATGTTTGTTTTAGTTTACTGAATTCCAGAGAAGCTGCCCATTTTGTATTTTAGATAGTTTTCTGTTATAATTTTTTCATTTCAACACAAAGTATATATATATATTAAAGCTCTTAAAATCTTTTATAACTAATTTCAGTTTGGTTCTGCAGTATATGTTTTAATAAAATACCCAAAGTTTCACTTTCAGGTTTGTTTCATTTTAAGCTGAAAAAGCGAGCTATCTAAACTTTTGGTTGGTTGTTTGTAGACATTCTATTTTATTTCTTGAAAAGAAACCTATGTTTAACATCCAATGGTAAAATGTTTTAGCATATCATGTATCACAACCTTATTTAAGTTTCGCTAGATGGTTCCATTGTTTTTTTGCCCTTATAATTTTAAAGTATTTATTACTCTATTTTTAGCTCTATTATTAGTAGTTATCACCATTTTCAAAATAAGAATCAATAATAAGTATTTATTCGCTTTATCATATTCACCCATCCCTCGATTTATGTGACAGATATTTTCCTCATTAAAAAGAGACCCATAAATTTAATCTAAAAAAATTAAGAAATGGATATAGGTATTATTTTTTATACTTTTGTTTAGGCTTATTTTTAGACACTTCTTTTGACATTTTAAGGGTAAAAATTAGGTTAGTGAAGAGGAATCAAATGCAGATTTTATTTTAATTAAACTAATTTTATTTCAATTTTCTACACAATAACTTTTTTTATTTAATATACAAAAAATTAGAGATATGTATTTTACAAAATAAGACATCTATACTAACCAAATTCATATACTACTGATAAATTTATGCATGCATTTTGTAAAGTAGTGTTAATAGGGAATTCCTCTATGAAAAATCAAAAAGAAATTTTTTTTTAACCATGTTCAACCAAAACCGTGTAAATCAAGTATCACATAAATCAAGGGATAAGTATATGATATATATATTTATGTCATTTCATATTTTTCAGTTATTTATTAAATGTTTGCTCTGTTTTAATTTTAAAAAAATTGTGTTTATCTTTATGCCTGTAGATGGAGAAAGAACTTGAACATTTTGCTGTTCGCACAGAGAAGAAATTAGTCCTCCGTCATAGAGATGATCGCATCAAACCTCGAAACACTGTTGAATGGTTTAACATGCGTTCATGATGCTCATCACTTTATCATATCGTTGTCCAAAGAGAATGTTCGCTAAAAAATCTCCAATTTGACAGATCACTTGTTTGAAGAAGTTATATTTCCTTGGGACTTAAAACTCCTATAAAAATTAATATAAATCCATAAAATTGCATATAAAATCAATTATTACACTACAGTCAACAAATAATTTGTTTAATCATTCTCTATCATTACTATTAAATTTTTTCAAATCCCATAAATATATTTCACATTTACTGCAATTGACTCTTGGCCACAATTTAGAGCTTTTATTTCTGAATTTAGATGTATTTTTATCATCCATAAATCGAGTAAAATGATCGAAGCCATCAAAACACATGTGTTTCGTTGGTTGGGACATTACTTTACGTTGTTTTCTTTGGGGCTCTTCCTCATCATATGAACTTTCAGAAAGTCTTGTCTTCCTCTATGCGGTAATGTTTTATCATACTTGCAAAGAGTCGAAGCAATCATCTTTTGATACTTCATGAGGGATTTGGCAGCTTTTAGCTGTTGTACTTTAAAAATATCTTACATACATAACCCAACAAATTGAAATGACCAATTCAGCAAAATGTGCGAATACTCGTAACTGGTTATTTCTTATTCCGCACCGCAAAAGAATAGTAGACCGAATATCGGTCACAGTGATCTATCCCTCCCATCGATGTGTTGTATGAATTCACTATCACAGGTTGAGAGACATCATCTTTTTTTTTTTCTTGCTTCGACCACCTTTCAAAAGTAGAAAGTGGTTCACTGCCAGTGCAAGTAGATAAAGTTGTTACACTTTTATTTTCCGTTCATTTTACGATGAAGATTTTATCATCACTTCGGACGATCTCATACCAATCATCTCTGTTTAATTCTTCATCGCTTTTTAATTAGTTTTGGGCACCATGGAAATTGTTATTATTTATAGTGTCTACCATATAAATATTGCTTTCTATTTGATATTCTGCTCACTTAATACCTGCAAAATATCTATCTGTATATAAAACATGGGTTGCATTCTTTGGGTATAGCAGCAGAAAGTCGCTTTACTATGCACCAAAATAATTCATAAAATGGAATATCTTCTGTAGAAACGCAACCTTTTCTTTCTTAAATAACAAACTCTAAAACTAAGCCACGTGCAGCCAGGACAATTTTTTTTTTGTCCTACAGGAAGTGGCATCATCATATGTCATATCTGACAGATCACTTGTTTGAAGAAGTTCTATTTCCTCGGGACTTAAAACTCCTATAAAAATTAATATAAATCCATAAAATTGCATATAAAATCAATTATTACACTACAGTCATCAAGAACTTTTAGACCTTATTTATTATAAATATTCATTTGTAGTACTTAAATTTTATCAATTTAAACTAATAGTGTAAAAGAACAAAATAATTACAGACAAATAAATATCTAAAAAACTCGGCAAAAGCCATTAATTTTTAAATTTAAAAAAGAACCAAACTTTCAATAACAGGGATTTAAGGTAAAAAAGAGGATAGTTTTTAATGTTTGAAAAAGTCAATAAAAATGTTTGAAAAACTTCAAACGAAAAATATATTGGGGGGCGAAACAACATTGCCTTTGTCGAGGACCATATCAAATCTAACTTAAATTATAAGTAAACATTGATTCTAAATTTAATCATGAGTAAATATAATATTTCTCTAATAATATAAATAGAGTACTCATTTATTAGAGCTATCAATAAAATTAATAATATTAATTATGGTTAAAATTATTATAATTTAAATTATATATAAATTCTCCACAGTGATTATAAGCATTTTTGGGATAATTTAAAAATCCTTTGTGAAAAAAAGCGAGTAAAACACTATTATCTCTAAACAAAGCAGCAGTAGTCATAAAGCCTATAATTTCCCAAACGGACACAAATGCAGATCTGCATACATATTGGTACAACACAGAAAAAAAAAAACTTGAAAATTACATCAAACGAAAGCTCTTTATTTAAGTATATATAGATACATAACTTTTGCATTATAATTAATTAAATAAAACTTAATAATTACCTACATTTTTGAGAAGGCTTTGAAGACACCATTATGATAATTGGAAAGTTCTTTCTTTGATTTTCTGAAAATACACTTTAACGGTGCAATCTATTAGTGAAAATATAATATTCATACATCCAAGTTTGTGCCATTAAGGTTAGAATTCAGTAAAATTAAATTATGTAGTTTCTAGAGGGAAATATCAAAGGTCCAAGAAAGTATCTATTATTCGTTCCAATGTATCTATAACAATTTATAAAGTATTACATTATTCGTTTTTCAATAGACTGTCTTCAGGAATTTTTATCGAGAGTGAAAAATCTCGGAGCGGAATTTGACACTATTTGTCACGTTAAAAACAATACATCTGAAATTCCCAGAAAAGTATATTTCAGAAACTTTGAAGATCGTTCTTTTATTTAATTTAATCTTTGGAATTTTAAGTTTTGACCAAAAGTTCTGAAAAAAATTTCATTTAGCCGAAAATTACCCTGAACATTAAATATTTTTTCTTTTGAAAGTATCATTAAAAAATTCTTTATGAATCCGGAATACAAACTATTTTTAAATTTTTCTTATGCATGACAAAATAAAATATCATGTATATTGATTTGTCAGTATCCAAACTGCATATCTTGTCAGTACATTGCATAATATCTTGCTGTGACCCTTTAGACGTGAACAACTCTGGATTGAAATGACAAACCGATTTATTGAACACTAAAACAAATATACAATACACTTAAGATATACATTATTCAAGGAAATATGAGATACGATTATGCCTTACTTATAATATTATATTACAGTTAATTTTTTTATATTCCTTTCCTCGGCATCATAATAATATCTATTTTAAATAACACAACTTGAAATCTATATAATCTTTCTCTCTCAAATTATTATACCTTATACTATCGTATTCTACGTATTTTAACTAATTTCATTTCCTTGTTACTAGAAGCAATGAATATGCGATATATATATATATATATATATATATATATATATATATATATACATATATATATATATATATATATATATATATATATATATATATGTAAATAATATTCTTCTCCGACCCCCCTTATGTGGTAGGTGGTAGAGTCTCACAAACTGAGTGACGTAAGACTCATATACTCTCTCCTCGTTTACTTTATGCGATAATAATAGTTGGAAATTTTTTATCCTAAAAGTTATTTCTACTATTTTCATCTGAAATAATATAAAAATGTTTCAGTTTAATCATTCTAGTCATATTTCCAGTAGAAGTCACTGATAGTAGAAGTCTTAGATAATAAAAAGTGTTTTTCACAGATAAATTTTAAATATGCCTGGTTTCTTAACTAAAGTACGAAGGGTGATAGAAATGTCATGATGAAACATATGCATATATTACAACTTAAGATAAACCCGAGAAAATCTACTATTTAGTACTAAATAAAAAAAACTGAAATATAATATGAATAATAACAGTTTTTGAAATGGGTTTTACAAATATGTTAACAAACTAATTTTCTTGCTTTCCATAAATTCTATTCTCATCGTCTTCTTATGTACAATACTAACATTAATCATAGATTTTTTACATAATTTGGGAGTTTTGGGCTTATGTTTGTATAACAATAATACAGTACTTTATTTGCTTCAAATTTATGGCTTGCATCAGTCCTTCTCGCTTGCCAGTAGCGCATTAAATTTGTCTATCATAAAATCACTGGGGATTTATAATAAGCTTCTTACAAAACAGAGTATCAGAGGTGACGGTCCGTCTGGTCATGTTGTTTTGCCTCCTCCAGCCAGCCAGAACCTCGAATGACGGATGTTACATTTACTTCTAAGTGGGTAGCTTGAAACCCCCTTGGTCAGCTGACACGGACAGTTGGATGCAAAGAATCCAGAAAAACGCGGGAAAAATAAGAACAGAAAACAGAGAGTGATTGGACGGCTTATGAGATATCGTGGGTTCGTCCAGCTCAGTTTGTTATAAAATTATATGTACATAAATTAATTATACATAAATGTTATTTTTTGTCTGGTGTTAGAAGATTGAAATAATTTTTTGTGTGTAGCTAATAGACCCTAAAATAAGAACGATAAAAAGAACCTAAAGGCACGACTTAGACTAAAATATAAAACGAATACTTGAAACCAAGTGAATTTCAGAGCTGAACAAATGATGGTGTTTTCTAACACAATATAATTCAATATACCTGTCCATATATATGCATCCAGATCTTTGGCGTGACATCCCATCGTGGGATCTAGCTTTCTAAAGGAATCTGTCCCAGTTCTCCCTAACAATATCAATTATTCTACAGTTTTTTTGGCCACAATACCTCAAGTCTATGTATGGATTGTCACATAATCTTGCCTTCGATCGTCACATGGGTCTTTTAACCTGAGCAATAAATATATATTTTTATTAGATCTTTCAGAACACATTTGCGAGAAATACATCCAGCCGATATCATTCAATTTATTTTTTTGTTATTTTAAAAAGGATAATTTTCGTTTTAATAATAAATAAATGGCAGTTTACGTGAATTTATAGCGTTTTGTTATCCTGTATTTTCTGTTTCTTTTTCATAAAACTTTTTAATTTTATACCTAATCTTTCCATTTTAGTTATTTGTAAACGAAAAATAGTATTTATGAAAAGGCGATATCAACCAACGATGATAAGTCACTGTGATCGGCTAGTGGGGAAGTCACCTGGTAAACAAACACACACACACATATGTATATCTACATGTATATCTATCTATCTATCTATCTATCGCTCTCTCTCTCTCTATATATATATATAGACAGAGAGAGAAGAGAAATATATATATATATATATATATATATATATATATATATATATATATATATATATATATATATATATATATATATATATATATATATATATATATATATATATATATATATATATATATATATATATATATATATACATATATATATATATATATATATATATGTATATATATATATATATATATGTATATATATATATATATATATATACCTACATATATATATATTACATATATATACCTACATATATATATATATATATATATGTATATATATATATGTATATATATATATATGTATATATATATGTATATATATATATATATATATATATATATATATATATATATATGTATATATATATATATATGTATATATATATATATGTATGTATGTGTATATATATATATATATATATATGTAGGTCAGGAATCAACTGGCTGTGCAGGATAATACAAAACAACAACATTTATTTACAACAAAAGTTCTTGGATGACACATTTACACATTTATATTTATAAAATAGGTCAATATAGCATTTTATGTTGAAACTTGTCTGCTTTAAAACAATAAAAGTCGTCGTTTAGACTTTCACCCACAGTTACACTTAAGTCCGTCTTATCAGCACTCGTTCTGCATTCAAACTGCTGGCTCTGGCTGTTCGGCTCACTATGCACACGATCGGCCATCGTTCCGCCGCCCCTGCCTCTTTTTCTCGCTGCTTCTTCTTCTTCTGGCCAAATCTCAGCTCAGTTTTAAATAGAGCGAAAGCTTCCCATCAGCATGCGTCACGGGCGAATAGATTATGAATAATGAGGAGGGGGAATGTAGCTCACTCTACACACACATATATATATATATATATATATATATATATATATATATATATATATATATATATATATATATATATATATATATATATATATATATATATATATATATATATATATATATATATATATATATATATATATATATATATATATATATATATAACTGCATTTCTATACAATTGTACTTGTATATATGCAAATAAATGGCCTAAAACAATTCTAAGGATAAAACTTTACTTTAAAGTTACATCCTTACATACGATCAAAAAACAAATTTTTAACCTATATTTAGCTTTATCTATTTATATGCATAGATATATGCATATACATCCTCATTTTGTTTTGTAAGTTTGTTTTTGTCTTCTTTTTGTTTTGTTACAATTCTAATGTTATATATATCAGAGTAACTTTCATAAAATTAGAAACAATAAGAGTTTACAGATAATTTTTTATCATTTACTTAATTTCCATTACGATTTTCTTATGTTGAAAAGCTTTCACATTTTTACTTAGAACAAGCTGTTCATTCACAGAAGTTCAAATGGATTTCTTTCTTTTTTTTCAGACAACTTCTTTAAAAGTGTTTATTAAATTTCCAAACTGATACTAACTGTTTTATTGTAGAGAAACAAAATAAAGTTCGGGAGAAAGTTCAGAACACAAACTCTACCTGAGGCAATGCCTTCCTAGCAGTGATGGGAACATCCCATCTGGCAGCGGATCAAAAAGTAATTAGTCAAGAGTTCGCTTAGACAAAACATCGCATTTTGTTGCAGATGATATTCGAGACCAGTTGTTAGATCGGGAATGGCATGGATTTCTTTTAATAGAAACAGCAAAAAAATCATCATGTTTGTAACTTATACGAGATATACATAATGCCTAAAGAAGGGCAAATTTTGTTTATTTTTTGTGATTATCTTTTACCCTGCGTGTGTTTTTTCTCTTTATAGATAATGGATAATCGGTTACAGATAATTTATAAAGATATTAATATTTTCATAAAATATACGTCACTGAATAACTTAATAAAACTATTATGGACTTGCATATTGATTTATTTTTCAGGTAGTATATAATTGTTTTAAAAAAATGAATGCATAATTTATGAGTAAAAACGCCAAACAGTGTTTGATTATGGGAACCTGTTATTGTTAACAGCAATGTAGGGAGTGTAAATTCAAATAAAGGGCGGCCACTTTTAATTGCTTTATAGTACGTTATAAATATATAAACGATTTCGAAAGGATCACTACCATTGAATGTCTACACTGTAATATTATAATGCTCCTTCAAGGTAAAATACCTACTTACACTAGGGTGTAATGTTTATATTTATATTTTCAGAAAATATACCTCAGAAAAACACAATGAATAACTGAATAAAAAGACTTTGGATATTGCATTATATTTCAGATAGTTTATTATTAATTCTTTTAAAAAATGATTTTATAATTTAGGTAAACACACCAAACACTGGTTATGGGATCCTGTTATTGGTAAAAACAATGTAGCGCATGTAAAGACAGAAGAACGACCGCCACTTTTTATTGCTTTATAGTATGTTATCAAGTCTAGCGATTTCGGAGGTATCATTCTTACTGAAGGTGCACACCAGGGATTCCCCAAATTTACGTTTGTGGCACACTTATGAATGAGTTTAGAAACTCGGAGCACCCTTGTTAGAATTTTAGTTTGTAATTTTTTCTTTTAAGTATTAAGTCAAAGAGAAATTTATGTCAGGAACATATGAAATTTAAGTTCAAATAAGTACTCACTCCGTTGCTGATTTTATTTGTTTATTGAAAGATATAAGTAGCAAAAAACAGAATAGAATATGTTATTACAGTTTCAAAAGTAGGCATGAGATTCAGTGTAGTATTACGCTACTGGACTGCAACGTAAATCACTAAGGATGTTTTTTTCTTAATGTCAGGCTTTCGATTTGATCTTAAGGAATAAAACTTTAATATCAATTTAATATTTATTTTAAGAGACCCTTACTTAAAATTTTAAAATTTATTCCCCCATAAAAAATTCCCGCTGCACATCAGTTGGGAATCACTGGTCTACATTGTAAGATCGAAATGCTCCTTCAAGTTACAATATCTACCCATTCCAGGGAGCAATGTTTCTGATAAGCGGGTTTACCTGTTTTGCGCATACCTTTTTAATATTTTAAACAAATTTTCTTACCCTTCTAGTTATATTTCATATTTTTGTAATTTATGCGAACCAGCATTTTTACAGTAAAGCAATAGAAATCCCCCCTTTTCGTCTAGGTATAGAGAGTTTTTAATTCTAAGTGAGTATTATCAACAAAAATTATCCTCGGACTGCAAAAGTGGGTGAAACTGTGACAACAAGAAAGAGACTCATGACAATGAAACCGTTCAAATTAACTAAATAGGCTGGATTATTCTGAATATTTTTTTAAAACGCCAACTCCATTTGTAAGATTTATGAGATACGACACACTTCGAAGGGAACTGCGGAGATTTGGACACCGTATTCATACTCGTTACAAAAGCGTGTGATTGCATCTTTCATCATTCGTAGCGATGAGTTCACATGAAATAGATTCCATGAGAGCAGAAGCTGTTTTAGATCCGGATGAATCCTTGTCACTCAGCCAGCTTACAATTACGTAAGTGGCCTCATGCCTCTAATGGAACAGAGTAACGAGGACATTCCTCCTCTCCAGCGTTTTACCTTGCGTTGTGTTTAGTAGGAAGGGAAACCCGGGCTGCAGTACAAACAAGACTCTGGGTGCACAAAATAACATTTGGAATTCGTTTTCAGGTCTTTATTAGAACATACGCGTACAGCGAACTGACTTCTCTCGCCAGTGAGAAAGTGAACAGCTGAAACTAACAATTCACAACTGACTTACATAGTTTCGGCTGTGTCATTCCTTCTCAAGTAAGGGTTGCCAGAAAACGTGTGCCTCCCGAAAACCGCCTACAAAATAAAGCCTGCCAAGAAAACGTGGGTCAACACTCATACCCCTAGTGGCTAGGGCATAATGACCAGAAGTGCTGACCCAGCCAAGATAGTAGCCCTTCCCCTGAAACCTCCACCCACCAGAGGAGGACGTCTGAAAGATTAATAATACTCCAAGATGGCAGCAGATGTTCTTGACTGGCGGCGATTGTACATCTGACCCACACCCACGACAAAAACACTCTCGAAACGGAAGATAGGAATGGATCGGGAAGAGGGACAGAAAAAGCATATATACTCATTTATACTGCAGACAGCAGTCTTCACAACAACAGATACAGTTTCAAATATTCATGCCTTTGCATAACAGTCCGAGGTGCACATGACATCCATTTGTTGTAATATAAAGAACTGTGAGCCTGCCTATTTACCTTCATGTCTTATCGTAATGTTCTACGTTTATACAGTTCACAGATCCTATAGTCGATTAAGACTAATCTATAAATTATAAAAAATAAATTGAATATAAAATGTTTAACTGGGGATTAACAGATCATACTTATCTAGGATTTTCCTGATATTCCAAACACGCTAATAAGTGTAAAATTCCTCAGGTAATTGCGTATTCGTAACTGTTGCTCTGATGACTGATTTTTCAAAAGACTAAGCTTATCTTCCCCAAAGAGCATTCACAAAGAATATATTTTCAGGAAAAATTTAAATGTGGAGCACATCCAACTTACTTTTGCAGGCGGCAAAATATACATAAGTTCAGTCTATTAACTAATTGGTATTTTACCTCCATCTATTCATTATTATTTGATAAAAAACTGAATATTATGAAACACATTCCATTTTTTTGAGCTCATACAAACGACAATTTCAATTGATTTGCCCGATTTCCAAATGGCTACAGCACAGACAGTCGTAGCGTATGGGGCATGGGGGGGGGGGAAATGCACTCTCCAACTTAACTTGAAATAATTTAAAATGTTAATAAAAGACCAATTAAAATCAGAAAATTGTAGAAAACTTTTAAGAAAGTGGGCTTTTCCCCGCTTTTTTAAACTCTGAAACTGAACATTCCGATTATGTCTTTAGCCTTAGCATAGTTTTTAACAATGATATGATCCATAACAAAAATTGGATAATATATTTTTATTTTATTTTATTTATATTGCATTTTTCTCATGGTATAATTTTTGAATACTACTCAAACATCAATTCTGTTGCTATTCAATTTCAAAATATCATAATATTTCATATTTTAAGGACCGTTCGGTAGTCAATGCACTGAGGAGGGCCCTAACTGAATTCAATTTGTGCCCCCCTCCCTCCCCCCAAAAATGTTAGATCACGCTACGCTATGTCGTCTCAGACATTGTGTAACAGAGTCTAGACTGTAGACTCTGTTACACAATGTCTTTAGAATGAACCTCTAGTCTCTAGAGGTTCGAAGGGCAGTTTTCGCATGACTGTTTGCATCCATATGGATTGAGCTTTAAACTGTATGTATAAGTTGTCATGTTGCAAGATATAACCGTGGCTCACCCAACCAGCCACCCGAAAATTCTGTCTTTCCATGAACGCTACATTTTAATAACCTCAGAAATATTATTTGTCTATATAACATTTTCAAGCTCAAAAATATACTTACTTACAAGCAGTTGGCCGCAGTCAGCCATCTTTATACATATTTCATTAAAATTAAAAATTCCCGATCTTTTTATATGCAATTTAAAATCTTATGAGAGGAAAGTATTTCCTTAGGTGAAATAATTACATTTAATTGAAAAGTTGCAACATTTGTTCATAGTTCCTGGAAAATTAAAATCTAATTAGCAAATAAAATTTTGAAATAGTATTAAAAAAATTCTAAATTCACTTTCAATGCGAATTTTAGATGATAGTCGAATTACTTTTTTGCTTTGTCTTCAATAAACCGTACTTCCGAAAGATGAAAATAATAATATAATATTTTAAAATATTATATTATTATTTTAGGCCTCGCATTTAGTTGGACATTCCTGCATTGTTTCTTGTGTAAAGTAGTACAGTATGAATTAGACTTTTTTGGAGTAACCATATTGTAAGTGCTTTATTTTTTTATAACGTATATCGTTAATTTCATATGTAAAAAAAAAAGAAATATGTATAAATCATTATTGCTCAAAACATATTTAATGTTGTTTATTATAATCAATTTTGGTTGGGAAAGTTCTTGACGGAAAAAAAACTGCTACATTCAGAGTGTATGGATTTATGCAGCACAGTTATCTCCGTTTACACTAATACAAATATTAAAAGATTCGAGGTAGCCCGGTGGTAGCTAGTCGGCTTTCAATTCTGAGGGTGCTCGGATCTAATCCCAACAACAGTCATTAATTACCTCCGTATCTATGCTGGTTATATGCACATTAAATACGTAGTTCGGAAAATCCTTCTATGAGATCTGTGAGGTTGGGAGAGGGTACGATCCCCCCAGATGCCGCCCTTGGGTTGCTCATTCAAAATTGTGATAGCACCTGGCTAAATCAGAATCCGATCCTTGTGGTGCCATTCTAAACAGGAGCCGCATCCCTCAGCCAGATGGCGTGTTTTGACCTTGTCTGGAATAAATTCCGTCCAGTGGGCTTTAGAAACAAGAACAAACAACAACAAATATTAAATACATGTCAAAAGAAGCTATAACAATGTTCACTCTATAAAAGCTTATATAATAACGAAGCTATACTTAGGCAGTTACGTTAAACGAATGCTATGATGTACCTAACAGAAGCTTTCATTCTTCCTAATTGCATGGTTACTTTTCCTTATATCTCTAAAAAGATAAGTTTCATAAGAATAAGCAAAAGAAACGAAGCTGATCCACTTAAAAAGGGCTCTACCTTAGTCTATAAAGCTGAACATGTAGTGAGTGAATATAAGTAACTGAAAGATTTTTGCGATCAAAGTATAGCATTGTTTGTGCAGTTGTAAATTTCTAAATAATTGAACTGGGATCCAAAATTTGCCCATCTATATATACAAAACAGTTCCGTAACTGATTGACTGACTGACAGACAGACAACGCACAGACCAATCCGCTGGACCGAACGGGCTGCAATTTTGCATGGCGATTCTTCTCAAAGTGCAGGGGTGCACTAAAAGAGATTTTTGAAAAATTCTTCTTAGATTTTTTAAATTGAATTTTTAAGCTGTTTTAGTAACTTTTTTGAAGTTTGCATTTAAAATAATAATTTGAGAATTATAAAATTTATATCACGAGAAAGATCATATAAATTCCTTTAAAATGAAATCTTTTTAAATCTTTACCTCCATTTTCTGATTTTTGGTGAATTTTTAAAGATTAATTTTTAGAATTTAGTTTATTAAATGCTGATCACGTGATTTCTTTTTTCTGGTACTTTAAATTAATTTATCGTCACGTGCATAACAACGAAATAGACAGAATTTTTTTTTCTTCTTGCTAATGCGGCAGACGATTGGAAATTATCTAAAAGAAAATTATAATACAGTAAAAGATATGTTCCTCATACTGTACTGTATTAACTGTATTATATTCTTTAGTATGTTCTATTAGATTTAATTTGAATATTTTCTTCTACATTATTTTGTCTATAAAAATATACGTTACGATTTTTATATCAATATATTTTTTTCGGTTTTTTTTTACATCAATTGCATACATTGATCGCTGTATTTATTTTAAATATATTTATACATATTTTTGGAATTAATTGCATACATTGACCGTTGTATTTAATTTGAATGTACTCCGTAGCGAAGTACGGGTTTTCAGCTAGTCCAAATATAAAACAACTTATATCAATGAGCGCATAAACTGTGTATTTCATTTTAGTAATATGAAAATTTAAAATCATCTCACGCCCCCCCTCCGAAACATATTCAACTTATGATTTCCTGATAGTTGCTAAATCCTGCTAATTATTTTGTTTTGCTATTACCACTCTTTGAAGCTGTCTTACTCTGACACCTTGAAAAAGACTTTTTTTTGCCAAAATTATCGCAGTTTAATTGTGATTTTTTAAAAACTTTTAAAGTCTTTAAAAGTTACATTAAAAAAATGGTTTTAGCATCAGATTTGTTTATGTCTATCTTAAACCGTACCAGCGTTACCAGTCACGGTATTCATTCCCATGATAAACCTAATTATATCCCCACCTTATCTGCTTATTTAAAGATTTACGTCTTTTTAATACAAAATCAATTCGTTAATGTGGGATTCAGATATGAAAATCGAAATAAAGGAGTGAAAGACAGATGTATATAAAAAACCTTGTTTATAATTAAAACACAATTAGGAGAATAATAGCAGGACTCTTAAAGACTTAAATTTTTCAAAAATGAGAGCTTTCTCTTAAAAGTAAGGAACACAATCTTTCAATTTTGGGAATTTCTGCACAAGTCACTGAAAATCAGAAAAAAAACCTGGATACGATAGTCAATAACCTGTCTACGCACTTTGTCTGAAGTGATTTGTTTATTTTCAATAAATTAAAGAACCATTAATCATGGCAAAGTTCCTTATTTCTCAACCATAACGCAGTTGGCCCTCCTTAATTAAAAATCTTTTTTAATCAATGAATTTTTCTTCGCTCAGAATACTAAAGATCCAGTTTTATTTGTTATCATTTTAGACATTTTTCGTCCTCAAATTTGCTAAAACTACATTCCAGTGTAATTAATTTATGGAATATATTTGCATATAGCAGCGGGTAAAAATTTTTGCAATTTAAATTACTTTGGTAACGCCTTTACATGGTACTGGCTGTAATCTAAACTTAAAAAAAAAATCAATTTCTGTATCAGTTTATATTTACTGTAAACTGTAATGTATATAACTTGCTTTGAAATACCATTAAAACAATAAAAACCAAACGCTTAATTAAAGATTCGGTTAATATTTATTTCTTAGGTAAATAATATGATAATGTATGCGCTGTGTACTTTTCGCATGAAACAAAGCTCTGTTAAATCCGGAAATTGTTTTCAAAACTACAAAATTACAAGCAGGAATGTAATAATTCATGTCAGTTCCAGAGCACATTATTCATGAGAAATTTTTGAAGAACTCCTTTAATTTAATTTCATAATTTTAAATATCGTTGTACTTCATTAGAGAGAATCAATAATGCATGCCTAATTCCATTTGTTGCATCTTAAAAAAGGAATTTTGAATAATTTTGTTTGACTTGCAGTTAAATGTCCGATTAGAAATGAAAAATGTTTAATGCTCAAAGTAAAAAGTGCAAATTTTACGTATAAAAACAATGTGACTGGAATCTGGTATTCATAACATTTTATCCCCGACATAATTTTAAGTTATTTTAAGATATTTAAATTTTACCTAAGTGCGTTCTTTGTGGGATATTCTTATCTTTCATTTGATTTAATAAATTCTGGACGTCGAATGTTGGTATTGGTTTTGAACCACATTCTAGAAAATAGGGCGTTATGGTTTTTAATAGATGTAATCATATATAGTCCAGTCAAATTGTGTTTTTCAGAGGAAAATTTTGGGGTAGTTTTGATTTCTTCCATTTTATATGTTTTTTGGGGTGCGGAATCCGAATCTGAGGTTTTGTTAACAAAATTTCGTGACGCAACATTGAAGAAAATGCAAAAAAATGTAAACATTTTCATTTTTTGGCGGTTTTTTGCTTATAACTCGGAAACTATCAACTTTTCGTATATAACCCCAATTTATCAAAATTAAAGTACATAAAATTTCCTACAAATTTCACTATTTAGGTTTTTTTCTCCGACGGACCGTTTGGGCTCAAGCGCTATTTGAAAATTGGCGTATTTCGGCTGTCTCCACAAAAACCCACTTTTTCCACTCCAAAATTCTAATTTATTATTAATGGCTGTCAATTAGTGAATTCCTCCCAGTTCTCTGCACATACCTTATTTAGATCGTATATGTAGAGGCACAGGTATTTTTTTCAAAAATAAAATAATGTTAAAGTTATTTAAAGAAGTCCGAAATTGTACAAATTAGTTGTAATTGTTACAAAAAAGTTGAAATTCCAAAGAAAAATCTTGAAAAATTATTACATTTTACTATATTGTATTACAATACATATGATTATATATTACATTATTATATGAGCCGTTGTCGTTTAGAGGGTCCTGGCTGAGGTTCTTCGAAGGCGGCGAGTCCTGGCACAGGTTCGGGTTGTTCTGTCGTCAGAGTCGGGGCTTGTTCATCTGGAAAATGAAAGAGGTGGTGAGAAAACAACTTGTGATCATATCTTAAGGAGAGATGAGTGATTACGAAATAGATTGTGAGATTAGACATACCTTCCGCATCATGTAAGCGTATTTCTTCAGTCTGTTCTTCAGTCTGTACCCGTGAAAGGTGCTGTATCCGTCGATTGTATGTACATTAAAATCAGCATTATCGTACACCTGCTGTGAAAAACACGGCTGGTTAACTTTCAGTGGATCGCTGCTGACAGCTGATGCTTCCAGGCGGACAGCCTCTGTGTAAGTCGAACAAAATCCCAATGAGGAAACCACATCGACTAATTTCCTTGAGCCGTACTTCTTGTACAGAAACACTGCCAACCCTACGAGGACTGGTGAAACGAATGATCTGGGCCTCACTGCTGCTACAAGACTATGAGCAGTGCTGTGTTTTTCTTCTTCCACATATCATGGTCCCCACGTATTTTGTTTAGTACAACTGTTTCCATAAATGTACGGAGACTTTCAGGAATGAGTTCCTCATTTCCTTCCAAAAATTTATCAGGTGAGGGGTACTGTTCTGTCTCATAAACCTGGCTCCGGATATCCTCAACAACAATTGCAGCAGCCGTCTTAATAATCCGGAGTCTTTCCTCTTGTTCTTTTTTTAACGCCTGCTGGTACCAAGCATCATTTAAAATTTTATACCCTGTGTTTTCGAAACACACTACAAGTTTCTTGTTTGGAGAAAAGGTCATTATTATATCGCTTCCATATTTTTTGAGTAGATGAGCTTTAACTGTCTTTATGTCAGGACGATAATCACCCTTGATTTGGTCCACCAACTCGTCTAGCGTAAACTGACATTCTCCATCACTATTCTCAAGATAAGTGTAGACATATTCCATTGCTGCTTCAACATGATTGGCGAATGGATCCCTTTTTCTCTTCTATTGAATTTTTGGGCGATTGTACAATTTTCTCATGCATAAACTATGATACTGACAATCAGAAACCAACAAGTATGAGACAGGCAAAAGACGTTTGATTATGGCTTTTCCATACTCATCACCACGTTCTTCTGCCCTTTTTATGATAGTTTCCTTGACTTTCAAAATTCGAACCTGATACATAATATTACGATTGGTTTTCTTTTTTCTTTGTTGTTCTATAAAGTCAGGTGTTATGACGAGGCCAGACATAAAACAATGAGTTTTGAAATTGAAATGCGCTTCAGTAGAACGTCTTTTGACTTGCTCTATACACTGCTCCGCCTTCTTCAAACGAGCTGCAATCATTCTTTTATTAATGTAGTTTGTACGACATCGCTCATGAACATCAACTGCAGATTTTTCACGTAGCTGAACATGCTCACCATCCTTCCTCTTCTTGCTTGACTCGATAAACGTTTTCAAACCTCTTTGCCGCACCGTTATCACCTTCTCTACGTTATTATCCAACACTTCATCACAAATAAAACACACATTTGAAGCCATTTTTAACACTACGCGTAAATATAACTTTTGAATCGTGTTGTCGTTGGATTCTAACACTGAACTACTTACTTCCTTCGCACTGCCACTGGTGGGAACCGGATGGCCGGTGTTTTTATTTTTTGTTTTTTCTGGGTGAGGGGGAGGGGAGGAAACCTCGTGAACAATATGAAGGGATTTGAGACTGGGTCAACAACCCCCTATATCGGATATAGGGGGTGTTGATTGGGTACGCATGTACTCGGTGACGTAGTTGGCCTTGAATCGTCTGTGAAGGAATCGAATGGAAGGAAAGAGGGCTTTTAAACCAAACGGGACAGTTATAAAATCATATGGTGAGGCTCGCCAAGAATAAATAACATGAAAAGACGTACAAGACGGAATTATATTTGTACAGAATTTAAATACAATGTCATTTTGAAAATCCTACATTGTATTGGAAGGAGGCATTAAATGACAGCCATTAATGATAAGTTTTGGAGTGTAAAAAGTGGGCTTTTGCGGAGCCAGCCGAAATACGTCAATTTTCAAATAGCGCTTCAGCCCAAACGGTCCGTCGGAGAAAAAAACGTAATTAGTGAAATTTGTAGGAAATTTTATGTACTTTAATTTTGATAAATGGGGTTAAATACGAAAAGTTGATAGTTTCCGAGTTATAAGCAAAAAACCGCCAAAAAATGAAAATTTTTACCTTTTTTTGCATTTTCTTCAATGTTGAGTCACGAAATTTTGTTAACAAACCTCAGATTTGGATTCAGCACCCCAAAAAACATATAAAATGGAAGAAATCAAAACTACCTCAAAATTTACCCTCGAGGGCCCCTTTTGAGCACAAATTGACTGGATTAATATGGAGAAATCCTTAGTAGTCATTCTGATACATAGGTATGTATTCTACTTCATTATGATATCCTGATGAAATCACCATTATCTACAGAACCTTAGGATTTTTATACTTCGGGGGTCTTAAATGTGAAAATGCGAAATATGGCACAAATGGAATTAAGTTTTAACGTTCTTACATTAAACACGTTTCAAAGACACGCGTGTAAAATCGTAAAATGCAACACTCGCAGTCTGTTATTGATAGCACAGGCCTGGGAAATTGAAGTTTTTGAAAAATAAAAGGGAAGTTTATGTTATTTGGTGTGCTGATTTCGAAAATGACCTCCATTTTTTTCCATCTCGTCAGGAATTTTTGGAAAATTGATATCGATATGTTTGATAAAATCCTATTTGAAAAGGAATTTTCACAATTTTGCATGTACTATCTGGAAACAGTGGTTTTTATTCATTTAAATCTATGTAAAATAACCGATTCTTGGTGAGTCAAATTGATTTTTCAGTAATTGATTATATTTTATAGGTTTAAATGGATGAAAATCACTATTGCCAGATCGCACGAGCCGCCTCTGATCCAGAGAAAAACAAAGAATTCCCTTGAGTTTAAACTTTTTACATCAAATTATGGTGCAGTTTTTAGAAGAAAATCACCGACATTCTATTTTAATTTGTTTTTATTACGGTAACTTACATAAAATAGACGATGGATGAAAATGAGCAAATATTATTTATGTGTACATGAAAGTTTGAAACAAAATTTAAACTGAGAAAAAACAAAACAAAAAAAGTTTATGTTTATGTACGTACTCTTTTTCCTTTGAAAAATTCTTTTTGGTGTTCTTCTTTTATGTTCAATCTCAGGCCTATCTTGTGTTAACACCCAACAGTAGTTGGCAAGCATGATCTTGTCCCATCTTCATGGTATTTGCGCTCCATATCTTTGACGTCTTGGTGAAACCTTTAACCCTCTTCTTCGCTGACTGATCCTAAATTTTCGGGGGAAAATTCCCCATGTGAGTGAAGGAAATGTATTTTGACACTCATGGAGAAACCCAATGCTTGAAATTTGTCCAGCATATTCATAACAATTTCTTTATAGTCAGGATCCTTGTAATTACAAAGAAATTTGATAAACATAGAAACTTTTTGCACAGGTATTTGAAACAATCGCCATCTATTGGAATAGCAATGACTACTTCATTACACCTAATTAAACTACTTCATTACACCTAATTTTATATACAGAAGGGGGAACAATACTTTTTTTATCAACTAAGCTGTTCAGAATCACATTTTTGGTGCCAGGTTCAAGATTTTGTCTTTTCGGCCATTCTTTTTTGACTCAATTTTGAGTCCTAACACAGCTGTCCCACTCAAAAATGAAACATAGGAACTTTGTATATCTGCCTTGTTGACCAAGAATCATGGAGATGACTTTTAAATCACCGCTAATGGTCCAACCGTGGTCGGCATATTTTATTTTGTTGAGGATAAGAGCAGGTTTCCATAGCGTTCTTTTAAAGGCACCTAGTGTCCAACTGATACAGTTGCATACTGGCTTCTGTGATGAAGAAGGACAGCTTTAAGGCTCCTTTTTCGATGAATTTATAAACAGCCTCCATTCATATTTATGTGGGAACGCCCTCTGGCATCAACTTCTGACACTCGCGGCAGACGATTCTGTTTCACAGCTTGCGCCATTTGTGAACGTTCGGCGAACTAGGCAGAAAAGAATTAACTTCCGTAGGATTAAGACGCGCAGCTGACGGTTGTGATGTTATTTCTGTTTTCTAACGATGTAGTATAACGAAGTATTTTTATGTTATGAAGATTATATTTAATGTACCGTATTGTACAGATATAAGTGTTCGTCTTATGAGAATCGTATTATTTGAGTCATTTTATTACTTAGAAGTTGAAAAACTTTGTTTATCTGTGTGAATGAATTCTAACTGGTTTAGAACAATTTATGTTTCGACGTTTCAATCCTAGACAACGACATTTTATTACATTTATCTTAGGTGATATTAAATTTGCTCATGAATCCGGAAACATCAGAACAACAGACCAGGTTCTCCTCTTCTTCAAAGTACTTAACAAATTCTTTTTCTCGATTCCTGTACCAATAAAAAGTGGTTCCTTTAGTCAATAAGTTTTTTTCTTTGAATCTGGAGCCCAAAAATACAGCTGCATCTTTCGAAAGGCCTAGATCACTAGTAAAATCATTAAGTTCAACCTGAGAGAAAGGTAATGGGCCTCCTAAGTTTCTCTTCTGGAGGCGAGGGTCTCCAGAGGGCTTATATTCGGTAGCGGAGCTTTGAACTTCTGGATGTTCCGAGTCTGAAGACTCTGAAGAGATGAATGGCAATTCAGTCGGGGGTAAAGGCACTGGCACATCATGTCCATGAAGAACGGGGCGTATGACCGATGTAATGTTATCAGGATAAGATATTATCTTTCGATTTTTCCGCGGATATACCCACGGACATGGTAGGAAAAAAAGTAACAGTCATCACAGTGGTTTTTCGGCTCCCTCCATGTCATTGGAAATCCAAATCGTACAGCAGTCTTCTTTCCTTTGAGCCATAAGCGTAGATCATTGAGACACTGCACACACACTTTATGAGGAACCCACGATTTGTCCTAATCTCTGAGTTTCATGCCAAAATACGCAAGATAAAGTTATCTTACATAGTCTGTAATGCCAGGGGAGGTGTCACAGTGTATTCTGTAGGTTTCACTACGGTATAATGATGGTCAGGCCGGGAGGGAAGAAATTCAACGCCGAAAAAAAATATGGTAAATGTTCATAAAAATCCAAGTAAAATTGAATTTTTCAAGAAAACGAGACGTGATAGAATATTTTCATTATTTTTTTTTAAATCAGCACCAAAAAATACATGAAGTTCAGCTGTCAATTCCCTTGTATTTTTTTCATCACAGGCCTGTGTAGCCATTTAGTCGGTCAAAACATGTTACATAAACAAAAGTGAGTTCCACGTATTGATAAAGCTATACATGGAAGAGAAACACCGGTGGCAGAAACTAAATCCAAGCTTAACTTAAACTATGGTGAGTCTTACATTTAGAAGGATATCTAGTGGTTTATAGATTTTCGTTTGGGTTTAATGAGCACAAGTGATTCTAATCGTTCTGGTCGTCCTGCTATGGCAACTACGAATTTGTGCAAATACATCGACAGAAATTATCAAAAGAAAGACAATGATATGGTGATGAATATAAAATTTTAAAAGTGCTAGAGATTTCTTAGGTTGGATGACGAGAAACGTGAAACACGTAAACGAGTGATGATGGTTTAGGAGTAGTTTTAAAGAACTCTGGTTGAATTTTGGCATCTTTCCTTAACAATTGACGAAACTTAGATACATAGTTACCAGCCAGAAGCGAAATAACAGTCAAAACAGAGATGAGGTAGGCTATAAAACAAGATTGTTGCAAGTGAACCGGCACCGAAGAACGCATAAATATTTTCATCAGAAGGAAATGATATGACCTCTATTTTTTTAGACGTCCAAGGCACATTATTTATTCCCCACTTGTATCGGGGCAGAAAAATCCCCGAACTCTACTTATGTATGTTTTCTGAAACGTTTGAAGGGTGAAATTGAGAAAAAATGGCATTTAGCGAAAGAAAAATTTATCTTCCATCATGCCAATGTTCCTTCGTCAACCAATTGGCATAGTGGATAACGTCTTCGTCTTCCACGCCGCGGGCTTCGGTTCGATTATAGAGTAAGGCATGATTGTCATCTGGGGCAGAGCCCGTCTTCCACCTGAAATAGGAACTCTGTCTTTAAAGGGAAACTGTGAATATGCTACTGACCATCGATGGGTCATCATCTGTGTAAAAATAAATTATCGCTTTATCTGTGCTTTTCTTTGCATCGCCTCGTCTCTCTTTATATGTTCTCTGGAGTGAGGACCTTGCCTTGAGGCCACATGGCCAACAACACAATACTCCTGTTTCTATGTCTTGAGGTGGCAAAATTTTTAGAACTGGGGTATGAAATTATTTCCCAACATACGTATTCTCCCGTTTTGACGTCTCTCAGTACTGCTTATTCAAAAATATGAAAATAAAATCTTTCAGACCCGAATCTCAATTTAAGCAGTGTTTAGAGAAACAAATGCTTATCTTGAATAGTCAAACAAGTTTTATTTATGGAAGATATAGAAAAAAACATGGAAGTCATTGAACCAAATGCATCAATCTTAAGTTTTACATGGCTAAATCAAACGACTCTAGTAGATTCCCATTTTAGGCTCGGCGTTCAAAAAATTGTGAAGGATCCACCTTCGCGATTCTTTGAAAGCCGTGTACCAGCGCTTTTACCTGGTCTTCGAGTAACAGAGGAAAAGAGGACATTAAAAGTTTTAAGGAGATGCAGGTGTTAAAAATCAGGGACAGCAGAATTATTCCATATCTCAGAAGACCATCAGAGTTATTGCCTTTCCTGGATTGTGCTATAGCTGCGATTTGCAGTAGGTAAGCTCTCGAAGCTGTTCGGAAAGACACATATGGCTTGTGACTTCGCAAAAGCGAGGGCTTTTGCTTAGAGAACGAATCTAAAACCTTCAAGGAGATGAATTTATCCGAGAAACATAGCATTTCTATCTTGTGATTTGACCCTTCGTTATACTTGGTATGACTTTATATGGTTCAATAAGTTCTTAAGAACAATTTTTATTTTAATAAATGTTTAAAACTGTTGATCGCACAGTGTCCTTCCATATGGTTAGAATGCTACTTATTTAAAAATATTGAGGTTTGAACTTAGTTGTTGTTTCCCGGTAAAACTTCGTTGAGAGCGCTTTTGATTAAAAATAAATAGATAAATATGTATATATATATATATATATATATATATATATATATATATATATATATATATATATATATATATATATATATATATATATATATATATATATATATATATATATATATATATATATATATATTTGATGCCTACTTGAAAAGTATCTACATTGTCATCATGTACGTTATTTGGTTGAAGTTTGTTTGGATATTTTCCCTTAATGGACATTGTGACACCTCATTCTATCCCCTACACCCACCCCACAACCTTCCATAACAAAACTCTATATTTTGAATGGCATGTCATCAATCAAACAACAATTCTCTAATTACATTTCCAGATAAAAATTGAAAATTTCGTCATTCAGCAAATATTATATTTACAAATTGCAATTCATGATATTGGTATCAACGAAATTTTATAGGTAATTCTTTGGATTATATTTGAACATATTATTATCAGGGACTTATTCGAAAATAACACTATTAGTTGCAATTTGAACATGAGAATTAACTCAAATCCAACCGAACATAAAATATGTAGTCATTCTTATCAAAATTGCATTTAAACAAATTTAATTAATGTTACCAATGTTCACTAATTAAGAAGTACATACTATTCAATTCACTTATATCCAATAAACATTTTTTAGAGGTATTCCAACCAGAAATATAGTTAAATTATTATGATAATGTTTTTAATTGTAAACATTTCTCAAAAATATGCTTTTCTGGTACCCTTACGGGATTTTACGCCTATATAAGGTTTAACTTTTATCCTTTATAAAATGTTAACCGTCTTGCATCGATGTATTATAGTTTTAAATGACTAAATGGATTTTTATATTAATTTCCGTTTCACCTGTGTTTTATTTATAAACTATATCCATATACCTACGAAAATTTGTCTATATCCTCCTGACAACGTCATATACTGATATTGGATGTTTTTGGATTGTTAAAAAGGCGTTGTTGTTGTTAAGGCTGGAAGTGTTCCAGGTCCATATTGTCCATGTTAGCTTGGTGCCATCTCAATTCTGACCGATCACCCACAGTGCGACATCTGGGGAGGTCATATTGTCTCTCACCCTCTCTCACCTCGTAGAAGGGCTCAACGGTCTACTGATTGCCGATACCTGGCCTAAACACGAAGGAATTTAATGTCGTTTGTCCGGATTCGAACCGACCACATGCGGCACCGAAAGCCGATGCGCCACCATTAGGGTACCTCGAGCCGTTAAAAGAAGAAATATACTGCATTTTGTTTTCAAAGGATAATCCAAAAATCTATGCAAACCCTTTTTGTTTATTTAAATAGTGTCAATTCAAAGCAAATAAATAATTTATAGCCTCTAAAATACTCAACTTTCTACGCACATCATACTATCCTCACCTGTTTAATTGCATGGTATATCGACGTTCTTTTTTTAATCTTTTATCAGTTTTCTCTGCTTCTTAATTCAGAGATAACAATTTAGACAACGCCTGCGGTCATTTTACTCTATTCTTCTGCTTTGAAAAACCCTCTCTTCGAGGAATTCCCGAGACATTTTTTGATTAAAAATAGCTCCATTTTTTTCTGTCAGATTCTTGTCCAGCCTCGTGTTTACAGAAAAAAAAAATAATTTTGTTTCAGAAGAATCCCAATTGCCTCTTAGGTCGCGTCTGATTGATTAGCGATTGGATCCCGGTTAATTTGAGGAGTTAATTATGGATTTCGTCTGAAAAAAAATTCTTGCAGTAAGCTTTAGAGTATATATATATATATATATATATATATATATATATATATATATATATATATATATATATATATATATATATATATCAATAAGGCAGATGTCGTAAAATATTTACTCAAAAGCATATCTCTTTCGGTACTTCTGAAAGCAGGGTTTTTGATTCAGATCATTTGAACAAACTACGGACAGAGACGTACGGAACAACGTCCTTTACGTTTTAAAAGAGTAGATATATAATTCTTTTGGCATTACAACATGCGAAAGATTCTCAAATGTCTTGAAGACGAGGAATTAAGGAAACTTCAAAAAATAAATTTTAGCAATTATTTAGTATGATTTTCAATTTTTTGGGGATATTTAAGTTTTGTTGGCCTTTATGAGTTAATCTTTGATCACAGGTTTTTCCGAAAATTATACTAAATAATCTCCAAAAATAATTTTTGTAAAGTTTCCTTTATTCCTCATTTTTTAAACATTTGACCATTTTTCGCATGTTGTAATGTCAAAATAATAAAATCCATATGTACTTTTCTAGAATCGTATAGGATGGAAAAAAATTTTTAAATGCAAATCTCATAAAATATTTATTCAAAGGCTTCATATATCTTTCGGTATTTCTGAAATCAGGAATTTTGATTCAGATCAGTTGAACAAACTCGAGACCAGGTACTCACGGAATTAGTTAATGTTGGGAAATAGCTCAGAAGTTGTAGTACTATTTAGCGATGGAAGTTTATGCATGAGCTAAATTATGAATTTTGTTGTAGCACTTTATGGGAGGTATTAATGGTATTTTAAAATAAATTTTTCATTCACCTCTCCAACATTCCCAGGAGTTATGTAAAGTATCTAATATTCATACCTCGTGTGATAACTTATAAGAATAAGTTCTAAAGAATAATGAAGTAGTATGCAGTGTTAGTTTTGAATAATTTTCTGGAATATGTCTCTTAACATAACTTTTTGTAGAGACATCCTCATTCCATTTTCCCCCTTTTTTGTGTGTGTCCGATTTTATTAATAATTAAACCGTCTAACTTTGCTTCAATCTTTAATTTTTCCCCATTTCGTCTTAACATATCCTGTTGAAGAACTGACATATTAAAAATACATAAATAAATTTGTCCCCTGTATTTAAAATTAGCTGATTTTATTTTTAATTTATATTGAATACAGAGTGACTGCACTGCGTTAAACTGAAAGCTATTATAAGTCTTCCACCTATATGATACGTTTTCCAGACTTGATATCAATGATTAACGTATTAAAATAACATTAAAAACACGTAAGTAAATTTGTCCCACTGCATACAAATCAGATTTTTATTTTTTTTATACTTCTATATGCATACAGTGACTGCAAAGTGTTTTAAGCTGAAAGCTATTATAATCCTTCTACCTACATGATACGTTTCCAGACTCAGCATCAATGATTAAGATATCGAAATAACATATTAAAAATACATAGGTAAATGTTTCCCACTGCATACAACTCAGATGATTTTTTTCATTTCTTACATCAGCATGTATACAGTAAATGCAAAGCGTTACGTTGAATGCTGTTATAATTATTCCACCTATATAATACGTTTTCCAGACTCGGCATCAGTATGGTTATCGTATTAAAATAACATATTATGAACACATAGTTAAATTTGTCCACTGCATATAAATGAGATTTTTTTAAAACTTCTATATGCTTACAATGACTGTAAAGCGTTGAGCTGAATGCAATTGTAATTCTTCAACCTATTTGATACGTTTCTAGACTCGGCACCAATTATTAACTGGAATGTCAGGCCAACTCGTTGCCTAAACCGATCATTCGCTGTATCTGACACATTCGGAAGCTTAGTAGAGTCCGGAAGAGCCACACAATCACGTTCAAATACACCAATTTAGCACGAGAGTATAAAGTAATACATCAAGTTAATTGCCATAATTATTCTATTAAGCTATGTCCCGATATTTGAATGAAATGCAGTGGGATCACTGGACAAACAAAATAGTAAGCTGGTTTGCTATGACTTTGTCAGCTGATTCTCACATCATTTATGTAAATAAACTAATCACACTGCACTCTGTTATGGATTTAGAATTATTCCATTAAAATCACCTTTTAAGACCGTTTAGAATGAATCTTAATAGATTATAGATCCATAAAAATGGATATGTCTCTTATAGATTTCTATCCTGACGTATAAGAAACATTTGTCATTTGTTTCATTCTAATCAAAGAACCATTATTTGCTCACAAGAACAATTATTTGAAGCTTTCGTTAAATGATCTCTGCTCGTGAAACTAATATAAATTATACTATACCTTGAGTTCATTTGTGAATGTAATTTTAAGTAACAACCATATTCATTCTCTGAAATACTAATGAATAACAAATGAGTATACACATACAAAAATGCCAGTAGTAAAAAAACTTCTCTTTAACAAAAAAAAAATATATATTATTAACTATGAATTATGCGTTTATGTAACGTGTTAGCATAGAATATGGGAAAATCATTATCTTTTAATAGTCTAGACAGGAAGTTTAAAATTGATGTTTTTATATGCTGGCGAAAAATCGAGTACAAAAGTGCTGTCTGGCATGTGCTCCATTGACAAGGCGAATCAAGATGGACGTAGAAAAGGGAGTTTCGTTTAAGCCTCTCGTGCATTCAAGAGCTCTTACAGTTAATATGCTGTCATAGATGATAATATATAAGAGAATTTATAAATTTTATTATTAGACGCATGTGGATTAGATGTAATATGTCACTAGACGTAAATATATAGTAAACTCATAAATTCTAAAACACTAAAAATTTAAATAATTAATAAAGTTGAAATATAATAGTTTAAAATCGAATAGTTTAAACTTAAATAGTTAGAAATAGTTAAATAGATTTTAGGTAAAGTATAATTTTTTAAAAGTTATAAGAAAAGCAATAATGTACTAAATCATATTTTTTCTCTTCTCTCGTTAATTTAGGATACCTAGAAATAAATAAAATGTAAAATATTGTAGCAAATCAAATACATAAACATAAATGAAAATTCGTTTAACGATGAACTAATTTAGCTAAAATAATAAAACCTTCTGAGAAAACCTTTTTCAAATCTTCCAATTGTATTCATTAATGAATCTTATATTGGGTTGTTCAGAAAATAATTTCATTTTTTTGGTCAAAATGAAAGACGATTTTCTTATAGTGTATAAATATTTTATTGAATTATATATTTCCCATTTTGGCCCAATGCCTTTTGTCATCGTTCTGGCAGTACAATGATTCCACGCTTATAAATCTTCTGATCTTTGGTGGCAAAAAACTGATCCAAGTCATTTTTGATGTCCTAATTTGAAATAAAGGTTTTGCATTCTCAGAAATCTTGTAGAGACCAGAACAAGTAATAATCTGAAGGTGCTAAACCTGTAGAATATGGTGAGTGTAGTACTACATCCCATCCAAGCTGCAAAAGCTTTTGGCGAGTTACCAAACTTGTATGAAGTCTCGCATTATCTTGGTGGAACACTATACCTTTTCTACTGATCAATTCTGGCCTTTTCTGTTTGAGTGAATCATTCAGTTTGTCCAGTTGATGACATTACACTTCAGAATTGATCATTGTATTTTCCAATAGAAGCTCAAAAAAAAGTAAAAGAAAAGATTACCTTGAAATCTCCCCAAACCGATAGCATCACACATTTTTGATGAGTATCGGTTTTCGAAGTACTTTGAACCAGTTCATCTTTTTTACTCCATGATCTCTTGCGTTTAATATTTTTCTAAACAACCCATTTCTCGTCCCTAGTGATGATTCGCTTCAAAATGGATCATTTTCCTGACGTTTGAGAAGTAAATAACAGACGTCATTACGACGGAGCACATTTCTTTATGTAGGAACATGTGGAACCTATTTGTCGAGTTTTGAAATTAAAACAAGGAATTTTACGTGATCGCAAACGATCGAATTCGATAAATTTAATCTCTCAGCGAGCACAAGATGATATTCGATGGTTTGCATCAATCAATGCCTTTATATTGCCTTCATCAGATTCAACTGTCCTTCTAGAACGTGGTGTATCTTCAACATCAAAATTGCCGGAACGAAATTTTGCAAACCAGTTTTGGCACTGTCTTTCAGTCAATACATCTTCTTCAAATACATAGAATATTTTTTTTCTTGCTTGAACAGCATTTTTTCCTTTTAGATAGTAAAAATGTAAAGTATGCCGAATATGCTGCTTTCGACTTTCCATATTTGTTAGGGCACCAAAGAAAAACTATTGCGAAGATTCAAACGAACTTTTTCACAAACAAACCTTGCTGTCATCTGCCATTATATCAGCAGTCAAAATACATAATGACAATGCAGCTTAAGTGTGAAGTTGGCTGTGAAAAAATACAATTAATTTCTCTGTTGGGAAAAACACGAAATTACTTTCCGAATAACCCAATATATTTTATTAAAACGTGATGACATATGAATCGATAACCCCTTGTGCTCATTGAATATTTCATTCAATTGATCAGTTCTTTCAATTGATTCAGTTTACAAAATGCAATGGATATAATTCAAGTCAGAATAGGTAAAATTTAGAACACACTTCTGGACCTAAGAGGAGGGATATGTCCGTTTGAAAGAGATGGCAAATGGAAATGTGAGTATTCACATAATATAACTTTTGCTGACCTAAACTTTTAGTTTATTCAAGGACACCAAAACTGAAGAAAAAGTTAAAGTTTTAAGATCATGAGATGCCCATAATGTTTCCCCAATATTCAAGACAGATTTTGTTTCTAATGCGGAGGCACTTTTTTTCAGATATTCGCCTTTTGTTATTCAACGCGAAGCTTCCAGAACACCATTTAGGTAAGTGAGCATTGCTGCCTGTGAGGGAAAAACATAGTAACGACAAGGACTTATTCGTGAATTTAATCCAAGCCCAAGACGGGGAAACTCACGACGCTAACCACTATACTAGTATATGGGCAGCCTCAAGACAGTTTAGTAAGACATCGGCCTAGATTCTAGAATACCAAAGTTCTCTTCCTTTAGTGTCAAACAGACGATGCGGAAGCAGATGGGGAGAATGATTATTAATCATTAGAGGGATTTGCACTAGTATTTATGGCGTGAAAATTTCAGAATAATGGTAAAAATGTATGAATAATGTATGTGCAGGCTAACATATCATATCGTTGTCCTAAAAAAAGAAATTGAAATATGTGGGAAATAAAATTCCAAAAATAAGAGTTCCTATTCCTGGGGAGTTTATAGATGTCTGTATTTATCTCAAGGCTAAATGTTGTAAACTTTACTTCTTGTTAAACAGCAGTAACAGTGCTGCTCGACAATTAGAAAGAATGGTAACGGTCAATAAAAAACGTAAGACATTAATTCAGGGTTATAGGATTTGGAGGTTACTATGTTGTCCCCTGATAGAGATCAACGTTAATTCGTCTATTCCGATGACACTCAAACTGCTGCCCACAAAACTTTTATGTGCAACCCGAGACACCCACACTCATTGTAAGGCAGGGGCTTTTGAAAATATAATTTTGATATTTAATGTCTGAAAAAAAGTATACAAAAATGGGCCACCTGCTGCTCAAGTTGTTCGCATCAACGTACTTTTGTGAATCATCCAATGTCAAAATGAAATATCCGAAGAACTCACATAGAAATTGGCTTACTTATTCTTACAATGGTGACGTTTTGATGAGAGTAGCATGTAGAAAGTAAAAACATGATTTGTCTAAATTAGTCAATATAATCCTCAAAGTCAAAAATCCCACCCATTTTAAATAAACGTTTGAATACTACATTAGATGTTGAGTTTTATTCTTTTACATTATTATTGTATGAGTATAATGTACTGCGTTACAGACCGCTTAAAGTCATAAACATATGCATGTAGCCCGAGAGAACTAAAAGTTGATTATGACTGATCTATACTATGCTCCGATAATAAAGTATCCAACAAAATTTCGCTGGGTGGATTGGAAAAATGTTGTGAAGATACTTACTTGCAGCATTGTAAATAATAACTTCATGGTGAAAAAAATATCTGCTATCTGAGAAAAGTTATTAATTCATTAATGACTGAAAGCCTCTCTTCCTCTAAAGTCCTGAGGAATTGGTGGAATACGGGAGGATTGAATATAGAATTACGTATTAAATCTAAATTTTAAAAAAATATTCAAATATCCTAGTTAATTTAGTTCTAAGAGCATCAACCTCGGGATAATCAAGGACATCAGCCTCGAGGACTGAGTTCCATTTCCTTACTACTGGCTAGCCATTACAACGCGTCTACCTAATGTAGAGGAATTAAAGTTTAAAAAAAAATTCTTCTCGTCCTAGACTGGCAAGTTAGGAAAATATATAAGAATCTAGGAAAGAAAACATCTTGCATTTTGCATGGTTGTATTTTCTTTAACTGATAGAAGGTACGATAATCTCCTTGTTCCTTGATGTGACATATGAAACGATGGAATGTCTCGAGACACTCTTTCTTCTCATATGAAGAAGCCATCAGATATTTTGAATGGTTGTATTTTCTTTTTTCTTTAGATAGTACCGATAATCTCCTTGTTCATTGAATCAAGTTACTGCTTGAGACACTGCTCATATGAATATATGAAGAAAACATAATGGATTATACACGGTTGTATTTTATTTTTCTTCAAAAAGGTACCGATAATTTCTTTGTTCCTTGAATCAAGTCACTCCTTCGTCTCATATGCAAATACGTTGGAAATTCTTAACGTCGGAGATCAAGAAAAAACATTTAGAATCGTTAATGCAAGTTTATTTTCATAATAAAATTACGACAGCTTTATTAAAATCTTTTAACAGGACTTTTTCCGAACAGTATTTTAAAAAAGAAACCTTAATCATAAATTGTGAGTTTACTTTATAATTTTGATAAAAATACTTCATTAATGTTTTTATAGAACATCTGAGGTATCTGCCAAATTCTGTATTTTAGCTTATAAAGTCTGAATTTCAAAATAAATCCGGAGAATGTCTTTTATTTCCACTATCTTCTTCGTAAAAATATCGGAATAAAAATGATTTACGTCGTAAATAAATCAGTGCTACGTGACTTTAATTGAAAACCCTTTTTTAAACCGTAAATACGCATTAGTGGAGGAATTTGGAACGTATACCCAAATGTAAACGTAACCATTTTTATAATATGCATAAGACATTAGGTAATTAATCATAGTGTGTAAAGTGATAATCTTTGTGGGCCGTATGAAAGAGCTGGTCTATAATTTCTGCATTTATAAAATGCTTTTCGAGAGCACTAATGTTACATCAAAGATGGGTTCAATTAACGTTTGATGAATGGGTTTTAAAGTTGGGTGAAGTGTCAGTATGGAAAGGGATTCTGTTTCTAATGGAGGCAGTTACGGTGTACTTTTCTTTAAAAATGCTTCCCTAATAGTTCCGTTGAATTTCTTTCCATTATGTAAAATAACCCAATGCAGGATGAAGAGTATTTCATTGAAAGAATTGAGATAAATCAAAACTCGTTATCCATAAACGGTTTTAAGGGGAATGGCGATTTTAACTTTAAATTTTACGATAAATAGAAGCTAATGCACTCGATTGAAATGAGGCTGATTCTATTTTTAATTACCTAATGAGCAGTATTTCATTTCAGGTCAAAATGTATGAGACGACCTTTGCTGCTTCAGTATTAGTGCTTGGATAAAAAATTTAATGAAATCAAAATTTGCTGCCCCTTTTTCAGTTTGGAAATAAAAGCTTGTTTTGATATTTATGTTAGCCCGTATATGCATAGAAATGATTAAAAAATTAGTAAATAACGTTATTTCTTGTCGACGGTTGCATTACTTATGAAAGGGGTAATGAGTCTGAGTTGCCATTTTAAGAAAAAACATTTCAAACAATCTAAACAACCATATTGTTTTCGTCTGCGAACACAATCTTTAGATAAAAATTCACTCGACCCCTATGAAATATATAAATTACATAATTTTGACAACGTATTAAAAAAAACAATAGGTTTCGGGTATGTATTTACTTTGCATAATAATGATAAAAAATGCCTTGTTACCTTCTACACTTGATTTTGCCTAATCAAATGTGACCAAAACTTCATACCGAAATATTAATATATATTTTGATTTCATTTATGTAGGAATTAACAAAATTTATAATTTAAAAAGACCATTATTTCAAAACTATTGTTATATTCCTATCAAATTTTTTAATTAAATATTTCAGTATATATATATATATATATCACATCCTCAGCGCATGCGAAAACCCTAAAAAGCTTTGGAACGGTACATGTATCACAAAAAACGGACACGTTATGCCCGCACAAAAAAGCAACTCTGCGAATGTCTAGTAAAAACACGATCAGAGAGATTTTTATCGGTTTTCTACGCTGAATATCTGGCGAACGGTGTTCTGTGATAGGTTTCTATCCTCTGTCATATGCAAATTTCTTCCGTGCGCTTTCTTTCCGTGTCTTTGTTGGCCGTTCGCAGAGCTGTTTTTGTGTGGGATAACGCGTCCGTTTTTTGTGATACACGTACCGTTCCAATGCTCTCTAGGGTTTTCGCATCCGCTAAGCATTATGCAAAGGGAAAAAAGTGGGTGTTGCCATTTGAAAATTTCGAGTTTTTGTACCTATAACCGAAACCGCGAGAGCCCATTTTTTGCCATTCACAGAAACCCGAGCTCATACCTCTGAATAACTATATCTGAAATCTCATCTCGATCAGTTGAACGGAACAGCCGCCAGACATCCATATATTGGCAAAGTTTCTTTATGACCATCCGGTATATATATATATATATATATATATATAGTTGGCTCTCTGTTTAACGACGCTCTACTTAACGACGATCTCTATTTAAAGACGATATTTCCCAGTCCCGACCCCTCCAACGTAAAAAAATTCTATTTAAAGACGACGTTGTTTCTGTTTAACAACGAATTTTGTTATGGGTTTCTTCATCTAGAATAAAAAATTGCTTTCCCGCGGCTGGAATTCACAAAGAGCTTGTAGTGGAACTGCAAAGTACGGATGTAGAACGGAGTACCCCTGAAGAACGGAGAAGTCTTGTTGAAGATGAGGTTGTTTCAATTCAAGATTTCTACAATTGTGATGAATCTGTTTTAACAACAGATTACAGAAATATAATATAGTAAACGAAAGTTTATGAAGATATAGTAAACGAAAACACAGTATCAAACGAAGAAGGTGAAGACACGAAAAGCAAAACACTGCCACCGTCTTACACAGCTACAACTTCTTCTCTAGATGTTCTCCGACGCTATATTACATCGAGTATGGAAGATGACGTATTTGACATTTTAGACAATCTGTAAAAGAGAATAACTAAAACAAGGCGAGATAATAACTAAAACAAGGCGAAAAAGGAAGCCATCAATACTTTTTGACTTTTTTAAAAACCTAATTTATTGTATTGTTTGTACTCTTCATTCAATATAATTTCAAATAACTTTTTTGCGAATAAAATAATAATAATAAAAATAACATTTATAAACACGCCCATATAATAAGAAATATATTGACAGTCCTAAGCCTGTAAAGTGTGAAGGGAAATGTCATTTTTCACAAATTCGGTTTAAGGACGATCTCTACTTAAGGACGATTTTTCACGGTCCCTTGAAATTCGCTAAACAGAGAGCCAACTGTATATATATATATATATACAAATTTCAAGAACACACTCTTTTGTACGTAATTTCATAAATCAGTTGCACTTAATGAAAGTAAAGTAAATTAATTCCCAAAATAAATCATTTTATTGTAAAGTAACGAAACGAGGAGAGACATCAAGACAAAATTCCAGCAAAAAAAAACAACACAGAAAGTAATAGGAAATAAATAATCTACAGGGAAAAAAAATTGAATTTTTCAAGTATCAGCATAGAAGTATCTTTTTATCTTCTTTCTAAGGGTAGAAAGAAAAGAGGGAGAAAAAAAAAGAGAAATATATTAGAAAAAAATACCGAGGCGCAGGTGTCAGATTTGTTTCAAGAAGTAAGTCTAAACAGGCTTCCTTCTTGTTTCTTTTAAAGGCGCAATAAAAGCGGAAGCATTCTCTTAGAGATGCATTCTTGGTTTCTATGGATAACGTCATAAACTGTAGAGCTGTTTGAAAAAGTCTAAAATTCACCACTTCTGTTTTCGAGAATAATTGTCTGAACACTGCGCGTGAAAAAAAGAGAAAAATGTGTTATTTTTTTTTCAATAAATGTATAGAAACTAGATATATCACACCTCTATATAGAAAAGATATCATAGAATTTATTTCTCATGTTAGGGAAAATATTTTGTTTTCGATAGTCACATAATATGCTCATTGTTATATTAAAATTTTATTGATATATTTTAACAAGTTGATAATAATATATAAAACATTTTAAACTATAGGAGCTATTAGAATTAAAATTTAAGTAAAAATTCTAGTATATAAGGAAATATTAAATTATATATGTGTAAATTATATATGTGTAAATATATAGTACATGATAACAGCAAGAAGTTCCATTAGCTTGTTAATATGTATACATCAAATTAAGCGTAAAATTTAAGATTTGTGGATCATTTCTTTTATTTTTGTCTTCTTGCTTTTTATTTTATATTAAACAAAGTACTGAATCTCTAAAGGGCCTAATGTTATTGCTTAAGGTTCTATTTTTTTAAAAACATGATCTATTCTTTATAAAACAATATTTGTCCTTCTTGCTGGTTAATGGAACGAAATTTCAATACAATTATTGCATAGGCAAAGGCTGAGGAATATTACGAACATGCTGGAAAATTTTACTTGTCAGTATCACAGAAATTTTCTTTAAAAAAAAAGCAGATTTGACAGTGTCTTCCTTGTTGATGTAGAATCGAGGAATATTCGGACACAATAATTCTTTATGAGTGTATAAACGATTTATAGAGGTACACACACCTACTACGTCAAAATTTTTATGAAAAAAAACCTTTATCTAAATAATGTCACCGGGAAATTTTTGGAGTTCTTGAAATTTCAAAACATGTGAAATGAAAATCAAAAGCGTCAAATTTCCTCGGGTTGGTTTCTAACCCCTAGAGGGCCGTCCCCAGGTGGTGGATCGGGGACTGCCTCCACTGGAATTCCCATAGGGTAGTAGTAGGGAAATAAAATACCCGCTTTGGACCAACAAGTCCTACTTCTTTCAAGGCAATGGCACCCCTCTTTTCTGGATAGTGATTCTTTTTCATTTTTTTACTTTTATCTTGTTCACTATTCCTAGACACGGCAACAACAACAATAAGCGTCAAATTCCTTCCTGTACCATTTAGTACCTCGAAATTTTTAACGTTTGTGGAGCTGCCGCTGATTTGTTTATATACAATAATAAAGTGCCGATGAAGTTATGTTTTTGGCAACGGCCACCGCGTTTCTACTTCGTATATTTTGGCATTTGTGTACTAAAAGAGAACCGATGTGTTTCATAAAGGACCAGTTATGCAATTGACTAGGTTTGGTTTGGTGTTTGGAACGCTACGGTCATTTTTTGCTACATGAGGCCTAATGAGACCGTGACCTACTGTTTAAATTCGATTCCGAACGGCTACATACATCCATGTCAATTGTGGGACTTCTACTCACAGACTCTGGTACCGAAGTTCAGTGCCCTAGCCATTCGGCCAAGTCCGTTTCCGTTTGAGCTCAGGAACACATATTATCAAACAACGCGTCGTACAAAATTCTAATCCAGTCTACATACTGACTTCAGCTCTTAACTTAGATATAAAACTTTTATAATCCCCCAAATAAATTTTTATGGTTTCTATATTTATTTTTAGAGTTTTTATAGAAATAACTAAATTTTATAAGCTTGAATTTGCGAAAAATAGGGATTAAATTTAAAAGTTCTCCACTTCTCATTAGTAATATCCGACAACTAGATTTAAAACTGTTCAAAATGCATGACATTAATGTAGATCTTAGGCCACGCAGTTATTAGAACCATTTGAAAGATATTCACATTAATGAATTAATGAACCTTATGATGAACCTATTTCGACGAACTTAAGCGTCAAAATTGTCCTAGGCACTGCACTCCAATGTAACTTCGGCTGTAACCTTCATTGTAATGTAAAACATATACACGTAAAATTTCATCAGAGAAGATGTGTAAAATCAAGATTTCTGGTTTTGAGTAAGCTTTATTTTGTGAATGAGGAAAATATTCCTTTGAATATTATTAGGAGAACAATATAATTTCCTTTTTACAAAGAGGAATAATTTTCTGGAACGCAATCAAAATCCCGGAAAAATCTCATGCTAGCATGTTTTGGTCTTTGTACATCTTGTAGTAAATACATACTTTTATGTGTAAGTTACCAATGATTACTAGTATATGAATCGAGAAAACAGATTATCTCTAAATCTAGACCACAACACAAATTAGTTTTTGTATCAAAATTATTTCAAATATTTAGATACATTTTATTTGTAACATGGAAAAGATCATTTAATGATAACAATTTAGAGATTCGTTTTTCTGTTTCTATAAATCTTTAAAAAAGACTTGTCATTTTCTCAAAAATATATTACTTTGTAAGAATGTATATCCTAAATCGAAGTTAAATATATATGAAAGAAACTGTTAGTATAATATGCAAAATAAATCGAAATCCCCCTTTAGGAAAATTTCTCTCTATGTCAGTGATATTTGTTTGTCGTTTTTCTATAATACTTAAACTGACTGTAACACTATATTGTAAAAATGAATAGTTTCATATAGGTGGGTTTATTTTTTTTCTTTTTCACTGTGATTTTTCTTGTTACCTTTCTCAATTGTTTTAAAATTCAGGTACAAGCATATAACGTAGACTGGTGGACCCGAGGTAGCGAAGTGGTACCACGTCGGCTTTCCGCACATAGCCATAAGATTCCTTTATGAGATTAGAGAGCCATGGAGATGGTACGAATCCCCCAGGTGTCACCAATAAGGGCGGGGAGGTCACTGTGTCAAAATTGAAACAGACGGACTCCGACACATCTGGTGCTATCGTAAATCGGAGCCGCACTACTCAACTCCGAAGACTATATTTATATTATACGTGACTAGACGTGTATGATGCATTCTCAAATCCTCCAAGTCATTATATACTATGTCACTCTATGGCATGTTGACCTAACGCAATTTCTGAAATATATAATTAAAAGCATTGAGAAATCTGACCATTACTGAATATGATTTATTTGTTTCGCTCATTTTTACTACTGATTCTCATTCCTTTTTAAATATAAACGCTGGATACTATATTTATTGAAAATCTGTGAGAAAAAAATATCTGAATAAGCATTTTCGTAAGAAATACGATAAGCAATGGCTTCCTGAAACAAAATGTTGACAAGAGATATCATTCACGTGAAACTTGTGTTTTATTTTCGGTGGAGCTTTTTGAAGCATCAATTCTTTTCTCTGCAAACTGAAGAAATGTTTTCAATGACTAATATGATATGTTCTTAGAATGAACCCTATAGGAATAAATATAAATGTTTTGAATTTCTAGCATCATTAATGTGAAAGTTATATATATATATATATATATATATATATATATATATATATATATATATATATATAGTGTGACATGGAATTCGACTTTGTAAATATATTTTCTAATCTCATAGTCTTGATACAGCATTGATTCGGTTCCATGCACATTTTAGTGTATCTGTTTTATTATGTATGTCCTAAGATGTATGTGTGCTTGGGATCTTGTCTATGGTTTATTTTGTACCGGTTTCCGGAAGAAAGGTATGTACCTCCCGGAGGCTAATTTAGCGTATCCTGTAGCACAGAATAAAAGAGTGACTTGCCACCCCTTCTCGGCTGTAAAGGGGTCTTAGAGTCCCCATAGCAACGGCCTAGCAACATCTTTTTAGCCAATGAGAGCTGAAAGGTGTTTGTTCGAGGATATAGCTGCCCTCTGCTCTTCCCGTTTCTAAAAGAAAGTTTGAGAAACGTTTTCTTAGGGAGTTGAAGAATAAGCAGCGACAGGAAGAGGACCTCGTGGTGGTCCGATCTAGAACTATCCGCCATTTTTTCTTGCTTTGCCGATTCCGCTGGTCGACTTAGTAGAAACGATCAGATGTTTCATTCTCAAACGAGGGTGGTGGTAAGTCATAATTATTTGTGTTATATTTATGAGGCGAGAGTACAGTGCTTAATTGAAAATATGTAACTTGAATTTTATGTGTTCTAATATTTTTTTTAATGTATGAAAACAATTAATGTGATGATTTCTGTAAAAGCTTGTAATCAGTGTTTAAATTAATGTTAAGTAATATTAAGAGAAATTAAATGGTAACATTAGAATTAAATTTGAGTTTGTGTCCTTTAGTTGTTCTCAGACATGTGTTAGAGTGTTTTTCTCAAATTAGTAATTTTGCAAAAAAAATAAATAAATAAAAAGCCACTATACAAATTATTCTAATTATTATATGTTCTAGCTTCATTTAATATATATATATATATATATATATATATATATATATATATATATATATACATATATATATATGTGTGTGTGTGTGTAGTAATTGAGTTGAGGATTGCAATGGGAATCCTCAAAAATAGTTTCGTTTTCATAATGAGACTTGCGATCGATGGGTAGAGGACAAATGTTTGATATCAAGTCATTCATATGTGTGACCGTTAGGTTAGCTAATACATCCTCAGGAACGAGTGAATCGGTTTTTGTCACAATCTGTCATTCGGAAGAGTAATTAATTAAACTTAATATTTTTTTAAGAGGGTATTACTAATATTTTTGTTTACCCCAAAAATATATCTTCCCCCCCCCTCTGGTAGATCTTACGGAACCCTAAACTACTGCAACACACCATCTGTGAATCACTGGTCTAGAGAGTGTACAAAACTATATAATATCCTTGAATTACAACATTTATTTGATTTTAATATCAGAGAAATTTTCTTTGGATATTAAGCTTTAATAACTGTTTGCATTATAATACAGCAAAATGTGGTTGTGTTCGAGAAAAAAAAATTGCTTCCTTATCAACACTAAAGGAAATACAAACCTTAAGTAATATTGGATCGCTCAGGGTAATAAAGTGGTAGTATTAATTACAGGGGGTGGATTCAATCCGCATGCCTAAGAAAAGATAATTAGATCCTGGGCGTGTCTAATGTTCCCCACACTTCAAAGAGATTAGCCTGAATACTCGACCCGCCCGGAAAAATTCAATAAATCCTCAAAAATCAAAATTTTCTGCTTTTTTCAGTTCGGAAATTAAAGCTTGTGAAAATATTTATGTTAGCGCGTATGTGCATCGAAATATTTTAAAAAGTAAACGAATAACGTTTTATTTCTGCTTGAGGGATGCATTTCTGATACAATTGAGTCTAAGTTACCATTCTAAACAACTACTTTGCATATTATCTAAACGTATCGCACCCGGGCAAGAAAAGTGACACGAGTTAAAAAAAGGCAATTTCGAGGTTAAGTCATTGAAAAATATGCATGAAGTGCCCCATCGTGCACGAAAAACGGCACTTCTCTATCTCGCAGTTTGTCTCCCTGAGGACTGTTGTATCAATTTTATTGTAATGCTAGTTCTAGCTCTATAGTATTCTTTAAGGCACCATAGGACCTTTAACTGTACTGCTATTCTTTTGAAATTGTATTTTCTTTATAATTTAAACCACATTTGAGTTATATACTTGAAATTTGCCTGCTAAACATATGAAATGCATTTCTTATTATACAAATTTTTATTGAAGTTAAAAAATTATATTTAAATTTAATTTTGAATTTTTAAAATTTATACTATTTTGACAGACATAACGGTGCATGTAGCAGCTTCGCGCAAGATATTTCATATAATATTGTACTTACGGATTTAAATTTTAAAATAATGTATTTAGAATCGTATCTTTAAGTTATAGGCACTTTTCAGATATTTAAACTAAATTTAATGCAATTTAAAATTATTTAAAATAAAATTTCACTTTTTCATGCAAAAAAAACTTAAATATTTTTTAATATAAAACACATTTTTAATTTATGAGGATTTGCATCGACAAGAAGGTTGATCAATATGGCTTTCCATTGATTCCGTTGATTTCAAGATCAACAAGAACGTTGATTTTTCTCAAATGCTGCATCTTTGAGTTGTGTTACTTTTCTTTCCGGCCTGAGGTATGTATATGATTGATATTTTGTCTCTTTCAACTCAGTTGAATCGCAATCGGTGATTCTCAACCGGTCACCTGTGAATCGTAACCGGTGACCAGTGATTCCCAACCGGTGTGCCAAGACACTTTAGTGTGCCTTGAGAAAGGTTAGGGCTAGTACAATATTTTAATTTATTAAGGGGAAGAGGGAACGTCAACCTCGAATATTTAATTTTAAGTTTTTAACTTTATATACAGAATAAGAACAATTAATATTATTTTTATACTACGTTGAGAAATCTTAGAATTAAAAAAAAGGGATTTTTTTGTAAAAAAATTCCGTTATTTCAAACTTTATTTCAATTATTTTTTCAAAAATGCTAGCATTTTTTAAAATGCTCTAGGCGCATTCTACATCGTTTAACCTTAAATCAAACCTTAATTTTTTAAATATAAGTTTATCGTATACATATAAACATAACTATGCATTGATTTTTTTTGTATGAATGGAAAACTATCAATAATTTTTTTTCTAAAATATGCCTGTTATTTTTTATGAGTTTGTATGTTTTCACTTTATCAAACGGTCTATAAATTTGAAAAATTTCTGTCGTTTCAAAAATAGATGCTCCGTTTTATGAAAAACGTTTCGATTGACAATCCTGAGACTTCTTGAAGAAATCAGTAGGAAATTAATGCGCATAGAACATTTTGAAAACTTATAGAATTTTTGAGAAATTTTTGAAAAAAAAGATCGTATTCTTCCACAAAATACTTATTCGGGAATTCTAAGTGTAATTGGCAATTCTAATGTAATAAAAATAATATTCGTCGTTCTTATTTTGTATATAGAGTAAAATATTAAAAATTAAAATAAACAAACAAGATTTAAGGTCCCTTGTCCTTTTAAGCCTGCTGTGTACGAACCCTAGTGGAATCCCTCTCCTCAATGTTAAACTATGGAGAAAATTTGTTTACTATTTACAGCTACATAAATTCTGATAATCCAATAAAAATGGTATTTTTAGATAGCCTGAACTATTCTGCACATTGCAACAGGATTCATTTTATAAAGTTCGTCCACCAAAGTATGAATGAGCGTTTAAAACACAGCATACGAGATTTTTTCCCCGAAAAACTTAAGTTTTAAAATATTATTTGCATTAAAAAAAGCAAACTAAAAATGTCCAAAGGTGCAAAATTTATTTTCTCTATTTCGAGTACACGTACACGTACACACACACACAAAATAATAATAATAATAATAAAATAAAAATATTTATATCCAAGTCGGCAATCCTTCGACACATTTTCTCCATAGGTAAGCATTGAGGTAAGAGAATTATATAGGGTTAGTAAACAACAGTAGACTTAAACAAAAAATAAATATTAGTTGGACCCGCTTAAAATAAATACACAGGTCTGCAATAGAATATTTTTAAAAGTTGTTTGTCGTTTGATAACCGATTTTTATGTATTTTTCAGTGTAGATTTCAAAAATGAAATCCATTTCTTTCTATCACGCGAAGGTTATCTCACAAAAAGGGTGTGTATTTTGGGTGAAAAACTCCATTCAACGCAATTTTGTACATTTTCTTTAAAGGCTCTAAATTTTAATAAACAGATAAAAGAAGCCATGGTTTACATTTACACAACATAATATTGAAAAAAGTGCATAAATATAGAGTCAAAAGTCCTTGTGGAAGGACTCTCACTTCACATCAATACTTCCTTTAGTGCTTTTCCTGCTGTGGACCGCTTGAGGTTCGACACTTTTTAATATCCAGCAGTAATCCGCTATCATATTAACATTCCATCTTCCTTGGTGCCTTTTTTCCATTTCCTTCATGTCTTGATGGATCTTCTCTGACATAACTAGATTTGCAGGGAAGAATTCAAGGCGGGAGTGGGGAAAATGAACTTTTATTCTAATATTACAACCCAGCTTCATGAAGTTGTCTAGCATGTCAGCGACGATTGACTTCTAATTTGGGTCCTTTTTGTTTCCCAGAAAACTGGTTACAAATAGTTTAAAATATACCCATGTTGTTTTTTTTTGTTTATATTTTCTCCCAAAACTGGTATCCCTCATTTGCATTCTGATGTCAGGTCCGACAAACACTTCTTTTATCTTTACCTCTAATAACCCAGGAAACGTCTCACAAAGGTATCTAAAACATTGTCCTTCTTTTGTTCAAAGCCTTGACGAATCGTTTCATCAAACCCAATTTAATGAATAGTGGTGGGAGTAATACCTTTTTGGGATCTACAAGACTCCCCCTCTTAACATATTAAACTCTAACCTGAAAGGTTTTTCTCAGTGGCCATTCTTTATTTATTTAGTGTTGCTTCCTGTCACGACTGTCCCACTGGCAGAGAAAGCAAGGGAAATCTGTGTAGCCATTTTGTTGACCAAGCAACATTGAAATCACTGTTAAATCGCCACAAGTCGTCCATTTATGATCTGAATAACAAATTTTGTTTAAGACCAGCTCAAGATTTTCAAAACATTCTTTTAGATGTGGTACAGAGGAAGGTGGTGGGATTGAGGATGGCGGGGACAGGCAGGCACTGACACAAAAAGATGTCGATGACTACCAAGCAGGTTCCTCCCCCTCCCTCCCTCTCGATCGACCACCTCGAAGCAAGCAGTTCCTGTTGCCGAGTCACCGGAGGAGAAACGGGAGGCGAAGAATAGGTCCATTCCTGACAATCATTATTGACAGTACCAGATTTTATCGTTATTGCCTTAAATTAATATAAAGAGAAACTGATACTTTCCCAAAATATTTCCGCGTATTTACATGAACTTAAATTTAATATGTTCCTGATATACATTCTACTTCGATTTAAAATTTAAAAAGTCGAAAAAAATATAAAATTCTAACAATGGGTCCCCGAGTTTCTAAACTCATTCCCAAGGGTGCTGCGAAAGCAAAAAGTTTGGGAATCCCCGAACCATCATGGAGCGTAAACTTAGGGATATCAAAGTTGAAATTGCTTAAAAGAAAATAATCAAATAAAAATTATATCAGCGTATGAAAAAAGCTGTATTTAATTCAAAATTAAATCATAAATAAAAGTCACTGTTAAATGCGGATGAATTAACAAAATGCAAAACACTTCCGAACCTTTAATACATTAACTTATAAAGGCAATATTAAATTAATTGAGTGCATGTTACATAAATAGTATTTAAGTATATAATATTACGGAAAATAATTAAGGGATATGTACCGTAAGTTTGCCAATTTAACATTCTTCCTATTAACGTTTTGATAAACCATTTCAAAGGAATTTCACAGCCGAGAAATATTAATCTATATATCTAAGCCGTCCAATATCGAGATTGAATAACTGAAAGGTAATTATTTTTTGAATGTATATATTACTTATCCATACATCTAAAGCTGGCTTGAATAAATAATAAGTAATTATTTTTAGTGTATATATGGCTAGTTCATATCGTGCTAGTGAGTATTTGTTTCGAAGTATAATTTATTGATTCGAATGAAATTATTAATAGCATTTTTAATCATTAACTTGTAGTAATAGATAGTGACATATTAGGATAAAAAAGTATAATGAGTTTATTTTATCACACAAATAAAATATTTCATCATGTTTATTAATTAACGTTATTACTTAAATCTAAAATAATAATAAGACAAGTAAAATTTATCAGTAATATCCCAATTGCTAATTATTTCAGACTTTAAATTATGCCCACGGACAACTCTTTAAATCAATGGGAAGAATATGGGGTAAAACACATGTCTGTTATTCATCCATGAGAAAAATGTGAGGTTCACTTTGTGTGAAATATCCACGTGTAATAATCCTTTTTATTTGTTTGTTATGATAAACAACCATACAATTGTTGTAATCATAATAATAATTGCAGAAATTATGATTAGGGTTATGATAAATAAAAACTAGATAGTTAGGAGCCTCCAAATTCATACAGCCTATGCCCTTTTCTGGTAAATATTTAGACTAACACTGAACTATTCTTTGGAAGTCTAAACTAAATACAGCCAGCGCTAGTCATAACGACAGTTCCAATTCAACAACCGGTGCAAAAAGTCTCCAATGGAATCCTCTTGTATGATATTTTTTATATCCCATATAACGACGCTGGACCTCATTCAATTACAATATAGCGACCCCAATCTCGTGATACTATCTTTACCCGACATGGAAATTGTCTTAAAAACACCCCAAATGCACAAAAAAAGAAGAGTGATTTTTGATTATTCATCTAGAAAGTAAATGCAAGTAAAACTAAATTTTGCTTGTGATTTCCGTCATTTGTACTTTAAATATTTATTTTAGAAATTATGGTTCTCTTAATTTGTACCCCTCAAATAATGCTCATTTCCAATGCTTATTTGGAAACAAACTGGACAATAGTATTGCAGTGAAATCGTGTACTAATATGGAATTAATTTTAAAAGTTTTTAAGCATAATGGTCCCCCCGGAAAGCAAACTTTCGGAGGCTAAAACCATCCTGAGTCCCGAGTTATAATATTGGCAGCACGCCAAACCCAGTCTGCATCGGTTGGGCAATCAGTAACCAGCTAAACAGGAAAGTATCAAAATGCGTCAAATTTTCACGCACACACACACATATATATATATATATATATATATATATATATATATAAATATATATATATATATATATATATATATATATATATATATATATATATATATATATATATATATATATATATATATATATATATATATATATATATATATATTGATTGCAGAATTAATGTTTTGCTTATAAAAATGCAGCTGATATAATGGGACAGAGCTGTATATCGACGAGTAATAACAAAGAAGCACTTCAGTGAATCAATAGATATCTCTTTAGTAGAGATGTAAAAAAATCTAATTGACTTTACTGGTAAATAAATATATTTTCTTTAAAGTTTTAAACATCATATTACTGCTGCCTCTTTTACCAAAAAAATAATAATAATCTTCACTTGCGAAAATGATAAACACCCCAATGTCAAAAGAGCAAGTACTTTCTTGACCTCTTGTCATAGGGTAATCAATTAATTTAATACCAAACGATAAGGTAGTTCTTTATTTGATTGATTGCGCTTGAGGTAAAGCCTGCCACCGCATTTTAGAAATTCTATCCCAGTAAATGAAAGCGTCGCATCTGCAAATACCGTATAGTTAAGAATTCGATATTTAATTATTATAAATTATTCTAACATGTAGAACACAAAAATTCATTCTATTTGAGATATTTTAGATAGATTTTAGAAGTCGTCTTAGGATGAGAGTGTAAACGAATTAAAATTGCAAAGAAGGTTTATCAACGATTGTGATATTTTATTTTAGATATTAATTTAATAAACCTAAATGCCATTTTTAAAAATTGAATATAAACTGATGATAAAAATTTCAACAATTAATTTCAAATAGCTTAAATGCTTTAAACATTCATAATTGTAGTTAATAGTTAAATGAATTAAATATGCTTTATTCATCATACATATATATTCCTTGTTAATTAATATATATATATATATATATATATATATATATATATATATATATATATACGCATAAGTAAATAATCTTTAAAGAATGCAATGTAAGGATTTTAAAAATTATTTACTTGGTATAAATAAATCTTTCTGTATAGCTATGTAGTTTTTACAATTTTATCAAAAAAGAAAAATGTATGAAATCTTATCTTTCCATTACAAGTTTGTTTATCTGCCGCTTCACTTATTTTGTAATCAGGCAGCAGTTTCTAATATGTGTTTCACGAAGCATATGAAAACATTGGTGGATTAAGCAATTATATTTTATTTAAATATGTTACAGAATTTACCGAAAAGTGTAATTTTTTTTCTAAATACTTTTATATTAAGTATATTGCTCAATGTATATAAGCGTACTTTATCACCTTAATTTATTTTATATATTTTTCTATAGCCCTGCTTATTTTTTCATTACAATTTAGCTTGTTAATTCAGTATTATTTAGAATAAAATTTATGATACTAGGAAAGGTATTCATTTACATTTAAAATGGGTGTCATAATATATAATGTACCGTGACTTACAGTTTTTTAAAAGAAATAAAGTTATTTAAATAAAGAATTTAAAGAAAAAATACGCAATTGTTTTTTTTAAATACCTCCAAACAAGCAAATGACGTGAGAAGATTTCCTCGATATATTATTATCAAATATAGTTATATATATATATATACGAGGGCTGTTCAAATAGTATCGAGCCTTATTTTTCCCCCGAAAACCAATGAAGCGTAGGAGACTTTCTTCAGTGTATATGTAGAGGGGACACTCATGAGTAGTCGTGAATTTTTTCCTGCCCATAGAAAGCATCAGTCGCTGGCAGTCGGCATGGGAGTGAAAACGTGTAGTGAGCGGTCGTCGGATTTCAGTGTTGAATAACAGAAAAACTTGAGCAGCGATATTGTATCAAAATTAAATTCGCATCAATACCCTTCAAAATAGTCTCCTTGGTAAGGCACACACTTCTCCCAAAGACCCCACCATTGTTGGAAGCACTTCTGAAACGCATTTTTTGGAATGGTGAGCAACCGTGTCGTAGCATTCCGCATGATGTCTTCTCTTTTCTCTTGACTCAAATCGGGTCCCTTTTAGCGGGATTATCAGCGTGGGGAATAGCCAAAAGTCACATGGAGCCATGCCGAGTGAGTAGGGAGCCCGAAGACACACAGGGATATTGTGTTTGACGAGGAAAGCCTGAATCAACGCTTTTGGCAAGTGGATGCAACACTGCTGCTCAAGTTTTTCTGTCATTTACAAAAACTGAAATCCGACAAACGCTCACTACACGTCATCACTCGTAGGCCGACTGCCAGTTATTGATGCTTTCTGTGCACAGGAAAAAATTCATGACTTCCCATGAGTTAAAGGGCTGATTCGGCAGTGTGTCCGGCAGGTGATCATGATTAAAGGGGATTACACAGAGGTATGATAGTGGGAGTCGTGAGTTAGATCATAACATTTCGAAGATAGTGTCAGAGTTTAGATTTTCATTTTCAACCACTTAAAGGGTGTATTTCGAGTACATGAATTCTGGTAAAACATCGAACTTACGACAACAGTGTTGCCGTTGAAAAGCTCTGAATGACCGTGACCGGCGTAGTCTGTCGAAAACCATTTCAAGCAGGAGTGCAGATATCCTCACATTCTAATGCTGGGGCATTTACGTACTAAGAACAGCCAGAGGATTGCACATCGTTTACTGCATGATATGGCTTTAATAGGAGAGCCAGAATATCGTTGCTTCCGGCACAACACAGAGTTCTGCTCTTAGGAACACCGCTTCCAACACTGGTACATTGGAAACGAGTAGTCCGGTCTGACGAGTTTCGTTTCCAATTTATTAGGGCAGATGAAAGGCTCCGCCTATGAAGAAATTGCCTTAAAATCGATGAGTCCAGCGTATCAACAAGGGACTATAAAGGCTAGTTGTGCCTCAGTAAAAGTATGGGTGTGCTCATTTGACCCGAATTGGAACCCCTCATAAGTGTAACAAATTTCTCTGACAGGTGATCGTTATGTTAACATCCTATCATATGTGTTACACCGATTCATGTTGTAAATTTACTTTGATGGATACGTCCTCCAACAAGATAATAAGATATCCATAGAACTCCAAATTATGATCTGAAGAACACTCAGTCGAATTTGGGCACATGAAATGTTCCACCTTGTCCATCAAGTGTCGATGTTATTGAACATGTATATGATACAATGCAAATATCTGTTTAAGGCAGAGTGGAACCTCCTAGGATCATTACAGAATAGTAAACCAATCTCCAGGAACCACGGTGGTCAATGTGAACAGACTTTATCAGAAAGCTTGTGGAGTGTATGACCCGTCATGTTCCTGCTATCTACTCCAGAGGTGGACCTACGAAGTATTAGACAGCTATCTCAGATTTTCTGGCACTTCAGTGTATATATATGTATGCATATCATCTGAGGATGATAACCGATGAATTTTTACATTTTTTCAAATACATTTTTCATAAGTCATATGAAGAAGAAATTCAACATAAGTTAAAGGTTTAATTGAACCCTGAAAAGTAGTGAGTAGGTAGATTAATAGTATGCCCTTATCATCTTGGACATAGGAATGCATGTAATGGAAGGATATAACTAAATTAACTGTAGTATACACAAAATATAGCACATATGATTTAATTACAAAATAAATGTTCAAAATATAACCATCTATAAATATGGACTATGTAGAAATAGCAATTCTTCATTAAACTGAAAAATTAAAAACCTCCAGTAGCAATTTAGTTGGTTTATAGTTACAATTAGAAAAACGAAATCAACGAATTTAAATATTTAGGATATTAGAATACTTGTACTTTGTTTTACATATACAATAACACTTCTTTACTAGAATTCATTCTGCAAGTATTCTGGAAAAATTATCTTTATTTCATTAAAAATTTACACTAGTGAGCAATAATATGAATATCTGAAATGTATCTTAATTGCCTCATAAATTTCTTGGCTATTAAGATTATGAATAGTAAAATATTCCAGTAAATAATTTAACTGTTCTCATTATTTAGTAATTATAGCAAGCAAAATATTAGAATTAGCTCAGCACGAGTTTTTATATAGAAATTTACATTGCCAGGTTATAAACGGATCTTTACAAACGCAGACTTTTAGCATTATATAACTGTAATTGAGAACATCTAACTGACTAAATAATTTTCCTAAGCATAAATGTAATAAATTTTAAGCTTTTAAGCCTTTATTTTTAACCATCCCCCCCCCCCTTGAAGATACAAAACTTACTTTTGAAGCCATATAGTGTATTAAAAGGAATAATTTTTTTTCCCTAAAAGGCTTTAATATATTTCATATGTATTTTTGTAATTTGTAATTGGAAATAGTAAGAATAATTTAATGTGAATTTTTTTACAATCGTTAAACAAAACCATGATAAGTGCAGTTTGAGAATTAAATAAAATTATTGGGGGACTGTTTCACGTAGTACCATTTACGAAGAACTGAATGTTGGTACCGTAACGAGAATAGCTGAAATCAAGAAAATTTTGGAAAAAAAAATTATCGATGTTTTTTTCAAATGTTCGTAAAAGTAGATTATGCTACAGTGTTATCTCGGAATTTGTCGTTATTTGGTTTCAGGAAACCCGACGAGTACCAAAAAAGACTAGTACCGAACGAATTTTTTTTTCCATAAGGATTAATGTAAATTGAATTAATTCATTCTTGGAAACCATAAATTTTCCATTTTAGTAGGCAATTTATAAATAGATTTACAAATGTATGGTTCCTTTTTTATAGAAAATTTTCAAACGAGACAAACAAGGTTTAAAACAATAACTACATATATTAAGACAAAATTTATCTTCTCTCAACCTGCACTGAAAAGAATTTATGGCCTAAAGAAGTGGTGCCGAGAATGTGGGTCTCTACCCATTGGAGGGGAGGGGTAAAATAATTGAAGGGGTTACAAATAGCTTGAAATAAATTTATATCATACCGAATCACCGAATTAAAAATGTATTTAAATTTTCTATAATTACATATTTTGATATGTTAAAAATGATATGATTGTTAAATAAGGTTTCAACCAGTTTTACCAAAAGAAAGTGCAAATAGATGGATAGCGAGACATTTTTTATGACTATTATGTAAAATAAATGTATACCCAAAATGTGCAATTTCCCTTTTAAGGTAGGATTACGTTCCTCCATAACGGTCCTCCGGAAAGCACAATTTCAGATGTCCTGCATGTCGAGTTATAATTTTGGCAGCGTACCCAGCCCAGTCTGATTGGGCAAGCAGTAAATAGTTCAACAGAAAAGTACAAAAATGCGTTAAAATTTTGACATACATATCTTTATATATAAAAGGCAAAGTCTGTGTGTGTGTGACCAAGTTTTTGTCTGCTCGCGGCACGGCGCAAAGACGGCAGGTCGGACAGTCTTGAGATTCGACACGAAGATGCCCCCCGAGGTCTCATTATGCACCTCGAAGCCCTTTTTTCGATTTTTTAATTAGATTTTCCGTAATTAAATATTTAGTCGCGATTTGGAGCTCCCGGACGAGTAAAAGCTCCGTAAATCCTAACGTATCCGTCCAAAAATTTTTTTTCGGACGAGCCTATACGGGAAAGATGACACTATATGAAAATCACAATTAAAATTGTCTGTATTAATTTATCGATTAATTGTGATTTTTTTTCGATCGCCTGTACGCACCCGTTTTTCGGAAAAAAACGCGATTTTGGCCGCAACCCTTTTTTCCAAATTGTCGAATAGATACGTAAATGTCATTACATTTTTACGAAATTTTTATCTCAGAGACCCTAGACATCATAGTTTCGAAAGCCAGAACCAAAATTAATTTACAAATTGTAGTTATTTTTTAATAATTTATTTTATGATTCGGAAACTCTTGCGAGAAATCTCATTTTGGACATTTCGTTCTTCATTTCCGGACGAAGGTAAAGCTGGGGAAAATGGCATGTCTTTTTCGACGTCAAGCACGTGATGTGTTGGGGCGTTTGTTTTCTATGAGGGATTGGGTGGTTAAAGGAAATCGATTACTATGGCAGTGATAATCGATTAAAAAATCGCATTTAGTAATGCCGTAATTTTTTGGGCCAACACTTAGTTAATATCATATAATTTGTGGTGTGTTTGTGGAAAAAATCTATGAAGATTTCAAACAATTTCAGCATGTGGAGGATGTGACATATTCGCTTTCAAGGAAATCGATTACTATTGCAGTGATATTCGATTAAAAAATCCAATTTCCTAATGCCTTATTTTTTTTGGCAACAGTTACTTATTCTCATATAACTTGCGCTTTGTTGTTTGAAAAAATGTGCGAAGAATTTAAACAATGACTTCATTTGTTTAGTAGTTTTGATTTGTTTAATAATTTTATTTTATTGAACAGGAATTTGTGCGTTTTAAGTAATCCTATGTCAAAAATTTTGCCAAAATGTGCCAGAAAGGATTAAATTTATATGGGTAAAATAATGTATCGTGGTGAGGAAAAGGATGAAAGCGACGCCCATTAACAAAGGGTTAAGGCTACTAAAATTTGGTAATTACATTACCCGAGCAACGCCGGGACGGGTACAGCTAGTATATATATATATACAAAAGAAGAGGTAAGCAACGATAAGTAATACTGCGTTAATAACCCACGGTAGTTTCGTCAGAGAATACTACCTGCATTTTTTTTCTCTCTTTTTCCATTGTTAACATTTTTTGTAATTTTTCTTAAAAGAAATTGAGGTCTTGCCGAAAATTTTACATTGGGGGTCGAGTAGTTTTTTGCTTAAAGGAAGTGGGTCACGGTTGAAAAACGTTTGTGCACCACTGGCCTAAAGGGATAGTGGTGAAGTAGAGGAGTAGATAGGTTATTGCTTGGAAGGGATGTCTTTGTTATGAGTGTAGAGAAAGATGAGTAAATTGATCATGGTATGTGTCGGTGTTGAAATTATTAACAAGTATGTCAAGTATACAGTTTGTCTGAGTTTTAATCTTTAGCAATCTCTATTGTGTGTAAGTGAAAAAAATATTGAAAAATTTAAGTATAATAACCTTCAAGCTATATAGTCCGGTCACTTAACGAAATTACCGTTACCTGGCGGATAAAAGCACCAAATTTGGTATGAAGGTACCTTAGGGTATATTAATAAATGTTAGCCTAGGAGCCCTCTGGAATTTCTAAAAATTTTCATGTACGGCACTAAAATCCAAAATGGCCGACAAATACGACAAAATATCACTTTTAACACAATCTATTTTACCGTTAATTTTAAATTACAGTTTTAAGCCAACTAAGTTCACTACTTAACTTAGGAAAGTCTACATATTAAATAAAATACAATAAAATATATCCATATCATTTATTACAGTAATTTATAAGTACAAATATAACGCTAATAAGTGTTCCCAAAGCAACAGCAAAAATTTATATCTATTCATTCAATGGAATTCAGTATGCAGCAATTATAATAAATTACACTTGCAAATTACACTTGAACTAGCAAAGTGGTGAGCAGTCCAGGTTGGCTTTCCCATATTTGCAGTTGTTGCAGTCTCCTTTGCAAGAACATTTAATCAATTCCCTGCATGATCGGGAAACCTCTGGAATTGTCATTCAAACTGGTACCCATGACCCTGAAACCTTATTCCAAACAAAATCATGCGGAGAAGTAATCACTTGCTGTGTTTGTGTGCTGGTCGTCCAAATACCTGCTTGATAAACTGCCCTTCGGATATGTTGTAGAAGAGCATCCTCAGTCGGTGGAAATTTGGACATCGCTCGATTCTTCTGACAGAAAAGCTCCTTTCTTATCTGGTTGATACTGCTGAGAGGAGTGGTTTTATCACTAGATTAGGGAAACTTACTAGATTAGGGAAGTCATCCAAGAAGGGATTTCCCATTTTATTTATGGTTTTACATAGACTAACAACCTGTTGCTGAAAGTTCTTCTGTGATGAAAGTCCCTGCTCATGATGTTGGAAATTCTTGGGATTATCTGTGTCATCATTATCTAGAATGCATTCTTCTTCAAACTGTTTGATCATTCTTGCAATTTCTGGCCCTGAAAGCATCCATCGTCGGACATAAACAGGGTTTTCTGTGATCCCAACAATACAACCTGAAACTTTCACAATATTTTTCTCTTGTTCATGAGCCTGATCGAATGGTATTGTAGAAAATGTGTTGCGTATTTTTGAAATGACCCAGTTTGAACAACGCTCAAACTGATTCTTGATAGAGTTAGGCAATGACTTCATATACCTGATGTGGAGAGGCATCCATCTTGACTAGTTTACATGATCCAAGGAAAATTATAGTGGTGTAAGTTCCTCTAAGACAGCTACATAAAGACTAAGGTTCTTTTCCCTGTGAGCTCTAATGAAAATTAGTATAAGGGTTTCATACTCCTTGATCAAGTCCCAATACATGAAAGTTCGACTCATTTGCCGCATGCCGTTTCTCCAGTCTATTTCAGTTTCTTTATCTTTGGGGCACGAATAGAGAAGGAAAGCTTCATGCTGGAGATTGTGCAGGGCCATCCATTAGAGTAATTTGATGAGCATGCCTAGTTCGAGTTAAATGTGTTGCCTGTAGGTAAGATTCAGTCTTGCCAAAGGATGCCACTTCTGAATCTGCAAGGGCAGTAGTCCAGCCAGATCCTTCTAAGACATCGTCCAATGTATTCCAGAGGGCTATTTCAATGTGCAGTCCACCTAGCATAACCACTTATAGTCACTCACCATGAGTCTTCGGCCATGTCCACTGTACAAACTTAGCCAGGGCAAACAGAGGTTCATCAAATGTAATGGCTGGTATTTGTCCTGGATTAAGGAATTGAATAGTTTGTCTAATGATATCCATGTCATGTTTAATCATTGTGGGTGTGGCAACCTTCTCATAGAACATAGGAAGAAGAATACAAAGGCCTGGAACCATCGGAGATTCCATCGGAGGTTGCACTGCGCGTGATAGTCAGCCCATGTGATGTTATCGCCACTAGAGCGATTTTCTTTTTTGCAGAAGATGTAGTGCCTGATGGAGCCATTTACATTCCTTTGACTTCGCTGCATCTAAACATTCCTCTACTGGAAACACCACTGTGGTACAACAACTTCAGTGATCTTCAAAGCTACGGATGGGACACAGGCATAGCTGCCAGGGAGAGAGTGATTTAAATCTCCAGAAGGTGGAATTGTAATAGGTGTTTGGCTCTCCCCAGGTTCTGTATTTCTAGGCATCTGGAAAAGACTGATTCCAGTCCCATGGAGTGAGGATAATGATGTAGTTGAGCTTGGGTTGTGGTCTATATTGTCAAGGGCACCAACAGCAAACAACCCTTTATGGAGACAAGCAGGAGACACCACTCCATTTTCTTCAAAGCGTTCACAGGAAGAAGTGTCTATCCAGTCTTCAATCTCTAGAATCCTGTCATATGAAATACAAATGCCCATGTGACAGTACTTCTGGGTGAGTTTCCTATTTCTGGTAACTGCATGAACATTGATGCCGACAGAGATCGGGAGGGAGGCTCACGTTCCTTACTGTGTCGTGTCTTCAGAGTAGAATGAAACATTTTTTTCTTTGAGTTGTAAACGATGCACTGACCAATGGTTAAGCATGCTTAAGAGTCGCGTTTGTCTTGATCTTGTAAGTTTGAACCATTTAACATTATAGAAACAAGCGACTTAAGACTTGCAGGCAGTGAGTTTTCTTGGCATTGTGCTGGGAAGCAGCCACTAAATTTGAAAACTTGGTGATTCATGATATCTTTTCTGACTATTCCTGCTGCTTTGTCCAGGATAACAGCATCTTCTGAGAAGTCTCGAATCTTCAGAGCTTCCCTCAATATATTTCTCATACCTTCATTGAATATAATTGCATCGTGCCTCCCATCAAACTGTTCGTGGGCTTTTGAGGAATGCTCTAGCAATTGATTCTTCAGTTTTGTCTTGATTTGTTTCTTGATGCCCAGTTCCTCAAGACGATTTATATACATAGAGTGGATCTGAGATATTTTGAAAAGGAGAATACCAGACTTCACTGATGTACTAATGTAACTGGTATGTTCTACGAATGATCGAGAGTCATTCATTTTTTCATCTGTGTTTTCTTCTTTAAGTCTTGCCTTACGAGTGAGGCTTCTGTAGTGATTTCTAAGCTGGACCAAACATACAAGATGGTATTTTGCTTCCATTGCTATAAGATCTCCTCCAATTATTCTTGTCATGAGGTGTGTGTCATTGAGATGTGTGATCATGGATCGAATATTGATCTCGGTATCAAATGTTGAAACTTCATGGAGTGGACCTTCATCTTTGCCCTTTTCGCAAAACAAGCAACATTGTACCTCCAATGCTACGCGTTAATTACGACGTTTCTTTTGATCAACATCAGTTTGTTTTATCTTGATTGCCCTTGCCAGCTTCGAATTATTAAACTTCAGATGACACGATTTGTGCCATGAAGCGGAATGAGAAGCTAAGTTTGTAGCAGACAGCTCAACTGGGAGAGCATCAATGCTGCGGAACTGATCTACATTATTCAGGAATGCTGTGTAGACATCTGTTTTTTCACTGTACTTGTCCCTGTGGTCAGTAAAGGACATTTCAAGCTTTCACCAGTGTCATTATGGCAAATCAATCATCGATCCCTGTTCACATCCATGTTAAATTATCCTGGAAAAAATAGTGACAGTATAATTAGAATTTAGTCTGTGAGAAACCTTACATAAACAGGTACGAAATCCACGATGGTCAACATATGCAACACAACATCACAAATCCCATTTTTTATGATTTTTGCTGTGGTGGTGCCTCGGAGAGAAAGATTTAAATGTGATATTTGGTCGTAGTCGGCCATTTTGGATTTTAGCACTGTACGTGAAATTTTTTAGAAATTCCAGAGGGCTCCTAGGCTAACTTTTATTAGTACACTCTAAGGTACCTCCATACCAAATTTGGTGCTTATATGCACCATGTAACGGTAATCTTAAAATACAGCCCTAAGCTACCGGACTAATATTCATTATGGCCTAACCTTTACAGTGAAACTCATTTTCCTTGAAACTTATTATTAAAATATAATATATTCGATACAAGTAAACACTTTCAAAAGGCTAGATATTATAGAGTGGTTTTCATGTATTAAACACAGTTACCTACAGGAAATGCTTGCATTGTCAGAGGAAAGAATACATGTCCTGAATTCCATCAATAATTCACACTTCAGAATCAGATTTAAGAGATTCATTTCAAGTCTTTTAAATAATCTATAGACCCATTTTGAAATTTGAACAATCTCGATTTTCCTAAACGTTTCAATTACATTACGACTTACATCATCTCGATGAGATTCATTCAAACGATCTAAGCATCAGACATCAGGAGTTTAGAAACTCATTCTTTAACTTACCCTTTTTTTAGGAAAAATAAACATTATAGGAACATGCATTGTTTTCGCTTCAGACACTCAACGTCTTTGAGATTTTCTACTTACAGCTTGCTTTGCATTTTTCTTTATTCTTGATATGGCGATTTATTCTTATCTTTATACTCGATATAATGACTGAAAAATTATTTTTTAGTATTGTCGTATTGTTCATCCAAGTTAATTTATTAGGGAGTGATTATTTGGGGTAGTACATTTTTTTTTTTTTTTAAAGGGGTAGTTGGGTGCGTTGTGTAAAATTATTTGTTTGTAACCCAAAGTACTGGACGTGATTAGCAATAACGAACAAATTAAACCCAGTTTGATCTACCAATCAACTTTGCTCATAATAAGATACGCAACAGATAAATAATACTGAAATCAAGGTTTAAGATTAAAAAAAAAACTTATTTACACTATTCTGCTATTTTACATTTTCATCTCACAAAAGTTAATTAACATATTAGCTGATCTGCTAATTATCAAATCACCAGCAAATGAAGTAGGTTTCTATCTAATTTAACTTCTCGATTTAGGGAGCGTAACACTAACTAAACAAAATTCTAAAATCTCCTATAAAAAATAACCATATTTCAATCACGTAAACCCGCACTAATCTTCATAAGCAAACGTGGGATCTGAACTAGACAAGAACAAGAGAAAGCACTCACGTCCTTTAGTTGAGGGAATCACTGGGGTTAGGTGTCGAATCGCATCTCTGGTAGGGGGCTCTCCCGTAAAATTGATGGGGCACTGTAGACTCTCGTCGAAAGATGGGGCACTGTAGTCTATTTTCGAATGATTGGGCTCTCGTCAAAGATGGGGCTCTCATCAATGATGGGGCTTTCGTTAATAATGGGGGACTGGAGGCAATCTTCTCTCAGCAGCACATCTTTATCTTGTATCCAGGAACATCTACCGGTGTCCACGCCACACAGGCTTTCTTTCTCTGGAAGAATCCACAGTGCTTCTACGTATAAATCTTCTTCGTTTTATTTATTTTCTACCGGAAATTGGCGCTAGCTCCGGAAAAAGTCGACCAGGCTATGGGCAGTAAAGCAGGGATAGACTTTCTTCGGCCGAGCCAGGGCGAGGCCTCCTGGACTCCGACTAACTTTTTTTTTGATTTTTAAAACTCACTTCAAATTTGTTTCTTCTCTTAACGTTCCCGCCTCCGGAACCATTTCTTCAGCCATTCAGGAAACTCACATCTTTTGATTTCCTGAGTCTCTACACTTAAAAAGCTCTCATTCACTAACCTCTTTATTATCCCAAGACGCCCCTCTTGCGTAATGTTATAAACGGCTGATGACTAGGCCTGGGCGATGTATCGATACATCGTGAAAAACCGGCGTGAAGCCGACATCTCCACACCGGTTTCATAATTTTCAAATCGGTGATATATCGTAACATCGCGATTTCCCGGTGTCACACAAACGGTTCCGATGTTTCTGTGAGCGCATGCGCGATGTTACGATGTCGCATCGCTTGGTCGGCGATTTCCCGGTGTTAGATGTTTGTACGCATGCGCGGTTTTACTATATCACATCCCTTAGCTTGAAGGGGCGATTTTCCGGTTTCACACCGTCAATACTTAGACGGACTATAATAGACTAACGACTCCTCGAATTCTTTTTGTGCATAAGGTGATTTTCCATCACGTGACTTTCTCTTAGATGTTGTGATAGAGTGTGTTGTAATGATAAGAAAGACGAAGCGATAAATCACAAAGGTCCAGACCAGCACAAGAGTCCTGCTTTCTGCACATGCGTGTGTAAACTTAGGATTTGTTTCGATTGTCAGTGTGTTTACTGTTAGATTCTTTGGTCGTACTTCTTTTTAGAGAATTCAGCATGGAGTGTTATTACAACACAGAGAACTGCATTGCTTCCAAAAAATGCAGAAATGCAGATATTCTTGGCTCAAAATAAAAGATATTTAAATGTTTAATTAGTTTAGTCTATTGCAGGACAACAACCTGGTCTCATTTTTACGTATGAATCTATGTTATTTTTTTTAGGGAGGCATGCTGCCACCTGCTGGCTACGTTCGTGGTTAACATCGCGATACATCGTCACATCGCGATGTTAGACTCACTATGCATCGCGATGGGAAAAATGTAACATCGCCCATGCCTACTGATGACCACCCGCAAAACACCGCTATACCTCGTGTTCTACTAACGAACCCCTCTATCAATCACCCACAAAGAGTCATTGTTGCATAATGTCACAATTGGTGCCAATCCCCCGCTTATGTGCGTCTAGAATTACAGACCTCACATACGCTAGGCCCATAAAACTTTCGTAAATTGGCTAACGTCACCAACAAACGCTTTGCCCTATCATCACGTCGGCATCAAAGACGTTCCCGACCTTAACTACAAAATGTAATTAAGCAAGCTTTCGAACCTTTTAGTTTCTCTTAAAATATTAATTTTAATTTTTGAAAGCGCTTCATTGCAAATGTATTTAAATATATAAAATCAACTTCTGAAGTATGGGACAGGCAGGACATTATGAAGTACTGTATTTCCTTTTTGAAATACTGTAACAAATATAATTTTCGACACCGTTCACCCTAACATTTTCCCCCACAATTACTGATAACAGACTAATCGTAATGCAGGGGAAAATGAGAGCCCAGGATGGTACAATCAGTGTAGGTGTAAGCGTCGAAATCATTGGTGTTAAGGTATCCAACTAAGTTTAAAACATCGATTTTTACGAAAATTCCGATTGTTCTTATTCCTTTTTCTTAAAGATTGTAATTGTATGTTTCTAAATCTGGTTTTATTTTTTTGATGCGATCATTAGAAATGAAATTAGAGCGATTTAAAGATGAGCTGCAGCTATAAATTTCATTGCAAGTTGAAAACTTTAATCGTGCTTTCTGGAGAACTTATTTTTCATCATAAATGTTAACGACTCTTGAAATAAATCAAAATCTAACCAAGATATGTCTATGAAATTTTTCACGTATGTTTTTCAGAATACTAAGAATGTAATTGACTACAGGTTTAGTTCTAGGTATATTATTTGTGGATATATAACAGCATTTATAAAAAATCTCATGGAAAATTACTAAAATTTTACATGTAATTGCAAATAATGACCTGCATTTTTTTTTAGATTTTAAGATATCGATTAGCTTGTAGTTCATTACACTTAGAAGGTACTTACGTACATATGCCAAAAAAGAGTTAATGTTATAGGCATACTAATTTTTTTTAAAGCTAGGGCCGTTTTTGTAAAAATTTGCTAAATTTCGACCCAAAATCCTCAATTTTGTAAAAATGTGCATAGTTAATGACTATTTTTTCATCATTTTCGAGCTTTGGTGTTATATTCCTTCGAAAAATAAGATAGAAATTTTCGCAAGTACAGTTTTTCAAAAAAAAAAGGGCTCCGAACGTAATCGGATACCCTAAAAATGTATTCGAGTTTTCTTGTAACTATGTGATAACTGTGTGTGTTCTTAAAATATGTGATCGTCCGTTGTTTATGTTCGTTTTTGTCAGTATGTCCTATATCATTAAGTATATGTCCAGTCAGCAGGATGTCGTTATTCACTCTAATTAGGACTTTGCCAAACAAATAAAATCCTTTAAGTTCACCTTTAAGTTCCCTGTGTTATGATACAGCTATACGTTATCTTAAAAAAAATAGTCCTTTAAATTAATTAAATATAAAATAAATAACATACACCTTCATCATTATCTTATTACCAAAAAATTCGCGTAATACCATGGAAAGTTGTTATAAACAATTGCGGATCTTTGTCGTAGACCTTTGCCATCTCGCAAAAGTTCAACGACAGAAATATTCTTAAACACTCCAAATGTATCTTTTGTTGCTTAACTAGCTTTGTTTTGCAAATTTTAATTAAATGTTCATGCTGATATAACATTAATTCATTGTGATATCTAGAAATTTGACGACCTTTCATGGTAAATTTTTATTTTTTAGCTTTGAATTCAGTCATCAGTACTTGGATAATTGAGTTTAAAAAAAAAAAAAATTCTCCTGTGTCCATTTTTTTTTCAAATTTTAGGACTTATACAGGTGGTTATCAAAATAATGGAAACACTAAGAAACATCATGAAAACCTTCATTAATAAGTCACAGAATCGCCTTTGTCATGTAATACCACATGATTCACCTTGGAATTGGATTATACAAGTGATAAATAGTGGTTAAGAATATATTATACCATTCTTCAGGGAAAAATCATGAAAATTCCTGTAGAGTTGCTGTGGTGGATATCGATACCTCGCTCTATCCGCTTATACAGATCACAGTGGTTGGATGATATATAGTCGAGGGGGGGGGGATTGTACAACGCAAGATAAGAAGATTGACTTCTTTCTAATGCTCTTCAAACCAATACTTGATAGATTTAGCTGTATGTATACGGGGAATATCATTCCGGAGAACACCATCTCGTTCAAGAAACAATGTTTGCGCCATAGGATGGACTAGTGGGCTAAAATTTCGACATAGTCCTTCTCATTCAATCTCCTTTTTAGAGTTACAATAGAGTCTGAAGAAAACCATGCGATGTCATCCCAAACCCTGATAGATTTATCTCCATGATTGACAGTTGAGATGAGACAGCCATAATCATACGCTTGTGTAGGTGTTCTCCAGACATACGCTTGTCCTGTTGCGAGGAACAATGTGAATAATGATTCGTCGGACCAAATGCCGTTTTTCGACATATTACTCGACCAGAATTTGCGCACGTGGCAACGAAGGGAGCGATATTTTGCACTGGCATCTATTACAAGTGGCTTGGGAATAACTACTCTTCCATAAATGCTTTGTTTGTGAAGTTCCGTTCTACCTCTAATGGTTGATAGCAGAACATGCAGATGCCGATTGAGCTCTTCGGTCATTTATGTTGCAGTTGTTTTCTTTCTTCGTGTCACAATATTCTTCAATACATCGTCCGACACTTTCACTCAGCTCTCCCTGTCGCCCACTATTCTGTTTGGCAAAGGATGTTTTTCTGTGCATTCTGTATGTTATCAAGACTTTCGATACCATAACTCGAAAAGCACCCATTTGTCTGTGGGTTGCAGTAACAGATATCTAATTTGCCCAAAAATTTGCCCTTTTCACAAGATATGGAAGGTTGGACACATTTTAAACCCCCCCCCCTAAAAAAAAAAAAAAAAAAAGAACGATGCCATTAGCTTTATTACTGCTACCTGACGGTAGAATAATACATACACTACATTATATAAAAAAATACGGGTGGCCAAACTTTTTTTTAAGGAATACGAAGCATATTCTTAAATACAGCAAATATTGATAGGTGTTTCCATTATTTTGATAACCACCCGTTTTTCTCTATTAGTAAAACAGTCTCGTAACTCCAGCATTCTTCTTCTCGTGTGGCTCTGTAAGATGCTAATGTTTATATCGAAGTGAACTCTTATGATCATAGGAGTCGTGACGAAAAACTTGAATGAAACTGGTTATATCGCAAACCTGTTTCACCTGCACAGTGTAAACACCGCGAATACTTAATTTATTTAAAACCCTTATTTCGGTGGACTGTAAATAATTTTAGATAAAGTAGTGAAATTGAAAAGACTGGTTAAACTAAAGAATTCTACAACATAAAAGAATTTTTCTTCGAATTCATTTTAAATTGATATGATGCTGGTTGAGGAATTCTTCTATAGACACTTCAAACCTCAACTGATGTAGTTACTAATGCCACCTAACCCTGCCAATTAAAGGCTATTGTTTAGCTCACTGTATTTGGACAACACAAGTCTCGCAAGCCGATTTTTTGCCCGGTACCACCACAGTTTGGACAGAGCACTCTGATTGGTGACATCCGGTGTTAACTAATCTGCCTCTCACCTCCATACAAACCACACAGAACTACACTCTGGCCTACATATTTAACGTGCTAACACCAGATATAGACATGAGAATGTTTGGTGGCACATGTTGGGTTTCTAACCAAGCATCCTCGCTGCTGAATACCGACGCGCTAACCACTAGGTACCCCGACTTCAAAGCTAATATATGAACCGGAAAAAGGCCTCTTTTCCGGTAATTCAGTGATCATTTACCTTTAAATATATTCCCAAACAACTTATTATATTATTGTTTTTTCCTCTTAAAAAACATTATTAAAAAAACATGCGGATCACGAGCTTTTGCGAAAGCAACAATGGAGTGGTCATATCAGAAAAACTGTAAGAGCTAGCTTTAGAAGCCTGTACTATACATCTATGGTTATATATATATATATATATATATATATATATATATATATATATATATATATATATATATATATATATATATATATATATATATATATATATATATATATAAATATATATATATATATATATATATATATATATATATATATATATATATATATATATATATATATATATATATATAAATATCGAGTAGTACTCAACTAAAACGCGTGTGGGCTACAGCTTACATAAAACTTGCAAAGTTATAAGAGTCACTTAATTCCAGATGTAAGTTGCTACTAATAAAACAGAACATATATCTAAGAACAAAATAATATTAAGGCAGAACGCTTTTTTTGATAATGAGCTATTTTAACTTCAAACAGGAATCCCTCGGGGTATTTCTTCAATCCCGATTTTTGTTCGGAAATAACAATCGAATCACTCAGGCGAAATTGAACATTTCGTTGATTTTATTTTTTATTTTTGATTCAAAGAAGGCAACATTCATAGATTATAATATTCTGTTAAAAAATCATCGTTAAATTTTCGTAAATCCATTACATAATATTTGTTCAGAGGCTAATCTCCTTTAAATTCAATCAACTATTGTACGCTTGAAGATAAAGCAATACCCGTAAACGACACATGAGTTTTATAATGTGTAATATTCCAGAACTGCAAATTAAATGTAGTCGTCCATGTACTTAGCTTCCATATGCATTCAAACAAAGACACAAGCAATATATATATATATAAATTTTTCAAAGAAGGAATTAAACACGCAAAACATATAAAAAATTTTAAACTATTATTTTTTTACTCTATACGTAAAATTCCCCTGTCATATTCCAAAATTTACATCAAAGTTCTAAATTATCAAAAAAAAATTTAAATGTATCTTAAAGGTGAATTTGATTTAACATAATATTTTCTGAAGTCCAAGAAATTAGATTTTAGAATTTGAAGTCAAATTTAATTATTTGACACATTTAACGTACCTGAAAGACAATACGCAAAAAACATTAAAAGGTTTTCACATACTTTCCAGAAGTTGTTGTCGAGAAAAATGGCATTGGAGGGAAGCCAAATATATTTACCGTCAAATATCTGATGTCAAGGTTTTTCTTAATCTTTTCTTTACACAAATTGTTCGAGACATGCCAGGCTAAACAAATTACATTTTCTGACAAGAAACTTAATTTGAAGCCAGGTTGCTTATTTCTTTTACAATTAAGGAAATTATTCCGTATTTTCTCATATAAAACTTATATTTCTGGAACAGTATTACCCAAATACGAATAAAACTAATAGAGATAAATGAATCGAATTGTATCATATACTATAAATAATGGACTCTCATCAATTACGGAATATTACATTTCGGTTACATTGCCATGGTATATGAAGGCTCTCTACAGTGTTTCTATAAGTGATGAATAATCTTGAATACATTACCTTTTGTTTTCGATGCTTTTATGCACAAATTATCAAAGAATATATATGTAACTTATGTACATTCCATTATTTAGAGTCGATAGGTATACATTCTCATATACTTACATAAAAGTATAAAATCAATGTTGGAAAAATTTAATATCACTTTGCATTATATTCTAATTTTGTTGATCTTGTACAATCGAATATAAAATTTCAGTGTAAAAAGTAGAAATCAATTTATGCCAGAGATAAATAAACATGTATGTTTTTCATATTTTTTGAGCAATTGAAGGAGTATTGATTATAACCGAACCAATCAATATTGCATTGTAATTAGGTTCCAATGTATTCACCACTGTTTTAAAAGTGAATATTTTAAATTATTCTGTATAAAATGGCTGCCTTAAAAAAAGGGTAATATTTGTACATTTTTGTGCACTTGAAAGAGTATTGATAAGAAACGAAAAAACAATATTGCCAGTATTGCATTACAATTACGTTTTAATGCTTTCATAATTATTGTAAAATTAAATGTTTTAATCTATTCAGCACAAAAATACTTTCCTTAAAAAAGAAAGAAATCTGCATGTTTTACGTTTTTGTACATTTCAAGGAGTACTGATAAGAAACGAAACAAACAATTCTGAATTATAGCAACGTTTCAGTGCTTTCAGCATCATTTTAAAACTAAATGCTTTAAATCACTCTGTCTAAAATAACCGTCTTATAGAAATGTGTACTTTTTTACATTTTTGTGCAACCGAAGGTGTATTGATAATAACCGAAACAAACAATATGGTATTATAATTAAGCTGTATGAAGGGGAATTGGCACTGTACTAAATCTGTACTGGAGAGAGTGCTTTTATCACAGTTTTAAAACTCAATGTTTTAAATTACTCTTTATAAAATGACTGAGAGAAATCTGTACCTTTGTATATTCTTGTAAAACGGAAGGAGTATTGATAAGAAACGAACCAAACAATATTGTATTTCGGGTACGTTTTGGCGCTTTCAACATAATTTTGACAAAATGTTTTAAATTATTCTTCATAAAATTACTTTCTTGAAGAAGGAAATAAATGTGCATGTTTTTACGTTTCTCTGCTGTGAAAGAGTATTGATAAAAACTGAACCAAACAATATTGCATATAATGAAGATTCAGTTCCGTCACGCTGTTTTAAAACTAAATGCTTTAAATTGCTCTGTATGATTTAACTTTCTTAAAGATGTAAAAAAATGCTTGATTTTACATTTTTGTGCAACTGACGGAGCACTGATAAGAAACGAACCAAACATTATCGCATTAGAATTACGTAAACCCGTGAAACAGTAACAATCATATTTAATGTAATAATTACGTATGTGTCAGTGTCTATAGAAACATGTGTCTAAGATCCTTGGGAATTCATTTTAGCTACACATCACACTAAACTATTAAAATAATATAATTTATTAGCAAAAAAAAATCTGAAATTTTGTTTTTTATATGTAATAATTTAAGGTCAAACATTTACGATAGCTTCTGCAACGTAAATCATCCTTTGCTTAACATTTTAAAATACATTAATACTTTTAATGAAACATTTATTACAATTAAAATTACACAGTGCGCCAATAATTTATTTAATAAGATAGTTCAACAAGTTCAGATTTCACTAATTGCAGTTCTAAAACGATAAATTGTAAAGCCTTCTGAACCTCATTATGTTACAATGAGTAAAAATAATTAATCTCATAAAAGAAATGAGGGTCTTTAAGTAAAATTTTCCATTATAATTAAGTCTTAAATAGTAGTAATACTTATTTTCATTAATCTTTTAAATTAATACTATTTTTTTCTCTTTTCACATAGATAAAAAAATATTGCCAAGAGAGAAATTTCTGAGATTTTCTTTAGAACAAAAGAGATTTTTAGATATTTACATTTCCCTATATATTCCTTTAAGGGATCGATTTAACTGACAAAGAGTGCTGCTCTTTAAACACCTCTAGTTAAGGGTACAGTGAATTAAAATTATTTTAAACGTGCAGGAATAATAATATTGACATAATTTTTCTTCGATTTTCTTCTTCGTGTATTCATCCATAACTTAAAAATAGATAATTTTATCAACCTCAATTAAAATTCTAGCTTATCTTTAGTCTTTATTACCTTGAAATAAAGAAGAAATTTAATATCGTATAGAAAATGTTTCTAAAGAATAATTCAGCAATGAAAACTTATTAAAATATTTAAGAAAAACAAGCCACTTTGAATATTCACAGAAACACTGTTATTAATAGTTAAAATTTCATGTTTAATCTTAGACCTTTATCTTTCAGTTTGAATATACTCGAAAGACAAATATAGGTCCCCGAAACTATTAAAATCTGAAGGTAAATATACGTAAAGGTATTTTCATTAAAAATTTTGTAATTTCTTAGCAATGTATATTTTGTTATATTTATAATTCAGAGTGACGTTATAAAATTCAGTTTTCTTTAAATTTTCCGATCACTGGATTTGGCCTCACTTTTTGCAATATAAAGATTCTCTAAATTGCGCCACCTCCAGAGTCTGTAGATAATATTTCAAATATTCTTATTTATTTTGATTCTTTTTTTTTTGTGTCTTTGTTTTGGAATTTATTTTCAATGTTTTAACATTATCCTTCCAAAAAGTTTCGTTAATTTATCTATGATATTTTTTCATATAATATACGTATTCTTTTCGCATAATAGTGTTTTAATATGTTACATCAAGTCCTATCGTTCATAATTACATTACCATAGATATTATTTTATGTAATTGATGTAACTGACAAAGAGTGCTGATCTTTAAACACCTCTATTTAAGGGTACAGCACATTAAAAGTCTTCAAAGCGTGCAGAATTATTAATATTGACATAATTTTCCCTCTAATAATGTTTTTCTTCTTGGTGCATTCATCCATGACTTAAAAATAGATAATTTTACCAACCTCAATTCAAATTCCTGTTTATCTTTAGTCTTTATTACCTTGAAATTAAAAAAAATCACTATCGTATAGAAAATATTTCTAAAGAATAAATTCAGCTCTAAAAATTTAGAACATTTAAGAAAAACAAACCACTTTTAATATTCGCATGAAACCTGTGATTAACATTTAAAATTTCGCGTTTAATCTCAAACTTTTATCTTTCAATTTGAATATACTCAAAAGACTAATATAGATCTCCTTAAAAAATCTGAAGGTAAATATACATAAAAGGTATTTTCATTAAAAGCTTTAATTTCTTAGCAATATACATTTTGTTATTATATTCATAGTGACATTATTAAATTAACAGTGACATTATTAAATTAAGTTTTCTTAAAAATTCTCATATCTCTGGATTTGGCAACACATTTTACGGTATGAACATTCTTTAAATTGCATTATTCTCGGAGTCTGTAGATAATATTTCAAATATTTTTTTATTAATTTTGAATGCCTCCTTTGTGTCTTAGATTTAGAATTAAATTTCAATATTTTAAAGTTTCTCCTATGAAATATATTATTTATTCTAATTTTTACAAAAATTTTCCTTCGTTTATCAAAGATATTTTTTTTCGTATTACATATGATTTCTTTTCGCACAATAGGTTTTTAATATGTCCCGTCAAGTCTTATCGTTAATATTTACATTACCCTATATAGATCCTTAAGAAATTGATTTAACAAAATTTATCATGCTGGTAAGACAGATTTACTGGAATATTTCCCTTTTTTATCTTACTGTTATTCTTTTATCAAAACATCTTAATCAAATAATCTTTTACTTCTTAACTATATGTTATGGTGCAGGTCAATAAACCCAGATAGACAGAAACTGAATTAAGTAAAACAGCAGAGCTCGATTTTTAAATAAATTCTCGTATTCAATACACAAAAACAGATTAGACACAATAAAATAAAATTTTAAAGCCTTAATGTCTCGTTTCTACCGAAGCACATAATTTTTCTAGTTATGCAACACAAAATGCTCTTTATAATGAAACAAAACCAATTTGTAAGAATACATTCTAATAAAGATTAAAGCTGAATAGCATTCTGATGAAAAATGAAAATTATGAAAAGTTAATTATTGACGGCCAAGCAGTGGTATATTCAGTTGAAGTGGGGACAGATTTTAGATCTACGTATATTCGGTGAAATAAACTTTCGACAAAGATGGTTCTTAGTAAATTACCAAGGCGTCACATGATTTTTAACTTTCATTTTGTGTGCACTAATATCACTGATAAATAACAGAAAAATTAAGAATGCATGACATTAATCCATACGGTGTCCTAGCTGTTGGTCACAATCATATAATAATGTCATTTTTTCATTTGCGGCTGAAACATTTATCTGATATTTATCTGAGATACCTAATGTCCTACCCAGTTATCCATTTAATCATGTAATGGCATATTGACTCCTTTTGTAAGACTATACTATATAAATAATATATATATATATATATATATATATATATATATATATATATATATATATATATATATATATAATATATATATATATATATATATATATATATATATATATATATATATATATATATATATACATATATATATATATATATATATACATATATATATATATATACATATATATATATATACATATACATATATATATATATACATATATATATATATATATATATATATATATATATATATATATATATATATACATATATATATATATATATATATATATATATATATATACATATACATATATATATACATATATATATATATATATATATATATATATATACATATACATATATATATATATATATATATATATATATATATATATATATATATATATATATATATATATATATATATATATATATATATATATATATATATATATATATATATATATATATATATATATATATATATATATATATATATATATATACAGGGTGAATCAGAAAGAGTGGGCAAAATTCGAGTTAGCAATATTCGTCATAGAATATATGGTCGGAGCGCAAACGGTGAGTAGTTAAAAAGTAGTTTTCCACTGTCACATTTAAGGAATTAACACAAGAATAAGAGGGGATACTTAAAAAAACATTATATTAACAGGAATTTAACTCAAGTACATGCTTAAAAAAATTGCTCAAAACAGCTTCCGCCAGCTGTAACGCAGGAGTCGCACATACGGGATAGGGGCTGACGCACATTATCGAAGACACCAGGCATTTCCAGAATATCGCCAGCAAAAATGGTGATCAGGGTGACTAGTTCCATATTAGTTTCAACGAGGCACTCGTAGATTAAGCTTTTCATATAGCCCCACAGGAAAAAGTCTCAACACGAGAGATCCGGTGATCTTGGTGGCCAAGCTATGGGTGTGAAGCCAAGTGCCAGTGGGTGTGAAGACAAGTGCCCAAATAGATTTTGTGGTTACTCAGATTGTGAGAAAAACATGAAATACGTGGAGCTCATGAGAAGGTCAAACAAGAAGCCTTGCCACAGGAAGGATAATCACGGACACAATGGTTCCCACTGTATAACAGGAGAAATTTTTCTGCAATTCAAAAAAAAAGAGTCGATTTATAGACATGCTCATCTCAAAATTTGATGAAGCGAACATTGTTTGCAGCCATGCACATGAAGATACCGATAGACTGATAGTAATCATAGCTATAAGCCTGGCATTTCAGTGTGACACAGTGGTTGTAGTGGGAGATGATATCGACCTTCTTGTCATAATGGTTGGGATCTGTACTCCATCCAATGTATACTTCCTGAAGCCAGGGAAAGGAAGCACATGCGATTCCATTTATCACCCGCCCAGTGGGAGGATCTACCTCCAAGTTCAGGTGTGGCTGGGCTTCGTGAAAGATCCTACACAGTTGGGGTGGATGAAGAACAGAGATGGACTTCAGCCCTTCACCATCGTCGAGCCTCCTGCACCTGACAAACTCCTGCAGTGCATTTCTTGTAAATACAAGAAAGAGTGCAAAGGGCATTGTGCAGGTAAGAAGGCTGGCCTATATTGCACCCGGCTATGCCAAAACTGTGAAGGAAATTAAAGCAATATGGATAAATATTTCGCTGATGATGACCAGTATTTAAACGAATTGGATGACACACCTCAAACCCAACACATTTCGAAAGAACAAGGTAATTTTCATTGTTGCACATATTTGAAATCTCCACATCTCTAGTACCTATTAATATAATTAAATTCTCATGCAGCTTCCCTAACACCATCGTGTTTCCTTTAATTTGCCAGATGAAGAGTCTACCCCTGGGCCTTCACAGCGCATCAATGAGCCTACATCCCAAGCAGTGGTTGCAGATGAAAGATGTATACGATATTGAATTCCCTACATTCATGCTAAAAATATATAACTATTCTTTTTATAGTATCATTGTTAATAATTTCGTGCTTCCCTTTCATATTTCAGAAGAGCAACAAGGACCTTCGACCGCTAAGCGACGTAGACTGTAGCTGTCCATATCTTTTTTTTACATACCTATATTAATGATGATAATGAACATGAAAATTTAAAATAAATTGTTTTGTGAAACTTTTTATTTAATATTTTGTGTCTGAATACCCAAACATACTTTGTACAAAAAGTTGATATAATTAAAAAGTAGTAATTAAATTGATATATAATTAACCCATTTAGGACCGCCCCATGTTTCCTTTATTGGAAATGCACCAAACAGTTTTTTAATACTTCTTAGAACATTAATTACACAAACAAGTTGTTTCCATAAAATTAAATTTATTTTTACGAGAGTTACAAAATGTTGCGTTTTCGCAACATCAGTCCAAAGCGGTATAAAATTTAAAAAATACAAAAAATTTAAAATTATAAAAAATTTTAGAAAAATTTTAAAATCTTTGAAACATTTTGCATGGAGAGGTACATTACACTTATTACATACAGTAATTGTTTGACTTTTGCAGTGTTTAAATTTTTTTTGTTTATTTTCACTATTTTTTGTAATAATATGGCCCATACGGTCTTTCCGATTTCCATTGAGAATTAAATTTTGAATTGAAGACAGTATTCCAATATGTGAAGTTTCAGGTAAAACATAATTCATCTGCATTTCTTCAAGCCTTTTTATCAAAGATATGGCTCTCTCAAAGATATAGATCTCTGAAATTCTAATAAATTTATTTTAGAATTCATTACATCCCTGTAGAGTCTCCATTTTTCCCATACAATATGCTCCTTTTTCTTAATATATTGCTTACTTTTGCATTTATTAGAAAAAATCGTCGATTTCAGCTGCTATGTCTTCAGATGATTCGACATTTTCACATAAAATATTATCATCAATAGTTTCTTCATCCGTCAAATCATCCGGATCTGGAGGGATAATGACGAATTATGGTTCATCATTAGCTTCTACTGAGGACGATTCTGAAATATCATCATCATCTAGCCCATGAAAATACTCCAATGTCTCTTCCAATGTCAAAAATCACTTTTTTCTAGAGAAAAACTTATCTGAAATGCAAACAATGCCAATTTACTGCATAAAAAACTACGCAGCACTAATAATAGACATTGGAATTAAGTAATACACATTGGACTGATGTTGCGTTTTCGCAACATTTTTAAAAATATGAATTGAGAAATATAAAAACAAAAATTATGCCTTACTTGTTGAAGCCATTTTGTTCTTTAGTCTCTAGTGAACTCGGAACAAGCATCAAATCGATAATTTAACATGTGCTGCTACCTAAGTCTATTACCTAAGTCTATTTGAAATTAGTCATTTTTTTTCCTTTCAAAACACCAGAAAAAAACAATTTGTTGCAAGTGCTAAAAGCGGGCAAATGTGGAATCAAAAAATTTATTATGAACAATTAAAGTATAGAGAATAAAATAAAAATGTTACTTCAGACGTACAAAACTTAGAACATGCCTTTAAAAATTTCAGAAATTAATGTTGCGTTTTCGCAACGCCAGTCTTAAATGGGTTAATAAGCAATTGCATTAATTATTAATTATAATGACCAAATAAATAGTTTTCAATAAGTAAATAGTGATAATATAGATCTCTACTGAATTTTGGTTGAAGGGCTCTTGACTTAGCGGTTTCGCGTAATATTAACGCGCCCTAGCGGCGACACGGTTTGGCCAAAATAAGTGCTTAAGGGGACTCGGTACCCTTATATTGATGAAAATATCGATTTTTCAATTTTTTGTTAAAAATAGACTTTGACACCTCTAGTATATTGGTACAAAGTTTTAAGTTGATCTGACGATTGTAAGTGTATCAAAAATACATTTTATTATCTTAACAGCCATTTAAATGCCACGCCCACTTCAGTGTTTACATTCCTTTTACTCTGAAATTTCCTCCCTGAATTACAAATATAATGCGTAATAGAAAAAGCATGCGTTTAACTGTGAAATTAACTCTTAGTAGATCGTTGTTTACATGTGCTACGCTATTTTCAACTTGTGATTCGGTTAATTTATTGTTTTAAAAAGTCTTTTTCAAGACTAAATCTTCTTGATTTCCTTTAATTTCTTGCTTATATATTTACCAATAAGTGATTATTCAGTTTTCTAACGATTTTTATATTAATAATTGCATTATTTATATTAATATGGTTAGTCGAAAGCGTAAAGCACATTCATCTCGTATGAACAATAAAAGGTGGTGCTCAACGAAAGATGAGATTCCAGGTTCCAGCAGTGCCACAAATGTGATAAATTCAAATCTCAGACTCCAGAATACATCTATTATTGATGATATTATTAAAGACTCTAATTCTGAAGATTATATTATGGTGAACTTTGCTCAAATCAGTAAGTTATTTTTGAACTTGAAGTGTCCAGCTTGTGAAATGCAAACATTAAAACTTGAGCTAGGCACAAAATTGGGATTCTCATACAATCTGAATTTAACTTGTGATTCTTGTGATAAGAAAGTAAATTCTATTAACTCATCTTGTGAAAGAAATGGCAATACTATACCTGACATAAATTTGAGAGTAACACAAGCTTTTTTAGAGACTGGAAAAGGATATTCAGCCATTGAAAAATTTTGCATGGTCATGAATATCCAACCTTTTTCATCTAGAACTTTCAACAAATGTGTAAAAAGTTTAGATTCTGCATATGCTGCTTCACTGAAAAATGTTTCAAAGAATGTGCATGATGTTATTAAAAGGACATATGAAACAATTTCCCCTAATTCTGATGAAATTAAGGACATATGTGTCACGTTTGATGGTACGTGGTTAACACGGGGGCATACATCACTTATAGGAGTAGGATGTGTAATTGACATTCATACGGGTTATGTCGTAGACTTCGAAGTAATGAGTAAAGTATGTCGTCACTGTTCTGTAGCTGAAAGAGAATTTGGTACATCTAGTGCTGAATTCAACATATGGTATGAGGGTCATAAAAGTGCTTGTGACAGAAATCATAGTGGAACATCAGGAGCAATGGAAATGGAAGCTGCGTTGATCCTTTGGAAACGATCTGTTTCTTTAGGCTTCCGATACACTACATTGTTGTCTGATGGTGATTGCAAAACTTTTAAATACTTATCGGAAAGAAATGTTTATGGTCCTGATGTCAAATAAAAAAGGAAGAATGCGTAAATCATGTCAGCAAGAGATTGGGAACAGCTTTACGGACAACTGTGAAAGAATGGCGTGCTCGAGGTGTTACCTTAGGTGGAAAAGCTCATGGCAGTTTGAGTGAAACAACAATAAAGAAACTTACTGTGTACTATCAAAGAGCCATCTTGCAAAACAAAGGTGATGCTACTGGTATGAAAAGAGCAATATATGCTACTCTGTATCATAGCATTTCCACTGACAAAAAACCTCAGCATTCCAAGTGTCCAGTTGGTGTCAATTCCTGGTGTTTCTATCAGGCTGCATTGGCTAGAGGTGACAACCCAGGGAGTCACAAATTAAGAGTAGGTACCCCAATAAATGAAGCATTTCTTCCAAAAATTTTACCCATATATCAACGGCTTGCATCTAGTGAACTTTTGGAAAGATGTGTACGTTGTGGAACTCAAAATGCTAATGAGAGTTTGCACAGTGTGATTTGGGCAAAGTGCCCTAAAGAAATATTTGTTAATAGACAACGAATAAAATTATGTGTATCAACAGCAGTTTGTGAGTTCAATATGGGTACAATGCAAACAATAAGAGGAGTACAAAATGTACTAGGAATGAATGTTGGTCATTCCACGAAAAAACTTGGTATTATGTTGGATTCACGAAAAGTTTTGTTTCGGAAAAGGCGTAAGAATGCAAAGTACCAACTTGCTCGTAAAATAATTAAAAAAGCTATTCGTAAAAGAGAACAGCTAGCCAGAAAGAGAGAAGGCCTTACATATTCAGCTGGATGTTTTTAAAATTATCATGTGTTATGAGTGAAGTTTACGTACTCTGTTGATGGTGAAACATTGCAACTTAAATTTTCAAACTCTGAACGAAACTTTTAATTAATGCTATAAATTTTTATTATAAGTGTCTTCTAATACATATTTATAAGTATTTCATGCATTTAAAAGTAATTTGAATACCTGTTGCAATAAAAAACACTATAAGAAATATATTTAAATTGCTATTCACATTTTTCACCAGTTTTCTCGTCATTTCTGTTTGGGTAAGTTTTTAATGAAAGCCTCTAATTATAACTAAATGTTCACCTATTCAAATAAAATGGCTATAATTTTCAAGATATATAAGTAGTAACATAATAACATTAATATTAAGAAAACTGGAAGAGGTTTTTACAGTGTTTTCAGTGCTTAAAATCTTTAAATTGATTTTTCTCAGTTTGCTGTTTTTTGACGTATTACTGTGTTTAAAGCAAAGTGACATCTACAAATATATGTCAAATGACTCTAATATTTTTTTGTGGCTTCAATATAATGTACTTAATAAAACTATGGATGGATTTTACAATATAATGAAAAGAAAAAAAATGAAAAATGAAAATGTTGAGGAAACCATGCTTTTTGCTGCGATTTTGCCTGTATTTGTATATTTCATTTTTTTTCTCAGGAAGTAATTCATTAATTGTAAAATCGATCCATAAAATTATAAAGCATAATGTCATACACTTCCAAAAAAAAATCATGTTAGAATTTTGAAAACTAAAGGAGAAAAATAATTTTTAAAATTCTTTAGTTTTTTTGAAAAAAATTAAATTTCTCAATTTCTACTCACAAAATGATTTTTTTTCTTGTTAAAATCAGTTTGTATAAGTATTACCTATAATAATATGTGTATACTATAGATAAACATACTTTTGGAAAAAAAATTTCTTCAAAGGGTACCGAGTCCCCTTAAGAAAAGCAATTTGTAGGGAAATTAATGTAGTTTAAGCAGAATCCAAACTTTTTGCAATTACAAGTATAGTTTTTGAGTTACAAGCGAAAAACTAACGAGAAAACTGGGTTTTCCACAAAATAGGAAATTTTGGCCTTTTTGAGCGTGCTCTAGCGGCCAAACCGTTCAACCAAAAAATATATTTGAGGGGTGCTTTTTATAGGAAATTTAATGGACTGCATACCTCCCTTCAGAAGAAACCTGAAACTGGTTTTAAGGTTGCTGCCTCGGGGAGGCAGCTACTTTAATGCCAAAATGAAGCGTCGGGGATGGACAACACCCCAATACCATTTCCCGTGGAAAGTATTTATCGCTCTTTAGTCATTAATAAAATTATGAAGGTTTTAACTATTTAGGATTTAAGAAAACCATCGCATGATTTGATTTGCATTTTCATGTAATCAACGTTTTTGGGGACTTTTTACCCTGCATCGTATTACTTACTATTTCTCGAAGTAATGTAAGGGAGTTTCAGAAAACCTCAATAAAATTTAGAGTCATGCTTATTTTTATAAATACTGGATCATACAAAAATTTATTATTATAAAAATTAAATATTATAAAAAATTTGGAAATATTATTCCTGCAAAGAAATTCGAAAATAAGGATTGCAAATATGTGAAAGTGTGCAAGAATCGTAGTATAACAGACAGAGATCGAATATCCTTTTTTAATTTTTGGGAGGAAATGGGGAATTTTAACAAACAAAATACATTATTGTGTGCATCTATTCAGCGTACGCCAGTAGAAAGAAGACGAGGAAGAAATTTTAAGGGATATTCGATTTTAAGGGATATTTTAAGGAACATTCGATATATCTATAGGCAGACTACATAGGACTCTCAAAGAAAAGGTTATAGGAAAAGACTTATGTGGAAAAAGAAAGGTTCTTACAGAAAGAGTGATGAGGAACTTGTGGATGCCGTAATAAATAACATAAAAAAATCCCACAATATGAAAGCCATTACACGCGTTCTAATAATCCAGACAGAAAATTCCTGTGTTCTAAAACCTTAATTTGAACTTAAGAAAAATTTACAACTTGTATGTCGAAAAGTGTGAAGAGAACAATGCAACATTTCTCAGCGAGCAAATATATAGGACAATTTTTAAGAATAATTTTAAATTTTCATCACCCACATAAAGATACATGTCAAAACTGCGATTTGCTAAATATGAAAATTAAAGCTACTTTAATGAAAAAAGCAACCTTTTAGAAGAACATAGCATACATTTAAGTAATGCACAACTGGCTAGAAAAACTTTAATACTAGAATTACTGCGGCGGTAATTTTGACTGTAAATCCAATTTCTAATATCATAACTTTTTCATTTTCTTATGTATAATATTGATATTTTTTTACTTTTCCTAAAACCTTGCGAATATTACATAGTATTATTTTTGTTTATTTTAAGTAATTATTTTTGCTAATATTACTGAGTATACCTAGAATTCCGGATAGCGGTAATTTTGACCGAGTATAGAAAATTCTATTTTTTATGTTATTTTCAATGCTTTCTCGGCTATTTCCGGTATGCTGATAGATAGACAGATGCACTTCTGACCAGGGTGTTTGTGTACTTCTAGGAAGGGGTAATGAGGGGTTGGAGGGGCGAGGGGAGGGCGTAAAAACACCTGTTTGGAATTTTCGCGCGTCATCTGATTGCGCATTTTCTTTGTGTTATAAATGTTTTCTTTCAACGGACACGGTTCGATTTGGATTATTTCAGCGTTCTGACGTGCGTATTTTTATTTTAGTGTTCTGACCAACGGGACTGGCGTATTATGTCATGTAGAACTGTTGGTAGAAAATACCTATCTCGGGAAGATGCATTGAAAGTTTTAGAAAATATTTCGTATGATGATTCTGGTTCTGAAATTGAACCTGATGAAGATGTTCATACCGAAATTGATTTTTCAGACGAAGACTGGGTTCCTGCTGAACCAAGTGCATCCGATTCCTCTGATGAGGAATGTATTGAGGAAACAGAAAATAAATGTAAAAAATTAGGTCAAGGAAATATTTCATTGCCTGCTACTAGTACAGTTTCCAAAGGTGAAATCAGTGGTAGTAGTTCAGCTCGAGAATGAGGTCAAGGGCCGTGAAAGAGATCTCGAGAACAAGGAAGCCGTATCCAAAGTGTTGAAAACTAAATAGATGAAGAAACAGCAAATGATGGCTCAGTTTGAAAAAATAAGAAATATTTCGACAAGTGTCACAGGGAGACGTCCGAAGAAGAATGTCTTACGAGAAGTAGCTGGGCCAACTTCATACGCAAAGAGGAAAATAATTGATGGCAACCCAGGTAGTGCATGGAGATTGTTTATAAATGAAAAAATATTGCGTCATATACAAAAATGCAGTGAAGAAGAGGCGCAAAATAAATCCCAAAATCTAAATTGGTGTTTGTCAGTCGATGAATTAGATGCTTTCATTTCACTATTGTATGCCCGTGGGGCTTTGGCTGCAAAAGTTCTTTCTGTTTTGAGTTTATGGTCAAATTTCTGGGGACCGACATTATTTGCTGAGACAATGGCTAGGGACAAATTCCTGGACATTATTAAGTACTTGCGATTTGATATGAAGTTAACCAGATCTCAAAGACTGCAAACTGATCCATTTGCCCTAGTTTCAGATGTTTGGAATTCCTTTATAGAAAACTGCATCATATGTTTCAAACCAGGTGTAAATATTACAGTGGATGAACAATTGTTTCCCATGAAGACTCGATGCCGATTTATTCAGTATATGCCCAAAAGCCCGATAAATTCGGCAATAAATTTTGGCTTGCTACTGTTGTACAGTCAAAATATTTACTGAATGGATATCCGTATTTAGGAAAGGGTGAAACAAGGCCAGCTGGAGAAACAGTAGGTGAACATGCAGCTTATCGCTCGCTTGAACCATACTATAACAGTGGAAGGAACTTGACAACGGACAATTTCTTTACTTCACTGAAATTAGTTAAAGAAATGGGAATCGTAGGAATAAGCTATGTTGGCAGAATCAATCGTTCAAAGAGAGAAGTTCCTCATTCTTTAAAAATAAAACCGAGAGATGAGCTATATTCTAATAAGATTACTGAGCATGACAATATAACGCTTTCGTCTTATCAGGGAAAAAAAGAATAAAAACGTCCTTCTCCTGAGTACGCTACACCCAAATTTGGAAATCTCATCTAATGAAAAGAAAAAACAAAAGTTGTTAATTTTTACAATTCAACCAAATATGCAGTTGATGTTTTGGACCAGATGGCCAGAAAATACCTCATCCAGACGTTGGCCAGTTCAAGTTTTTTTTAATATCCTTGATTTGGCCGCTGTAAATGCATGGATAATTTGCAAGCAGACAACTGCCAATAAAACCATCAGCCACCGAGATTTTATTTAAATACTTCTGAGGACCTTCGAAAGATATACATTTCATCAAAAAACCCCAAACCTTCTATTTCTAACCAAAAGAGAATTTATGCTTGTGATACCATTTCTCGTAAACGTAAACAATGCCAAATAAATGCATGCAAACGCAACAAAATATTGCACGTTTGTGAAAACTGTAAAAAGTATGTTTGTGGAACCTGTACAGGTAAAATTAAGAAATCAGTAATCTGTGTTCACTGTCAAACCTAGTAATGTAAGTAACAAATTTATTTTATTTTAAATAAATTTATCTCGTAATGAAACGATTGTATTTCAATTTATTAAATGTTAACAAATTTCAAAACATCTACACTAATTTTGACTATCTTAGCTCTTTGTTATATTGTATTATACTTTATTAACTTGATTTTATTTATAATTTATTTAAAAATCAATCAAATTTTATATTTATAAGCTTTAATAGTTCTTAATATTATATTTATTTTATATTTATAAGCTTTAATAATGCTTAATATCAGCAAAACGTGAGCCTTTCCTTTTATATGGGACAAGCGGTCAAAATGACAGCTGATCGTAGTTAGAAGTATACGGAAAACGCCGTAATGCTAGTGTTAAAAGAAGATCATAACTTAGCATCAACGAACCCAGTTAAATATTTCATATTTTTGTTTGATCAACAAACATTTGATCTACCTTTTTCCTTCCACATCCAAAATGAAGAAATTTACATTTTAAACTCGTTTATTTATATCGTCTTTTTAATATAACTAAAATTATTTCTTAATAAACTTGGTTATTCATGTATTTACATGTCAGCATTTAAATTTTTCATTTTTTACATTAAAAAATCCATTTAAATGAAGCTAATGTATATAAAAATATATACTTGAATTTCCACTTGTTTTTCTTATTTATAATATGTTATTTTTGAAAGTGGTATAAGTCCATTTGGAGCTAAAAAAATCGTTTATTTTTTAAAAATATTTTAATAATTATTATTTCATAATAAAATTGAAAAGGTGTATAGTTTTAAAACCACTCGAATTGATTAACGTTTGCCAATATTTTTAAATTCATTCAAATGCAAACATTTAAATATCTCGATACATGAAAAAAATAGACTTATACCACTTTCAAAAATAACAGCTCATTTGTTAAAGCCATTTCAGTTTAGACATATTTTTCCTGGTCAAATGGGTTCAATTGGCTTAAGTTTGGCCCTGCCCTTTAAAATGTGCTACTCTAATGACCTCTTCTAATGAAAATTCACAATTAACTTTATCAACACTATAAAATTTTCCCATTTTCCGCAGTTTGAATATGGAAAATTTTCTTAAAACTTTAATTTCCTCCTCTTTGAAATATTTTCTCATAACTTGGTGTTTGTTAGCCATATTTTTGGCCAGTTTAAAAGTTAATAAATACGGGAAAGATGTTTTGCTTGGTTGCAAATTTATACCTTGGAAAATAGACTTCCGAAATCAGCATTTAAACATTTTAGATTATACAGCACATCACGAAGGTTAATATTCCAAAAGGTATAAAAGTTCCAATAAGTAATACAGTTTTTAAAATTTTCCCTCGGTTGTAACTGCAGATGTGTATTTCTCCCCATCTCTTTCTTTTAAACACTGCCTTTTCTTAGAGTAAACCATTGCCCATCAGCAGGAAAATACTTGTTCGATTCTTCCTTGGGGCAAATGCCGATATTTGGCGAAAAGTGGGGGATGTTTGCTGACAATTGTCGCAGTGTGGGCGACAGTTTTTCGAAAATTGAACAGACGCAAGTTAGGCAAAAAGTAATAGGAGAAGAAAGTATTTATGAACGGGCAGTAAGTGGTGACCGACCAGCTGGAGTTAACGAACTGCTTAGCTGTAACGGAAGATGAGTGATGTCAAGTAAAGAAAAATATGGACAGTAAAGGGTCACCAGCTGGAGATAATGAACGGGGAAAGTGAAAATTGGAAGCATAGAGGGGGCTAAGTTAAGATAGGGAGCGAGATAAGCAGTTTTACGAGGTAGACTTCATTAGGAGAGCTGCAGGAGGTTGAAACCGAGCATGAGTCTGAAAAGTTGAATGAGTTCAGACAAAGGGGGTCGAAAGAATCAGGGGCGCGCCCCTTCCAGTTAGATTGGGCAGAGAAAGAGTTAAGGAATATATGGGCAGTCATTAATATAGGCCCAGGTCGGCCCATTGGTCAGGAGATAGCTACCAATGAATAGCTACCAATGAATTAAGAAGAGCTGAAAGGGCCGCAGATGATTTCGCATGGCGGGTATGTAAATCCCAAGCGTTGGTCAGTGAGATAGCGATGCAAAGTTGAATACCGACTGAACCTTGTATAGAGATGCAGTCGTACATGCAGTCTAACTAAGATATAATTGGAGTTCGATAGATTACTAGTGGAGAAATAGATGTAAGCCCCATGTGCCAGTGAATGAAATGCCTGCCAGTTGAAGTGCCACTTCAACTGGTCGGCGCGGGCGTCACTTAACCGAGACGCCCGCTCCGACCAGAACCAGATGAGTCCGCCAGCTGACCCACTGAGAGAACCCGACACAGCAACCAGCCTTTACCCTCTTCCAGTTCAACGCAGAAGTAGAGTCTCTTCCATGCCGAACCCCTTCGTCAAATGTGCGCCACCCCCAAGGTTGCAGAGTCCAGTAGCCATTGATGCATTTGTATAATGGCGCAAGTTACCCCTCACAGCTGTTAATAATAGGAGAACCCCGTGTGGAATGATGAAAGCGCTCCTGACACCTGTTTGAGTGAATGAGTGATCGCTGGTAGGAAAGTTTAAGATATTTGGTATATTAATTGTTCAATGCTCACTGATAACGATATAGGAGAGGAGAATAATGCTAATGGGTAATTTACAGTGGACATTCACTTATTTGGCCATAGATATCTATCGCATGATATGTGTTGTTTAATTCCGTAGTAATTGGAATATTGTTAAATACCAGTGATAGCACGATATTAGCAGTGTATAAGTATGATTATGAATTAAGAATCTTGGAGTATAGTTAAGTGATGATATTGAGTAGGTAAATGATGATAGTAGCAGTGTATATGTATGATTATCAATTAAGAATCTGTGAGTAGTTAAATGATGATATTAGAAGTGTGTATGTATGATTATCAATTAAGAAGCTTGGAGTATAGTTAAATGATGATATTGAGTATTGTTAAATACCAGGGATAGCATGATATTAGCAGTGTATATATATGATTATCAATTAAGAATCTTGGAGTATAGTTAAATGATGATATTGAGTAGGTAAATGATTGTATTAGCAGTGTATATGTAGATTATCAATTAAGAATCTGTGAGTAGTTAAATGATAATAATAGTGTATATGTATGATTATCAATTAAGAAGCTTGAAGTATAGTTAAATGATGATATTGAGTAGGTAAATGATGATATCAGTAGTGTATATGTATGAATATCGATTTATAATCTTGGAGTAATTAAATAATTATATTAGCAAGAATAGGTAACGGATTAATATGATATAGAAGTAGAAAGTCAATAATGATTAATATGAATTTTATATGTATTGTGTTAATGTTTAATAAATTGATTTGTAATGGTACATTTGAGTAATCACTATATGTTGTTGCAAGTACTACCACTAGCTAATTAATGCATTAATAAATTAAAAATCAAAAGTATATAATTAAAAACCACCTACTGTCACTACAATCTATTCCTGTCTTGTTGACCTTCGCTTTGACGTTCCACCCCTCACCAAAAAAGAACTTTCTCTGAGTGACCAGTTTGTCGGGGATCTTCTCTTCGGAGTTAACCAGTACTTTATTTTTCTGTACAGAGGTCTACCTAGAAAAGTACGTAGTTTTATGACTTTTTGACAAAAAACTGAAAAAAAGGTCTAAACTTTTGAGGTGTGTCGCGATTTTCGTTGTGAAGCCATATCCGTGGGATGTAGCAAAGTTGAAATTCGGATTCAGCGCCCTAAAAAACATATAGAACGAGTGAGAAAACACTTCTATATTTTTTCCTGGCCAAAACACCGCTTGATTGGACTACTTATGGAGTACTAATAGGTTACAATGACCCTAAATGAATTTTTGAATCTGCAGGACTCAAAAGGTTTTCCAGCACAAACCCGCAGGTTTGTGCGAGTCTGCACGCAGCGACCATTCGTTTTCAGCCAATCTTGCTGCATGCCTTCGGTGGATTGGCTTAACTTTTTGAACTTACTTATATATTACAAAGAAATAGCAAAATCCATTATTAGTAAACTGTAAAAACGTGATTCTAGTATGTTGTTTGTCCACCGACATTTTTGATTTAAAAGTTACTAGTGATTTTTACAACATATATCGCTTTTAAGGAGAAATAAAACTAATGTTTAAATGTGATGTTACAGCATTAGATGAAATTATTTTAATACACTAATAATACTGCAAAATTTATTTAGATGAATATAATATTAAAAGGAATTTATAAATTATACGGATATGTATCAGTTAAAATATAAGCTGGAAACACCAGGGACAATTTTTGAGTCGTAACCCTACAAGGAAAGAAATATCCCTATTTTAAACAGGACATCTTCAGAAATTAATATTTTCGGCCTCGCGAAAACTTTTCTCCATGGGAAATCAAGGCTGTATTTCCCCTGCCAGTCCTAAGCACATCAAGGATTATATTTAATCGTTTAAATTCGATCTACGGATTTCCCCGGAAATATTATTATTTTTCCCTGTCATTATAACCTGATGGAGCTTGTCAGAGCTATCTAGTGGCAATAATGAACAACAACAACATAAAATGTATCTTGACTTTTAAGATTTTGATCTGTAGAAAGTGAAACTAAAGAAAAGGTAACACAGTTTTGATTTTGAAATGATAATTTAGATTGATAATTGAGGTACTGTTATCGTTTTATTTAAATGATTGCTAACAGCTTGTTTGGGGTGAATTTAAAATTTAATAATTGGTCTAAATAAGGTATATTGTAAGCAAGCTTAATTTGAGCATTTATTCTAAGATATCTCCTTTTTTAATTGTTATTTTAATGCTTCTCTAAACAACAAAATAACGCAGTTAGTGGAATTTAATTCATGCCTATTGTATGAATTTAACAGAACATTCATTCTGGATATTGAAATTATAATTTACTAAGTTAAACAACGATTAAAAATATATCCTTCATTCAAACAAATCTAAAAATATGTATTTCAAAGTTAGGCTCGATTAAAATTACTTAGAAACGATATATTAAATGACATACTATTTTTGCTGAGCAATGTAAAAACGTACTGTAAAATTACTATTGCAATTGCAATTGTATTCTATTATGTTTTAAACTATTCTACCATATTTTTACTATGACATCAATTATTTTATTGTTAATAAAATAAATTTGTCACATAAATTCATGTAGAAAAAGTCGTATCATATTACCATGTGAAAATATTGTTACGTAAATTTATATCCCTATGCGTCTAGTACACACACACATATATAAATATATGTATGTGTGTGTGGGTGTAAAGCCTCTTCTAGTATCCTCTTCTTAATATCCTTAATTTGCAGACTTTAATAATCATGGAACAAATGAGCAGATATTACTTACAATTAACTTCGCTTATCCTTTAAACTTTATACAGTCTCAGCTCCGGCAATGTAGTGCTCTAATTCCCTCAAAAGCCTCAACGTCTCATCTTCGAAACAAACGCGTCCTGACGCGATCGATCTCTACATCGTTCAGCTCTACCACTAAAAGACGGGGGTATGTTTCACGCTCCCAAAGCGCGTGGCTATTAGTCATCGATGACTCACAATCCTATGACCGGTGAATCAGAATAGCCTGGTTTCCGTAGCAAGCTGTTTTGAAAAAACATGATACGTTTTCTCAGTCCAGAATCTCAGGTCTGATGCCGTCATCTGTTGGCATTTCTTCGTTAACTATTATTTGAAAACTCGTAAACTTTATAGTTTTGATAATAATTATAATTAAGTCAATTCAACTAGTTTAATCAATCTTTATGGCATTACTTACACACACTCACACACACTTTATATATATATATATATATATATATATATATATATATATATATATATATGGGAATTGTGTTATCCCAGGGCTCCAGCTTTGAGCCATATGTCGCCGTGTACGCTATGCGACGACAGCGCTATTAGGTTTTCGAGAGATGAACGGGGAGAAAAGTATTTGAGAGGACAGACTGAGATTGGGTCCCGACCTGGTAAGAGGTGCTGAAAGCAGCAGACGGCTGCGAAGGGAGAGACAGTCTCGAAGGGGGCATGACGTTCGCTCCGGACAAGCAGCAGACGGCGGCTTAGTCAATCCTATCTCGGCAGACGGCCGAATGCTTTAACCCATTTAGATTGTGGAGGCCTGGTGCGGCTTGACGTGTAATTTTATATGTAACGTACCTCTAGATATGTAAATAGTTTATGTGTCAATATATAGTTTGTGTGTTGAAGCAGTGACTCTGTCTTTAATTGAGTACTGTATTACTCTGAGTGTAAGAGAGTCTAGCTCCGCCGTGCAGTAAGCGGAAAGGTTTCTATAAGACTGAGAATAACAACCCCTAGACACCGACCACAGTTTCTAGTAAAAGTGGGGACTCGCACGAGAATGAGTTCCTACAAATAGTGGGCGCCCGGCCCGGGATCGGATCAAAATTGTACAAAAGTGAAAGGCCCGGATCGGATAAAAATTCTACAAAAGTGAAAGATCGGGATCGGATAAAGATTCTACTAAAAGTGTGAAGAAGGATAACTGACGACCAAGTGCGGTGAGTGACACCCATGGAAGCGACGTTGTGGAGTTTAAAGTGTTTTGAACGCGAGTGACAAACTTGTGAAAGTGAAGTGCCATCGAACGGTATGAACCGTTAAGTGAGATAATTGTGACATTTGCGCAATTTAAGATTTCGAAACAGAGTTGAAATTGTGCCCCGGATTGAACGGATAAAACATAGAATCTGACGTAAGTGGAAAAAAATTCTGAGATGGCGTATCTGGAGCATGCCAGAATGATAGACCTAGTGACTCTAGTCTACGAGCTGGGCCTAGAGGTCCCGGATAAACCAGAAGTTGAGCAATTAATCGCCCTGGTTAAAACATCGGATTGTGACGATGTTTACATGGAGAATCTGCTTATTTCGGTTGTGGAAGAGAGGAAAGAGCGAGACAAAATGGCAGCCGAAGAGATGGAGTTTCAACGAAAGATGGCTGAGATTGAACGCGAACTGCAAATACTAAGAGTAGGACGACAGTTAGCGCCAAAAACAAACTCGAATAGTGTGTCTGTATTCAGTACGGACAAAGGTGCAGATAATTATTTGTGCAGCCAAGAGAGATATTTTCTTGTATCTGATGTTGTTTTCACGAGTGTGATTCAAGAAAGTGAGCCCGAAATTCGCCCAAGCCAGCAGCGGGAATATGTGAATCCCATAGCCTTATCTCACTTTAGAAAGAACGGAGAATTGCTTTCTTCGAAGTTCAGTGAACTTTCAACACCCACTCCGAGAGAAAATAGCGATAGCCTACTGAAATTTGAAACCAGAACGAAAGGTGCAGAGGCTCCCCCAAAATTTGAAGGCAATAAAGCGGAAGGGGGCGGAATGACCGCAACCACTACTAGACTCATAAAGCTGTCATCCAATTTCACCGGCGGTGCGACAGAGGAGAAAAGGCTTGCACATTTGCTAGTGCCTGCTATGAAAGAGGTTATTGAACTTACGACACAACCCCGAGTGTCTCAGGGAGCGGAAAAGATTTCTTTAGGGGTAAACGAGAGTCCCTATGTTTTGAAAACTGAGAAGGAAGAAAAAAGTGATTCTTGTGAGCCACGATGTGACCGTAGAGCAATGGCGAAAAATTTGGAATTGCCACTAAATTTTAGTGGAAGAGTAATTCGTAAAGAATGGAAACGCCGTAGTGAAAAAGCTACAGTATTAGAAATGCAAGGAACTTTGAGTGACGGATCTTCGGAAATGGTAGTGAAATTTTGCTCTGAGTCTGCAAAATCCGTCCCAGACTCGAAAGTGTTGAACCGATATACTCAACAGTACAAAATTTTCATCGTTATCATACTTCAAAGTTCTTCAGATTTTGGTAACCCACCTGTAAAGGAGTGTTCAGCTTGTGATCGTGAAGTATGTGGGAAGAAAGTGCCATCAGTTGTGTTTGGTGATCAAATGTGTTGGTATCAAGTGTTGGATGTCAAGTGTGTTTAGTGATAGTCAAGTCCAAATGTACGCCAATTAAGTGTCGTAAAGGGCGATATGGTATTGAAGGGTTTTTTGTTTGGCCCTAATGGTAGCCCTAAGTGTCACCGATATACGAAAGACGAAGTGTTTTGTTTGTGAGTGCATGTTTAATAGTGCTATGATTAAATAGTGATTTAATAGTGCTATGACAAGATACGCATTTAAACATAAACTTGGTGTGACCGAGTATTTCGTTAGTGCTTTGAACAAGTTAAGTGTTACAGTTAAAGACGAAGTGTGCATCGTAATTTAAACTTGGTGTACCTGTGTTTTTTATTTAGGTATTACAGTGAGCTGTAGTCCACTGGCTCCGACTAGACTTTCAGAAAAGAGCCATGACCGACTGTAAACAAAGCATTACTTTCTTTTTATTTCATTGTTTTGTTTCGTTTGTGCTATTCTGTGTGAAAAACTGATGATGGTAAGACATAACGCTGCCGAGGACGTCAGCATAGTCAGGACAGCCGAGTTATGGGAATTGTGTTATCCCAGGGCTCCAGCTTTGAGCCATATGTCGCCGTGTACGCTATGCGACGACAGCGCTATTAGGTTTTCGAGAGATGAACGGGGAGAAAAGTATTTGAGAGGACAGACTGAGATTGGGTCCCGACCTGGTAAGAGGTGCTGAAAGCAGCAGACGGCTGCGAAGGGAGAGACAGTCTCGAAGGGGGCATGACGTTAGCTCCGGACAAGCAGCAGACGGCGGCTTAGTCAATCCTATCTCGGCAGACGGCCGAATGCTTTAACCCATTTAGATTGTGGAGGCCTGGTGCGGCTTGACGTGTAATTTTATATGTAACGTATCTCTAGGTAGCGCTATTAGGTGTTCGAGAGATGAACGGGAAGAAAAGTATTTGAGAGGACAGACTGAGATTGGGTCCCGACCTGGTAAGTGGTGCTGAAAGCAGCAGACGGCTGCGAAGGGAGAGACAGTCTCGAAGGGGGCATGACGTTAGCTCCGGACAAGCAGCAGACGGCGGCTTAGTCAATCCTATCTCGGCAGACGGCCAGATGCTTTAACCCATTTAGATTGTGGAGGCCTGGTGCGGCTTGACGTGTAATTTTATATGTAACGTACCTCTAGATATGTAAATAGTTTATGTGTCAATATATAGTTTGTGTGTTGAAGAAGTGACTCTGTCTTTAATTGAGTACTGTATTACTCTGAGTGTAAGAGAGTCTAGTTCCGCCGTGCAGTAAGCGGAAAGGTTTCTATAAGATTGAGAATAACAACCCCTAGACACCGACCACAGTTTCTAATAAAAGTGGGGACTCGCACGAGAATGAGTTCCTACATATATATATATATATAAAAGCCTAGAGTAGAAAGAGTGTAAGTAACCATTCCGGGACGGACCAAATCGGAAACATCTTAACATTGCGAAGGCATTTTCTGAAATTTTTCTTGAAAAATGATACCACAAAAGTTACATTTTATGAAAGCCCTTTAGAAAATATAGAAATTTCAAGGGAACACCCTAGCTCAAAACCGTTTAGTTTTTGAAATATCTTCAAATTAAAATATCCATTGAAAAGAATCATTTATTCAATTGAGTCACTCACTTGAATTTCGAATTCATTCTACTCCATGGTTTTTCATATTCCCTTTAAATAACTCCATTTTTAATGTTTAATTTTAATGTTAATTAAATTGTGTTTCACGTTTTATTTTTGTTTTATTTTATTGTTGTTTACTGATTTTTAAGGATCGTTTTCAGCCTTGCCTGCTGTGTGGTGAGTCATTTACTTTTGAAACAGTTTTGGTTTAGTTTTGATTTAGTTTAGTTTAGTTTTGTTGTTTACTACTGTTTAAGTACAATTTTCAGCAATGCCCGATGAAAATGATGAATCACCTCTTGAAACGCTGATCAACATTCCGTCATTTTTGACTGGGGTTTTATACTAGTATATATATATAAATATAAAGGGTGTCCCAAAATTCACGCAAGATTTGAATTTTGTGCCATTTCTGCAATATAGTTTTGTTGTCAGGGTTATTAAAAATGGAGCTGTACGCGAAAGAACAACGTGTTTCACTGTTGAGCAATATTTTAAAAATAATGAAGGTTTGGCGGCCACAGATGCTGATTTTTTGAACAAAATCATCCTAGACGATGAGACTCATTTTCATCTTGATCGCTTTGTTAATCGACAAAATTGCCGTAATTCAGGTCAGAAAATTGACGAGTGATTGTTGAGAAACAAATGCATCCACAACGTGCCATTGTTTGGTACAGATTTTTGGCTAGAGGCATCATCGGACCATTCTTCCTTGCGGCTGGTCAGGCAATAACGGTTAATGGTGCTCGCTATCGTTACATGAAAATCCAGATTTTTTGTGCCTAAATTACAACATATGGATGTGAGCGACATGTGGTTTCAACAAGATGGGGCCACATGCCATACATCCCGAGAAACAATTCAATTACTGCATGAGTCATTTCCTAGTCGTGTAATTTCCCGTTTTGGTGATCAGAACAGGCTGCGAAGATCATGCGATTTAACACCTTTGGTCCTTTTTTCTTTGGGGTTTTTTGAAGTCTAAGGTTTATGCGAACAAGTTCACGACCACCCACATCTTGAAGGAGGAAGTTGAGCGCTGTATCAACGAAATTCAGCCACATTTATACAAAACGGTTATGGAAAATTTCAACAAAAGTGTCCGTATGTGCGGGCAAAGCCATGGAGCCATTTACCAGACATAATATTCCATACATAACCCTATACTGTGTAATTTATGAATCAATAAAAAAATTACAATTTTCAGCTATAAACCTTTATTCTCTATCAAAATTACTTCTTGCGTGAATTTTGGGACACCATATATATATATATATATATATATATATATATATATATATATATATGAAATATCATTTATTTATTTATACTGATGTCCATAGTTTTTGTGTTTGAATGTAAACGTTACATTAGTATAAATATATTCATTGCTCAAGCCATTGACCAGGGTTTTCCTGTTAATCTCCTCGTGTCAATTCTAACCCAGTTTTTTAATTTGGATAATACCGAATGTCAGAATCGTTTTAACATGAGTTGGCTACACCAAAACTTTCCCTAATACGGCAATAATAATCCCTACTATGACTATTAAAGTGTGTGTGCAATGAGATTCGTGACTATTGCTTGGTGTGGAGTTAAGTATTTTAGTATCCTAATATTTTTGTAGTGTACTTGTTAATGTGGAATTATTTAGTTTATTAGTATTATTGTACTTCTGCATCTTAGTATTATCATTTTTCTATATTAAAAGATTTAAACACTATTCATCTTGTAAGTAAGTTTTAGATTACTATATATTTAAAATTATATGGTATAACTTATCTGTTTCATCTAATTTTTTTCCGTTCATAATTGTTTCTAACTGTCTTGGTGTTATAGCTGACCTCCGGGAGTGTTGCCTTGGCACAAAACATGTTTAACCACGATTGGGGGCTCACAACCCACCCACCCCCGGTCATCAACTATACTACCTCCACTTTCTTTCTGTTTAAATTTAAATGTATATCTTGCTTTACGTTATTGGAGTATTAAATGGCCGCATCTGTCCATTTTAGTCATCTTAATTTGAAATATCTATTATATCGTAAATATTTTTGTGCGCAGCTTAGCGCCTAAAATTTAGTTACTTAATTTTTGTTTCCTATTAAGTAATTTACATTTGTAAACTATAACTATATATATATATATATATATATATATATATATATATATATATATATATATATATATATATATGTCCGATTAAAAGTGTGTGTACTGGTATGCATACATGTACAGAGATATGAACAAAGTTGTGGTTCTTTCTGTCAGATCGAAATAAAAGCTCAGGATGGAAAGAATGAAATGTTTAGGGAATCAGAAAATATCTGCTTTTCTTGTACTTCCTTTCGTTTTCCCTTAAGAATAAACATCCAATCTCCTTACAGAATGAATAATCTTCGTTCAAGAAAATTTCGAAATTAGAATTCCTCTCCCCAAAATCATTAACGATTTGAGTTTTCGAAACTTTGAGGATTTAATTCTAATTTCTAATTTTTTATTCGAAATTAATTATATTTTCCAAAGAAACTAATAACATAAGACTGAACACTACAACACCATTTTTACTCATACGGTGTCGTTAAATAACGCAAACCATCTGCGCGTTATAATCATTTTCGAATCACAAAAATAATCACTTTCCAAAAGAAAAAATATATATATCGAATTTTCAGGGATTCTTCTAAAACCTCCCCTCCTGAAAAATTGGAATATTATATTTCCTCTCCCCCTTATGTTCAAAACTGCACAGAGAAACTGGAAACATCATTCGAAATAGAAACTTATTAGAAGGAACACTTATCTACTACATTTGCACTGCATGTGAAATCGATTCCTTTCAATGAAACGGGGAGAAATCTGAAGAACTTTCATTCTACGCGCAACGGAATTCGATTAAGTATATAAAGGAGAGGGGAAGAGGGCATGTTTTGGGAGAAAAATGGCTCAAGTAGTGGTGGGGGCATTCTGTTTGATCAGAGGTACAACGGCTAGAGGAAGAAGGAAATAATATCACTCACAGACATTTGAAATTGTGTTTTTCTACCTGTCAGAATTTTCGTACTTAGAGCTATTGTCTAGTAATGTGTACGATTTAAAGAAAAAGCAATCAAGTGAAGGATTCGGACTGTGTAGGAATTTAAAATTAAATCAGATAGAAAATTTCTTATTAATATATAATCTATAATTGTTTTGGCATATTCCTTCAAATACCCATTCGGATATAAGCACTTCATTACAACTAACTATCAAATTTTAATATAGTTAGAATCATCTTACAACCTGCAGTTTGTTAATTTAAACCAATGATTACCTACCAGTATCCCAGCAAAATTCAGCCAGGGGTGTCTCGGGGTTTTTTTGGGGATAGACAAAAAATTATTAGTATACTCTTAAAATAAATTTAAGTTGATATCAAAATTTGATATCAACTAATTATTTAAATGATTTCCACTGCAGTCCTCTAGTTCAGTGATTCAGAACCTTTTTTATACTTCAGTCTCACTTGAGAACTTTGTAGTGTCGTGGGGTGCCACTGGATATATTATATTTTTTGAACGGGTGAAACAAATTCTATACTCATATGAAGAACTTTGCAAAATGTATTTAAGTATAAATCAAATAAAATACAGAAAATAAATCCCAAAAACCAGAAAACGCTCTTTATACGTAATTGTTATTAAGAAATGGGAATTGTAATTTCCGAACACTAAAAGGTCTTTATCGGGTGGCTTAAGAAACTGGCTGTTGCTTATACGTATTTTTTTATTAAAGCTTCTATGTCGGGATTAACACTGCTTATCTTTAAACTTAAGTCGTTTTCCACGCTCAATCTATTCATGTACTTGTTTTTCATATACACTAGCTCCGAAAACCTATGTTCACATAAAAATGTTTTAAGAATAGAGTTATGAAATTTAGTGCTTGACTAAAAAGAACAGGATATTTAGTTATTTCTTGTAGACATCCAGAAAGAAACAAGACTTGAAAGAGTCTTTCATTGAATTGCCACTGATTAGTTCTATGAAGAATTCCTTTGCTTCCCTACTGAATACACCTCAAATGCTCTAGCGTACCAACATAGGGAACCACTGTTCTAGTGCAATACCTCCCTGAATACCATGCCTGTTTTTGAATCCGCCATACAGTTGGCTCTCTGTTTAACGACTTTCAAGGAACCGTGAAAAATTGTCCTTAAGTAGAGATCGCCCTTAAACAGAATTTGTGAAGAAATAACATTTCCCATAATGTCAGAGGGGCCGGGACTGGGAAATATCGTCTTTAAATAGAGATCGTCGTTAAGGAGAGCTTCGTTTAACAGAGAGCCAAATGTACTATATTCTATTCTGGTGTTTGTTCCTTATATCTTTCAATAAATAAATAAAATCAGCAATAGGGTATTTATTTGAATTTAAATTCAACATGTTCCTGAAATATATTCCATTTTAATTCAAAATTGAAAAAAAAAGTTAGCAATGGTGCCGGGATTTTCTTACCTCATGATGTAACTTTACCAAGAAGCAATTTTAATCCGAGAAGAAATATTTATATCCAAGAGAATTCATGCAATATTAATCCAGGAATTAAGAAACACGATTTCAAGCGTCAAACATTTATTCACGTTCAAGAGTCCAACACCGACTGACTATACACTCTCTTCGCGTGAACCGCGAAGCAACCAGGTGGCGCTACTAGTACGCCAAAAACAAATACAATGTACAATATAATTTCAATTTCCAACATCTTGCCCCCCGATGAACGGGAGGTTCATCAAACATTTTAAAACAGTTTTACATGCATAAATCAGGGATATTAAATAATCATATATATCAAGTAATCACATAAAGAATCATTTTAAACATGAAATCAAAAAATTCAATTATAAAATATAAGAAAATACACAAAACACAATTAACCAAGTAACTTCAAATTATATCATCTAGAAAACTATAATGAATTAATACAAAGAGAAATTTCAATTTAAACATACCTCCAACAGTCAACACAGTCCGTAAATAAAAGCATAACGCTCAAATTTTTCTATTTTTTTTTTTAAACATAAATGTATGAAGAAAATATTTACATTATATACAGTATTCAATTTAGTTTAAAATATGTACATATATACAGTTTAATTTTAATCGTTTAACTCAAGATTATATAATAATTGTACCGGTCGTTTTACTACACCTGTTTCTGTTTTTATGCTACAAGATCTTATTTTGCCATCTCTACCAGGAAATACATCAACAATCCTTCCCAGTTTCCAAAATTTTCTGGGCAAATGGTCTTGATGAATTAAAACAATATCATCGATTTTAAATTCGCGAATCTTATTTTTACTTACCAAATGTGTAGATCTTCAATTCACTAAATAATCTTTTTTCCACCTATTCCAAAATGATTGCATTAACCTTTCTCTATAATTAAATGTTTTAACTAATAATTTCCTGGTAGAGAACTGACCTTCACAATGTAATTTTACTGCCGGTAGATTCGTAACTCTTCTACCTAAAAGAAAATGAGCCGGAGTTAAAGGAATCGGCTCGTCACTAGTGGTGTAAACATAAGTGAGTGGTCTGGAGTTTAATACACCTTCAATTTCCGTAATGACAGTCTCCAGCTGCTCTCGTGTCAACGATGATTTTCCAAGAGTTTTTCTTAGGGCAACTTTTACAGAACGGATCAGTCTCTCTTAAAATCCGCCCCACCACGACGCCTTTTCAACAATATAGTTCCACGTAATTCCATGAGTAGAATAGAAGTATTTCACCTTAGGATCACTGATTGTTGACCACCAATATTTCAGCTAGAGTTCAGCACGCTTAAAGGTACGTGCATTGTCGGAGTATATTGTAGAACACAGTCCACGTCGTGCGACAAATCGCCGAAAGGCTAACAGAAAAGTTTCTGTTGTTAAGTTTCTAACTAATTCCAAATGCACAGATCTCGTAACCGCACAAGTAAAAAGTAGAATGTATTGTTTATCAGCACTGTCCCTGTCATATAAGGGACCACCGAAATCCATTCCAACCACTGAGAAAGGTGGTGCTTGTTCGATGCGATTAGCAGGAAGAGGGGCAGTAATCTGTGTTCCAGGAACCGAGTTAAGTCTTTTACACACAACACATTTTCTAAGTCTGATTAAATAAGATCTTCCTTCTTATTTTTAACGTTAGAAATAAATCTTTTTGCCCATGCTGTTATACGACAAACCTTTTTTATAGAATTGTACTTTTCCAAATCCAAGATAAATTCCACTTTAGTGGTGTATTCGATAGCACAATGCAGACTTAGTTCAGGTTTTGATTTTTGTTCTTCTGCAACATTATTCACTTCCTTTTTAGTAACAACACAATCACTTCTAGGCCACTTATCTTCAGGCAGTGACAAGTATTCAGGACCATGCCACCATTTCCAAGATCTCTGAAAGTCTCTAACACTACAACCTCTAGTTAAAAGATCAGCAGGATTACTATTACCCTCACAATGTCTCCAATCTATTGGATTCGTAAACTGTTGAATTTCCATTACCCTATTACAAACAAAGGGTTTCCATTTCTTAGCAGACCCTTTTATCCAACTCAAAACTATTTTTGAATCAGTCCAAAGAAATATAGTCCGAAGCGAGAAAATATTCTTCAAATAACTAACAATCCGCGAAGCAATTAAAGCTCCCATGAGTTCAAGACTGGGCAACGTTAACTTTTTCAAAGGACTAACTCTACATTTAGACATGATAAATGAGGTCAATATCTCACCACTATCATTCTCGAATCGAAAATAAGCAACCGCACCGCACGCTACAGGAGACGCATCACAAAACAGATGTAGCTGCGCATTGGAACTCATTCCATGCATACAACCCGAAAAATAATATCTATCAATTCTTAACTCCTTCAATTGACGTATCTCCGAACACCAATCCTTCCACTTCACTATCATATCTTCCGGCAAATCATCGTCCCAGTTTAATCCTCTTTCCCATATTTCCTGCATAAGATGCTTAACTCTTGACACGAATGGAGAAACAAAACCCGCAGGATCGAATATTTTGGCCACTGTATGCAACACTAATCTCTTACACGCATTTAAGTCTTCTAAACCGTCCAATAAACTAGCTACCTCTAACTCAAATTTATCCTCGACTACATTCCATACCAAACCTAACACCTTAAAACTCTTATTTTCCCTATCATTACTAACGTCACAAAGTCCATTTTCAACCCATAATTTTTTCAACTCTTTGGAGTTAGTATTCAGTTTTCTCAAATTAAATCCAGCATCACCTAAAATAAACACAGCATCCGAGAACAAACTAAATACTTTCGACACACTTTCAGCTCCATAAAACAAGTCATCAACATACAATGATGTATCCAACATCTCAACGCTCTCCTCTTTACTTTCTTTATATTGTTTAATATGGTGTTTGATATTAGTGGCCAAGATAAAGGGACTACATGTGACTCCGAAAGTCACTCTTTTCATTTTGTAGGGTACAATATTTTTCTCAATATCACAGTCGTCAAAATATATAAAGCGTAAGTAATTCTGGTCTTCGTTCTTTACCTTTATTTGCAAAAATGCACCTTGAATGTCCGCAGAGAAAGCTATTTTGTTTTCACGAAATTGTAATATAATGTCCAAAATATTAGGATTCAAGTTTGGCCCTGGCAACAAACAATCATTCAAAGATGGGCCATTTAATTTTGAAGAAGCATCGTAAACAATACGTAATTTTGTAGTTTCTCGATCAGTTTTTATCACCGGTCTATGCGGCATATAGTATGAATCATCTAGAGCTAAATCCTCACATTTTTCAATTATTCCTGTTTTTAATTGTTCCTTTATAACTGAGTTGTAATTATCAAATAATTGCCTATCTTGATTAAATTTATTTGCTAGGTTATAAAATCTCCTTTTTGCGACCACAAAATTGTTTTCCAATTCTTCTTTTGATTCATTCCACAACAATGGTGCTTCATAACGCCCTTCAGTAAACTTTAAGCTATTTTGAAAATCCTGCAAAACGCGGCATTCGTCAGAGCTCTCGTTTGTTTCAACAATTCCCAGAGATTCTAAATCCCAAAAGTTTTTCAGATCGTGAGAGACATTCATCACAGCAACTCTGTTACAAGCTACAGATGTTGACCTCCGTAGATCGGCTTGACCCTGAACAGTGCAGCCGAATATTGTTTGGGAAATAAACAAGCCTGGTTTGATTTTCTGAGTTTCGCCCTCAAATATTTCCCATAAAAAGTTTCCTCCTAACAAGAGCTGAATCGGCAACTGTCGACAGCTATCAGCAAGTAAACAATTACGATCAGAAATAAATTTGTTTACTTCCGGGTCCTGTGAATTATAGCATGGCAATGTGGCGCTGGTAATGTTATCTGTCACTAAAGCTTCTACTTCGATATTTTGTTTGGGATCTATGAGACTGGATAACTTTAACAACACAACTTCAAACTCTTTTTCCCAAGCATTTCGCTGACCGAAGGAATAAATTAACAGCCTCTCCTTTCTAATCAGCTGTAAGTGAAGGGCATCTGCTATGTTTCTATCCAAGAATGTTTTTTTCTGAAACAGAATCACAAAGTATTCGAATAATTTTTGATTTGCCATTCGCGGAAACTTCAACAGTACAAGTTTGTAAAAGGGTACTATTTAAATCTTGTTTAACTTTCTTTTCACACAATGAAGCTACTACAGTTTCGTTTTCAAGTGGAGAATTATCATTATTAATCGGAGGCTCATATTTAATTTTTCTCAACACGTTTTCTGGATTTTTCGATTTTGTACAAAATAACACATTATGAGCATTTGAATTGCAATTTTGACACTGTTCCAATTTAACCCTGCATTGAGAAGAAAGGTGCCTTCCAAAACACCGATAACACCTCCCTTCTTTTCTCAATTTAAAACGTTTTCTTTCATCAGATTCAGATTGACAATTTTTAGAATTATGTTCACTAGATTTACAAAAAATGCAATACGTTTTAGAAAAAGTATTCAAGGCTGTCGCTGACGGAATACTATTTTTCACACGATAGTTACTTGACTTATGACTTGAATAATAGCGATCATTGTTATTATTACTTAAGATTTTAGTATTATGAATTCCTGTATGCCGTAGAGCGGCTTCTCTACATTCAATTTCTTTCTTTATAAATTTTACCAACTCTGTTATTTCATTATTCTCTTCAGGATCACGTTGTCTATGATAATCAAGAACTAAATCATGAGGTAATAACTTTAATAATATCGGACTCAAGAGATGTCCGTATGTAGCTGAACCTACGCCACACGAATCTAAATTTCTTATACAAATTTCATGTTCATCATACAGTTTTCTTAAACTTTTAACATTAGAAGAATGTTTAACACTTTCGATATTCAATATTTTATTTAAATTACATGATATGATATCGCTAGGCTTTCCAAATCGATCTTCTAATAAATTAATACAAGCAACATAATTTTCTTCTGTTAGCGTAAATCCGGCTACTGTGTTATATGCAGGTCCCGTTAAAAGCGATCTCAAATAGACAAATTTTTCTATTTTCGTTAGTGACTCATTCGAGTCAATAGCTGCCTTGAATGAATTAAAAAATTCAAGAAATTCACATAATTCACCATTAAAAGGTTTTATTTGAAGCTCAGGTAGTTTAATTGCCGGTGCATTACTTTTTATTTTACCAACAGAAGAATTTTCAAGAACAGAAGTGTTTTCAGATACGGAAGCATCTTTAGAAACATCGGCAGCTTCACGTTTTTTAAGCCGATTTTTAATTTTAAATTTGATACTAATTATTTTTTCTAAATACTCTTCGCAAAGTTTTGTTTCTTTTTCAAACTCTAAAGGATCATCAATGTCCTCTTCGATTTCGGAATCCAAATCTTTTAAGGAAATTTCTTTACTATTTAATTGTTCAAGACTTTCTGATAAAATATCAGTTATTCTTTCATCTATGTCAGCTTGTAAATATGATTCGATTTTTCCTATTAATTTAGTTGTTCCAGACCTAATTGTGGAACGTTTGCTTTTCAGCTTATCAATTTTTTCCATTTCAAGATGATTCCGAAATCAAAAGTTAATAAATTTCAAAAGTCTAAATACCTTACCTTGAAGTTTCAATAATCTAAATGTACCCGAAATCCAGATCCGGATTTTCTGGCACCAATGTTGTAACTTGACCAAGAAGCAATTTTAATCCGAGAAGAAATATTTATATCCAAGAAAATTCAAGCAATATTAATCCAGGAATTAAGAAACACGATTTCAAGCGTCAAACATTTATTCACGTTCAAGAGTCCAACACCGACTGACTATACACTCTCTTCGCGTGAACCGCGAAGCAACCAGGTGGCGCTACTAGTACGCCAAAAACAAATACAATGTACAATATAATTTCAATTTCCAACACCTCATTCCCAAGGGTTCTACAGCCGTAAAAAGTTTAGGAACCCTTGATCTGAATAGTAATTAATATATATATATATATATATATATATATATATATATATATATATATATATATATATACATACATATATACCCAATTTTTCTAAATTTTAAGTATACGACAAAATGAAATATTTATTTTAATAAACAAATATTCAACTGTAAAAATAATTTTAAATAATATTTTTTGAAATGCTTTAGATATACCTTGTTTTTTATGTATTTTTATTGTATACTGGCTTGCGCGCAGAACCATGAAATTAATTTTGCACTTAAATGTATAATTCCTGTTTCATATTTAAAATAAATGATTCAAAATACAATTGAACATAAAACATTCAACATTAAAATATTTTTTCAATATTTTTTAAAACTACTCAAAGTATACTGCTGGCCACCCAAATTGCAACACCAAGAAAGACAAGAGATATCACAACAAAATTTATTTTGTAGATAACATGTTGACCAAGTATCAAATGATTAAATTTATAGACTTCTGTGAAGTGTGGTTCCTGCCAAAATCAGTAGCCAGAGTAGCCGCCATTGTTGGAGATCACCGCTGCCACACGCCTCGGCATTGATTCAAAGAGACTTTGGATGAGTTCTTGGGGTACAGTAGACCAAGCAGCTTCCACACGTTGCCAAAGTTGATCTGCTGTGGCAGGTGGGGATGGAATCTGGGTCAATCGTAGAGCAACCATGGACCACATGTTTTCTATCGGCGAAAGATCCGGACAGCGAGGCGGCCAGGGAAGCAATTCAATCTGGCGATTGACGAAGAACCGTTGGACAATGCGTGCCACGTGTGGTCTCGCATTATCCTGTTGAAATATGGCTGTGGGCAAGCCCTGAAGGTAAGGAAGGACAACTGGCTCCAACACCTCGGAGATGTAGCGCTGGCTGTTTAAAGCACCAGCAATGCGTACTAGAGGTGTGCGAGAGTGATATCCAATAACGCCCCATACCATAATACCCGATGCAGGACCAGTGTGGCGGTGCATAACGCAGCTGTTCAGCATCCTCTCTTCACGGTGTCTCCAGACTCGAATGCGACCATCGTGCTGTTGCAGACAGAAGCGTGACTCGTCAGTAAAGACAATTTCATTCCATTCTGCCGTCCACATCCTTCTGTCATCGCACCATTGGCGGCGGAGACGTCTGTGGTTCTGCATCAAGGGTAGACAAAGCAATGGACGTCTTGCGGACAGACCACTCTGCTGTAAACGGCGTCGAATGGTACGCGCAGACACTGGATGATGCGTTACGGACTGCATGTGCTGTGCTATGGTTCGTGATGTGACTGAGCGATCCGTCACTGCCATGCGCACAATTTTCCTGTCATCACGTGAAGTGGTACGCTGAGGTGGATGCGATCGAACACGCCGGTCCGTCGTACCCTGCTGCATCCAACGATCGCATATCCGCATTACAGTTGTTTGGTTTCGTCCAACACGACTACCGATTTCCCTGAAAGATAATCCACAATCTCGGTAGGCCACTATCCTTCCTCTGTCGAACTCGGATACTTGATAAAAAGATGATCGCTGTTTTTGACGAGGCATAATTGATCGTTTTTTAGAAAAAACCACAAGAAAAACACAATTGCCGAACATAAAATCGTCGAAATCTCCAAGCCTTAAATAGTGCTTTGAAGTGGTGCCACAGGCGCGCGTGATGTGCATCTGCGCTGAAATTCTAATCATTTGCATGTCTCACCTCCGCTAATGCATGTTGTAAAAATCATGTTATTTGCATGTTTCCTTCAGGGTGTTGCATTTACAGTGGCCAGCAGTGTATAAAAATTCCCTAATATTTTTGTATTCATTTACCTCTGAAAAAATAACAAAATGTGCAGTGATTGCAATAATTCTAGTTCAGACGCAATAAAATAACATGATTATGCAGTGATAAAAATTTCATGGAATTATGATTTATAGTTTTTGAAATATCAGTTGCGGAATGATGCAAAATTACATTTTGAGAAAAATGAGTTTAAAATTTTTCTTACCATAAACTTGATCAGTAATTAAATATTTAGAATATCAATATCTCCGGAACTAAGAGGAATATTTTCATGTGGTTTGTTTTATTTTGTTAAGAAATGATCAGGCTTTTAACATATATAAATTTTTTTTAAAAAATCGAATATTTTAAAGATTTAAGAGTAGTGAGTCCCCTAAACACAGCGTAAGTGAAATTTTCTCGTTCGTCTTTCTGAAAGGATCTAAATAGAACGTTTTACATTATTTTCTTCTGACTAGTCATTTGTCCCTCAGAAATACATAATACGAAAAAATAATAACCATACTGTTTTGTATGGAAATCTTTAGATTCACCATTATATTCTGTTGGTAAAACATAAACGAAATATGTATCCTTAGTTTTTTATTTTACTAAGAAGAAGGTATTTTTGAGCTGGAAATATTATATATAAATAAATAAATAAATATATATATATATATATATATATATATATATATATATATATATATATATATATATATATATATATATATATATATATATATATATATATATATATATATCTTATGTCTCGGGATTTACCTATGTAAGTGAAAAAGACATAAAAGTGGAACTAAAAGTGGACACATGAAAATCGATGGAGTTAAGATTACCGTAGAAAAAGTTTGATGAAAAAATCTCTTCGAAATTATCTGTCGTCAGCATTGACGATATTATCAGTGATTCAAGCATCTTTTCGTGCTTTTTTTTCTTATGACAATTATTTGTAGTTACGATATTTGCCAAGATCTATGAATCTTATATATCCCCAATGTTTAGAAACGATCTTTCGTTTAATAATAATGTCGGTGACTGTTGACTAAAAGATATTATCCTTTATTTCATTTCCTTTGTATTATTTGGGATTTATTCGCCTTTATGTGTTAGTTTTCAATTTCAACTTTTACAGATAATCATACGACATAATCACTAAATATAATTTTAATAACGTTTACTTTATTTCTCTCTCTTTAAAATATTTGACAGATATTTGCATTATATATATATATATATATACTGCTCTCCAAAAGTTAAGGTGTTAGAACATGTTCGAAGCTCACAATTAAAACAAGGGCAGTAGCAATAAAATTCATAGTGTATATGAATGATAGTACGGAACTTTAAAAAAACTTATGCAAAAAAACCTTTATCACCACTTTCATTTTAAAGAATTATCACTTATGTAAGTGTAAGAGAAAATGTGGAAAAATCAAACTTTCCTGGCTGTGTGTGTAAGAATTCTGCATGAATGTTTATTTTCCATTTTCGTTGGCAACTTCGTTGACAGTACCCAGGAGAGTCTACCAATGACTCGGAGAAGTCGTTTAGCCAGTTCATTAGGGTATCGGGCGATAGGATGGATGGAAATGGGATTGTCACAAGCTGATGCTTCTAGACGTCTCAGTGTGTCTCGAATTGTGGTCAAACAACTGCGGAATCAGTTTACATCAGAAGATTCTCTGTCTATAAAACATGTTCCAGACCGACCACAAGTTATAACACCTGCGGGAGACCGCTTTCTACAGGGTGGCTAATAAATACTGTGACAAATATCGAATCATTTAATTACACACAGATGAAATAGAAAATGGAAAATACAACAATATTAAGAACATTATACATGAAAGTTTACCATGACATAATTTTACTCGAATCGACCTCCATCTTTATCGATTACTAAAGATAATCTCTTACGCCACTGTCCTATTGCGGCACGAATCATTTTATGAGGTAATTTGTCCCATTCACTCCGTATGGAAGCTTTGAGGGAGTCCAAACTTCTGTGCTGCTTAGCATTTACTTTAGACTCTAAAATCCCCCAAATGCAATAGTCTAAAGGATTTAGATCTGGTGAAGAAGGTGGCCAATCATCTTGCTTGATAAAATTCGGGCAATTGACATGGAGCCATTCCTGTGTTGTTTTGGATCGGTGCGACGGTGCAGAATCTTGCTGAAATATCCAATTCTTTTTGGGATACAATCTGTTAAAATGTGGTAATAAACGTGTAGCCAATACTTCCTGTTTGTAATATTCAGCATTGATTTTTACCCCTTTATCGATGAATTTGAGAGGCAGTTTTCCATTGTGTGACACTGCAGCCCAAACCATAGCAGAATTCTTGTTCTGAAAACGTTTAACAGTTCGAAGATTTTCAGGTATATCCTTGAAGGTTGCTGAATATACAACATCATTTTTAGCATTATAACTTTGTTCTGCTTCTCATCAAAACAGCTTCTCATCAAAGAAAATTATTTTTTCAACACTTTTGCTACCGTGCCGGTTCAGCAATTTCTTACATCTTTGTAACCTTTTTACTATTTGTGCAGTAGTCAAAACTTGAACTTTTCTTTTGCGATAAGGGCGAAAACCCAGGTCTTCATTTATGATAATATGCATAGTTCTGCGACTGATGTTCTCTTCTGCAGCCATTTTATTTGCAGAACGTTGTGGATTTCTTCATATCTTTTCACGAATTCTTTTGATACGTTCTTTTGTACGAACAGTGCGTGGACGACCGGACCTTGGTCGACCTTTACAGCTATTGGTATCCAATAATCGATTTATAGTCCTATATATAAACGTCCTATTAAAACCAAGGCATTTTAATTGCTTAAATATTTTACCTGCAGAAAATCCGCGATCAAAAAGCTGTTTAACCATTAACCTTTTGACTTCCATCTTTAAAAATATTCTACATGTTTTACTTTAAACAAAAATCGTCTGCGTTTACAAAAAGTTGCCAATCACACAAATAGGTTTGGGTAGGAATCTCTCTCGGGTGTCACATTCATCTGCTTGTTTTCCATAGAGGAACTCTGACTGGCGTAAGATATCGCGACGAGATAATTGATCAATATATCCGCTCACATGCCGCAGCTATTAGCAGCGAATTTATTCCAATGGATGATAATGTAAAACCTCACCGAGCTGTGCTTGTAAAGGATTATGTTGAGGGTCAAGTTTTGGAGCGAATGGGATGGCTATCTCGATCTCCAAACTGGAATCTGAAAGAGAATGTTTGGGACTACCTTGGCAGACACATTGCTGCTTTAAGACCTCCTCGAAGGTCGTTACATGAGCTGGAACAAGGTTTTATCCGTGTCTGGTCTGCGCTTCCCATTGTAGTGTCCGACAACTTAATTGAGTGCATGGAGAGTCGGTGCGACAATGCATTACAGCTAGGGGTTGACATATTTCTTATTAGATGACATTTTTGTTATGTTTCCATGACAAATTTCCGCATAAAACTGTGACGTACAGTATTCTCCAAAAATGGAGTTTTCTGCCACGAGTGCTTTTTTGCTGTAACTCGTGTACAACTCGTGTAAACTGTGTATATTTCTTTGTCGCATGTAATGAAGAACTGTTTAGTGCACATTCCATCCAAATTTCTTGTTTCTTGTTTCATTTTCGAATTAGACATAAAAAGTTGTTATACCTTAACTTTTGGAGGGTAGTGAGTGTATCTCTCTCTCTCTCTCTCTCTCTCTCTATATATATATATATATATATATATATATATATATATATATATATATAAACGCTAAATATATATATATATATGTATATATATATATATATATATATATATATATATATATATATATATATATATATATATATATATATATATATATATATACATAGGCTGTTCGCACATTTTTTAGACGATTTTGGTAAGCGGTAATAAAAAATTGTTTGCTGCAAAAGAAATAATTGCAATTATACTATGTTTTTAAAAGTCCAAATTATCGTCTGTGACTTGAAAGTTTTGTTTTTATTCAAAAAGGCGTTTTTAACAAAGCAGTGGTTCGAAGTCTACATTTATGCTCTTTCCGAAGAGAAATATTCATACTCCATTATCCAAAAACCATGTTAGAGTCATGGTTTTGTGATATCTAAAGCGTCGATAGGTAATATCGTCAACAAGAAAGGAAAAACACGTCAAATTGGAGCCTCAAGTGGGACAAAAATTCCAAACATGTATTCAAGGAAAAAACGGACATCTTCGACTACTGCAAAGGTACGCTGTTTAATGTTAAAAGAAAATCACCCTAGTCAAAGGACAGTTGCAAAATCATTAAAATGCTCGGTGTCCACTGTAAACAAAATGATAAATGTTGATTTAAATCTTAAGAAAGCGAAAAAACGCTAAATATATATATATATATGTGTATATATATATATATATATATATATATATATATATATATATATATATATATATATATATATATATATATATATATATATATATATATATATATATATATATATATATATATATACATATATATATATATATACATTGTTAATCGTCTTCTTCCAAATCATATAGCTGAACGCAGGAAACGCTGCAGAATTCTATATGAGAAACACTTATCCAAAGAAAAATGGAAAACAAGTACATGGTACATTTAAGTACATGGTTCAAAGAATCGATAGAAAGTTTTTCTAAGGGATTCATGATTGTTGCTGGTTTTTCTTATAATGGAAAGTTAAAAATAAAGAGTGTGGAAAAAATGTCAAGATTAACTTCAAATACTATCAGGAACATATTTTATCGCCAATTTTTCTGAATGAAATACCATCGCTTTACCCACAGTGTAATCAATCTGTGAGACTCCATCAGGACAAAGCTAGCAGTCACATATCAAAATCCACTGTAAATTTCCTAAAAGAAATGGAACAAAAAACTGGTATCAAGGCCATACCCTTCACTGATATCCCTACTAAATCTCCCGATGTATCACCTATGGATTTTTGTGCTTTCGTACTTTTAAAATCTGCATTATCGAAACGTCGTCCCAAAACCCTTACAGGACTCTTGAAAGCTGTTCAGGAGGAATGGGATAGAATACCTCATCTGACACTTCAAAAGGCATTATTATCCTGGAAATTGCGGTGTCGAAAGATAGTTCAGAATAAGGGATGTCAAATAGAACATTTAAAATACAAAAATTTTATGTAATTTAGTTTTGTGAATACAATATACATCGTCTAAAAAATGTGTCCAGCCTCTGTATATATATATATACATATATATACTAGCATTATTGCCCGGCGTTGCCCGGGTAGATATATAGATGTTAAATGTTTCATGCATATTGAAGCCTTCGATTGCCTCAATCTTCTGTTTCGATAACTCTTTGTGCTTGTTTTCTTTTTGCATCAGAAGACTTTCCAAACGATGCATGTTTCTTTGGTGGCATTATTAGTTTTTATCCTTTATTTTAATTAAAGATAAACATCCAGATGCATTTATTCCTTTATACTTTTTAAGAGCGTCATCCGTTTAAGAATCCGTTAAAAAATCGTCTGCATCACTTTCCGTGTGAAAAAGAATCATCTGCAGATTTCACAAAGCAAAGCCAGGAAAGTTGTGTTTATCTCGGGAGCCAGGGCAACACCGACTCAAACACACTCACATACACACACACACACACACACACACACACACACACACACACACACACACACACACACACACACACACACACATATATATATATATTGATTGAAGTAGCAAAAAGTGCTAATATCAGGCTTTTAAATGTACGCTCATGAGCCGAACCCGGACGATTCAAATGTCCGGGGTATGTGACGTCACGGACTGTGCGCCGAGGCTTTGTGTTTGAGTCGGTGTTGGCCAGGGCCAAAGGTCATTCCCAATCCTCTTCCTCCCGCGCATTGTAATATGACCCCCCCCGTCACCCCCAAACCAACCACTCTGAACGCAGCTGGTTAGGGAAAAGGGCTATCCACAGGGGGCACGCGCACCTCTTAGAGCCAGAAAGAAACCTTAAAAAATTAATTTAAAAAAAACTAATTGCGCCCCAAATTTCGTTTTTCCTGATTTAAGTTTCTCGGGTTCTAAATATTAACTGTGCCGAATTTGGTCCCGGTGCGTGAAACAGTCTATGATTCTATAGTTGACAAACAAACAGACAAGTCTTTTTTATATATAGAAAGAAGATATATATATATATATATACATATATATATATATATATATATATATATATATATATATATATATATATATATATATGTATATATATGTATATATATATATATATATATATATATATATATATATATATATATATATGTATATATATGTATATGTATATATATGTATATATATATATATATATATATATATATATATATATATATATATATATATATATATATATATATATATATATATATATATATATAGATAGATAGATAGATAGATAGAGAGAGAGAGATATGGGACGAGGAATTTAAATTTTTCTATTCATACACACGACACTCATAGATAAAGATTTTTTCACCATCCGAGTTTGTAAAAATATCGTTATAAAGATTATTTGAACACTTTGAAATTGTGTTTTAAAAATGTCTGAGATTTAAACTTAAGGCGTGCTTTGTTTATTGTATTTCTATTTAACGTCTACTTTTATTTCCATATACTACTTCAGTGTCTGGAAACGTTTAAAAATGTTAAGGATTTATAAAGCTTTACTTACATTTTTTCCCTGTTATAGAATGTGTAAATAATACTGTTTTTCAGGGTACTTTTTGATCAAAGATAAATATTTTTTAGAATGATTACTTTAAATTAAAAAAAATTGGTGACATTTTATCGAAAATAAATTGGGAGAAAAAACTGAAAAACATTTCATAAACATACCCTGTAAGAAATTTAACATACACCATTTATCATAAAGGCATTTAACATAAAAGAATTTAACATAAAGGCTAAACGTGAAAAAAGTCTGTTCCGATATAAATATACGTAACTAGAGATGTAGAATAGGATATGCATATAGAATGCAGTACAAGACATATTGTATATGGCAACAGGATCATCGAAGAAAACTGCTGTTTGTTTTATTTTATTCCAATAGATTTGGTATGTCTTAAGTAAAGACAATAACTATTTATTTGTCCAGAATTTTTGTTCGAGTTCTAAATTTCTGTGCTTATAATACAAACCGCAAAACTGAGTGTCACTGTATAAAATCTCATATACCACTATGAATTATTTTATTATTATACCATATAATAGTGACATTTTCACACCTTTTTCCCTATACAAGGGAAACATCTATCTTTATCCGATAGGCACCTCCAGTCTACCCACAGGTCCAATATCTAGGTTTGTATTTATTATTGTCTACCGAGGATTGAATAGACAGCGAGTACACTGGAGCGTGAATTATTCCCTCGAGAATTAGGCATTTATCTGAAAAGACTTATTGAAATCCCACGTTTGGGAGATCTCTGTCTTTAGTCCATGTCTGCTGGGTACACTAGAGATGCTTGTCACCGTGTAAGTGATTCTCCTTCTTAAGGCACGTTCATGCAGATTTATTGATGTGTCTGTGCTTGTATATGCTTGTGAGTTCAGCCAGTATCGTCAAAATACAAATGTATTCTTGTCTTTTTAGAAGAAAGGGACTTTCTATAAAGAACCACAAAACTGGCATTTATTTTTAAAAAATACGTTCTTCTCAACAAAAAATAGCACCTGGGAGAATCCGAGCATATATTATCTCCAACTACTAACAACCATTTTACTATATAACTCTTTTGCAGTATCTCAATTACGCTGTTTATGTCCTATGGTTATGTCCTGCGTATTCTCAAGCCATGGATCTATGTTCGCAAGGATTATGTTCCCTCAGGATCACATCGTCGATAAGCACGTTGGACGTAAAAATCCTTCTAGAATTTGTCGACAACCAGAAAATATTAGACTAACACTGCTTTTTAAATTATTTTCCCCAGGTCCATGGCTGCTGTATACACTTGAGAAGCCAATTTTTTTGTACATTGCATCCATTTGCAACGCACTTCCCTAGCATGACATCGATAAAAGTTTATAAACATTGCATTCTCTATTGTCTCAAACGTAATACCATACATATATATAAAAGATAGTTTCCACACAATTTGTTTATTTATTCTGTGTTTCTTCTATACAAATCTGGAAGACATATATTTGGAAAATAAAATATTCAAACAACATGCAAGCTTATTTAACATATTTGATTAAGAACTTTCTTAGGGGAAACATAATGCACTTATCTGGCTATTTCAGCTCGTACATAAAAATTTTTGTCTCACAATAACTCTTTGGAAATGGAAGTTAAAAACACTATTTGACGTGCTGAGAATGCTAAAGTGTTTTTACTTCAAGAAGTTTGAATGTTTCATTTTGACATTAACATCCTTGAATATTTTTAAACTTTTCCTGTAAATTAACCGGAACATACAAGTGACTTCTCTCTTGCTTTTACGGTTTATTGCCATAGCAATTAAGAGGCTTAAACATTATGCACCATATTTCAAATTAGGAGAACATTAGTTATAACATTATGGCCAAAAAAATGCTTAGTTGAAAGAGATTTTGATATTGTTCCCGTGTCCGGACGTACACTGCAAAGAAGTAAATATTGAATTAATTCTTGAAATACTTGAAATATAAGAGTCACTTAAAATTAAAAGTAAATACTTCTACATCAATTACAGACGTTTCTCGTTTTAAGCATTTTTATTTAATCAAATTTAATGTTATTATTTTAATCATGTGTTCCGCGCCTTTAGAATTCCTGTGAAATCAATTTTAACAACTATCGCTTGGATAATTTTGCAAGGCTTTTTTTCTAAGGAGAGTAAAAATTAATTATTAGTATGCTTGAATAGTAAGTAAATAAACGATCATCTTGGAACCGTTAAGGCAATAAAATAATCCGCATCTCAACAGAGATATGAAAGTAATTTACGAATAATGATATTTAACGAAGATTATATATTTATATGAATGCAGCATATTCCAGTTCATTTTAAAAAGAATATACGGTGGATGTAATCCCATAAAAGCTTTCATTATGATCGCTATTTTATATTATTTAAATAGCGTGATGATAATTATGTGTTAGAATTATGATAGAGAAATATTAAATTATTTTTAGCTTTACATTTTTATGAATCATTCGATTATGTATTTAACGTATGCATATCATACACTAAGTTTACATTTACGAAAAGTTAATTTTGAATAAATTGCTTGCTGTGAATCACGTATTTCTATATGGTATTCTCTATAGTATATAGAAAGTTAGTGTCGGAAGCTGAAAAGTGACAGATTTTGACACTAGATGGGGGAACGATACGGGTAGAGAGACTATGCGCTTATACGGAAAGCGAGAACAATGTAGGTAAAAAATGTCGCTTTTGATTTGAAGTCGCTGTTCTTTTATAATGTTATACATGTAAACAACATGTTACTACATTCGTTCACCATTAAAACGTGATTAAAAATGCCAGTCTACAGTCTATTTTCTCATGTGTGGGGAGTTTTTTAGCCACTAGTTTGCAACGTTATCTACAATCTTTCGAATAAAGGTAAGCCTAACTTTTCTATATGCATATCCCATTCTATATGAAAAACGATTATTTATATCCGATTCTACAAGCAGTGAACAGTTAGTATAGTATATAGCTTCTATATTAGCGGTTCTCAACCTGGGGAGCATGCCCACTGAGGGGGGCGTAGAAGAATTTAAAGGGAGGCGTGAGTTTAAAAGAAAGTAAAATAAAAAGTAAAACTAACTGTAATTTACTGTACTCAATTTGGCGGTCACAATGTAACCGTAACGTATTTTCGACATACGAATACGAACACGATAACTGACATAATTGTAAAAACACGATAATTGTCGTACGTCTGGACGTTGAAAGTGACCTGATGTGTGCTTTGTCACAGTTACAACCTAATATTCAAAAACGCGTCAAGGACAAACAGTGACAGCCATCTCATTAATGTTGTGAAAGTGACTGGTATTACATGCCAACCTCACCTAGATCATTGATTACCTCAAATATATTTGACCTGTAGTTAATTGTTTGATTTCATATGTTCTAATAATAATAATATGTTCCAAACTAAGATATGTGTAGTAATTAAAATTTGTGTATGAAATTATCTATTCTATATTTTCATTTAATAACCAGCTTCAGTTTCAAATTTCGATTCTACTACTTATATTGACCACATATGGTGGTGGTAGTGGGGGGGGGAGATGAGGCGTGACCTCACATCAGTGTTCAAAGGGGAGGCACAGAGCCTGAAAGGTTGAGAACCCCTGTTCAATATAGTATTCTTTATAGTATTAGCCGTTAATAGAGGAACACCGGTAAACAGCTGCTAAAGCGGGCACTGGGCATAAGCCCGCTTATAGAAAGTGTATATGCCTGAAGCAAAGTCGTGCATGCACGCATTGATAAGTAAAAATTACCTATATTAATTCACGTAGCCATTATCAGTAGTTTTCAAGTGTTAATTTACGTGTTAGTCTAGACGTTAACTATTTAAAGTTATTGTATGTTTTTAATTTCCTTTTCTCGATTTTCGAAAATCCCTTTACGGTACACATTTGGAATGTTCCATACGCAATTTTAACAGTCATATACAAATTAAATTGATAATTTACACTTAACTTGCAACACTACTACATAAATGCTGGTAGACAGCTGATTATAATATAGATATATTTTCTGTAAAATCGTTCATGTAGTATAATTGACTTTCGTATTTCAATTAGTTAAATGTTTTAATTAATCTGAAAAAAAATATTTTTAATACATGTTGTATTTTTAATAAATGGTAAATTTGATTGTAGGGTATAAGTATCTTGGAAATAAACAAAATTCTACGTAGAATTGAAAAAAAAGCGGTAGGAATGCTTTAAAATACGTAAGTATAATATTTTCAAATATTAAAATTTAAAAAATAATAATATCAATATATTCGCACCCGGTTTAGATGAAGGCTACTTCAGCTTATTTCTTGAAGTTCAAATATAACCCACTGAAAATTTTCGAATCAATGTTGAAAGTCAACCGCCGCCATCTTGGCATTATCAATGAGTTTTGGCTTAAATCCTTTTCAATATTTTGCACTCCTGAAGCGCCATCCGCTACACGAGAGATTCAATATAGTGTTTACGTATCGTTTTACTTTCAAAAGACGGAGAGGTTTTTTGTTACATGAATCTGGCTTAAAACATCAACTCCCATCAATTCTCACGAAACAGATAGTCCCGTCCACTAAATTTTCAGTTATACAATTTTCTTCTCTATTCCCTTTTCCATGTGGTTGACATGATTTATTATTCCACTTTATTATTTTTATTTATCTTTATGCTTGATCGAACATGCTATCGCGTGGTTTAAATGGAAATGAAAATATGCGTGCTTGTATTTCAAATATTCAGAAAGCATTTCATATCTCATTTATTTTGAAGCAATAAAAATATTTGTTTAACCTAAGATAGGCTGTGAAAGTGGGCAGGGCATTTCGATGATTAAGAGATCTGTTTGAATAGATCGGAATTTGCATTAATATTAGTTACAAAGATATGATAAAAATTTTTTGCAACTAACGGGGAAAAATTGTCAATAACCTAAAACATAACCCAAGAGTTATTAAAATATATAGCTACAACTTTATAGACTATAACTTCAGAGACTCTGAGATCTTACGCTATTTATTAATTAGTTGTTTATAAATAGAGTATATTAATCTCTGTTGTGGAAGAAATTTTGATTATTCAGGAACGTTTCATAAACACCATGATCTGCATTGTTATTTTAGAAGTTTTAATGTTTCTGCATTTTCTTTCAGTTTCTCTTCGAATCTGTTGCTGTCTCCAGTAAAAAACATTGGGGATATGGATAATCGGTCAGAGATATACTCTCAAACAGTTTGAACCAGAAGTTTTCATTACCTTCTTTAATCTTGAATCTTCCAATTTGTACGGTCCCTTTTTTTTTGAAGGCTCCAATTTTGTACAGTTTTTTTCATATTTATTTCTATTATATACTGTATATCTGTATACAACGCATGCTACGCAAGTTTTTGATGTCGGGGTTAAATCTAGGCTTTGCTAAGATATAAACTGCATAGGTTTATCCAAAAGTATTATTTTTAAGATGACACGTGTTAAAAACAAATTACAAACCTTTTTACAACTCATATGGTTCTTGTCTTTTACTTAAATAAAGCTATATTCTTAAATTTACAAGCATGAAATATATTCCTAGGGTGCCTTAATCGTTTGGCACTTGTCACTATTGAGTAAATCTAAAATTATCGGCACTCACTATCTGAAGATTTATTTTAATGGATGTCCACTTAACTACTACATGATTTGCGAATAATTGTAAATCTGAATTTGGAATATATAATTTTGGAGTACTTACCCAAACTTCCCAACTTTCAGAGACGTGATGGCAATAAAACAAGAAATAATATTTGCTATCGTATTTAACAGGTTTATATCAAATGAACATATAGATAAAGAATAACAATATGAATTTATATGACTATTACAGAAAATTCAGCCGTGAATTAGATTAATGAATATAGTTCGCCGAATGTCCACAATAGAACGAATGAGAATTCCTCTTCTTCTTACGTCATCATCTGTCCTGACATCCCCCCACCCGGCTCCCCACCAGTGAACACGTACTTGAAGCGGAATTCCGAACACTATCCTAAGGCCCGTTGCACACACAGCGTTTTTATCTTAGCGGAAATTTTCCATCGGACGTCGTTCCAACAGTAGACCACAGAAGTCAATTGGAGCTTGCACACACAGCGGAAAATGAAATTTTTCTTCGATGGTAGCTTGTGCAGCTGTAGAGTGCCACTGTGCGCTGGAGGATTCGTTGACGCCAGATTGAACTAGTTATCCATGTGACCCTATGCACGCTTACACACACAGCGGATTCTACCGTCGTAGGGTCATTTGCTAGGGCGTGGTTAGGGGTTTGCTGGGGGGGCGCGCGCTGGTTTTCTTGGAATCGTAAAGGGGAATCGAAAAGGATTGCTCCTCCGATCCCCGCTGGGGGAGGGGGGCGTAGGTGCGACCCCTCTGGTTTTCTTGGACACGTGCAGGATTCGAAAAGGCGGGGTGGGCCTTTTCCCCGGCGACGGAGTTTTTCGCTGTGTGTGTAAGCTCTACTTTTAGAACGACGTCCGATGGAAAATTTCCGTCATTGATAAAAACGCCGTGTGTGTAACGGGCCTAAGTGTGCATTACCACTTTTAAATGCATTTTCACTACTGCATTGTTCAATCCGCACTCACTGAACTCATATGAAAACTCAAAGTCCAATAATTAAAAAAACAAATTATGTGGTACTATAGAAGTGGAGCTCGCAATTGAAGTAGATGTCACAGATGAAGTAGTAATGCTAGTATAAAAAAATTATTCGCTACATACTATTTTTCGTTAACTTATTAAATTTAAGTTGCTTTTAATTTTGTTTATCGATTGTCAATTAGTATACTATAATGATACACCATTTCATTTATTTGAAGTAAAAATTATCTGCCATCATTTTTTCGTAAAATGTAAAATACAGTATACATTTTAAATACAATATATTTTAAAATATTTTATAATTCCAAATTGTAGTGGATTGCAAATAAATTTAAATAACTGAAGTTCAACTTCTCTCTCCCCAGGAACCTAAGTTAAAAAGTTAGTTAAGGTTAAGTTATTGGTTTAGGAAAAGGTTTTTTTTTTCTTATTTCCAACACAGCAGGATAAATGGTCAAATAAGCCTTGTACTTATATATAAAGAGAGAGCGATTTTGTACGTGGAGGGTAATCTTCAGACCCACTGTACCTATTTGAAAAATTCTTTCACTGTTTGAAAGGTACATTATTCCAGATGGACATAGGCTATATATTATGTATATCTGATCAGTAGAAATAAAGTTAGGGGCTTAATCCTAACAATCTCCATTGTTTCCGCTACTGTCTTCTACCGCTTTTTGTTCCGAAGATTTCAACGATCCTTATCGTGGTGCTATCGCGGTGGGCTTCTGTTCTGACACTAGCGGTTCTCCGGCACGCCTTTTACTTTAAAAAATTATTTTAATTATTAACTAACATAAAATTAATTTAAGGTATTATTTAGGTTATTATTAAGGTAAAAAAAGATTTACAATTTATTGGCTATCAACTGGAAATTTATTGGTATAATATTTTGTTCAACCCGGACAAAGTCGGGACGGGCCGATAGTAATTTATAATTAGGAAGTTGCAATAAAGAACTAAATCAAAGAACACCATATGATTTTCTATTTGAACTTTCATCATATGTAGAAGTGTCAGAAATTAGGATAAGTGTTGAATATTTTCTAGTCTAGATCATTTTTTTTAAAAAAGATGCGTCTTCTTTAAAGAATATCATCTTTAATATTATTTTTTCAAAATTTTTATGTAATTTTAAATTGTCCATGTGAGATTAAAAAATATATAAAATTTTCTTCCATTATGTATGAATAATTTAAACGCTGTAAACAGAGGTTTAATGTTGATCCTCCTGTAAAACGCAAATTTACCTTCATTAATCACGTTATATAGAAAACTGATGAATAGAATCCACAATATATAAATCAATATTGTGATAAATAATATTTGTATGATCGCTTTGATAAAATCAAAAGACAATATGCTGTGACATTGATTTCCCTTATAAATAAGATAAATGGTGATAGTCAATAATTCAACGTCTGATTTGAAAAGAAGTTAATACACCTTTTATCATTATGTCTTTATTTAACAATGATGTTTGAAACGATAATGTGTCTCTTTGAAGGCTGGATGTTCATTTAATGCACGATCAGAACTTCTTCCTTAATCATAAATTCAAAAATTCATTACAGACATTCATAAAAAGAAGGAAAATATAATATTCTGATAGCCTGAAATTTGAGTAAAAATATTCAATATTCAGTCATCGAGAAAATGAGAAATCCTTAGCTTTAGTAATATAATCATTAGATTTTTTACAATCATTGCATTTATTAATCATTATGTTATATTCATATTATATTTATCAGATTTTACATTAAAGGAATTGTACTGAAAATTTTAATTGTTTTTTAAGTTAATGTCTTTTATGAAATTTTAACAGATATTTAAAATTCGATGTACCGGAACATTAATTTAGCACAAAGGTATTTATTAGGTGAAATATTTCAAATGTACATTGCTCGGAACGAATCTCTGTTAATTAAAAAACGAATCAAATTAGATATGGTGCCTGAGTAATTGTAGTTCCTATTACTTAATTTAATTCATATTACTTACTTTGTCTTATTGTACATTACCATAAGTCATATTAAGTATTATTTTAACACAGGTATATCACATTGATATGGATTTATCACAATACATTCTAGCCCAACTTCCTGCTAAGTTAGCATCAATGAATGCAATTTTTTATAACTATTTCGATGAAAAGATTACCTATTTCAATTCAAGCTGATTTATTAATCCATTTTCGAACCTGAAATTGAAATTTTTGAGTTACCTCTGCGATACACTTTAAATTGGTTTAGTCTTAATTGATAAGTTAAGATAAGTTAATGTCTTTTATCCAAATTTAACAGATATTCCTAATTCGATGTAACGGAACGTGTAATTTAGTACAAAAATGTGTTTATAAGTTAAAATATTTCATATGTATGTTGTTCGAAACAAATCTGCTATTGAAAAAAAAAATCCTACAATTAGATATGACGCCCGAGGAATTTTAGTTCCTATTACTTTATATGTGAATTGCAATAAGATATATTAATTTTCTTTTAACAAAAATATAGCATAGTAATATGGGTATATCACAATACATTCATGTTGAACTTTCTGCGAAACTAAGAGTGAAGATTATAATTTTTGATAAGTCTTTCGATGTGAAGATTACCTTTTTCCGTTAAAGCAGAGACGTTATTCATTAAACGCTTATCTAATCTGAAATTGAGATTTTCGAGTAACCCCACGATACACTTTAAAGTATTTTAGTCTTAATATGGGATTACGGCTTAATTCCATTATCTTTGTGGGAAAGGTACAAAGCACTAAACGGTTTTAGCCTATCACGGTAGAGAATTACTTTTCCGCTAAGTAGCGTCGCCACATTTTTAAGCCCATGTCCACTAAATAAATTTCGTAAACTTTAAAGGTATACAATTTTTAAATCTTTTATTCAAAGTTTGATAATTATATTTCAAAATCGCAGTTTATATGGAAATTGCTTTTAAATTATGCAGAAACATTAATTTCTATTAGATTGCATGTTATAACTTTTTTCGCATAGTATTAGGTGGAAAATCAAGGTATTCTAAATGGGTAAATTAGGCTTGCTGAAAATACCAATTTCACAACCCCATCACTATATTCTTTAACGTTATGCAAAGTTTTGTTTTGTTTTTCTGTAAGTGTAATGCCGTTATTTTAAAATAAAAGCGATAATGCTTTGTGTTGCATTAAGGTAATACATTAAATTACCTCATATTAGAATCAGTCTAACAATATCAATTTCGTTTCTTGTTTAATACAGTTATACTAGTTTCTCATTAGCTATAAGTTACTTACTTTACTGAAGAGACTTCTAATGTGATATTCTGAAATGTGATATCTTATTTAATCTACTTTTGAGACAACAAAATTTTAGAAATTATTAGTTGTGGATATTTGATAGTGTATTATGTGGTAATGAAAATGAAAAATATAAATCGTCTTTCATTTCAGACAATCAGCCGACGGTGTAAAATAATACGTTAAAGTTAAGAACACATATTATTACGGAAAATGTACTATCTGTTTAAAATATAATGCACTCAAGTTTCGTTTCATTACATTTTAAACTATTTTTTAACCCATGCATTTACTCAACATTAATCTGAAAGCACTTATGTAATAAATAAATAAATAACAATAATACTTGGAACATTTTATCTCATTCTTTCTACGAAAAGATTTAGGTGTATGTTTGCATTTAAGAAATATTATATAATTTATTAATTAATATATATATATATATATATATATATATATATATATATATATATATACCCAACAAACACAAGACTGACGGCAACTTGACGGGCCGGTTCTGGAGGCGCCGGTAGAACGATAGGCTCGGGGAAAATGATCCGTACCGTTGCCGGGTGATTTACGAATCTCCGACGTGGAATCCCGTAGTGTGTACCCGTTTGAGGGCCCCCGTTTGAGTCAAAATGAAAGAAAGCAAATTTAACTTTTACGCGACTTATTTTTACAGAGGCTCTGACAAATTATATTTATTAATCACTCATTATTGAGGCGAGAAAGGAAAAGGGAAAACATTATAAAATTGAAAAACAAGTACAATTCCGTAAACACCCGATTCGTCTGAGCGGCGGATGGCTAAACGATATTTATTGCTGTGGAACATAACCTTCAACTATGTGTATACAATAACGCGCACGCTGGCTCTCGACCCATGTTTATAGTAGGAATGACCTACTTTACTCCGTATTTTACTAGATTTAAAACTGCGTGTGAGAAACACATACTTAAAAGAACGATCTGCAAAGAACGATCTTGGCTAGTTTAAAAAGAATAAAAATAATGTTAAATTTCTGAACAAAAGTATGATTAAATTTACGTTTCTAATTGATTTAGCTAACCCTTTTTAGTATCAACATATTTCAAAACATTAATTATAATTTTACATACATAACTTACACACTTTCATAAAATTTTATCATTATAACTTTTACTTAAGGATAATCAATTAATCATAAAAACAGATATGTGAAAAGTTATGCAATTTTATGGACAATTCGTCTTACCTTTAAGAGCCCCAATTTAAATATTTATTTTTTATTTATTTATTTTAATAATATTTTTCTTCGGCATAACATTTAATTTTATGGAAATATGCCACCAATGGTTACATAACTTCAAATCCAAACGTTCGTAGGGGAAGGAGTGGGAAAAAGTCTGATCCGGAAGAAGCTGTTGACGCAGGAGCAAACATTTTTCTTCTGGTTGCAGCACAACAAGGGCAATGATGAACACGAATCGTATCGCGAAAAGCACATTGCACAACATAATTTAGTAGCAGAATTTCACGGATGGAGTAATTAAAAAAAAAACTGCGGCGTTGTGGGCAGGTGAAGAAAACGGAACAATTTTATGCTGTAATAAGTGACACATAGAAAAAAGGACAGCCGCGTAAACAGTGACTTGAGCACTCATATTGAAAAAAGGATGATCCGTTGAGGTGAAAACGTAGACATCGCATAAATTTGTTGTACGTAATATTACCATTTGAAGATTCTAAAAAAGCTTTTGAAATTATTGTATAACACTTGAAATCCAGCGGGGTTAACACAAATAACATCATGAAGAAACTCCACAGATTTTCAGGACTGGAGCGCATGACGTTGCACAACTATCCTTTCATTTTTTAGGATAGACACTTAAAATTTTCTTTTATGGAAGGTATAATACGTTGCATACGTAACATTTTCTTCGTAACACAATTATAATTAATCATTCGAAAATCGTAGGGCACCCCGGACAACAATAACATCCTGCCGGCTATTAATTCTGTAATGAAATAAGATCAGATTACAGAAATATTAGAAAAAGAAATTTATTTCCGAGTGGCTAAGCAGACGTCTTATCTAATGGAAAGCCAACACCCGAGTGATTCCCGGGGTTTGCGTATAGAGGTATCTGCGGTTGAAGAATTTGCTGACCAAAGATGTTTCTTGCAAGCTGCATCAGTTGTGCAGGACGATTGCCTTATTTGGGCATAGAAAAGTGTGGCTTGCCCAGGGATTGCTGACGCTATGAAACATATTCCTGGGTTCTTGAAAACAGAATTTGGTAATGCCATCTTAAGCATGGGAAGGAAAGAAAATTTACAGGGGTCAGATTAAATTTTATATCTTTCATATATATATATATATATATATATATATATATATATATATATATATATATATATATATATACTAGCTGTATTGCCCGGCGTTGCCCGGGTAGATATATAGATATAAATTTTTTCATGCATTCCATCAAAAAAATATTGGGCTGCACCCCCCCTCCCCCCCCGCTCTTCATGTTCATATGGCCAGACAGAATGCGCTTAGCGCGTTTCTACTGAAATGATATACCCAGTATTTTTTTGATGGAAAGCGTGAAAAATTTTATATCTATATATCTGCCCGGGAAATCATTCTTTAAAAATAATTTCATTAATTTTCTTATGCCTTAATATAACAAATGGATTAATAGTTCGGTATGGAAGTTATATGTCTTTATGTTTCTCTGTTTAAAGAGCTTTTCCTCCCACTGCTTAAAAAAACCCCAAAACCCCCAAAGATTTATCATATATATGATTTCACGGAATAAGTAATTCAAATACATATCGTATGTTAATTCTGTTTCGCGAACTTAGGGCAAAACCTATAGAACTCTTAAACTTCTTTCCATTTTATGATCCTCAAACAATTAATATATTTAGATCAACAGAAGGCTTCCAAAAACTGGCCATGGAACAAACTTAATTTTTCTTTTTTTTCCCTTTTTCCCCAAATTTTATTAAGATCTATTAGTTTGAACGCCATTTTCTAAAATTGTCTAAAGCAGCGGCTCTCATGACTCCACTAAGAAAAACAAAATAAACACTTCCCCCCCCCCGTCTCCCCCAAACCAACTCTCAAACAACCCCCGATCACCCCAGTTTTAATAAGAGCCTTACCTTGAAGGTGAAAACAGCCAATGAAAATGGTGATGCAAAAAAGCCGACGAGCACACATTCAGATAAAAAATACTGCTTCTTTGTATGCGCTTGCAAACACTCGACTGACTCACCGATTACGAATGATTCAATAGACTAATGTTTTATGCTCCAGTCACCAGGCGGCAGTACTTGATACGTCCAGTAAGCTGGGGTCTCATATTAGGCAAGTTCTGATATTCGGCATACATACCCAATGGGTGTCTACCTTTAGAAGATTTGAGAGCAAATTTAAGTAACACATCTATGTGGTATATAAAACAGTTCCGTGTCTGACTGACAGATAGCGCACACACCAAACAGCTGGACCTAAAGGGCTGAAATTTTGCATGACAATTCTTCTTATAGTGTAAGGGTGCACTAAGAAACATTTTTGAAAAATTCTTAGATTTGTTTAAAATTAAATTAAGCTGTTTTTTTAACTCTTTTGAAGTTTGTATTTAAAATAATCATCAGAGGGTTATAAAATTTATACCACAAGAAAGATGATAACAAATTTTTTAAAATGAAATCTTTTTCGAATCTTTACCTCCATTTTCTGATTTTTGGTGGATTTTTAAAGATTAAATTTTAGAATTCAATTTATTAAATGTTGATCACGTGGTTTCTTTTCTCTTTGTGATACTTTAAATTAATTTTGCGTCACGTCCATAACAACAAAATCAATTGAAAAAATAATTACAAAAATACGGTAAAAGCTAAAATTTAACCAGTAGACTAATTGAGATGGAAAATTTTTCAAGAATTTAATTCAAACTAGTATGTTTTATGGATATTAAACATACAAATTAATTGCATACATTGACCGTTGTATTTAATTTGAATATTATGTTCTACATTATTTTGTCTATAAAAATATTCGTTACGGTATTTTTTATATATTTATATATATTTTTTGGCCTGAATTGCATACATTGACGGTTCTATTTAATTTGAATGTACTCCGTAGTGAAGCACGGTATGGTAATGTGGCCCATAGCGATCAAGAACCAACTTCGTGAAACAAATTAAAGCACGAAACGGAATAATTCGAGAAGGAAACTCGTTTACAAATGTACAAAAGGTTTTATTAAACCTTAATATATTTACAAAACATAATTTATTACAAGAATTTCCCTGGCTAACACAAGCCAAATATCCTTATCCACGGTCTCTGTTCAGAGCAAACCCGTGCAATCTCTCAAGAGATTAATAGGCTTTCCGCCGTCACAGACCCGGCGCACTCCAGCGCTGTCGGTCTCACAAGTCGATTAGCTAAAAAGTCCCCCAGACAAAGAAGGGGAGTCCTTTTATCCTTTTTTTCCAATTTTCTAGAAGAATCCAGAAGGCTCCAGAAATTGCTGGAATCTTCTTTACTTCCGGGCCGATGGGGGTCACTTCCGCTCGTGCCGACCCTTTCAAGGAAACCTGAAATCCATTTGGGCCCGGGACATACTTCATTGTTATCTCAATGGATGCCGCCGCTGATCGGCAACATATGTGCTGACTGCGGGAAGAAGAAAAGAAAGGTTATTTGGCGACTTTTGAACATTAGCGTTTCTTTTGATGTGCCTACAACACATGTGGAAAACTCATCAATTCCACAAGAGGAGTGTCGATGTCCACGATGTGACAGCTCCTCCCCCCATCAAGTCTTTTTATATTTTAAAAAGACTAAAGTCACAGGTGTACGTCCAAACGAGGTAATCCTTCGGAGATGTCTTTCACACAATGGCTTATTTGAGCCCTATCTTAATGGCTTAATACCAGACCTACCGCGCACTCGAAACTCTAACACCAACCCCTTCTTAGTACTCAGTTCGAGAACCTACCAGTCAAACCTTCGTCTCTACACATTATGTTGACACATCAGAAAAATTTTATAGCGGTTACAAAAAGAATAAACACAATTATACACTGAAATAACTTCTACTCACAACTTCTTAAAACATGAGATTAAAACACCGCTACCATACTTATATAAAAACATATAGTCACTTTACACTTATTGACATGCTAAAAATTCCAATCATTTTACACATAATCAGTTTACAACTTAGCACCTTTAACAATAGTACTTAAAACTTCACCCTAAAAATTCAACACAGTGATAACTTACAACCTGCTCGTCAAACGACTCACAGTTTTCTTAAATTTTTCCATTTAGTCGTTGGTTCACAACTGACTCAACCACTAGAATTTACACAATTCATTTGGACTTTCCTTTGTCCGTTCAACCTGAACCAAACATGACAATAGGCAAAACCGCCTCACTTTCCATTCACGGAACAGAAAAAATCATACTATTAGACCTAACATACTAACAAATAAAAAAAAACCTTAACTAATCTTCACTGTGAAACGCAATACAAATCTTTAAATAATTTCCATAATCAAATAATCAAAACTAATTGGTCCACTTACTTATGGATGCACAAACAAATTAAAAATTAATTCCTAAGATTTCATCACAATGGATTAATTTCTCCATTCTTAGGTTACGAATTTACCATTATAACTAACGTAATACACCTCATTACAATACAGTGCATTCATTTTTTTAACTAGGTATTCACACTCACAACCAATTTAATACATTCCATCACTATAATTTAATAACCTTAATTTTCTAAGCCATGCAATTACAACCATAACAAATTTAATACATTTCATCAACATAATTTAATAACCTTAATTTTCTAAATTATGCAATTACAACAAGACCAAATTTAATACATTTCATCAACAGGTTATTAAAATACATTCCTTAAGTTAAGTAAATACCCTCAAAATCTCATCAGAGAATTTAGATTTTCAGACAATTTTATTCCTTTAATTTTGGAATTAATCCTCCTCGAAACATTTCGCTTACGCTGTATTTTCATGGAAACCCTTTCATTCGGCCTCCTAAAATCAACCTGCCTAATAATCTTTGCCCTCACAAAAATTTTCAATTTTCGGTTTTGTCTCAGTCTTCCGAAATTTCTAGGTTGCCTTCCTGAGTATTTCTTACCCATTTTTATTTTGAATTTAACGGGATACTTTCTTCCCCTAAATTTCCTCTTAAATGTTTTCCCTTTTGGTGCCTGATAATCCGAAATTCCATTCATTTTAACCAGACCAAACTGCCAGATTTTTTTCCATTTTATAGGAGTTAGCGAAAACTGACCAAAATTTAAATTTCTCCTACTACCAGGGACCATTAATCGGTTTTGCAATTTTCCCGGAGGCACAACCCATTTCTTTCCTAGGGCCCTACGTCGCGTCCGTCTCCTCATCCAAATTCCCCATTCTCCGTAATCCAATAGGTACCTCCGTAAAACAATAGGATAATTTCGCAGTTTATCCCTTCCGCAGCTATTCTCCGCAAACTTTAAATTTCTCCCACTACAAGGGCTCACCATTCGGCTCCGTAACCTTCCCGGTGTACCCGTGAGTCGTTTCGGACTCCTCAGTAGAAATCCCTTTTTTCCAGAGTACCTATTCTTTAAGGCACGAGTCGGGAAACCCTTCTCTTTACTGCTTTCAATTTTCCCTCGAAATTTGCACGGAACGCCTCCTACAGATAAGAAAGTCTTATCTCTGGACTCAACATAATGGTCGTTGATATTTACCTCACTCGCGTCCCCTGTCTCCGCATAATAGCCCGTGGTCATTATCTGAACCTCGTTTTCCCCCTTCTCTGGACACAACCATCCAGTTTTCCCCTCTTGCAAATGAGCGAGCGAAAATCTTTCTATGCTCTGGGGCAAAGTGGATCTTGAACTATTAAGGTTTCCGGTTTCGGAGTTACTCTCAGGCAAACTAACTGCAAGGTCCCCTTTGTTGTCGCAAACGGAAAAGTTCACCCTTTCGAAATTCCCAGCTTTCCTTGTCAATTCTCTACTTTCTCTGTAGGAATTTACAGCCTGTAATTTTTCTCTCAGGTACTCCAGTTCCTTCGCTTTGATAATTCTAATTGATGGATATAAACTATAATTCGCTTCGCAATTGAGATCATATTCTAACTTCTCAAGCATTCCTTTATCGTGTCTCACAAAGAATTCTTTATTCGACTCGAAAACCTCGAAAATATTATCAATTAAGGCTTTCTGACTAGCGTCTAGACGATCTCTCCATCTTATCCATTCTAATTCCTGAGCCCTATCCATCTGCTTAAACTCCTCTTCCCTTCTAGCCTTTTCCAGTTTATCCTCCTGTTCTAATTTAGCCTCTTCCAAAATGCATTCTAAACACGCTCTAACTGTGCCCTCGGCGCAATTTGGCTCTTCCACAATGCTCTTAATAATCTGCCACTTTCCTTCTGATTCTGATACATTTAGGGCGAGATCATCTGCCAATGTCAGCAGGATATCTTTGGTTTGTCTACCCAGATAAGCTTCCATTTTTTAAAACTAAAATATTAAACACTCTTTTCACAGAAAACACAATTTCTAAACAGATACAATGATATCAGCACACAAAGAGTACACTCTGTATTATATCACATTTCCAAAAAGATATTAACATACAAAGAAAATACACTCCGTATTAACTTTAAACCAAACTTAATATTAATGTACAAAACAAAATATTAAATTTCAAGTTAAAATCTCAAGTACCCTGAGCCAACTGCTCAAATTTAAAACAGATATTAATATAATAATACACCTTGTATTATAATAGTCCCCATTTTTTTGTATTAACCTAACCGGTCACCCCTAGTACCGTAACACAATTTTCCCGGTCTAGAATACACTAGCTACAGATATACAATATCCTAGCACTTTAAAAATTTAGGCATATATCACCTTCTACCAATACGTCTAAAATATAGCACCAAAATCACACTATAACGTATGTCACACTAGAACCTGTATCACACTAGAACATATATCACACTAGAACATATATCACACTAGAACATGTATCCCTCTAGAACATATATCACACTAGAAAATATATTACACTAGAACATGTATCCCTCTAGAACATATATCACACTAGAACATATATCACACTAGAACATGTATCCCTCTAGAACATATATCACACTAGAACATACATTACACTAGAACATGTATCCCTCTAGAACATATATCACACTAGAACATATATTACACTAGAACAAGTATCCCTCTAGAACATATATCATACTAGAACATATATTACACTAGAACATGTATCCCTCTAGAACATATATCATTCTATCAAACGTTTTAAAATATTTATAACATATATCACCATATACACCTATAAATATTTTTATAGCACAATTCAAACAACGTCTCCCAAACTGAGTACCGTTTTTCTCCTTCTGCACAAACGTGCTGTGAGATTCCGTATGGATTACTCACGCATACCTTGATTACCACTAATCAAAATTCTATCTTCCCCTAAGGGATTTTTAGTTTTCCCAAACTAATTTTTTATTTCACGCGCCTGGCTACTTAAACTCAGACCTCTCTAAAAAGATTTTCGAATGGACTCACCTTCTTATTCGTTGCATCCAGCTCGACCCGCTGATTGACTTTCTCTCCAAGGTGTCCTCTTTTTAGGCTGCTCGGTCTTGCTTCTATCCTAGTCTCCGTGCTGCTCCCCGATCATTGAAGACTCCACTTCTCGATCCTCTGGAACTGCAGACGCACCGTCCTTCGTGGACTCTTATTCCGATTTACTCCGGAATAATCACACCGGAACTGCCACCAGCTATGGTAATGTGGCCCATAGCGATCAATAACCAACTTCGTGAAACAAGTTAAAGCATGAAACGGAATAATTCGAGAAGGAAACTCGTTTACAAATGTACAAAAGGTTTTATTAAACCTTAATATATTTACAAAACATAATCGGTCTCACAAGTCGGTCTCACTGTCGGTCTCACAAGTCGATCAGCTAAAAAGTCCCCCAGACAAAGAAGGGGAGTCCTTTTATCCTTTTTTTTCCAATTTTCTAGAAGAATCCAGAAGGCTCCACAAATTGCTGGAATCTTCTTTACTTCCGGGCCGATGGGGGTCACTTCCGCTCGTGCCGACCCTTTCAAGGAAACCTGAAATCCATTTGGGCCCGGGACATACTTCATTGTTATCTCAATGTATGCCGCCGCTGATCGGCAACATATGTGCTGACTGCGGGAAGAAGAAAAGAAAGGTTATTTGGTGACTTTTGAACATTAGCGTTTCTTTTGATGTGCCTACAACACATGTGGAAAACTCATCAATTCCACAAGAGGAGTGTCGATGTCCACGATGTGACAACGGGTATTCACCTGGTATTTAATAAATGACTCATATCGAATCCTGGCACGCGCTACTAAAATACCTCTTCGTGTCGTCCCTTCCTAGGGAGCAATGCTGGTCCGCCTATATGGTGCTCCCATAATCAAATGGTGAGCAAAAACTGCGATGTATAACAACAGGCGAATGTCTATCCGACAAAGTGCCTCCGCATCAGTAAAAAAAGTAATGACTCTTACAGTTATCTGATCCAATTTAATGTTATAAAATAAAAGGTTAAAGATGATGTTTGACCTCAATAAAATTTTAAAATTCGTACTGTACAAGGAATTAATGACAATATTCTATAATACATATGATAGTGCCAGAAAATTCTGATTTCATGTTATAAAATGTTTGCTATAAACTTGATATGAAGCCATTTATGTTTTGTTTTTTACTAATATAAGACATAAGAAATGTATTATTTTTCTTTCAAAGAAGCAGGATTTCCATACATATCTTTATTTAATAAGTTTTAACGAGTACACTCAAATAGCATTTTTCTTGATTCAATCTTTTACAATAATTACATAAGATATGGCTGTTTGGAAAGTACTTTATGAGAACTTTAATATCTTCTGCACAATATTTGATTCGAAATACACGTGAGAGAAATGGTTTATGTATCGTCTGAATTATAAATCTTTTGAAATTCTTTTGATTTAGTTCCATAGATAGTACATAAATTTATGAATATATATATATATATATATATATATATATATATATATATATATATATATATATATATATATATATATATATATATATATATATATATATATATATATATATATATATATATATATATGTGTGTGTGTGTGTGTGTGTGTGTGTGTGTGTGTGTTAGTGTTAGGGAGCGCACTCGCATTTCGAATTTGGTGTTAACGGATTTGGCACTGCGCGCTGTTTGGCCACAAGGGACCGCGCCAAAACTGGTTTTCGAGCAGATCTTGACTCGCACGAAAAGAACGGATGTCGCAGCAGCCGAAAGGCGGTTGAGCGCACATCAGCGGACACAAAACATAAAGAACCCCCTGTGAGTACGCTTATCCCTCAACAAATATCTCTTTCTCCAACTTTGTAAAACATTGTCACATCGAAGTTTTTTAATTGATATATCTTATGACCCATTGTAATTAAATAAAGTGCTGTCATTTATATATATCTGATGCTTCGCCTGCCTTATTTAGCACGTGGCTTGAACCGAAATCTATTTTCAACTATACGATAAAAGATTGACAATTAGGATAATTTGATAATTATTTACAAGTTCAGGAGGAGTTGTATCACATATATATATATATATATATATATATATATATATATATATATATATATATATATATATACTATATATCAGACATTTGAATAAATAATTATTTATTATAGCAAGAGAATCAACAAATATTTATATTTACTTTCGTTTAAAAGAAATTAAACAGAGACTATCTTCATACTGTTCTCTATTAAATGCAATAAAATTTTATGTGCACTTTCTAAAGGTAATGTTATTATTGTAAGGATATATTTTATTGGAATATTTACATATTTATATAATATTAGACACATTATACTATTAGAGTATTTACATATTTACAAAGAATATTTACACAGTATATACATGTTTGAAAAATGATCTGCGCAAAAAAACTGAGATAATTAAAAATATAAATACTAGATGTTTCAAAAATAAATAAAATTTGTACAAGTATGTACATATTTGATTGTTTTATTGTGAATAAACGGTACTTACCGTTCATATTAACTCAAAAAAATCGGAAAAAGGATCAGCAAGTAATGGAGAAACTACATTATTCATGAACGTTTCGCATTTTCAGATGAAACTACAAAAATGTTTTACACAAAATATTTTCTTTTTTTAAGTACACTAAAGGGTTTGAAAAATTGTTGTTATTTTTTTAAATTTCTCAAATGACTGCTTTTAGTAACATGTTTTACACATTATCTAAATTGCCCGCTCAGCAGCTAAAATGAAAGTTCATGAAATGTTTCCATTTCCTATTGTCTTGGGTGGTGTGCTGTGCTGTGCTTCAGCTAATGTAATGAAATTCTCTACTAATGGTTGAAAATACCTTTGCGTGACACGTATATCGGGAAAATAAAAATGAAATATTTGTAACAATAATCAATGCTACGAAAGATTTTAACTTGCGGCACTCCTCCCGTAGAATAAATGTAAAAGAGGTTTAATCAATGTTAAAAGCATTTTACATTCATGGAGAATGTCTGAGTGCTGTATGGATACAGCTTCCTGCGTTACTTAGGTTGTCTGGGGTTCCACGGGAAAGCATATATTTTGAATATAAGTAACAAGTTATTTTCCTAAAATAACTGTTGTTGGTGACGACAAGTAATGTTATTTGTAGAGAAAAAAAATCACCAACCAAATGACAAATCCTATCGATTAAGTTTATTAAATGCACACACATGTATGAGAGATACAGCTGTTACAAATAAACAAGCCATGATCAAATTCGTAAACATAGTATATACAGATTGTTCATGATGCCCATCACAACATTTGAATTACTTGAATTAAAATTCCACAGAAAAGAAGTTACGAGAGCTCTGTTAACTGACGACTACATTTACTATTTACAGATCTTTTCAGATTAACTCATGATACACGTAAAAAAACAACAAGATCTCGTAAAAGAGCGTCCTCTAGCGATCACAAGAAACCACCGTAACACAGGTGGTTATCAAAATAATGGAAACACCAAGGAATTACAGGAAATCTGTCTTTAAGAAGTCATAGGGCCATCTTTAGCATCTAATCCCTAAAGAGTTTTTAATTTATTCATTTGGTAGAAACATGGATTTGTATTCTTAGTGAAGAGTCAGGCGTGACACTTAATATTCCTTAATTAAAATAAAGAATTTTTTCAGTCACGCTACTATCGTTTACAAATAAATAATATTTTTCTTGAGGTAGAATATTACATCATATTCAGCTGGTAGAAACCAAGAATTAAAACTCTATTTCCACTAGTGAGATAAGTAAATTCTATCTCACTTTTGATTGCATAAGCATTGTCAGTTCATGGGCACAAACAGCACTCACGGTTGTAATGGAAGTCTCTCCTACGTAACTTAGCAGTGTCCTACAGTTAGCCATTTTTCAGTCATGCATTTTTTCCCTTCTTAGAAATTTCTTCGTGGACATTTTCATCGATATTTCGTATCCTTTCCACCAGACTTTTAAGGGTATCTCTATTTTTTCAATATAAAAAAAACCATAAAGTTTTGCTTTGGAATACAAATATAGTGCACAATTTTGTTAAAATCCAACGATAACTGAGAAAAGTACTATAGGTAATACGAACTGTTACGGAAATCGTACTTTTGTAGGAAATATAAGTAAGAAATCGCACCATATGAATCAAGAATCCTACCTGATTAATTATAGTTTATTTGAAATTTAACAAGCTCTTTATCCAGTGATCATTAACTTGAATGAACCATAAATATTGCGCAATCTGTTTTAAAGATGAACCCAATCGGTTTGAATCCGCGCCTATTTAATGGGATAATGGACCTGTACCCTAGTATTTTTTTATTTTGAATTTTTAACTTTATATTCAAAAAGAGAATAATTACTATTATTTTTACTATATTGAAGACACGGAGAATTCAAAATTAAGTGTTGTGGAGCTGAATAAAGCGCAATTTTCAATTTTTTTTTAACAAATTCTTGCATTTTTCAAAATGCCGCATACACTTTCCATATAATTTGAAAACTTTAAGTTTTTTAATATGCATTTACCATATAAATATTAACATGACTGTACATTGAATTTTTTTTAAATGAATCAGAAACGAGAAATATATATATAAATGGGGTGCTACCTTTAGATTAGATTAACCAGTCGTTTGATGTAACAATCTGGCACCTCACTATTAGCACAGGACTCAGGAGTACCCACAATTAGCCTCTCACTAATCATAATGACAATTATTTATTCAGGTTACGGCACAATTTACATATGTTATACAATATTTAACCTCTCAGAGTGATGATAATACAACGGTACTGCCAAGTACTAACGATCTTGGACTTTCCGAAGCCACTCAGATATCCGCCACGTGGGGAAGTTTCTACCATAGTAGGCCAACCGTCCCTCCACCGTTGGCCGTTCACTAAAACCACAGCTCTCCCGGGACCTTTTCCCGCACTCAAAGAGCTCGTTCAATCCTGATCTCGATGCTCCAGAGTTTCTTCACATACTACTCAGAACTTGTTTTCCTGCTTCTCCTGGAGCTCTCGTTCTCTCTCTGCCGGTCAAACGAGTTACGCTGGCAGCAAGGATCGCTCGAAGTAGTGGCATTCTGAATCCTATGCATATATATATATATATATATATATATATATATATATATATATATATATATATATGTGTGTGTGTGTGTGTGTGTGTGTGTTTGTTTATATATATATTTTATTTTATTTTTTCTGGCACAATATTGCCCCTGTCGGTTGGGCGAGTTTACTAAGAGCGAGTTAACGGTAGGCTACTCGTTTTTCTCCTTTATAGTTGCCATGGATTCAGTCGTATCGCATTCACACACCTCCTACTTTGAAACAGGAACAGTCCCAGTAAATTTTGACTTATTTTTTTATAAAAAAATATTTTTCTAAAAAATTAACAAATTCCATCAAATCCAAAATTTGCCTTTTTTTACCATACAGAAAACATAGGCTTCCCCACTTTCCTCAAATTTGCTGCGTATTTGACCCAGTTAGTACCTCCCTTGATATGAAACGGCCACGAATTCATTTACTCTGAAATCTGCCGTGGTTGCAGTGACACCTTCAGAAACTGCATGCTCTGTATTTGATTCCTCTTCGTCCTCTTGAGAATGATCGCGATCTTTTCGTCTTGGTGGACTGCCCAGGTGGGTAGCACCCTCCTTGTCGTCAGTATTACCCAATTCTATTAGCAGAGAGCCCATGTTACTTGATTTTTAAAACATGTTAAGTTGTTAAAACATTGTTAATACAGATAGTTAAAGTTTCTTAAAAAAAAATAAATAGAGGAATTATTGGAATAATTCTAGCCAATCTAATAGTTAGAGTCGTGTCAATAAGTTCTTAGTTTACAAAAGAAAAGTGATTACAGTACACAAAATAACAAAAAAAGTGTGGCACAATTACACCGCATCAAGTGAACTTATTTTAATGATAATGTCATAACATGACAACCAAAAAATTAACAGTAATGAAACTCCACAGATAAGACTTCAGGTAGTAGATGAATAAAAATATATTACTTATGAGTGTATAAGAAATATATTTTTATTTCTCATGCACTGATAAGTACTAATTATTCATGCCACGAGAACCAACACTTCTCACAGGTTGCAACAAAGTAATAAAATAGTGAATTGTTAAAAAGAATCACGGGAGTCACAAAGATTGTATCAGAGGAGCGTGATAACACTTGTTGATTTGTACAAACATACTGCTTCCCCCTTGGTAAACGGGAAAACTAATAGCTTTAATAGCAAACCAGCAGAGAGCACTGATTTACTGAATTCCGTATTGGCACAATCTCACATCTTTCTTAAGGTGCCGTAACTTTCACATCTAAGCTGGGATTGAAACCCGACCAGCTTTGTTATAGCTCGCTAAGCTAAACATTAAGTGCTGGTCGCAAATAAATAAATAAATAAATTTACAACACGCAAAAAATATCGCTTAATTAAAAATCCTTTTTACTCTTTTAATTTATATGTGTTTATGTTATACAACTACTTTAAGAACGTACATCTTAGCAACAAAAACTTTTTTTTCTAATACTGCATACATATATTACATTTTATTCTGGCGTTGAGAAGAGATATATTTATCTCCAGTTTAATAAATACTTTGCTTTGAAAATAAAAGTTGCCTCAAATTTATCAAGGAAAAATAACAGTGGAAAAGTGGCGAATAAAATTCAAGATGTTGAGAAACGGATGAAAATGAGGTAAGACAGCTGGGGGAAAAAGATTAGACAAAACCCCAGTTCCCTAATTGTTTTCATCGGACATTTTTCGAAAAGAGACGTACAGATTAAGAAAAGTAGGATTTGAAAAAGGATTTGCTCGCCCTCAAACATTCGCAATAAAGGAGGACGTCTTGTAAACGGTAGGAAAAAAAGTTTTCTTTTGCGAAACGGGGAGACGATGGATAAGAAAAAAAAAGTTTCAATAACGACAAACTTCTATAACTTTGCAAAACTTTGCACTTATAATTGTTTCGAAAAACATGTTCATGTAGATTTTGATAAAAATTGTATGAAGAAAAATTTCTTAAGAAAAAAAGGTCGTATGTATTAATTGCAAGTACATATTTATAAAAATGTGTGTAGCTGTACACAGACTAAAAATACTAATTATAAAATTAAAATTAAAATTTATGTTTTAATAAATGAAACATATTTAATGCATAATACATAATCAATGAACAAATGTATTTTTCCTTCATTTTTCCATATCTGTTCATTTCATATCTTTGTTATTTTCAGGTAAGATTTTGATATTATGAGATTTTAGTTTTATAAAATTAACTTTACCAATGAACGTTAAATATTTCAAACTATGCAATTATAAATCTCTCTAATTACTACTAATACATCATTAATCTCTCTAATTATTAATAGTACATAATTAATCTCTCAAAATATACTTAAAATCATATTTTCCAAAAATAGTTATTAACACGCTTTAGTATTCATAAATTGACATGCATTTAAATTCTCAGATATAAGTTGAAAAATTTTATGGTGTTACAAAAACCGTACGTGATCAACTGTATAAACCTTTTTTTCTAATAAATCAACTTTAAATAACACCAAATAATTAGACAGGATATAGCTATCAATATAAGATTTAAAATCGTCCTCTAATTAGAACTTCAATTTGATTACAAATGCGATAAAAGATGGCTTATACAAGAAAGACATTAAACTTTCTAGTAGAAATAGGGAAAGAGCAGAAGTTTCGTGAGCTGAAGGCAAAAACAAAAAATATGAAATGAAAGAAATCGGTTTATCAGAAGAGCAAGAATGATAAATTTATGGCAGGAAGCCCACTCAGTGGGTTTGTTTATGTCTGGGAGAACAACGGTCATGTTTCTAGTGGGTTAATTAGATAGGGACCTACGGTTTAGTGCCGATTCCGAAAGGCTACATATTACCATGCCAACAATTGGATTTTAACCTAAAGACTCTAGAAGGAGCTCTAGCGCCATAGCCCTTTCGCCATTGTCAGTCCCCTGGCAAAAGGACTGAACAGAAAATAAGGATATATATCAATATGTGATAAAATCTCGGGAAAATAGAACCGGAAAGATATACAGTGGATGGTAAATTATGAAATGGTAAATTATGAAATGCATATTTCGCCAAATATTTCATCTGGCAGCTAATTAAGGTTGCTGTGTACTTACCCTATTGGATTCTCTCAAATCAATGTTAACCTGCGGAAAAAATTTATCCAAGGATTGCCGACTTTCATTTAAAGATTTTTTTAATTGTACTCCGTAATAGAGAAAGAAATTTTGCACCTTGGGCAATTTTCGTTTAAAAAAAACGAAGATAATATTTTAATTTTAAATTACTCCGGGAAAAAATCTGGCACAATCTAGAAAAATATCTGGTGTGCTTTAAACACTCAGAAATTCCTTTGGTGGACGAAATTTATACAATGACTCGTGCTGCAAGGTGCAGAAAAGTCCAGATTATCTAAAAATACTATTGTTATTCTATTATCAACATTACTGTAGCTGTAAATAGTAGTCGAAATTTCTCCAAAGGTTAACATTAAAGTGAGCGAATCTAATAGGGTTAGTACAAAGCAGCTTTAAGGGCCATAGGTATTTGACAGAAGAGATTAACTAACATAGGTAAAAAACCTGTCTGGAAAATCTGATTTAGAAAAAAAAGTTAGTATGGCATATAATCTATGGAGTCAGAGACACAGAATCTGACCTAATATCAAGGAACGTTTATTAATCACGATTTTAAATATTGTTTGATTTTTGCATATCTTTATTGTAGCACAGGAAGAGTATTTATAACCTCGACTCAGGGTAATAAAAAACCCATGATATAAGATAAGGAATGTAAAGATAAGCTAATGTGCAATTTATGCACATCAATATCCCCCCCCCCCTCCAACCAACTGAAGAGAATTGGATAGCGTTAATAAAAAATTCCAGAGATCAAAATTCAGAAGTTACGACGAAATAACATGTATTCACATCAGATTTTATGTATTATATCGAATTTTATGTATGTGGAACTTTTTTTTTCAATTCCTCTCAAAAGGCTTTTTTTTTAAAAATTCCTTTTATTTTTAACATATACAACTTACTTTTCTAAATCTAAGTGCAATAATTTATGAATAAGATGACAAATTATTATAACGATTGATTACCACTTGGAAATTCAGTGAAGATGACACACAAAATCTTAATTCATATGGGTTTTTTCAGTGGAGGACTTTGTTGGGTGGATTAAACAGCATAATTTGCCCCATACCTAATTTTCTGAAATAAAAAACCTTTCACAAGAAAGTAGACTTGATGAGACTAACTAAAATGCCTTTATTTTTCTTATTTTACATAAAAACATAGTAAAAAAAGGGGATCGATTTGATCCAATAGCTTGGAAGAAAAATATTTACAAAAACTTAACCATTAAACAAAAAAGAATACAGATAAGCGTGTCATGAACGGGCGAAAAATAACCTATTTAAATTTTGGAAAAACTACTTAAACTGAATGGTAAAGCTTGGGATAGTTATAGGAAGAAAGAAGGGATACAAGTTTAATGGCTCGACAATTCGTCGCAAACACATCTAAATATCAAACCTGCTGCGAAAACAGCTACTAACACTATGGCTGAAAGTCCCAACTCACTCGCAGAATAGTTACTGCTTAAAACCCTAACTCGCTGAAAAAATACGTACATCTTAAATACTTGTTGTATTTACTTGTACAAACCCCATTGGCTGTGACGCGAGAGCTTCGTAATTCGAGTCCTGCCTTCAAAGTTGAAAAATCTGCATATTATATTATTTTTATTTTAAACCATCCGTTCATGACACGTTTTTAAATGTCGCGTTTTCCGACGAAGAGAGAACAAATACTACAGACTTAATACTGTTGCAGTAGGATAATAAGATATTAGTTTCACCTTCGTTTAACTTACGTTGTATCAACAACATTTCTAAAGCATAAAATAGGCTAAAATTTCTTGAATAAGAAATTTATACTTAATAAATGGGCAAAATGATTTTGTTCTTGAATTCCCAAAGATCTGAATTTTTCTTGCACATTGAAATTTATATTGAAAATGTACGCACAGTTAAAATGTATTAAAAATGCGTAATAAATATTAATGTATTAGGTAATTAGAGATTATGTTGTGCTGCAAAATTATTAATAAAAAATAATAATTATTCGAAGATATCTGCAAATTCCTGTAAAAAAATCGCGGCACATCGATAAGTTATGTAGGAACAATGAAAAGGATTAATTGCTGCAAAGTAAAAATTTACGCATATTTTAATTTGCAGGGAAACAAAGTTAAAAAGTTAGTCTACGCAATGAACAAAAGCAAAATATAAATTAAAAATCCAGGCACCGTGTGTCCATTAGAGGGAAAATTAATACCTTACGTGAATTAAGACTATACCAAGGCAAGACTGTATCCATCATCAGCAAGACTGTCAAGCAAAAGTATAAAAGAACAAAGATTTTTTCCCATTATTAAACTGCCTATTTTAAATACCCTTAATAAGTTTCACAAGCCTGATTTTAAAAGAGAATTAATAAGATAAATTTAAAAAATAACATGAATACATAAACATACCTTTGTTATTTTATATTTGCATAATTTGAGCAGATAAATTATTTGGCAGAACAAACACTCTGTTCAGATTATGATAATAGATTTAACAGGTTTGTAATAGAGATAAAAATATAGAAGAAACTTTAACCAAATTATGTTCCCTGATATTAAAATATTCTTCTTTAAACCCAGAAAGTACACTAGTTATCAAAAATTAAGGAAAAATCACAAAAAGAGAGATAACACGCTCAAAACTAGGCCAATCTGTTTAAAAGTTGAGTATGTTGTTAAGTAAAATGTGATGAACAATGCTGCATTATGCAAAATATTGGTGCTGCAGTCGTAAAACGTCATTTGCAAGGAGCATAAAAGTGCATGTCTCAGAGCAAGACGACAATTGTCGCTGCGAGGCTGAGATTAGACATCTGGCATGGACAAATTGTAACAATGACCTCCAGGCATCAGACAGAAGAACTCGGATGTCGAGCTATTGGGAGACAAGAGACAGGATAAAGTCAGACAGAAGTGACCAGATGGCTGAATGTGAGTCCGTCTGTGGTTCATAGACTTTGGCAACAATTTCTAACCACGGATTCGGCATACAGGAGGTTCAGCCAAGGACGGCCATACGCTACGACGAGTGCCGATGATTGATGTTTGTCATTATGCGTAAGAAGGAATAGAACCGCAACTCCGTCTACAAGCTCCGTCTGCAGATCCTCCCTCGCTGCAAGCTCTGGAAGGTTGGTATCAACGAAAACCGAGTGTAGAAGGTTTCACGAAGGTGGTCTTTTTGCGAGACGATCAGCAATTTGCGTCCCGCTCACGTCACGCCATAGGCTGGAACGTTTGCAGTGGGTACGTCAACATGTCCACTTTACGCGTGATCAATGGAAGGCTGTTCTCTTTACGAATAACTTCAGGTTTAGCCTCAAACGCGATAGTAGGCGTATTTTGATTTAGAGAGAATCTGGAACTCGTTTTCATCCATCACACTTCCGTGATAGAGATGATACGGATCAGGCAGTGTCTGTGTTTGGGATAGTATCTCTTTGGGTGGACGCACAGGCCTCCATGTCTTTCCCCGTGGAAATGTGAATGCTCACACCTATAGAGATAACATCCTTCATGCTTATGTGCGCTCTTATGCCGGGGCAATAGGTGATGCTTTCGTGCTACAGGACGATAACGCGAGACCGCAAAGGGCTCGCATCATGGATTCTTATCTTGAGCAGGAAACAATTCAGTGCATGGAGAGGCCAGCTCGATCACCGGACCTGAATCCTATCAAGCATGTTTGGGACTGCCTTAGGACGACGTATAACTGCTCCCAATCCTCCTCCTAGGTCCATAGCCAAGCTTTCAACTGCTTTGCAAGAGCAATGGCTCTCAGTTCCTACCTAACTCATAGAGCTCATAATTGACAGCATCACGCATCGCTGTATGTGCTGTATTGCTTCTCGGTGGGATCATACGCCATATTAAAGGTACTTTTCCTATACCAAACTGACATATCCGATTTGTTAATTGTATACATTAACAAATGCAATTATGCTATATGCTATTATGCTAATGCAATTATGCTATATGCTATTATGCTAATGCAATTATGCTATATGCTATTATACTATATGCACATATGCTAGTATCTATAACATCATAATTGTCTGTCAATTTCTTTTTATGCTGTTTTATACCTACCTATGTGCTGTGCAATGTGTATAAGTTTCATTAAATTCTACGCTTAACTTTTTGAGTAATTGCTATTTTTGTGACTTTTCGTGAATTTTTGATAACTAGTGTAAATCAATGAAATGCCATAAAATTAAATAACGTTAAAATTATGTAAGACCTAGACTAATAAAAACAGAAAAGTATAATTTTTTTATTAAACATTTATAAAAAAAATCCCAAGAAATAACATAATTCACGCAGTAAAGTTATTCAGAATTCGAAGATAAACATTAAAGCAGGATATAACAAAAAGTTGAGGTGAATATGGGATCTGAAATTAGATTTCTACATGGACTTCCCTTCATAGCTTGAATATATTTTAAAAATACCATTTCATTCAATGCCATTATTTAATAAAAAATTATCGCTCCCGGAATTTTTACCCCGAAAGTAAGTATAATTTACCGAATGTATACCAAATACCCCGAAAGCAAGTATAATTTTATCATATTTTTTGCAAATTAATTTATTTAATTGTAATAATATTTTAAACAGTTTGATTCTATGTATTATAGTTTTTTAATCCATTTATGATTGATTCTATCAACTAATTTGCTAATTGTTTGATCGAAACATGAATAAATAACATTATGTTAATTTAAGCGTACAGAAACGTTACTGTTGTTCCAGCAAATATCGTATTTACACTTTAACTAGTACCTAGTAGGTAATGCGCAGATTATCTAGGTAACTTACATATTACCTAGGTAATTTGAGAAATAGAACAATTTTCCGCACTTTAATGGAGCAAATCAGTTAATCTGCAGATTTCCTAGGTAATGTGAACATTGAGTGATTTCTGCACTTTAGCGGTAACATATGTTATACATTCATAATAATACATTTATAGAGTACAATGACTCACAAGATGCATTATGTCTTCTATTAAAAAGGTGAGTTTCTTTGGACCACATTTATAATTATCAGTCATTCATTCTAAGTATTATTGAACGCAAAAGCAGAAGTTTAAAGTGCAGAAAAAACACAGAGGAGATCTAGAACTGCCATTCCTCTGTCAGAACTTGAAACATTCACGAATCATCATGACATTGGCATATCTCGTAAAAAAAAACATTCAAGTTTAGAAACATATTCTGGACTAATTTGTTGCATTCACCTAAAATATCAGCTTATTCTAAAGTGATATTTTTCATTATCAATTTTTAGGTGTATTAAGAACTAATACATTAAATTGTCTCATCAGTCTTATTTTCAGTAAGACACTGCAGCCAACAAGTTAAGCACTTTTTCTATTAATTTGAGTTAGAATCCTAAATTCTTCAATTCATCGATACTGATTACAACTTGATAAAAATCGGATGATTTATTCAAGAGAAAGAACTTTACAAAGTGAAAAAGTCAATAACGCGTTGGTCCACCTCTGGCCCTTATGCAAGCAGTAATTCGGTTTGACATTGATTGATAGAAGTGGCAGATGTCCTTCTGCGGAATATCGTGCCAAATTCTGTCCAATTGGCTCGTTAGATCGTTAAAATCCCGAGATGGTTGGAGGGCCCTGCCCATAATGCTAAAAACGTGTTCAATGGGAGAGAGATCCGGCGACTTTGCTGGCCAAGGTAGCGTTGTTCAAGCACGATGAAAAGCAGTAAAAATTCTCGCCCTGTGCGGGCAGGCATTATCTTTCTGAAATATTTCTGAGTCCAGAATGGTGTGATATGAAGGACAACACAACGGTGCGTAGAATATCGTCGACGTACCACTCTGCTGTAACGGCGACAATCAAAGGAGTCCTGCTATGAAATGAAATGGTACCCCAGAACATTACTCCTGGTTGTTGGCCCGTATGGCGGAAGACAGTCATGTTGGTATCCCATAGTTGTCCGGAGCGTTTCCAGACTCTTATTCGCTGTCCATCGGGGCTCAATTCGAAGCGGGACTCATCACTGAATACAATTCTACTCCAATGAGAGACATTACAGTTCGAATGTGGCCGACACCACTGAAAATGGGCTTATGTATGGTCCTCGTGGTCACTGAAGCACTAATTGCACGTACGATCGATGATAATGATGAATCTGGGGCTGAGAGTGCCGCTCTGTCGTTTCTCTTGGCCGAAAGCTTACTTCTTGACGTTGTGTTCGACCATGATTCACCCATTCCTGCCAACGTCGTCTAATATTGGCATAGCTCCTATCCAATTGTCGGGCGATTCGCTGATTAGACCAACCGGCTTCTTTGAGTCCAACTTCACGTCCTCTCTCAAATACTGGAATCTGTGCATATTTTTTGCTCATCTGTATGCGAGGCATAGTTACTGTCTACCTGAGTACACGGAATGGAATTCGCAAAAAATTATGACTTGGAATCGAAATTTCTCGCCTTCAATATCCTGACAATTGCGCAGTTAAGATTCGCTGAAGCGTCATATATTAAGAAAAGTACACAGCTCATTCAGCAGTTTTGTGTGTTTCTTTGCCTAGGTTTGTAAAATCAATAAGTTTCAACCATTTCAAAAACTGGTGTTCATATATCGGTAACTTGTTTAATGCCTGTAAGAAGTTTACATACTCATTAGAATTTTCTGTTATTTAAAGTGTAATAGAACGACTTTATACCATGAATAATTCAAATTTAGCTTTACATTGTCAAATATTTTATGCTTAGGTTGTCTTTATATTAATATAAATATTATACATTAGGCTGTACTATTAATCGATTGTCAATAGAATCAATTTCGTATTTGTTGGCAAATAAAACGTTTGAAGGGACTGAATAGCATGTCATTGTGCATATAATACGGGGTATTAATGGATTATGTAATAATAATACATATATAGCCGTAGAGTAGTGTTATGGAAATTTAAGCCTAAGGTCCATGAATTGCAATCACTTAACGGTTAAGCAAGAGGCAGTTATCGCTATTTGGATTACTGTATGGCAATTGAATAGCAAAATAATTTATCTTAAACATAAACATAAAAGTAGTTTTTCTAGCATACTTTTCTCCAAAGAAATAGATGATTGTTTGTATTTTATAATATGAATTAATTTTATTCAGTGAACAAATATACTAACTGTTAAAACATGCATAATTTCAACCAGAAGACTTCTATACGAAAACTCATAAACATTCAAACAAATAATTGTAAATTTTTGTAGCAATGTAGCTATGATTAGAATATTTAAAAAGGGGGCTTGTGGCGGCCCTGTGGTACAGCGCGCTGGGTTACGGTGCTGAGGGTGCTCAGATCGAATCCCGGCGTGGCGCCACGAAAAATGCTTCCGTTCGTGTCGTCCCTTCATAGGGGGTAATGCTGTCCGCCTATATGGTGCCCCCATAATAAAATGGGCAGTAAAATTGCGGTGTAGTATAGGCCAATGTTTCATTACAAGTGGCTCCGCATTGGCCAAAAAAAAAAAAAAAAGAATATTTAAAACACTTTAAACACACAAAATTTGGCTGAAGGCTTCCATAGGAAAAGGTAAACAGGTTTATTTCAGAATCCGTTTAGAAATTTATGACTCAAATGATGATTTAAAATAACTTGTCACGATGTATGCTCATTCCCTCTGTCTGTGGATTTTCCAGAATTTTCAAAAGGACAGGTGTTGCATCTTGATTCTACATTTAACATGTCCAAGTGCCAAGGAAAATAGTGAATCTTTGGAGAACTGAATTTAAAAGACAAATCCTATTACAATCAAAATTCATAAATAAATTATTCAAACGATGAGATTTTATTTAAATTTCAATTCGATACAAAAATAACAAAACTGGGGATAGCTACATACCAGGTTTCATAAACTGCTTTGAATCTTTTGTCAAAAAAGTTGTGTTTCCTCCCATTTATGAAAAAAATGTTCTTTCTTTAAAACAATACTGTTATATTAGAGATAGGTTTTATTGCAGCGTAATTCCCCCCCAAAACATGAAAATGATATGATAGTTAAAGGAATTGGTTGGACATTTGGTAACAGAAGAAAACATCCATGGTAGAAATTTTGCAATAAATTCTGACTTTTTTGTTTTTTTCCATCCATAGAATATGTGAATTTGGAAAGAAAATCAAGAATATGAGGTTAGATATGTAACTGCCTAGTAAAAGAATCAAGAGCAAAATCTCTAGAACAATGTTTTGATAGAAAGGTAGCCTAATGGTAGCACGTTGGGATTGGAACTGGGTGTGCTCGGTTCAAATCCAGATGACGCCATTAAATTCCTTCGTGTCTATGTCCGATATGTACATGTTAAATCTGTAGATCGGAAACTCCGTCTATGAGATCAGACAGGGTTTGAGAAGATACAATCCCCCCAGAAATGCCGCCCCCGGGGTTGATCGGTCAAATTTGACGTGGCATCAGGGGTTGCTATTGGTTCACTTATACGGTGTCATCATTGAAAGCTATCAACGATTTTCCGGGGTTAAGTGCGAATGTCTTAATAGACAAGTATCTAGCTCTGGCAAAGAAACAAACAAAAAACTATTTAATGGAAAACAGGAATAAGGAAAACTTTTCACAGCTGGAAATCCATATCATTAGAATAAGTCAGGATGATACCTCGACCCACCTTTTCGGCATACAACAATCGTAGGACCTGAAGACGTCCGTCGATGCACGTTATACATACTAGCAAAAAACAGAGACAGAAGAGCAACACAGGTCCATAATTAGTTTAAGACAAACGGGGCTACAGGAGGTAACGCAATGTGGTGTTAGTCGTGGCCCCTATGTCCATTGTCTCTGATAGCTTGGGCCATTGCCCATTTTTCAGACTGACTAAGTATAAGTGGAGAAAACCAGCGTTAAGATGGTGATGAATGAAATACGGTGCCACCATTGAAAGCTACCAACGATTCTCCGGGATTAAGTGCTCATGTCTAAATGGACTATTAGCTCGTACTGGCAAAGAAACAAACAAAGAACTTTTTAATAGAAAATTAGAATAAGGAACACTTTTTAAAGCAGGAGTTAAAAGCAGGAGAATAAAGGAAATACGATGCCACCATTGATAGCTACCAACGATTCTCCGGAATGAAGTGCGAATGTCTTAATTGGCAAGTAGCTCGCATTGTGATCTTACTTGATATGGTATTTTGGTTTCGTGCTCGGGCGTAAGCATGATTTAAATCTTGTCTTTTCACTATACCTTAAGGAAAATTTTAGAGTAGTTGAAGGTAATAACATACATTGTCCTCGCCTACATTTTAATTAGAACCCTGGAAATTAGACAAAAGTAACAAATACTGAATGAGAAAACTAGTTTTGTGACATACAGTAAATAAATTAATGTTCTTTAGCATGGAAATATTCCACACTTAATTGAGATTTTTCATGTTTATCTCTTCATTTTTCGGTGAAGGACGATTTAAAAAAAAGTTTGAGAATGAAAATGGGTTGCAGTAAATGATCTTAAAGGTTAAATTCAGCGTATTTATGGGCTTTCATTTTTTCTTTAATGGCAATTTTACCCCAAGCTTAGAAACAGAAAACAAGCAACCTAGATGCAGATAAGTTTCGCTAAGACTACGAAATAAATAAATCAACTTGGAAAACCAATTTAATGTTATTATTTCCGTTTCATATGATTCTCAATTTTAACTGCAAATAAGCAGCGATTTCAATTTAATCAGTTTGCCAACCCTGGACAATTTAGTGGTTTTTATTTGGGAAGTATTTGTACAACCAGAAATTATCTTGAATGTATTTAATTTGGTAAGTTCTCCTAAAAAATTATAAATAATGTTCAAAAATATACAATTAGATTGCCATCACGGAATTTCATGTTTAATAAGTAAAATTACGTGAAGCTAAATAATATCTATTTTAATACTAATGGGTATTAAATGGTACAGTGAAGTTTCTCTAGCCAGCCAACCCTCTAAATGGACATATTTTGTTCAGAGCCAATTAAAGACTCCATAGAGCCAATGTTAAGTATTTTCGGTTGCCACCCCTAGAAGCGGCCACTTTTTTAGGAACCATTACTGGCCGCCATAGAGAAGTTTCCTTGTATTTTATTTTTACAGGAAGAAAATATTTTTTACAATAAAATTTAATTATAGTTCATACTATAATAATAGGTTGTATATCGATTTTTATATTGATAATGATATGATTTATCTTATTCTTTCTTAAAACGTTCTTTTCCCTTGATACATTCTTTTACAGTTTATCCCTCAACCTGCCTGTTTGGGATTTTACCGCTCACTACTGCTAATCATATTTAATATAAGGGTATTAAGCAATTACAATATAGTTGCCATGTCAATTTAAAGTTTTAGTACAAGTATAATAGTACACCTCTACAAAAACTGTATTGCTTTAATGTAAAAATAATTTATTTTCTTTTACAGAACCGAGAAAAAATAAATAAATCCCTCTGAATAAGGAAAGAGTACTGAGTTTTCCAGTTTGCTTAAAACACATCTCGGAACTGCACTTGTTTCTCGGTGCAGTTCAATGAATTTAACGCTGAAATAATGGTATTTCGCAGTATTTTATAAAATAAATTATAAAATAAAATTTATTTATAGTATATGGTTTATTCTATAATATCGATTCTTATATCAATAATTATGGTATTTCTCTTTTTTATTTTTTCCCCTTCAAAAATTATTTTAAAATTTATAACTCAACTTGCTTGTTGGGATATTTACCACTCCATACTGCTAATCATTTTTAATATAGGTATACTAGCAAGTACAATATAGGTTTACTAACAATTATAATATCACCTGCATGAGTATACCTATAAAAAAATTGTATTGCTTTAATGTACGAATAATGTATTTTGTTTTACAGAACAGAGAAAAATAAACTATCTGAATGTGGAAAGAGTACTGAGTTTTCCAGTTTGCTTTAAAATATCTCGGATCTTTTATTATTTCTCTACAGTTGAATGAAATTAATAACAGCATTAAGGGCTTGGGGAGGCCCAATTGTACCGCGCGCTGGTTTGCAGTTCTGAGGGTGCTCGAATCGAATCCCGGTGTCGCGTCACGAAAAATGCCTCCGTTTGTGTCGTCCCTTCATAGAGGGTAATGCTGTCCCCCTATATGGTGCCCCCATAATAAAATGGACGGACAGTAAACTGCGGCGTAGTATTAGGTGAAGGTTTGTCGATACATGCTTCTGCTTAAAAAAATAATAAATAAAATAATAGCATTAAAAAGTATTTTATCTCTCTAGGAAGAAATTATATTTTATAATAAATTTTATCGTTTATAGTTTGCTCTATAATAATAGGTGGTATATCGATTTTTATATCGATAATTATGCGATTTCTCTTCTTTTTTTCTCTTGAAAAATCTTCTAAAGTTTATCACTCAATCTGCCTGTTGGGACATTTATCGCTCACAAGTGATAATCATTTTTAATTTGGTTGTATTAGCCATTACAATATAGGTTTACTAGCAATTAACATTGTTAGTACACCTAGATTAGTACACCTATACAAAAAATGTATTGCTCTAATGCAAAAATAATGTATCTTCTTTTACAGAACCGATAAAAAATAAATCTTACTGAATATCGAAAGAGTACTGAGTTTTTCCAGCTTGCTTAAAAAATAACATGGATCGGCACTTTTTCTCTCTCTTCTTTTTAGGAAGAAAACATAATTTATAATAAATATTATTTATGGTTTATAGTTTGTTCTGTAATAATAGGTGTTATATCGATTTTATATCAATAATTATGGGATTTCTCTTTATAAAACTTTTTCCCTTAAAATATTCTTTTAAAGTTTATCACTCAAGCTGACTGCTGGCACATTTATCCCTCACTACTGCTAATCAATTTTAATTTGGTTGTATTAGAAATTTCCATTGGTAGCACACCTATATTTCTACACGTATGCAAAAAATTGTATTGCTCTAATGTAATAATAATGTATTTTCTTTTACAGAACCGAGAAAAAACAAATCTATCTGAATATGGAAAGAGAACTGAGTTTTTCCAGTTTGCTTAAAAAATAACATGGATCTGCACTTCTTTCTCTTTCTTTTTTTTAGGAAGGAAACACAATTTATAATAAACCTTATTTATGGTTTATAGTTTATTCTGTAATAATAGGTGTTATATCGATTTTATATCAATAATTATGGGATTTCTCTTTATAATTTTTTTTTGCCCTTGAAAATATTTTTAAGTTTATCACTCAACCTGTCGGTTGGGACTTTTATCCCCCCCCCACTACTGCTAATCATTTTAATATAGGTGTATTAGTAATTACAATATACGTTTACTAACAATTAAACTTGGTAGTACACCTACACGAGTACACCTACACACAAATCGTATTGCTCAAATGTAAAAATAATCAATTTTCTCTTACAGAGCCGAGAGAGAGAAAAAATAAATCTATCTGAATATGAAGAGAGCACTGAGATTTCAAGTTTGCTTTAAAAATATCTCAGATCTGCTCTTATTTCTCGCTGCAGTTCAATGAACTTAACGCTGAAATAATAGTTATGAGAACTCCCGTATCCCTGATGCCAAATCAACACAATATGTTCCCCCTTTTTTTATTCCATTAGGTATTGCCTCTTTTTGTGCTGATGCTCCAAGTTTTACTTCGCAGTTCATTCACTTAAACTCGGTCTCTTTCTTTTCACATTTTGAAAAAAAAAATATGGGCCCGAAAAAGAAATGGTGCCCCAAAATATTTTTTTCCTTAAATTTAGTTGTTAAGTGTGAATGAAAGAACATTCGTGAAAAGAGAAAAATTTTTATAATGCACTTGAAGAAAAGATATTTTGAAACTTATGCGATAAAAAAACGCTTTATCTCATTCAAAAATGGAGTATTTTTGAAAAGTAACTCAAATATGTATAAGTGCGGGGAAATGCTGCAGTTTGAGAAAAAAAATTCTTTATTTTAAAAAAAAAAAAAGCTTGCTAGTGCGTTTTAAACTAGATAGCAATTAGTAAAAGTGTTTATTTTTTTTTTTCATAATTCTAATGAAATGCAGTTTATAAAATATGCATGCGTAAAACTGCGTGTAAGATGGCACCGTAACAACTCCTAATGTTTTGAATATCCATAAGCAGGGATTTACTATTTGACACATTTTGAGATCGCTGGTTTGTTTTCATTTTTTACACACATAAAAGCAATGATGCATTTCATCTTTTTTCTCTGCGACAAATTGCTTTCAATTGCAAACTTCGATCACAACAAAAGCGCCACGATAAGGTATAATTTTTTCCATTAAGGCGGGGCATAATTTAATGTCGCAGTTTCCTGCTGCTGAGGTACTAGACGAGAATTAGATCCCGGAGTGGATTTTTTTTGGTGATTATTTTTTGAGTATCTATAGAGAATCTATGCTCACTTCTACCCAGACCTGGGTGTATATAATTTGAAGTGGCTCTCTATTTGAATTTGAACCACACACAGTTTATACATGAAACAATGTTTATTGAATTCGTTGCACATATAATTGGCTTTTACAGCAATAAGCATGCGTACTACTTGTACGGAATGTATAAACACAGCTTTCAAGAACAATATATTTTTATACTCACGAACAGTAAGTCAAACCAGCAGTACTGCCATGTAAACTTCTGGCCCGCTAAGCACTAGCGCAGGATAACACCTTTTCAACCTTAACAACCTCCCCCTTTTTTCATTAATGACGCTGCATGGTATTTATACTAAGCGCGTATACCACAAAAATTAACATATCTGAATCAGCTTCTTTAATTCCTTCACTCAAAAGTTCGATTCTTGGGAATCGAATCTTGTGTATACCTTACACTGGCCTCCCTCGAAAAAAAAATTAGGTAACTGAGGTCTGAACGGCTTCAGTTAACTAATTGAAAACGCGTGCTGGTCTGACTTTTTACATAATGGGTGGCAAAGCCAAAAAAACCTTCCACACGTTGTGTGGAGGAAAAACGCCACTACCATTTTACAAAACTAACCCCGAAGGGTCCAGGTGACACCATCAAACAGTGGATTTGCAGAGTTGCGGATACTGGGCTGGCCAACTGCGCCCTAGAAGATCTATATTAATTAAAAGTGTCAACACAATTGCACAGCATGACATTTCTTGACTGTTTGTATCTGCTCTCCCCCAATTTATAATGCATATGTGTTATGTTTTGTGAAGTTAGTATGTTAGTTGTTTGTTATCTGTAGTTAGTATGTATTTTTTTTTCACTACATGTCCCCTTCAAAAATTTATAAAACAACAGTATGCCGTTTTTTTTCAGTGGCTCACTCCTTCCCCTCAAAATGTTTACACAGTATATACAATGGGGAACTTCAAACCAATTTGGTTCGGTTTTATTAAAGGGTGGGAGTTAGAATAAGAGAATTGATACAAGACTTGTTCCTCATGAATGCAGCAACTTCCTTGCACCAGTCTGTCCAATCCGTTGAACCTCTCTTGATGGTCGCAGTCCTAGTAAAGGGGTTCGTTGACCGTGTGGTCATCCTTCGTGCAGCAGGTCGTAGGTCCTGGGGCGCTGGTCTGGCTTGACGATGGACAGGAGGTCTCTTGGGAGGAGGCCAACCTTGCTGGGCGGCAGATATCTTGCGTTTCCTGTACTTATGCAAAGGAGCTTTAAAATTGTCATCTATCCTTTTCATAACCTTGTGTACCTTATGTGTGCCACGTTCATCCTTTGATGGAGGTTTGGTAGTGCACACTTTACTTTTCTCCGTACTTTTTAGAGTATAGACATTAGATTTTAATGCAGATTCTATTTTTTGAAACTTATACGCCACACCAACGTGTTTAGTAACTGGCTTTATCTCGCTGCTTGTGTCATGTTTTTCAACAACCTGACTCTGTTTTTCGTATTTGTGCTTATACGACTTCTTGTTTACCGCCTTAATTACTTCAGTATTAGCAGTTTTAATGCTGGAACCTGAAGGCGCTTTTTCACGTTTTTTATCCCCCTTAACTTTAGTTTTATCCTCTTTTGACGAAAAAGTATCTTTAAAACGTCCGTCTTCAGAATCGCTATCATTTAAATTCTTTAACACTGCTTCAGTTTTAGGAAGATTAAGCTTTTCGTACTGGTGCGTTTTAATACAACCTGAGTCTATAACTTCCGAAGCATCAGCTAAACTACTTACATTATAACTCTATGTCAACTTTTCATCCTGATTCTCAGTCTGGTTTTCATGTACTTTATTTAAAACCATATTATCAACCTGGCCTACAGCATCCTCATTCGGATGGAAACTTGAAATAATATCATCATTACCTAGCGAGTTCCTACTATCGTTTAAAAAATTTTTATTGTCGTCAACTAATAAGTATTCACTAACTTCCGTAACGCATACTTCGTCATCTACTAAATTTCCTTCATTAACAGATGTGTGAATATCATCTAAAATATCAGGTATAGCATTAATAATATCAGGTATAGCATTAATAGAAGTGTCAGATGATTTATTTTCTAAACCACTAGCATTATTATCGGCACTATTTTCAGAAATCTGTACTGGAATTACCTCATCATTCCAGCTAGACTCACTTTCTTTATAAGCCACAAAAATACCCCGACTTTCACTATTCTCAAAATAATGATTACTACTCGGACAAAATAATACATTTGACCAAACAGTTTCAACAGGTTGAACCATATCATGTGAATCAACTTGCCAGTGCAAGTAAGGTGCTTGCATATTATTTTCTTTAAGTGCACTAATTTCATTATAACGCCGTGCGCTTCTATTATTTTGCCTGCGGTACTGCTTACGCTGCTGGTTTGAAACTCGCGAAAAATTTTGTCGCGGCTGTATAAAACTTCTCGTACCTGAATGACGGTGAGGGGTAGCGAAGAAATGTCTATTGTCATATTTAGCTAAAGCTTGAAGGAGGGTAACCTTGCTTGTAATTGTTTGATTATCTAAAAAATCTTGAACACTTGGCTTCAAACGTTGGATAACTATTTTTAAGATTATCGCTTCCGTCACCCCTTCTAAATATTCCTCACACTTGGAAATCTTTTCCATAGCAAAATCTAATGCAGACTGACCTTCACGTTGCCTTAGCGAATAAATTTCCGCTTCAATTTCACTTTGATTAAAGGTCTTTGGAAAAACACTAAGAAACTGTTGCTTGAATGACAAATAGTCAAAAATCAGATTACTGCTTTGCATGCATGTGTACCACTGAAATGCACTACCTCTTAAAGCGGCTAGAGCAATTTTAAGTTTATCCCCCTTTGGGGTGCATTGTTGCTGAAAGTAATGCTCAATTTTCTTTAGGAATTGGCTTGAGGGGCCGCCATTGAAGGTGGCTTCGAATGGCGCAATTTGCTGAACCATAATTACCCGAGGAAAATTTCCAGCAGGATTTTGTTCTACAACACTAATTTTTTAAATAGTATATAAGTACTTGCAACAATTTTATCAATATAAGTTCACAGTACACAGTTTTAAATTCCAATTATGTTGTTCGTTACAAATGTAACGCTAACTACCAGGGTATATATAATTTCGGGCGCCAGTATAGAGAATCTATGCTCACTTCTACCCAGACCTGGGTGTATATAATTTGAAGTGGCTCTCTATTTGAATTTGAACCACACACAGTTTATACATGAAACAATGTTTATTGAATTCGTTGCACATATAATTGGCTTTACAGCAATAAGCATGCGTACTACTTGTACGGAATGTATAAACACAGCTTTCAAGAACAATATATTTTTATACTCACGAACAGTAAGTCAAACCAGCAGTACTGCCATGTAAACTTCTGGCCCGCTAAGCACTAGCGCAGGATAACACCTTTTCAACCTTAACAACCTCCCCCTTTTTTCATTAATGACGCTGCATGGTATTTATACTAAGCGCGTATGCCACAAAAATTAGCATATCTGAAGCAGCTTCTTTAATTCCTTCACTCAAAAGTTCGATTCTTGGGAATCGAATCTTGTGTATACCTTACATATCAATAATACATTGCAATTTTAAAGGCAATACCAAGTTGAAACTCTTAAATAATACCTTGCAACTTGTTACTCTGCGATCAAATTCTTTAAATTATACACTTCGATCGCAACAGAGATCCCAGAAAAAGTACCACATTGCCATTAAGGCAGGAAATCAGTTGATGTCGCAGATTTCTAATACTAAACTGTGGTGAATTTCCCTGAGTATTCTTGTAACCCCAGATTATCAAATGAAAGTTTTTGTATTTGTTTATCTTCTTGTGTGGGCTAGGTTCATAATGCTTAGCTGTGGTGAATTTTTCAGAGCTATTTTGAGAGTAGCAAGAGTACATTGCAGCTTTAAAATCAGTATTGCACTGAAAGTTTAAATTCAATAATACTTTGCAACTTCTTACTCTGCGATCAAATTCTTTAAATCACTCTCTTCGATCACAGCAAAGAGCATAGAAGAAGTAGCATCATAATGCCATGATGTCGGGAAATCAGTTGACGCCGCAGATTGCTAATGCTAAGTTGTGGTGAATTTCGTTGAGTATTCTTCTAACCACAGATTAGCAAATGAATACTTTTGGATTTGTTTATGTGTGAGTAGGGGGGGATAGATGGTAGATGTTTGCACATTAAGAATTGGAACCATACATCAGTACAGCCAGCGCTTGTGGACCAAACACAAGCATTAATGTCTCTGTATATCCAGTCCTTGTTCGATCGGATACATGGCTATGTATTGAACATGCTTGTGGACCGGACACTTAAATAAAAGTACAATCGTATCATCAAAAAACATGCTTTTGTTTAGTTAAGCCTTCAATTATTTTTTTGGAATAGAAACTTTTTGTTTCTTGTAAGAGAACAGTTACACTTGATGTGAATAATAATTTTATCTGATTAACAAGTTTTCACTAAATAAATATAAAAATTTTCTTTTAGCAATATTTCGACAAACCCATATCTTCTAAAAAAAGAATATTTCTTTACAATATGCGTCGGAAACAATGGTAGGATCTATAGAAAACAGGCCGTTTCTACATAATTAACGTGGAAAACAATGGTTAGATATGCATAAAAGGGCGGGTCTTCCAGGTGTTAAATTGGAATAAAAGTCATGTTATTTTTTAAATTTAAAACTTTTCTGAAATTAATTGTTTCCAGGATATTCATGTCTATCACAACATTTTTTCTAAATTTAAAACAAAAAATTTAAAATACTCTCAAAATGAATTTAAGAATGTAATAGAAAGTGCAGAAAAAACATAATTAAAAGGCATTCATTTGCTAATATGTGACAAAAAAATGATAATAGAAAAATTCCCTATAACTTAACATTGCGACTTAACATCTGAAAGGTCAACTAATGTACCCCTTAAATAGAATACAGATTATCGTACAGCCCGTAACTTGCTAGTGGCTTTACATTCCCTCCTAAATCTTTCATTACGTAAGGAGTCTCACTTTTTTTAAAATGCATTTCCTTACAATTTACCAAATTCGTTCAATAGGACACTTTGACCCTGAGTGATTTATGCTCCCGAAACAATCGATAGCACAGATCATGATATTAATTATTCTGATTCACAAGGGAAAAGAGATTACAGGCAATTAGTTAAATCCCAAAGTTAGAGAGCATCTAGTGCCTTGTAGGTTGAAACCAGAGTAAACGTCTCATCCATCATCAGCTGGAGTGGACGTCGCCTAAAATACAGAATGGTATAAGCGCACTGAAGTAATGGTTTTTGATCGATTAAATAACTTATTGCCGTAAAAAAATATAAATTCGTCAGGAATTCTAAAATCAATATGCAGAGGTGAGTTAAAAGAGCAATGCTTGCGTATTACGCCGTCGATTTTTGAGCCAATTCGGAAAGTTTCTTAAAATAAAAGTTTGGGGACTTTGGCCTATTGATTTCATTAAAACGATAAAAAAAATGCGAATGAACTCGTCAGACACCGGCCGCTTATATGAAAGATATCTGTTTTTAGAAGTTTAAGAATCGGGAAAATTGCTTAGATTTGTTTTGTTTGAAAAGAAAATGTTCCTTTCCTTATTAGTTGTAAACAGAGTTTTAAATATAGTCTAAAATCATACAATTTTATAGGAAAGAATATCACAATAGCGGCATTAACTTTGCATTAGATAAAATGTAATAATTAAAGCAGTGTTGCAAAGACTATGCTACATTCTCTTAGACTAATTATACGTAAATACCAATAGTAATGGCCATAGTCTCGGGAAAAAACGCCATCGTGGGGGTTTTCTTAATCGACAAAATTGTTCATTGTCAGATTTTGGAAATATAAGTCACGGTGACTCCTATTCTGCACGCCGAAATATTCATAATACATTTAAGTTGAGAATCGGGTAAACTGACGAGCATTTATCTTGTTTCCCGCTGCCACTAAAAGGCAACAATGTAATAAAATTCTTTTCGTATTATTGCCAGCTCTCAAAATTATCATATGACGTATCGTGTATGACGTACGATTTTATATGATTCTGAATATATATATATATGTACCTGCAATTCATGTCTAAAAACCGTGGAGTTAATTATATATTCATCACACAAGAAACCACAAGATTTCCAGACCACAAGATTTCAAACCACAAGATTTCCAGAAAACCAATCTTTTTTCTTTTCCAATCTGAGTATACCTTCGATAACCTCTGTAGAGTGGACATCTGAAATTCCCTAAAACATTTTACTTGAAACATAAAAGAGAAACCAGCACATCTACCAGCTCCAGGGTAGTTTGTCGACATTATCTGGTAACTTAGGGTTACAAATTGCTGGATGCAAAAGATTGGGATTCCTGGTTTTACAATTAGAATATTACAATGGTCTTTTTTTTTTACTCTAGGGATAATTAGACCAGGACCTACAGTTTAAATGGCTACAATAACCCATATTAACTTCAGAACTTGAACGTTTAGATCTCTTTAATTACATTTAGACTAGTGTTTCTCAATCTTTGGTGCGCGTACTTCTTTGGATGCGTGCTTGACTGTTCAGCGGCACGCGAAAACATTTTAGTCATATAGGAAAAACCAGCATTACAATTAACAATAAATAGTATTCCGTTTTTTTTCTGAAATTACCAAAAATCTGCAGACGAGATAAACGGTTTATCTCTCGTCCCAAATAATATAAATTTTTACCACCTGCTCAAAGTTTCAGAGTTGATTGATACCACATGCATACATTCACAAATATATATATGTATATATATATATATATATATATATATATATATATATATATATATATATATATATATATATATATATATATATATATATATATGTATGTTTGTAATGTGTGTGTGGGTGTGTTTGTTGCTTTCTTTAATTTTTTTCACATTGTTGCACTATATCTATAGATTATCTCTCTATACAAGGGTACGTGAGTTGCATACACATTTCCAGGGGGTATCCTAGGTATAAAACCTTGAGAACCACAGCTTTAGGCTGCTGATGGGTTGCTGACGGCCCTTGGATATCAAGTAACTTTAATGGACAGTATTTGTACAAGTCGTAAAGAAAATATACATGTTAAAGGCCGTAATGTAAATATCACAAAAATATTTTTTTTAATTATATTTCCATTACTTTAAACTTGCTTTCTTGGATGTAAATAATGTTAAATACTGACATAATAGGCTTGCAAAGTATCTATATAAATACCCCGCCTATTTATAAAGTCAAATGTGCATGATATTAATTTCAACATTTGCTTTCAAACAAAAATTAAATATAAATACTATGACAGATGATTTAGGGTATTCATGATCCAAAACCCCTGAATTAATTTAAACTTACATATACTGAATAACCATCGCATTGTACAAAGATCATTTTAGGTCTTATGAAAATAATTTTAATGCATATGATCAAATCAAAATATATTTGTTTTTATATGTAAATGACCCGTTCATACTTATGGAATAATAAAATGCTCAAGTTTAATTCAGGAAAAAACGCACATTCAGATTTTGGATTTACTTCCTTTTGATGCTAATACGAATTAAAAAAATATTTTTTACAGTTAAAATGTCATTTTATGAAAGCTTATAACCGTCAAATGTGCATGATATTAATTTCAACATTTGCTTTCAAACAAAAATTAAATATAAATACTATGACAGATGATTTAGGGTATTCATGATCCAAAACCCCTGAATTAATTTAAACTTACATATACTGAATAACCATCGCATTGTACAAAGATCATTTTAGGTCTTATGAAAATAATTTTAATGCATATGATCAAATCAAAATATATTTGTTTTTATATGTAAATGACCCGTTCATACTTATGGAATAATAAAATGCTCAAGTTTAATTCAGGAAAAAACGCACATTCAGATTTTGGATTTACTTCCTTTTGATGCTAATACGAATTAAAAAAATATTTTTTACAATTAAAATATCATTTTATGAAAGCTTAATGAAATAAACATTGATAGATACGTGACAAAATGGATATCCAAAGTTTAATTTAGATTTTTGTTAAATTATTGTGTGCTAAAATCCACAATATCAAATCTTAATGAAATAATATTTGAGTTTTATGTTTGAATGAAAATTAGTGCATGATTATGGCGATAATTAAATAAGTTATTTTTATATTCACTTCATATTTCAACAATACGAGTTCATTATTTTTTAAATAAAACTTCACTTTATTAATTCTTATGTGTGTTTGCCAGTAACAGTGGGATTATTAAAATGTCTTCTCCAATTCCAGGTAACTATTGAAACTCAAATGACATAAGGTTAGAAAAAATTTACTTTGATTATTTCTGATGGATAAGTAAAGAATTTGCCAATCATTCAAAATTTGATGAATTATAAGTATATAAATCAAGAGCTTAACAGCTATAACGCTGATCATTAATTGCAAGTATATATTTTACTCTTAACTAGGGCTACAACGTTAAATTTTTAAAAACTAGAAGTCGTGAGCGAAAACCCCTGATACCTCGCTCGTATCCCTGGACTCATTTAGGATATTTTAATAAATATTTACGGTAAATTGAAACAACAGAGGTTAATTGAAAATAATAAATAATCAATATTTCTCCTTAAAGGAATCAATCATACTATATAACAAACTTAAAAAATATGTCTTCTTACCTCAATATCTTTCTAAAAACTACAATTTATGGCATTTTATGGATTTGTATCATTATATCACGTTATATTACTCCATAAATACTAAAACAGCAGAAAATCGTGCACTCTTAAAATATCCGAACACATTTAATACATCCCCCTGGACTACCCCGGACGCCATTAAAAAGACAACAGTGTCCGAGAAAAACAGGACGGATGGCAAGCCTACAAATAGCCATCCTCTGTAATTTAAGTAAGTTGTCTACTGGATAAAATATATAGAATTTTAGCGCGATCCAATCTGTAGATCCAGATAAAACCTTATGCGTATTATAAAGGTAAAATTTCTCAATTATCTCTTTAATAATATTGCAGCTGTACTATAGTTGATGGAAAGCAAGTAAATTTTCCAGTGATTATCCTACCTTCTTTGATTTAAGGGTTGAAACATTTTGTACGGATAAATGCAAGATTTCTTTTTTCTTTCAGCAATTTCATTCATCCAAATGCTTGCTTATTATTCATTATCGATGTACAACACTGGCGTGGTCAGCAAGTTTTTCTTCACTGGTTAAACACAAATGTACTTAGAAAACGTCGACTAACTGCAGGACATGCGCCAAACTTCCAACCTTTTAAAATAATATCGAATATCTATTATTTTTGTATTTTCTTTAGAAGAATTCATTAAAATTTGCAAGTCATTCTTAATGCTATAAAATACACATCTTTGCAGATGTTGGGCTCTTGACGAGTCCCGCGTGTAATGTGTATAAATGATTTTCTATCGCAAGCTATGCATAACTACAGAAAGCCTAACAAATGTTTTAAGTATCAAAATTCTACTGTTCTTCAATTCGGATGGATAGGATTTTGCCTATTATTCATCACTCGATATATTACTAGTCTAGTGGACGGTTTAACAACTGTATTGCAATTGAGCCATCACAAGTGTATTTGAAACCGTCTGATCGTTCATATTTGCCAGCTTACGCGAAATTATCACCTTGCTAACTATTTAATGATATCTGAAATTTTAACCATTCGGTCAGGTTAAGCATAGTAGTCGATAGCCTAATTCGATAGCCGATTTATTAAATTTGTCTCTGTACCGCAGTATTATAGTTTTATATTACATTATACACTGCTGGCCACCCAAATTGCAACACCAAGAAGGACAAGAGATATCACAACAAAATTCATTTTGTAGATAACATGTTGACCAAGTATCAAATGATTAAATTTATAGACTTCTGTGAAGTGTGGTTCCTGCCAAAATCAGTAGCCAGAGTAGCCGCCATTGTTGGAGATCACCGCTGCCACACGCCTCGGCATTGATTCAAAGAGACTTTGGATGAATTCTTGGGGTACAGCAGACCAAGCAGCTTCCACACGTTGCCAAAGTTGATCTGCTGTGGCAGCTGGGGATGGAATCTGGGTCAATCGTAGAGCAACCATGGACCACATGTTTTCTATCGGCGAAAGATCCGGAGAGCGAGGCGGCCAGGGAAGCAATTCAATCTGGTGATTGACGAAGAACCGTTGGACAATGCGTGCCACGTGTGGTCGCGCATTATCCTGTTGAAATATGGCTGTGGGCAAGCCCTGAAGGTAAGGAAGGACAACTGGCTCCAACACCTCGGAGATGTAGCGCTGGCTGTTTAAAGTACCGGCAATGCGTACTAGAGGTGTGCGAGAGTGATATCCAATACCGCCCCATACCATAATACCCGGTGCAGGACCAGTGTGGCGGTGCATAACGCAGCTGTTCAGCGTCCTCTCTTCACGGTGTCTCCAGACTCGAATGCGACCATCGTGGTGTTGCAGACAGAAGCGTGACTCGTCAGTAAAGACAATTTCATTCCATTCTGCCGTCCACATCCTTCTGTCATCGCACCATTGGCGGCGGAGACGTCGTCTGTGGTTCTGCGTCAAGGGTAGACAAAGCAATGGACGTCTTGCGGACAGACCACTCTGCTGTAAACGGCGTCGAATGGTACGCGCAGACACTGGATGATGCGTTACAGACTGCATGTGCTGTGCTATGGTTCGTGATGTGACTGAGCGATCCGTCACTGCCATGTGCACAATTTGCCTGTCATCACGTGAAGTGGTGCGCTGAGGTGGATGCGATCGAACACGCCGGTCCATCGTACCCTCCTGCATCCAACGATCACATATCCGCATTACAGTTGTTTGGTTTCGTCCAACACGACTACCGATTTCCCTGAAAGATAATCCACAATCTCGGTAGGCCACTATCTTTCCTCTGTCGAACTCGGATACTTGATCAAAAGATGATCGCTGTTTTCGAGGCATAATTGATCGTTTTTTTGAAAAAACCACAAGAAAAACACAATTGCCGAACTTGAAATCGTCGAAATATCCAAGCCTTAAATAGCGCTTTGAAGTGGCGCCACAGGCGCGCATGATGTGCGTCTGCGCTGAAATTCAATTCATTTGCATATCTCACCTCCGCTAATGCATGTTGTAAATTTCATGTTATTTGCATGTTTCCTTCAGGGTGTTGCATTTACAGTGGCCAGCAGTGTATAATAGTGCCATATTTGATATGTTACACGTGTCTAGCAAACAATTTGACGAATTTGATATTTTTTTAGATGTATCGTATCTGAACAGACGCTGTAGACCATGTAAATGGCGCAGCGTCACCAACAAGTGTTAATTTTCCTATTCCCTACTTTCTACCTAGTTTAGATTTCAGAGAGATGACAACCTCAACTGAAAGGCAGAATGGTGATTGGAACCTAAAAATACCCAAATTGAGCTCATTTTATGTGGTTTGTGGGTGTTAAGCCTTGTCTAGTAAAATATTAAAAGACTAGAAAGGCTTTTCAAGTGTACCAGGGACCTAAACAGTTTACAGTGAATTCAAAGTTTCTCTCTGGAATTTTAACGAAACTATCGGTCGCTAAAATAATTTGGATTTCTTGGGTTAATTCCAAGAGATTCCCGAAATACATGAATATTTATTTAAAATTAGTAATATTACATCTGTATACCCTCGGGGGAGCCTGTAACCCCTCGAGGAAACATCCCCAGGTCGGGGAATGTCTCCAATGGAATTTCCTTTGGATGGTAGAAGGGAAATAAAAGGTCTTCCGCAGGCCAACAGGTAAAAGTCCAACCTGTTTCGAGGCAATGATACCCCTCTTCTATGGATAGCGCATTCTTTTTCTAGTTTCTTGTTCTATTTTCTTCTGAACAATTAATAAACATGACAACAGCAACACCTGTCTAAACATCATTTTTGCAGAGATACTACAGCTGTCATTTAAAATTGTAATCTCTACACAACATCCCGTCCCACAATTTGCGCGTAATTGTCAGATTAAGAAAATTTGACTAGGAGATGATTTAATAAATATCTATTAATAAGATAAGAAAATCATGGAACAATTAGTCTGCTCGATTAGGATAATATTCTCTATACAGTTCTAAAGCCTTCTGAAAACCTACCTATTTTGAGTTTAATATTCGTATAAGTAAAAAGCTATGTACACATAAAACAATAGATCATATTTCAAAACTGATAAAAACATTAAGTATAACAAATATAAAAAATTAGCGGACAGGAAACTTCTTTATAGATTTAAGAATTCACACAAGGGGCATATATTACTGTAGTAAATAAAAAATATCCACCGAAAGCAAATTGTGAAACAAAATTGAGCCTTTGAAAAAGTTCTAAGACCCAGCTTTTCATTATAAAATTTATTCAGTGAGATGTATGAGTTTAAACAGAGGATATTCTCCACTCACCTATGCATTTTAGATTACCCATAGGACCATAGGAACATGTGATTAACTGTGTTACCTAGGCCATCGCCTAGATTACCCTCATCTGCCTCCAGAATTTATATGGGTCTCTACCTCAAATGAAGTTGCAGATTTGTTGGTAGTTATTAATGTAGTAATAATTCTAATTAAATCTAGTAGACATTTTACCTCACCAATAAAGTACAAAAACAGTTGTTTTGAATTAAATTTCTTTGAATTTAGCATAAGGTAATCAAAAAGAGATAATTTATATTCGCTTCCAATATAGAAACATGAAAATCTGCTGTAAGGAAAGAGTAATGCAATTCTGTATACCATTTCAAATTTCCTGCAGCAGAAAATCTTATTTTAAATAATTTTCCTTCTGAATATGACACCTTTGCAATTTCTGTCCTTCATGTTAATTTTCCAGACTGAGTCTCAGACCGGGGTATGTTTCTTTTATACTCTACAAGAAAACTCACTTTGCAAAAACATATCTTATTTCCCCTGGTATTTACAGCATTCATTGCTTAATATTTCTCTGCTTGAATTTGCCATTCGTGATGTTTTGGTAGTCGGTGCTCATTTTACATATCTTTTATAATTTTCAAATGTGTTGTACCATTCAGTAATGCATTATCTTTGTCACTTCCCAGGCTTAGCGACTGTATTTCTAATCACAGATCATTTATTTATCTGCAACACTATTTATAATAATACTTTATGAAAAATCTCCTTTACTCTGCCAATGCCTTGGGTATGCAGATCTCTCTTGCGACACATCTGGTCCAAGAATATTTCAGAGCAGTATGCAAATTTGTTGAAAACTCATGTTTTAAAACATATATTTTATGATTCGTGGTTGGCAACATGGTATTTTGTTGCGATTTCCCACTCGTGTTTGGTGGATATTAGAAGTTTTACGTAATTTTATAGGTACGTCATTCTTATTTTTTGTCTTCTCAAATTTTAAATTTTCTATGGCGTTGGTTACCAAAACACTGTCCATCAGCGTCTCTAACTGAGAAGTTAAGATTTCGTTTTTACTGTATATGTCACTCCTAGAAAGGAAGTAAGGGTGTCACATAAGAATCGAACTCCCTATGACTGGAAAAGACTTTACGAAAGGAATTAGTAATGTTTTAGAACTGTAAACAACCTTCTTCTAATTGTACAGAAAAACTTGAACTATTCATTTTAAAAAGGTTCAACAGGGAAAAGGGTAAAACTAGCAACATGTGCAATTCTGTATGAATAAGAAAGCGACAATAAAACCGTCGACTCTTTAGATCTTACAAAAAACAAATGTTCAATATTTCTTAAGTCCTCACTACTGATTTTATTGATTGGCCGTTTTATCTGGAAGAAGGAAATCAATGAAACTCACATGAAACAAATTTTGACAACCCAAGTGATCAGTATCGTGTTTCTGGCTTATGACTGTAGTCAAAATGGGCACAAAATTAACTGATAATGTACTCTTTTTTTCTAAAGACGGTCAATTTATAATCCGAGGGCTAAGTGTTCAGTATGCTGCTGTTGTTTCTTACGCCCCCCACCCCCTCATGGCTGGACATATTCTTGATCAGAGCAATAGCAGGTCCCTGGCGAAGAAATACGGGCCGGGCCCCTGTTCATTTGGAATGCAGACTTACATAACCACAAATGTTCAATATGTTGAAATGCCATTTTGGGAAATGTTTGCATATTTTAGCAAAACTTGCATTTTCTAAATATTTGAAGTACTTCATCCAGACTAAAAAGACAAACAAACAAGGAAAACCTAAAATTTGAGGTTTCCTGCATTATTCATGGTACATGCTCCTACTGTTGTTCTCATATGAAAGATTTGGTACACTTAGACATTACTAAGAAAAGTTATTATCTTAAGGAAATGTTGTGGCTCGCAACGAGAGAAAGATGCTTCAAGAGGACTTATGAATCCTCTTGATTTACAACTCCATCAATAAAATTTTTCCCACTAATAATGGGAAGCTGGTAAAAGTTGCAAAATCGATGACAACGCGCATAAAATATATCATTAAGACTTCCACAAAACATATTTCGTAGTAGACTTAATGTTAGGTTTTCTAAACGTATGTTTCTGTAAGTCCTATTACATTCAAGTCTAAAAATATTCTAATAAACGACTATTTCACAGTTTTTATCGCTGAAGTAAAAAATAAATAAATAACGCATCCCTGTTTTAGATATTATATAAATATGAGGATATACACTCATGGACAAAAAAATTAGCGCACCAAGAAATAATTGCGGGATCGTAACGAAACTTGCAATGAAGTTACATGTCGGGGAGATATGCAAATGATTAGAAATGCAGCTTGATTGCGCATTACGTATAGCCGGTAGAGGGCGTTGAACATCGTACTCTGTGGAGTATAAAACAGGTAACCAAAGCTTGTTCGAGTGTGCTGAATCATTTACAAAGGAAGAGCTGAGATAGACATGCCATTACGCAGTGTTCGAAGACAATATAAGCAGTTGTCGCAGTTTGAGAGGGGGAGAATCGTCGGGATGATGGAAGCTGGGTGGTCATCTAGGCGAGTAGCTTGTCAATTAGGCCGCTCCGATTGTGTTGTGAGGAGGTGTTGGGACCAGTGGACCCGAGAGATGTCATGTACACGAAGACCAGGCTCAGGACGCCCTCGACAGACCAGTCGTCGAGAAGACCGCCACATCGTAAGAAATGCACGCGTACAGCCAACTGCTTCATCGGCCGCCATCCAGGCACAGGTAGCACCTTCACTAGGGGCCTCTGTGTCTTCTCGAACCATACGAAGGCGCCTGGCTGAAGGACAGTTGTTATCGCGGCGCCCATTACGTGTGCTGCCCTTGACGCCCACCAATCGACGCATCCGTTTGGAGTTTTGCCGCGCACGAGGAAACTGGACTGCAGCGGAATGGAACCAGGTCGTCTTTAGCGACGAATCCAGATTCAATCTCGGCAGTGATGACAATCGTGTTCGTGTGTGGAGAGCCCGTGGTGAACGCTTCAATCCTGCCTTTGCTGTACAGCGACACATCGCTCCTACAGCTGGTGTGATGGTATGGGGTACCATTGCCTACAATACACGGTCACCCCTAGTATTGTTCCGTGGCACCATGACAGCCCAGCGGTATGTTCATGAAATCCTGCAACCACATGTGTTGCCACTTATGCAACGGCTCCCAGGAGCCATTTTTCAACAAGACAATGCTCGGCCTCATACGGCAAGGGTGTCACAAGACTGTCTCCGCACTGTTACTACCCTTCCTTGGCCTGCCCGATCCCCAGATTTGTCTCCAATCGAGCATACCTGGGATCATTTGGGACGACGAGTTGGGCATCCTACGAGTTTGAACGAACTAGAGGCAAGGTTACAGCAAATATGGAACGAAATGTCTCAAGACATCATACAGAACTTGTATGACTCAATGCCCAATCGGATCGCATCGTGCATTCGCGCTAGAGGGGGTCCAACGGAGTATTAACTCCTCCGTTCTTTTGCCTTTTTCTCTGAAATAAATTATCCTTTTTCTTTGATGTTCTTATCATTTACTTATATCAAAGTAGTCATTACGCATGTAAAATTTCGTTTCATTTTGACGACTCCTTCTTGGTGCGCTAATTTTTTTGTCCATGAGTGTATGTTTATGATGAACTGTTGAATCGTTGTAGAATAATCGTTGCACAATTGTAAGTTGTTGTTCTAAAGCCCCCTTGCCGGAATCTTATCCCAGACCAGGTCCATATAAGGCTAGCAGGCTGAAGAGTGCGACTCCGGTTTTATGATGGCACCACAAGGGTTGTTGTCCGGTTTAGCCTGGCGCCACCTCAGTTTTGACCGGTGCGCTAATTTTTTTGTCCATGGGTGTATTTTCCAAAGTAAATGTAGATGTTATATGATAATAACTGATTTTTAGGAAAAACTTAAAGTTAGTTTGTTCGTATTAATGACTGATCGTGTCATAGAATCCACGAAAAATATCGTTCGAAAATTACCTTTACTTTTATTGAGTGGAAATAATTTATTTTTGAACAAGAACATAAAATATGCTCACTAATTAATTTGCAATAGTCTTAATGTGATCCTACGTAAAACAATTCTACTTACCCCAACAATAAAGGAACCAATATCTATTTTTTAAGCTTACTAAGCTAGGGCTTGAAAGTTTATATTAAAAGTGAAATACAAAGCGCTTGACTACACAAAGATGAAGCAAAAAAACCTATGATCTTTCAGTTTTGAAATAAAATTGTGTTCTTCAAGAATTCTTAAAGCGTATTTTCTTCTTGCATTAATATGAAATGGGATATGGAAGTTTCTTTTAAAATCTTTATAAGCTCAGTGAACCTGAATGTTTCTGCGTATTTTTTTATTCCTTCTATTGAAAGTTAAGCATTCAAAACTCTTTTGTAAATTGAGTAACACAATGAAACACAATAACATTGACTTTTAAGTAAGTCCCATTGTCAGAAATCAAGACTAACTAACAGCGTATTGGTGAATATGATAATCCTCGCAACTGATAAGATGTTCAAAATTGTTATTTTGTAAGGAGCACTACGGCATTATGAGGTATACGACATTTATTGAAATATAATTTATTATAATGCTTGATTATAATTAAACCTATTAAAATCAGATTTTGCAAGCACTTCTACGGCATATGACAATAAAACCTGTTATGAAATTTACGATGATTAGAAGTCTAACATAACTTGACATCAAAATAGTTAGGATTAATTTCGAGTTTTAAATACAATATATTTCAAACCGCTGTAACTCATGCTGTATTACCGTTCACTGAAAACACATTAAATGCTATAAAATGAAAATAATTTGTTCATCTAAATATAAATAAGGTTTAAATATGAGTAGCTTTGTAGCCCACTGTAAAGTTGCTCAAAGAGTGGAACGCCGCTCGGCAATAGAACTCAGTTCGGTATCAGGACGTTACTGAACTTCTTCAGCTGTTTGTTACAGGAAGATGATTGCCACACCGCTATAAGGCATTATTGTACAGATACCGAGGAGGACCCTGGATCACAGCATACCTGGTGACCGTTACATAGTGGTCTGATTTTACCGTTTTTCAATGAAAAATGTCTATATTGGTGATGCAAGGTGCCAAATCCTGAATTTTATTCACTGCAAGCAGTCATTTCGTATTCATAATGATCCTGGGAATAACACGAATCGTAGGTTCTCTGAAAGATAGTGAAAAAATTAGGTTTCAGATTTTGGACACAGTAATGCAGCAATGGTGAAAACAGTGGTTTCTCTTTTTACGCACACGGGTGGGATGTCGCTGATATGTGACAGCAGCTAATAATTGGTTCCTGCAAAGATTAAAGCTATTCCTAATCGGGTGACAATATTTCAAAGAATCATTTTATCTCCTGTGTGATTTATGATAACAGAGTCACGAAGATCTTCTTTCTGAGTTTAACATCTGGTGAAACGTCTGCAGTCAGTAATAAGATTTCAAAATGTTTTGATGGGGATGATACAACTTGCAAGCCAAAACAGCTATTCGAGCAGCAATTCCAATTTCATGAATTTGGACGTACTTTGTAACATTTATTTTTGATGAAATTTTAGTTTATTTAATAATAAATTCTTTAACTCCAGGTTGAAATTAAGAATTCTTCCACTTTGCCACCATGAAACATTACTGAATGTGTTAAATTCAAAAATACATGCTCATAGATATTGTTTAAGCCCATAACACGTAAAATTAACATTTTTCTAGATATTTTAAGTTCTATCATGCTATCTCAAGCGATACGAATTATTTAATTGTGGGGAAGAGAGAGGCGGAGCAAGCCAAATATTTAAGTGCATAGCTGGATGACAGGAATGTGTGTCTACGGGGGCGGATAAAATTTCGCCAGAAGGTAGAATAGATATCCTCGCTAAATGCACCAGCCAAGTGGTGTTTGTGAACACGGAATACTGTTTTGACTAAATTTAAAGCATACTTAGCGTTGATTTATATCATATTGCGTATGAATATTATGTCAATATCTAGGTACATATTCAAAGAAATCCCCGTAAGTCACAGCCTCAATATTCATCAAAAGCCAATAATGTAGGAGAAAAAATATTTTTGTCTATGAACAGAATAGACTAGTTGTGCATAAGTTGTTCCTGAAATTATAAATTCAGTGCAAGTTTGACGCAAATTCAGTACTTTAAGGTAGTGTTTCAGGAAATGAAATCTCCTACAATTTTACCTGAATAGAACACAATATATTGCACCTCTGCTAGAAGAGCGTTACATCTCAAAATAGCCATATTTTCAGGAAGAGCTAAAGAAGATATATGTTTGACTTGATCTGTCTGGTTGATCTCTTCATTCGATTCAAATGCTATATATATATATATATATATATATATATATATATATATATATATATATATATATAATTTAATGTATGTATATATAAACGCGAAATAAAGCATTTATATCTATATTATGCACAGGATAGCCTGAATTATATCCTTTATCTATGTTTCATTTGTACGTGTTTCAGTTTATATTAGAAAAGGGGAGTCTATACAGTTCTGTAGATAAATTCATTTTTAATTATATGTCAAAATATATGTCAAAATTTCATTTTTTGTTTTACAAATGCCTAAGATAATTTTGGGAAAACTTTTTTCTTCGAAACACTTCAGAAGGCAAAACTACAGACTATTAAAGTTATTTTCAATTTTTAAAGCATGATTTTGAATTTTAATTACAAAATATAAACCTTCTTCTAGTTACCTGATTTTGTCAACATGGACTGAAATGCTTGAGGGAATACTGTCATATCTCTATGCTAATGCACAATCTATCTAAACTTTTCACAATAGAAAGAACAAACCTTGATAACATGAACAGCAGGTTAGAAAAAATACAAATTTATTTTCCAAATAAAATTTAATGAACATTTTTATTACAGGAACAGGTTTAAATACAACATTACAGGTTTTAATACAACAACATTAGACACTGACAAAAATCTTATTTTCATTCTTCGCGCAGGAGCAAGTTTCCCCTCCTAGTTCTGGAAGAGTGTAATAAGCGCCATCTAGGAGACTGTGTTGGTACTAGGCTTATAACATTTTTCGACAATGAGAAACACTGCTTATAGAGCATTGTGGTGGGATTATCTCAAAATCGAAAATTTCGGAGATGTAACACTCTTAGCAGAGGTGCGATATATATGTATATATATATATATATATATATATATATATATTGTATGTATATATAAACGTGAAATAAAGCATTTATATCTACGTTATGCACAGGATAACCTGAATTATATCCTTTATCTATGTTTCATTTGTACGTGTTTCAGTTTATATTAGAAAAGAGGAGTCTATACAGTTCTGTACATAAATTCATTTTTAATTATATAGATTCGCTAACAGAAAATCTTTCCGTAAGTTGTAAATCGTTCTTCCTATCGGTTGATCTCTTCTTACAACTCACAATTGTAAGCAGAAAAATCTTATTCGATTGATTTTAAAGAACGTTTTCAGTCGATTAACCTTGTGAAATATATCTGTATTGTTTGTGATAACAGTTATAGATTGATACAGTCCCCTTTTGGCTGTATTTCAGATTCCCCATCACTCTCCCCTACTTCTTGGAGTGTAATTCTTGATGAAGTGTATGGTGTGATTCCTAGACAGTCTATTTCTGTTTTATTCCCTATATCGAGGAGTAAGAAATAATCGATATTTGGTATGTCTGAAATTTATCGATTTTCATTATCAAAGAAGCTCTAGAAATAGCAGATTTACGAAAAATCCCAAATTTTGTGTAAAGCTATCTGCAGAGCAATTCTATACGGCAGAATCTTATTTCAAGAAATATTATTTAAGGCTGTGACATAGCGGAAAGAAATTTGTTCCGTACAAAGTTATTGATCTTTCTCGGAAAATTAATAGAATAAATTTACGCTTAGGTTAATGTCAAGTGCAATTAATGAAAAGCATTAATTTGGTAGATCAAAAATCTCGAGGAAATGAAGAAAGGCTGAATTATTTCAGGTGTACGAATAAAATAAATTTCTTAAAGTTCTTTTTATTAACAATGCAAAATATAAAAATTAACATTTAGCGATATCTAAGCACAAAAGATTTCTATAACACAGTTTAATTTACTTCTATCCTTATTCATTTAAAGCTGTTGTTTTACAAAGGAAATTAACCCTTAAATATGAGATTTTTTTTCTAATTATATATTTTACTTTCATCATTATTTTGCAAGATTATGATTTTTTCTTCTTTATGTGTTATTTCATCCTGCCTGCCAAACGTACGTAGCGCTTATTTTCACAGCAATTATTTCCCTGTTATACATATTTTACACCAAATCTATTTATATCTATCATTTTTTTAAATATTCACTTGCATACGTGTGTTTTTCAAGGACTATAAAATATTACAAATGTACGAAAATCATGTTACTAAAAAGATCTTTCCAATTTACATTAACATACGATTAGATTATAAAGTAAGACAGTAAGAACAAATCACTTTACATAAAAATATTTCTTTTGATTTCAACTCTCTCTTGTGTGTTTTATGCATAGATGTTGATACATTTTTCATACGTTTGAAAAAAATAACTAATCAGAATACTTACAGATTACTTACAGTAACTTATCATACTGAAAAAATATTTATAACACGGTAGGTAAAAGAAAGGTATTCGATTGACAAATACTTGCTGACAAATTAGTCAGTATATTTGCTGCTTTGAGTTAACATTGGTTGATTTAACCCTGTTGAAATAACTTCCTAATTCTACATTTTTTCATTGCTCTCCATGCTGCAGGTTTCTATCTTATTATTGCATTAAATAACCTCTATTGGTGAATTTAATAACCTTTATTATTGAATTTAATAATGTTAAAAATTACTTAAAACTTTTTAAAATAAAATGAAAACAGGAATTTTTAAATAACTTAGCCTATGTTATATTTATACTTCATATAACTTAACAGATATTATATTTATGCATTAAATAAATTTTGGAAATCAAAAATTTATTATTTAATTTATTCATGCTCCTGAAAAAAAGGAAATGAGCAGTATTAAAATACTTCTCGTGTTGTTCGAGAGCGAGAATTGGCCAATCCTTTTTTAAATAACACCTGTGCACGAATACTTAAGAAATATATTTTAGACTGTCAAAACGGCTTTTATTCTATAGAACTCGTGCTTTGAATGTGGAAAAATGCAATTTATTCACCTAAATTTATTTTTAGGATTGTGAGGTATGATCCTTATTTATTTACTTCTTATTTACTCATCTATTTTCTTTGTTAATTATTAATATTTCACCCCGGATTGCTGTAGAACACAATTAAGTGTAATTTATGAATAAAACTTAGAACAGAAGCTGATTTAAATAACAAACATTAAATTTACGAGAAATCTTTTCCTTGAAAATTTTGAATGCATAACAACGAATTATGATGTAATTTTTAATTTTTGCTAATGCTCTTGTCGTAATATGTAATAGAAAATGTACTATATTTAATTATTAATTACATCAGTCTTTGTCTGTAGTCTTCTGTTGAATTATCAACCGAGATGAATAAAAATGTTTTTTTGTGTTTTAAAAACGTATATGAGAGAATAAAAATCGTTGAATAATATACGATTCATGAACTATAAAGTTTCGTTTAGCAGCGATTTATTTTTTATTGTAGGAATAAAGATTAACTATCTTAAATATTAAGATTTCTCCTCACACATGAACTAGTTACCGTTAGTCTTTAATGTACATTTAAAAAAAATATTTAAATACAGGCAGATGAAATATATCTTTGTAGTATGTATAACTTTTTATAGCTTACGTTAGAGCTTATCAATCCTACTTTACCTTTTATTTTTATCTAATAATGAAAACACGACGAAGTGAAATATGTTTAGAGACAGTGAACGCCTTTTGTTGGTTCTTCGTGGCATTTACAATTGTATTAAAATACAGGGTCATAGAAAAAAAAGTCAGTGATTACAACGTGAAATTTATATAATAGAACTCATGGCGTTTATTTTTTCACCAAAAGATACAAAAACAAATCAAGTTTTGGACATTATCTAGTAGTATTCGATATGAGCAGCCCTCGTCGTTCGGCACACATATATGCTATAGTCGATATCCATCCAGGTATCCATCCAGGCTCGATCTTGGTATGATCTCCATCCAGGTACGCTCGATCTTGGTATGATATCCATCGAGGAATGCTCGAACTTGGTATGATCTCCATCCGGTTATGCTCCATTCAGGTACGCTAGAATCACTTTTGCAATAGCGACTGGAGTCCCAGTCTCTATTGCAACAATGATTTTGTCTGATAAATGGCGTAGGTCCCAGAATGTCTCGCGTGCAGAATGTTTTTCAGGTAACACTCATACAAGAAAGTCTAGAGGGAACATATCGGGGCTTAAGGTGGCCAAAATACTAGACCGTTCCTTCCTATTCTATGCCAAACTCATGTAGTAGGAAGCGGGACGTCAAAGCCTCGGCTCAGCCCCCCCCCCCCCCCGCCCCCCCCCCCCAGCGCAGTCGCGGTCACCATGATAAACAAAACTCCTGTGGATAAATAAAACTCCAGATTTAACATACCATTTGCTGCTACTCAAATCCCATCGGTCGATTGCTGTTCCTGGTGTGCACAACTGAAATCCTGGACACCTTTTTCGAAACCCTGTATATTATTTGAAACATAATGTTAAAATTTAGCTTAATAATTTTCAAGACTTACCTGTAAATGTAGTGTTCTTAATCATGTATTTTCTCTTAGAGGCTTAAAACTTACTAACATATGCTTAGGAAAAACTGCTTACTTCAATAACCTTCCTAAAATACTTGAAAACGAATAAAAGGAATATAATTAATATTGAAACCGGTATTGGTTCCCACTGCTGTTCAAAATTAGCCGTAAAAGTGTCCTCAATCGTAACTGATGAACATTGCGATTAAAATGGATAATTTCTGAGAGGAAAAGGGCAAGGACTGATCTGGCACAGAAATGTGTAATTATCGTATTGATGGCTTGCCGATTCATTATCCTATAAATGGAACACTATATTACTTGCAGTTAGTTGCCTCGTTAAAATGGCAAAGACATCACTATTCCTTTTAATACATTTTGATTTGGCTTTAATTGATTTATAGCTTTTAAACTAAAATTGTAATTAAACTGAGGTTATCCTGCTTCCCCTAATACTTAAAGGCAATAGTGCATTGTAATGACTAAAATAGATGAGAACACAAAGAAAACGATTATATTTGTTGTGGTATAATTCTACAACTTCGGTGTGCCTGGAACGAAATTCAGAGTTCAAATTTATATTTGTCAACGTATGCGGAAGCAAAGTTTAAGGTATTATACGTTTTTTTGAATAAAAAATGATGTTTTCTTTAAGAATTCATTAGTTATATTGTGGTGACCAGTATGTTTCGGTCACTTTCGATAATAGATAGCGGCGCGGTATCATTCCGGGGACAGACCATTTAATGATGGATAAGCGGAAGGCTTTAGGTTATTGAGCTATGAATAAAATGAAAAATTTATACTTAAATACGAAATGCGTAAGGTGCCAAATAACCAGTAAGAGTCCTGGATGGTTGTTTTATACTTTTATTTTAACATCACCCACACATAACAAACATATAACAATTAAAATTAGACTGAAATAAATAACGAGTATAATTAATGAAACCTGAGGAGTTTTGTCAAGATGACCAGTCAAAACATAAACAAATTTTTACATCGTTCTCCGGGGCTAACGTGGTATCGATGAGTGCCAGTTGAACTCCACCCACTCAATCCATTCAATTCATTCGATTCGCAACAGGCTATATTCCTAGTAATCTTTCCTAACTACCGATGTCTATGAGTGTGCCTTTTCAATTTTTAGAACAGATTTTCAGTGTTGATTTAAGTTGGTTTTTCAGTGATGATGATATCTAAACATTCGAGATTTACCCCTAGAAGAATATTATTCATTGCAGATGCAAAGTCCTTGAATTCTATGTTGCAACCATTTAGATCTTTAAGAATGTGATTACTTCAACATGCGCTTTCTTGCCGAAAAGCTTACTATACCACTATTTTCTTAACTTCTGGTGATTGGTGATAAGGCGAGTAGTACTTTATACTAAATATGTTGATATTATTGTTATGTTTCAAGACATCGTTTGGTGTAAATTATATTATGGGTTGTTCAATCTCATAAATGAACAGATATTCCCAAGGGATCCAAGCTTTAGCTGTAAGCATGAGTGATAATACACAGTAAAGGAGGCTAAAAGTGACAATCGTAAAACCAAACTACCTGTCTGTGATACATAACTATCGTGATTTGTGCAACTCGGTATCATCAGAAATAGTAAAAAAAAAAAACAGACGAGCAACAGTTTAATATTTAAGTTAAATCCAAGAAAGAATCGTGTATGAGAACAAAAAATATTTCACTCTCTGGGAAAAAATGAAAAATTGCTACGGATAGCCAAAACTGTATGCTGTAGGAATAACGACATACCTACAATTGCAATTGCAGAATGCGTTGCGACAAATAAAAATAAACATCTATCTAACAAATTGAAAAAAAATTGACTTTAGCGATACCTCCATTAGCTTTTCATACAGTTATGATGCATGATTATATTGCCGGTAACTACACTGCTCAACACAATTAGGGGAGTACATGGTTTTAACAAAATTACGCAAATACTTAAACCGATAAGTAACATAAAATAAATCATCCATAATTTAAAGCCTAGCAGGAAACAGGAGAAGAAAACTTCAGATGCAAATCAAAGTTCATGACGTAAAATACCAGAGAAAGAACATAAGGGCGGAAATCGGGATGTTGCAGAAACGTCTGTTTCTCTGTCTTAACTGTGAAATTCGATTTCTCAGTTATTCTTTATGAGAAAAAGTGACTTGAAAATGTCTCAACAACGTGATTTACCGGAATCCATGGCATGGCGTATTATAGGCAGACTTGAATACGGACAAACACAACGTAGTGTCGCGGACGCTGTTGGAGTCGCCAGAAGTGTCGTTGAAAGGCTGTGGAATCGATTCCAAGAAACAGGGAATGTTAGACGTCTACCAGGGCAAGGTCGGTCACTACAGCAACTGATGATACTACAGCAACTGATGACCACTACAGCAACTGATGACCGGTATATACTGTTAACAGCTTGTCGAAACAGAACAGACAATGCTATTCAGCTGCAAAGACAGTTGCTCTTGGTAACAGGACGAAGGGTGTCCAGCCAAAAAGTACGAAATAGGCTTTATCAGGGAGGTCTCTATGCACGTAGGCCAATGCTCTGCATTCCCTTGACCTCACGCCATTGTGCGGACCGAAGAAGATGGGCTACTGAACATCGAGATTGGGAGCAACATGATTGGAGCCAAGTGCTGTTTAAGACGAGTCCCGATTAGGTCTGGAGTGTGACACATGACGTGTTTTGGTATGGAGGAAAAGGAGCACTCGAAATAACCCCACATTCGTTCGTGAAAGGTCACGGACGAGCTGGTTTTATGGTATGGGGTGGAATCAGCATAGGTGGACGTACGGACCTGCATATCATTCTGAATGGTACTTTGACGACCCGAAGGTATTCAGACGAGATACTGAGACCTCCTGTCATACCTTACGCTGCAGCCATTGGAGATTCCTTTGTTTTCCAGCATGATAATGCCAGACCGCATACAGCTCGTCTTGTGGAGAACATGCTTGAAGCTGAAACAATACAGAGTATGGAATGGTCAGCGTGCTCTCCTGACTTGAATCCAATCGAGCATGTTTGGGACATCCTTGGACGACGCATTGCTGCGAGACCAAGGCCTCCTTTTACTCTCCGAGACTTGGAGATTGCACTTCTTGAGGAGTGGAATAGTATTCTCCAAAGTCTTATCGATAACATCATCGCATCCATGGAAAACAGGTGTACAAGCTGTTCGAGGAGACCACCCATCATGTTAAAAATCTTGCATCATTTCTAAACAATATTTTTTTTATCGTTTACATGTAACCAAATTGTAGCCCAAAATCATCTTTTCATATTTTTTTTCAATATTTTTAGAGAATTAAAGCTTAATTACAAATGTTTTTACGTCTTTTTTTCTGTATTGCGCATTGATACGCGTGTACTATCCAATTTATGCCAAAACGTGACTGTCTCGCACGGTTTTCTTAACTTCTTTACTTGCTCCCCTAATTTTTTTGAGCAGTGTATGTTAAGTTATAACTTTTATTCTCTTACCAAAATACAGCAATATAATTCCTGCGTGTAAACTTTTTCTATACATATAAACATATACTTTCTAATACTAAAATTCAAACGTTCTATCAATAACAAGCCTGTATAATAGTAGAAGTGATACCATACATCGTTTGAATGCAGTACGTTATATGATTTTACTTTTTAAATGATATTTATTTTATTTTTCACGTATATTTTTGGCTATTTAATTCATAAACGTACAGAAGTGAATATTACATGTCCTAGAACATAATATATTATAATGCAGTCCCAGACCTTTCACGATCATTTCCATACACCAGAACTCTTGTGAACAGAAGTTTACTTAATAAATTTAATTTTTTTTATCCACGGCTAGTTAAAGAATGTTTAAGAGAAATATTTTCGTCTCCATTATATTTTAGTATTATAACAATGCAACTTTTACTTCGATATCGAGAAACTTTTAGAAACTCTTGTATACGTTCAGCCGGAAATAAATAGAATTTGTAATATGTTCTAATAATAAAGAGGCAGTGTAATTTATTATAAAATCTAAAGTATATTTTTTAAATATAATAGTATTTTATACTCAAACATTCTAGATCTTTATTACTATGATCCCATTGTGTTTATTTTTACACAATTTAAACGTCTAAAAGAAAAAAAAAGTCACACAAATATTAGCAAGGAGAGTACCGGGGGGAAAAAAGTCCGTAAAATCTTTAAAAATTCATAAAAACCGGAAAAAACCAAAGTTAAAAAAAAAATGTTTCTATGGTTAGCATCGCTAGGTCACGGAATTTTTTTAAGACAGGAAACTAAAAAAAACAGCCGACAGGTGGCGCTGAAGTACACAATTAAAAAAAAAGGATACGCAAATAACGAAAATAATGCTTCTAAATCCTTTCTTGCAGCAGTAGGTGTTACACATGACCCCCACCACAGTTGATAATACATAGCAGGCGAGTCACAAATCCAGCAACGGCAGAGTGCAGCAGGTCCGAATACGTACATGACACCTCTCGGCGGATCGCATCTTTCAGTTCCAACAGATTGGATGAACCAGATAGATACACCCGGGATGATACACCCCTTTGACTTCTGTACGTCAGTGCCACCAGTCGGATGCTTTTGAGTTATGTTTTTCCTGTCTTAAAAAAATTCCCGTAACCTAGCGATGCTAACCCTGAATTTTTTTTTTTTATTTCGGTTATTTTCCGGTATTTTATGAATTATTAAAGTTTCTACGGACTTTTTGCCCACTCGGTATTAAAATTCTATACGAAACTAGCGGAAAACCCTTGATTTGCGAGGAAATGCATGAGTACTATCCGTTATGTAATTTGGTTCATTTAATTTAAATTAACTTTAAGAGTCATGTGCTGTCATCCCAAAGTGCAGTTTACCATGTAACTTAATGACCATGATATAGCATTAAATATGGACCTAATTTTTTTTTTTTTTGGGGGGGGGGAAGTCACAAGTGTCATCTCTTAATTTATTTATTTATTTATTTAAGCGGAGACACTTGCCGTCAAACATTCGCCTATACTACACCGCAGTTTAATTTCCATTTTATTAAGGGGACATCATATAGGTGGATAGCATTATCCCATATAGAGGAACGGCACAAACGAAGGCTTTTTTCGTGTCGCGACACCGGGATTCACCCTCAGCACCGAAAACCAGCGCGCTGTACCACAGGGCCGCCACAAGCCCTCTCTTAAAAGGTGAGGTATTAATAATTATCTTAGTAAGCACCTAGGGAATTAGAAGACCATACAAAATATCAGCTACATAAGCGTTATGGTTCGAGATGTACAGTTATCAATCAGTGAGTGTATGGTATTTGGCTTTCATAGGTATTTTAAAAGGCAAAACGTAATACATTGGAACACATTTGAAGAAAAAATATAATTTTCAAAAATTTCTTAATTCGTCTGTTTTGGGCCGAAATTAATGAAACTCGGTGTGTATATGTTTCATAGACTTACTCAGTTGAAATCCAATGTTTAATATAGATTTCAGAATTTTTTCAGGGGGCCTAAACCCTTTTTAAACCGCTTAAAGTGTGCATTTTCAAAAAAAGGTTTCTTAGTGAAAATATAGGACTAGCGGAATCAATATGCAACATTTCAGATTCCTTAGGTTCCAGCGACACAATGATCAGACAGTCAATCAGTGGTATTTATTATATAGATTAGAAAATCAAAATATACCTTAATCATCTTTAATTTTGAAATGTACAAGCTTCGAATAATGTGTCTCGCATTCTGATCTGTGTTTAAAGGAATGCTTAAAAAAATTATATTACAATAAAATGTGTGTTGAAAGTTAACAATTTTCATCACATTCAAATACGTGATAGTAAGAAAACATTCCTTTTTTTTTTCAATTATCATAACTTTTATGTCACAATTTCAAAGTTTTATCTCTGCAATTTCTTTAAAAATTTATTTATTTTTCAAACAACATAAAGGATTATCATTATTTAACTTATTCAAATATTAATCAAAATAAGCAATATTAAACTTTCTAATACGCGCCAATCATGAAAAAGACATGAACGCACAAAATAAAAATAAAATGAAAAAATCTACTGTAAAGACGTGTTAAAACAATTTAAACATTTTTGAATAGTGAAGTTTTTCTTTCCTTAGGGTTTGAAATTTCTTCTAGAAATGAATTTTTATACAGAGCAGAAGAGGAATTGCAAAAAAAAAAAAAAAAAATACATTCTAAAAAAATTAACATAAACAATATGACTGGGACAATATTAACATAAAAAGTATAATGACAGCATAGAGAAGAAATTTTCGTTGAATGCTTTTTTAAAGAAATCTTAAGAGCCTCTTAGTGGAAGATAAAGCTTATGCGAATTATTAAAAGTTAAATGAAAAAGACTAATCCTATTACTTTCGTTAAAAATGCAATTTTCAGTTACTTATAAACAGATTCTTTTTATTTTAAAGCATGATATATAAACTTTATGTTTTTAAGATATAAGACGATTCTTTATCTCGTAAACAAACTTCAAAAGTTTTAAAATATTTGCACATTATTTTTTTTTCCCTTTTGCTGAAGATCCATAATAAAAATTTTTTTTCTCTGGTGTTTCCAATAGTTTAATAAAACTTCAGCTGTCTTATCCCGTGCCTGTTAATATTTAATATTATCTATTAAAATAACGAGATAACTGAGTGACTATTGGAGACATTTATAAGTTTAATTGCAATAATGAGTTTGATAAGATTAGTTATTTGTTCTAGTTGTCTCTTTCAGTGGTTTCATTTCGTCTCACAGAATTTACGTACAGAAAAATCATCACCTTTAATTAAGAATCTGTTAATGCTCGAAAAA
>OU015492.1:40032892-40195392 GCA_907164885.2 Dolomedes plantarius | reverse complement strand
CTGATTATTATAATCAAAGGAATTGTTATTATAAAACAAGTATTTTGTGATTGCCTGGTTAGTATGACCCCCCCCCCCTATTTTACTTTGTACCTCATTTTTCTTTGTTTAAGAAAAAATCGAGTTACTTCCGATCCTACACAAAATAAATTTAGGTCACAATAATTTGCATTTTGTGATAAACAATTAATATACATTCTCTTCCAGTTATAGGTAATTTAAAAATCAAAATATTTACGAATTTTTTAAAGAAATAACCTTTTGAACTCAAAATTCTCTTCCTATGCTCTTTAAAAGTTTTTATTGCACAGCTTTACATTCCCGCAGACGTAATCCATCATCTCGCTAACGGTGTAACTAAACACACATCAACAAATGCAGAAGTCTCTAAAGTCATGACGCGCCCCTAATCCTTTTCCTTTTGAATGTAGTCTGCTGTTGGCCTTTATCTCGTTAAAATACAATAAATTTGCCTGAAGGGAGTGGTTACGCATGAGGTTTAGCTTCCTTGACGACATACAAAGTAATAAAGTACATTGAATTACCCTTGTGTGTTCCAAATATACTAAACATATGTAATAATCATACATCTACACATGTCCAAGAAGTCTCTAAATTCATCTCTGCTTCTATTATCTTGCATTTTGAATGTAGCCTTCTGTTGCCCTTTTTATAGTTAAAATGTAATAAATTTGCTAGTAGGAAGTGGTTCCCGAAATTTTCGCTATGAGTACATGCAAAGTAATAAACTACATTAGATTACCTTTATGTGCTCTCATTTTTGGAATTATAATAGCAGCATATAATAACATAATAATTTCTGGGTAACACTGTTAATTGGCAAATAGAATGGAGCACCAAACTACATGACGGAACATAAAATGCATATACATAAATATATAAAACATATCCGAAACTGCGAATTCATCTAGTACAGTAACGAAAATTTCTCTTGGTTGATATGCCTGAAGTCGGTGAAACAAGGAATAAGTTTGGCAATAAAGCAATACTTCATAAAACTGTGTCAAAAAACGTTTTTCTTTTCAGTTTCAAATATTTATATCTCTAACAAAAGTCACTAAAATTGATCACTTAGGATAAAGTTATGTTGCTTAAGTTCAATGAACGACAGATGCGATCGACTGTGGATCGATTATACTGCATCAGCACAATATTTTGATGACACATTTCTATTTCGTCAGCTTAAGATAGATATAATGATATTTTGGTACATTTTCTATCTTTTTAAAATAAACGTACTTTTTCAGTTATTTTTCTTGACTTAGACCGCGTTATGGAGATACGGCAATTATCTGAAAAAGAAATATACATACTTTTTTTCTGTATATAAAATTCACAATTCTCGATCTACTGATGGTTATTTTGAAACCATAAAGAAACCCATCTTTCATTTGAAAGATTTTCTTAATTATGTATACATCATGCAATGCGAAAACAAAGGCTAGTATGCAGGTTTTTTTATGCCTTTCTATATTCCTTTTTTTTATGTTTTCCCCCAAATATGACTCCGTTCTTTTTATTATCATTATTATTAACCCATTTGAGAATGATCAGTGAACTTTATCATTGGGAATATGCCATAAATATACAAAAAAATAAGTGAATGATCACGTCGTCAAAATCATATTTCCCTTTTACACCTGGCCCATTTTAGAAAATTAGTTTTATTATGTCTCATTTATTTGAGAAAAAATGTATCCTAATTATTAAGGAGCGTTTAAGCTTCCTTATATGTGATATTTATCGCCAAGATGATTTCGCGCCAATCATTGCGGCACGGCTTGTTATTATACTCCCTGCGGGTTCAAGTTTTTGCCGATTAGACTGTGCGCTTTCAGATTTAATATATTTATTTTTTAAATTGCAGTCTGGGTTGACCATTACTGTTTAAATCCATAGTTTACGAATATCAGAAGAGCAAATGCGAGATAAATAGAAAGATTAGTCTCCATTCTTTTATTCCCGAAAGGAAACAACGGACACGTTAGGGTTAAGCAGTTTATTTGACTATTTATCTGTACACAACACTTACATATTTACATTTATATATGTAATTTACACAATAATACAAAAATAAAACTTTTGGCGGTCCATCATGTATTTTTTTTTTTTTAGGATTCTAATTCCTACGTCAGATAAACAGTCCTTCCACGTGAATATTTGGTGTTGGGTTTATATCTTCATTGCTCCATTCGGTCCTTTTGAATTGTCTAAACTTTTATTTATCGAAATGGGAAAAAACATCAAAGCGAAGGTGATGGTTAAGAGTGGAAGACATAGTTTACGAAGTTTCTTCTTTGAAACAATTAGACACGTAACTTATGTGAAAAAAAAAGATTTCTTATATAGAATGTGTATCAGCTATGAAATAAATGTAACAGTATGTTAAACATATTTTTAGATATTGACAGACCTGGATTAGATTGGCCTCTTAGGCACTGCCTTCAGAAGCAATGCTGAATTTTTCTATGCTTTACATGGGGCCAAAGATAGTGCATATAGTAATCTCCTCTATGTAGCAAATTCAATCTGGTTTGTCCATATGTAACTTTTCCCAATTCCTCTACTGCATGCATGAATATCACTGACGTTAAACACACACTAAATACTTTGAATAGCGCTTTGAAATTTAAAAATTAACAAATAATGCTGAATTCAAAACAAATGCATCTTTTCTTCTACAATACAAATACTCTAAGTATGTTTATTCATCGATCGAAATTTCTTTTAATCCAAAACTCGATGTTTATTTTTAATATATATATATATATATATATATATATATATATGCATTTATTTCTATATAATGGGGTACATATACGCGTTACATTGCCGTTCGTAACCACCCCATTTAGATCGTTTCGCAAAGATTGGCATGAGAAATTTAGCTAATTTTTCTTGTTCACAATATTAAACTTAGATTTAATGATTTTTTTTCAAATTAATATTAAGGGGTAAAAATATTATATAAACTGCAGTAAATAATGCTTATCTAATAGGTGCTTCCGTATCGGTAGAAATGAGGAAATCAGCGTGACGTAAAATTTAAAGGTTAATTACAGTTCAAATTTACGTTATTTGTCATGTGCAGTTATTCACTTCATACTAAGCATTTATATTTTCTTTTATATAAAAAATTGCATTCCCTACTGTAAATTATTTTGTTAATGTAAATTAATGATAAACAGAAATTTCATCCTTTGTCACTTCATTTTGTGAAATATGTAATTTTAAGAAATATAAATGAACTGATTTTTTCTTTAAAATGGTCACCTTTTTAGTTGATTCATCATTCATCGTAATACTGATCGGCATGTGTATCTTCTTTTTTTCAGTAATTCTGCGCATGTCTATGTTCAGTGCAAGCATCATTTTCGCGTGTTTCATTTAAAGTAAAATTTGTACGGAATATAACGTTTAATCTTAAAAATCGGAATCTTTATCCTCTTAGTGCATCGAGCTATATGAAAAACTGCTCTCTCATCCGTTTCAACGTCTATGATATATCATGCAATGCATATATTCTGTAACTTCCATTGCCTTAATGAGTAATAGTTTTCAACAATATTGCCCTTAAAAGTTTGTAACAAAGGATAATTTTTCTTAACAATGACATTTGTACAAACTTCTCAGACAGGTTAAACACAACAATATATAAACACACAGTGTAAGGTACAAAACATTGTATAAGAAGCCTCAGTACATGATCTAAATTTTACACAACAGTGTTCTTTACTAGGTAAACAATAATATGCATTTTTAATTCATTTATCTGAAAAATATTTTACTTACTCCATATTACTCCATCACAGATACAGCCTCTTATTAGTAACAATATTTGTAAATTATGTAAATAAGTAGTATTTTTATATGATTTTTTAATATGTTATTGAAATATTAGTATCCGTAACACAGGTTGTCATAATTTATTGACTTATAGCAGAAACAAATCGAAATTTTACATCATCCTTTTTTTATCTTGTTTGTGATTTGGCATGAAATTTCTTTTCACAGAAAATGCGTAAGTTAGGAAGAGTTGAAGGTTTGTTCTCCTAGAAATAACTGTAATATACGCTTTATAAACTAAATCAGTCTGTTTGGGACACCTTAAATCAAACTATGGTAGCAAATCAAGAAAATTTTGGTCGCAGAAAATTTTACATAGTCATTCCAAAATAATTTTTTTTGCCCCGAAAAAGAATAAAATAATAGAACATCCCAAAGAAAAAAAAAATTTAATTTTGTATCAAGGATTCCTAGGGATTTTTACGAGTAAAACGGAGTTTCACCTATTGAACAATTCTTATAGACATAATTATGACTAACTTATATGAGATATCATCACATAAAATTTATGTAAACAATTCTGTGTTATATTTGATTTGAAAATGCTGATTGTTTTGATACTAAAACTCTCAATTTAATTAAGATTTTAAAATTTTAAGTTTACATTACGTCTTCTGTTTTCAGCAGTGAACACAACATAAACCAGAAAACTGCAAATCTTCCTGTTACAATCGTTTTTAATCATGCTTTCAATAAAAATTGTACATTAGAATTCTATTAGATCGGGCTTTACGAGAGTAATTTTGTTTTAGTTTTGGACTTTATCCATAGTAACAAAAGTGTTAGGTATGCAGAAAGAAACGAGAGATTTTATACTGTATTCTTGCAAAATAAGTTTAAACGTAATTACTTTTTACAATTAGTACAATATGAAACTCAAACTTTATTTTACGAAAGGGTTTAAGAATATATTTAAAGAAATTAATCTACAAGTATTTAGTTATAAATAAAGCTAATAAGTTGGTAGCTAAGTATATATTAAGATGTCTTTCATGAAAAATATGTTTTCTAAAATTGTGTTCTTTAATGTAATAATTTTTTTTACATCTCAAAATTCTTTCAATTGTTTTCTAAATCATGTTGACAATCGCCAATAACAATAAAAGAAATGGTGAACTTTAGAGGAGTCTATCAAAGGAAAATTTAAGATTACTTATGATCGATGATCTTACTAAATTTGTATAAATAACCTAAAATGTCAACATTTTCAAAAATACTTTATTGTACGTATGAAATTTCGAGTTAATGGGAAAGAAATTCCTCGATACTGATGTCTGTTAGCCATTTAATAAATAACAGTTTTTCCTTTATGCACACTTTTATATAAAATTTACTTTTGTTCTTCGAAACAAATGTTTCCAAAAAATCCTTATTATCTACCCAATAACCTTATAGATGTTAAAGAAACCTTCAACTCTACACTGTTATAGAATTTCTATTGTTCATAAAATTAAGGGAGTGTCCGTAGACCTGTTATATATATATACTTTTTCCATTTCCTCCGTAAAAAACAATTTTCATAGCGTTTTAAGTAAGAATATATATATATAATATTCCAAATCGTAAACGTAATTCGATATTGTAGCACTTCTCATGCACCATTCACAGAACTTGAGAGTTCATTTCTTTAAACATTTCTCTTAAAAACCTGAGAAACAATATCTTTTATCTAGACTTAACAAGAAGGGCACTCATGACTTGAGTTATATAAGTCTGTACATTTGTGCTCTGTGACAGCAATACATTTGGATGCTACGTCATATCAAAATCGTGTGCCATCATAATCCACTTCAAGTATTGCGAAAGTCCCTCGTGAATGTTAACCTCCGCCATCTTTACGGCCACATACGAATGAGCAGCAGTAAATGCTCTTTTTTTTGGTGCTATATCTTCAGCATATCTATTATTTGCCTCTAGATTCAAAATACTTTTAGTACGTAATCCATCGAAAAGCATTCTAAGACAACGAAATCCAAAGGTACGTCATCAGTAAAAGAAGGCGCTGATAAAAAACACATATTCTGGTAGAAACACGTCCTGACGAATTTGAGGCACCTGAAAGAATAACTAATGCAGTTACCGTCATAGCAACATGAAAACTGATAACTCAAAGACACAGAACTTAAAATATCAGAGTTATTTACACTAATCGATCATTGTGGACTGGAGAATAGTGCAAGTGCATTGGGCTTCCGACTAGGGGTGCTCAATTCCAATCAAAACCAATCTCGATTCCATCATGTCTAGGCCGGATACAGACACGTTTAATCCGTGAAAAGGAAAGCCCCTTCATGAGGCAAGTGGCTGGGGGAAGTTGCGATCAAACCTGAGGTAACACTAAGGAGGCAATATTGACTCAACTGTATGGTGCTGACAGATAAAAATGTAGTCAACAATTTCAAGGAATTGAGCAAATGTCTCAGGAGAAATGCTTCAGCATCAGCCAAACAAGAAAGCATTAAATAGTGCACCCGATAAATTTTTAGACTTGTTATTTAGGGATATCTCTTGTCTTCCAACATATGCCCCGCAATAGCCCCGATAACAATATCATTTAAAGATAAATAACAGGAAACTATTGGAAAACTCATACGTACAAAACACTTCTTCAATTCCACAATACTTCAACAATGAGGGCTACGTTTCGAAATAATTTTTTAAAAAATCACGTAGTGTCTTCTAACGAAACTACCGCGAGTTTTAACGTAGGATTACTTATCGTTGCTTACCTCTTTTGTAGGTATACATGTATCTATATATATGTACTTATGTATATGTACATATACATATATGTATGTCAAAATTTTGGTGCATATTGTTACTTTTCTTTTTAAGGGGACAAGGGACTTTCAATCTCGTTCTTCTTTAAATTTCAATATTTTACTATATATACCCCATGAGTATAATTTATATTCTTTCCTACTACATTGAAGATACTTAGAATTCACAAATAAGTATTTTTGAGTATTATATATATATAAGTATTTTATTATATCAAAAAAAATTTCAAAAATGCTCGAATTTTTCAAAAGGCTCCATGCATATTTATTTTCTTCTGATATCTTCCAAATTTCTCAGAATTGTTAATTGAAGTGTTTGTCACAAAACTGTGCATTAATTCTTTGAAATAACAAATATTCTTCAAATTTATAGACCGTATAATAAAGTAAAAACACAAACAAATAACAAGCAGAGTAGAAAATAATTATTTAAGACTCTAGATTCATACAACAAGAAAAAATTAATGCACATTTATATTTATATACATTCAGTAAATTTATAATACACAATTTTTAGAATTATAATTAATATAAAATGCTCATGGAGCCTTTTGAAAAACTTTAGCATTTTTTAAATTTTTTTTGAAAAGCAGGCCTTTTTCTGACAAATATTCCTTATTTTTAATTCTATGGGTTGTCAATATAGCAAAATAGAAAATGAATTTTTCTCATTTTGTATATAGATTTAAAAATTGAAAATTAAAAATTTCGAATTTGAAGGTCCTTTGTCCCCTTAACTTGTCTAAGTGATAGACTGGGTTTGTCGCGCTGCCAAAATTATAACTCGGGAGGACGGACGGACGGTTTTAGCGTCTGAAATTTTCCTTTCCGGAGGACCGTTATGGAGGAACGTAATCTTACTTGAAAATCGTCATCCGTCCAAGGAGCATTAGGTTTGATTGTCGTTATGGAGAATTTACAAATGTATTTGCCTGTACGCATCATATATTTATTACGGAAGAAGTTTTTTATTACTTATTGTCAGATGGACATATTAAAAAATCCGCTAGGACTACACGAGATAAATATAATAAGGAATTCATAAAACTTTTGCAAATGCACTGTTGGACACTTGTAACAAATAAATAAGGAATTTAAATTTTATGTTCGAGTTAAAAATTAGAACAAAATTTTCGTTTTTTCCTAGATTTCCCTTAAATAAGATATAGATTATTGGTTTATCGGATTCTTGACACTATTCCATGAAGTAAAATCTCCTCCATCAACCTGTTCTATAGTTCACTTATCAGCATAACTGAAAGAGTTTAACATAATGCATTCACAAAATCGTGAATATAATAGTATTTAGATGTAATTAAATATGTTATAGACCTACTGAAAGTCAGATACTGCATAAACAGCTCTAAGTATCGGCATTGTGAAAATCTTCATCTTTTCATGTTCCAATATAAATTTTTAAATATTACAAGACCTTTTTTTATTTATTTTATATATTTCTCAAAACATATATCTCTTATCATGACAAAAATTCATTTACATATGGTCTGACAAAAATACAAACATTTCCTTTCTTCATCTAAAGATGAAAAATATTATAAAATAGGAAATTTGAATACCAAAAAATAATTAGAATATTTGATTAGAAATAATTTTATTCAGATAAAAATAAGCAAACCATGCCAATTAGAAATTCAATTTCTCCGCCTGAGAGCAGTATTAATGACGTTTCTTTAATTATTATATTTCGAATCAAATTCCTGAACTGCGTATCAAACAGGGTTATAGTATACATGTGTTAGTAGCATATCAGTAATTGAAGAACAAGTCACGAAGTATATAATAAACAAAAAAATTCTGAAATACTAATTAAAGTAGCATAATTATAGTTTTTCAATTAGAAATAATGTTTTTTATGGAACAATTCTGATTAGTATTCAAACAATACTGATCAGTACTCCTTGATATTTACAATATTATGTTTTTGCAGTATTATGTCGTAAGTGATCTAGCTGAGTTGGTTGATTAAGAGCTCTACGGTCACCTTTTAATACACGAGGACTAATTACACATGTCGTGAAAACATATTAGCTGATACTTACTTGAATATGGTACTTAAAAGCAATGTTAATTCTGAAAATTTTCTTTCTTAACCCTTCAGCGGGCACGCCAAATTTTCGAACAGCGCCAGGCACACGTGGCTCAAAGAGCAACGTCTCTTTCAACATTGATTATTCCTTTTGAACTAAACTTTTTTTCTCAAATTGAAAATAACAATTCTATGTTTTATGACAAAATATATAATGTTGATAATACTGAGATATATTTATAATTAAAGGCAAAAAAAATGCATATGCAATCGCCCTATTCCAAAACTGTCCGGTTCATTGGATCTAACGACAACTTGCAAATTGATTTCTATTATGTCCAAAAACCTAAAAAATGGTCATATTTTTTATCTTCGTGATATGCGAGATACCATGTAATAGCTGCACAATTAATCGACTACATCCTGGTTTACCACGGTAAAATTACGACTAACAATGAATGGAAAGGAATACAAAAGTCAGAAAATCAGACCTGCATTAGAAAGGGTGTAGCTATAAATCGAAACTGCTTAGAACATTCAAACCTTACATGGAAAAACAAACCAATGAAAATTACGAAAATGTTGCAATTTGTACACGGGCGATCCCGATGAAGGGATAAATAAATAGATCAGGAAACTATAAATTTAGGCGATTTCAACTTATTGCCTTAAAATACAATCAACTTGTCAATATAATCTTCTTCTCATATGTAGGGTAATGAACTCGAAAAAGGCTCCGAATATTATGTAATAACTATCGGTAGGACGAATCTATCTGAACGAAACAACGTATAATGTGCTCCTCGGAAGATGGCACATCACATCACAAGTTTCTCGGATGAGGAATGGTTCCATTTGTCGGGTTATGTTAAATCGCAAAACACCTGTAAATGGTCTGCTGAAAATTCCTTTCCCACTCAGTGATCATAAAGTTGGTGCGTGGGTGGCGCGATGTGTCGGTTGAGTATCATAGATCCTATTTCCTTTGATTCCATTTTCTTTGGTGTATATACGCGGACATTTTTGAACAGTTCGTGAATCAAGTGGACGATCGTGAGTTCACGGATGGTTATTTCCAGAAACATGAAGCAACGTGTCACACTTCGGAAAAGATCATAGTGGAAATTAGGTCTTTCATAGGCTATAGGGTAATGTCAAAGCGGCTTTGGCAATCACGGTCGCCGGATTTGATACAACCAGACTTCTTTCTTTATGAAATGTATATCGGAAAAAAACCCTCGCATTGTGGAGTGTTTGAAGTGAAATATCCAAAGTGAAATTGCTGCTATTCCCCCCGGTATCCTTTCCAATACGTTCCTGAACATGGAGCGCTGGGTCGAAAAGTTTTTGTCCCAGAAATCGGAGATCACATCCAGCAACCCATGTATTGTAATCGATTACACATTACGTCAAAATATGTAGCGAATTTTTAAGTACAGATAGTTTCATCCTTCCTAGAATAATTGAAAAATATTCGGTGCGTCTTTCGAATGAATCACCGTATTGTTTGTGCTTAAACAAAATTTCCTTTAAAACTAATCATTTTAAAACAGAATAATATAAATTTCCTATTTGAAAGCATAACATACATAAAAATTATTAGCGTGATAGAAAATGTCTATGTATGCGTTGAAAAAACTAAACTCGAAAGAATGTTATTCAGTCAAATGTTTAAATAAGTTACCTTCTGAAACACTAGGGCGCTGAATGGGTGGCTCCACATCCCCGTCCATTTCTTTAGTTAGTGAGTCGTCTTGCATCTGAGGTCCTTTTCCTAAAATGTCAAATACATTATCTCACAAATATATATAAGACGTAAATGATAAAATAGTTAAATATGTTACAGAAATAAAGATGATAACAATAACACCCCAATTTAAGTCTCTTTCCATATATATATATATATATATATATATATATATATGTCCCAGTTAAGCATTTCAGAAATTCTACGAGGGGTTGGGGGGCATCCTGACGACTCAAAATCATACAGCAATGTGGGGTCGGAAAAGTCTTCCTGAAGCGGTGATGTACTACCCCAGTCAAAATAGACCCGAATTTGACGAATGGCTAAAAAAAATATGAAAATTTGAAATTGATGGAGATGTTTGTTTAGGCATGCTAATGAACATACTAAAAGTCCCCACCAATCAGACTTGAGCTTTCGCCGCCATCTTCCAAAATGTGTACACCTTTTTTGGTTTTGAAAATGGTAAACTTTATTAAAGTTTGATCACCGTCAATTGTACGGTGAAAGTAAACGGTTTCAATATAGTAGTAAACCTGTTGTTGCTTTTTCAGAAGATAGCGATTTCTAAACAAAACGACGAAGACCTAGCATTTTATTTAGAATATGTGTTACCGTTGACTCCTTTTCCATTGACTCTGTTTAATGAAAATGGTATGCGAGAGACAACGACATTGGCCATGTACGACGTTTTTGAAGTTCGAAACAAATACCTTAACCTCCTGAACTGCGTCAACATTGTGGATAGTGTTTTTCTCCTACACCGTGTCAAATGGGGAACACAATTAACATTTTCGGATGTTTGCATAAATTAAGTGAACTATATAAAAAAGCACTATAGTAGCTGTATAGTCCTTTTTAATGGCTAATCCAACACCACTAACAGTACAAAAAAATTGAACAAAATATACGGTCTATTGTGAAAAAATCTGTAGACGTAAACTTAGATGGAAACATTCGAGTTACTGTTGAAAAAGAATAGTTCCTTTCAAATGAAAACAACAAGAGAGAATTGATCAGTATTCTATCAGTTCAGCTGGAAAACAATGGGATTCGATTCCGACAAAGTAATGACGACGCTGATATTCTCATTGTAAATACTACAGTTAATGAAGTATGTTCTGGTAACAACATCGTTGTAATCATCAGCGAAGATGTTGACCACCTGGTTCCATTAACAGCTCTCCTATGGAAAAATGACATTTTCCTTGTCAAACCACGCAAAGGAAAGCAAAGAAAAAAAATATATTCATCAAATAAAATGCAATCATAGGGACATACCAAAGTTTCCTTTTTCTCCATGCGTTCAGTGGATGCGATACTACTTCTGCAGCATCCAAAAAAGGAAAGAAACTTTGTGTAAAAATGTTCGAAAGTAAAGGTGTGGAACACAACATGACAGTAGTTAATAAATGCAACTCATCGCACCACGATGTTGCTCAAGCAGAAGAATGTTTTTTTCTGATCTGGTATGGAGCACATTCCAGTGAACAGTCCGTAAATAAGTTTAGGTACAAATGCTTCGCAAAATTTGGCCCTAAAATAAAACCATACATTTCGTCTTTTCCCTCAACAGAAGAGGAAGCTAGGCTATATTCCTTTCGGTTGTATCACCAAATGAAGAAGTGGTTTGGGAATGAGTTGAATCCTGAAATGTGGGGCTGGAAAAGTCAAGAGAAAACCCTTGTGCCCATCACAATTATGGATGCAGTGGCTCCCGATTCAGTTTTAAGCATAGTGTTTTGCAACTGCATAGTTTAAGACTGACTGGGGAGAAAGATGCTGTGTAGGAAAGCAGGCATCAACTGCACAACAGCCTGCAATAACTGCAATGGAATATACGCACTGCAATGAGATCACAACGACATACCCCATTGAAGTTATTGCCCTGTAATCATGACGATACAATAAAAGGAATTAAGGAATAAGGTGATACTAGCTGATCCATAGACGATCTTTTCAAGACTGACGACGCGAACAATCCTATACCGAAAAAAGCACGTCAACCATAAATAAGGCAAGCTTGAAAAAATATACACAATGAAAATACGGTAGTGAATACACCGAAGTTTATTACATTAGTTTATAAAATTAATAATGATAAATTATCTACATACTAGAACACATTAAAGTCTATTTTCTTGTATATAAAGAATGCCGCAATGAGGGTGTGGAGATAATTCAAAGGAAAGCGGCTACAAAGAGACTTGGACGGTACCTCCGTAATCAACGCGCATTTAATAGTCAATATTTTGGTACGTGTTAGGATTACGACAAAATGTATTTAATTTTTTGTTACAAAATTTAATTTTCTTTAATTTTTGTATTAAACTTTTGTTTTACATAAAAGTTAATATTTTCCAAGTTATTTCCAAAAACACAAAAAAGCCTTTAAAATCTCTAAACAACCCACGGAGATTATTGCTTTTGAAATCAGATATGTCCATGTCGTCAAAAATCATTTTTGCTATAGATGTTGGGTAAATAAATGAGCTAGGATTTTTCTAGCGTATGCATGGCCAGGCAACATTTTTTTCTACTGACGTAGTTAAGTACATCAAAGTTAGTATTTATTTTAACCCACCTCCAGCTATTATGTACCCAAAGAAACCTAAGTATTAAAAAAAGATAGAATCCACCAAGCCTCACAATAGAACCTGATAACAATGGATTGGATGTTGTGACACTTTCTCTTGAGCTTTGATATGCAGAGACAAACGTGAGTATGGAAGACTTTTGGCGCACATGCGTGGGTCCGTCCCCCATCGCGATGGAAATGACTCGCGCATCCGCGTCCCAGGTGTGATAGTTCGCTCCTTTCAAAGTCAATTATCTTTGTTCATGTTGACTTATAAAAAAATGCAAACTATGTTTTTGTTCACAATTTAATTTTCTTCAATTTTTGTATTCAAATTTTTTACATAAAATAAATATTTCTCAAATTACTTGCAAAAAACAAAAAAAGTGTACACATTTTCAAAGATGGCGGCGAAAGCTCAAGTCTGATCAGTGGGGAATTTTAGTATGCTCAACAGTATGTCCAAACAAACATCTCCACCAATTTTCAAACCTTTCATATTTTTTTAGCCATTAAACCTATTTTGACTGGGCTATACACAGAAAACCATAAAGAAAGAGACCGTAAGTGGATAATCTTTTTAATAATAAATATACAAAACCAAAAGGTACACGGGTTAAAATAAGTGTTCGAATTTTTTTCCACCGACTGCAATGCATACCTCACATCTCCGGTGCATGGAATTCCAAGCATTCTGGAATAATCCAAGCTCATCTCGAATTTCAAAGGCAGCTACTGAGATTCTTGCAATCAGCTCCTCAGAATTGTCAACGGGGGTGTCATAAACCTGTGTTTTTATATGCTCCCATAAATAAAAATTCATATAATTAGCCATCCTACTAACTCTGAGTCCTCGTGAGAAATCAAGATTCCCTGCAGTAACGCTCGGAACTTCCCCTCAGCTCCATCTACCGCTTCAGGAAAGCATTTCCGACCCCACATTGCTATATGATATGGAGTCGTCAGGATGCACCCTACCCCTCGTATAAGTTCTGAAACGTTTAATTGGGACACCCTATATATATATATATATATATATATATATAAGATAGAGAGGGAGAGCTTGGCTTTTTATAATACTGAATTAGGTCACTCTTTCATTTAATATTCAGTTTACAGTTATACCTAAAGATCCCTTTCTATTTTCAGCTGTAATTGTTTCCCTGTATGAAAACCCTCGACTTTCAAAAGATGTTAGATTCTCTTTCCTTTAAAGAAATAGTGAAGGAAAGAATTTTGTTTAAACTTACAATACCGTTTCCTTTATTTATTTTCACTTTTATAATTCAATTTAGAGTTCCAAACTTTCTCTTTTTTTTGAGTAGCTTTTAAACTTTGTTTGTTTATTTAACACTTTCATTTCTTTAAACTTCGTTTTCGTTGAAGAAACATTTTTTTTTAATTCTGCAATTATATTTCCATGCGTCAGAAACTAAAGAAGAACCAGCTAATAAATCATTAACTCGATATTTCTTTTCATGTTTTAGTATTTTATTGAATATTTTTATGATCTGTCCACTTATATGAATAAAATTCACGCAAATTGATAAACGGTTTTATGCAGTTCCTATGTATCCTAATACTGAATTAAGTTATAAATACAGAAAAAATACAGTTGATACTATATGCAAAATCATGTCCTAAGTATGATTTTGAATCAGAATTGTTCTTTCCGGAAATAAACGTATAAATAAATCCTCAATTATAAATAAATTAATAAATAAATAAATAAATATATATTTATACATATATACACACATAATTGAATTTTCCCTTCTATTGCCTGTGAACTAAAAATATATAGATATTCCATTGAAATTATAGTTTTAAGTTGATTCGTAATATTCAGATAACTTTCATAAATAACTATTCATAAATATCAATACTTCCTCATGATTATCATTAATATTCATAATTATCAATAATGCCTCAAAATAAGAACATATGTTTCTTATTTTGAAGTATGATTTTCATAACGTGAATAAAACATCTTCTCAAATGCCTAACAACAAATAATTAGTTAGAAAACTGATTATTTAACTTTATAAAGTTGTGGATTATAAACTTCACTTATTCATGCATCAGTATTCTTTTTTTTAATTAGGTAATAAATTACTAATTAAAAATGAACTCGTATTAAGATTTTAAAGACCTGTTCAAATAGTTTCTAGTAATTACCACATAATTTGTGGGAAGTCTAACTTCGTACAACGTCAAATTTATTCACTTATATGCAAGGGTAGAAAATACTATTTATGGACATTTGAACTCGAAACCTACACGAAGTTTCTCGTAAAAGTTTAGAAACATTAATTTGATCTTTAAGTTTATTCAAACTTTTGAATTAATTAGAAAGCTTCTGAAATTTAACAACACAAGTGGAATGCAATTTTGTTTGCATGTAGGAATAGGTTAACGTAGTGTATATACTACTGCTGGAATCCGTAGTAATTGCTGCATACTTTGGATGATAGTCTTTAAAATATAATGCAAAGTTAAAATATTTTGTAGAATTAATGCGGAAAAACAATAATTTTGATTGTTTTATATTATATGACTATTAAACAGTGTTTTAATCTATTCTTTCTCACAAAAGAATATCTATATATATATATATATATAACAGATTTTTTTTTGAAATAAAGACAAATTATGCATACAAAGTTTAATTACAGGATTTTGAAAAAGACGTTATTATTTGACCTTCATTTTCGCGCACTAAAATAAGAAATACGTCTGTCACTTAGGTTTTTAAACTATTGAATATGGGTTTCTAAACTATTGAATATGAAGAGCCAACCGACAGCAGTTTAAAATATTAGTTAAACAACTGGTATGATGCTTCACATATTTAGAATCTGAGAAAATAAATTATAATCATTCCAAAGCAAATACTATGCATTTAACTGGAGAACCAACTGGAACACCAACAATCACCTACAGAAATGTTTAATTTAATGTTTATTAAGGCCGGACTCCGGCGTTGTTGAAGTATGGCTCCTTCCCAGAGCACTTAGGCCATCTGCACAAGGAGCAACTCAAAAGAAACTGATAACTCGTAACCCGTAACTGATAACTGATAAACCCGTCGACCGGGTTTGTAACCAGTTGCGCCGTGTGCGTGGCTCCATTCAATTACATAGGTTACGACTCAACACGGACTGGTTTGTGATTCGAGTCAGTTATCAGTTTCTTTTGAGTTGCTCCGTGTGCAGACGGCCTTAATTTCAATAGCGATGAAATTCATGTGAGTGCAGGTACTGGCGGGAGTAACTGTAACTCTCCTAGGGAAGCAGTATCCTGTAAGGGAATTGTAGGATGCATTGTGATAGGAGGCTTTTGCCCTGACCTCCACGTGGTCTGGCTTGAGGCTGGAAACTTCCAGCCAGACCACGTGGCTGTCTCGCCCCTCTTATCCTGAAAAATACAGGTATAGACTGGAGGGGCATGGGTTGTGGCCCATAGTCTTTCTCCTCATTGAGTAAGTATTAACAGGTTACAACGACCGTAAATTAATTACTGAATCTGAGGGACTCTGGGGTGCGTGGAGGACTCCGCAGCAACCATGCGTTTTCAGCCAGTATTACCGCATGCCTTCGGGAGGGCCGGTTAAACTTTTGGATTAATGTTTATTAAAACTCATTTTTTCTCAGTTACATCGTAGTGTGGGTAACTTCCTTACAGTATAACAGCGTCCAGTCAATGATTAAAAAATTTAGAAGATCAGTGAAATGAAAGATTTCCGAAAATAATTATCCCTGATTAGTCACTTGAAATTTAACCCCTTCTGCACCAGTGGGTCCCCGTACGGATCCACTGGTTACAGAACTGTAAATTAATTTTTTAATGTAATTTTTTCATAAATCAATGTAGATATCGTTATATTTCTATATGTATCGATATAGATATCATTATATTTCTATGTGTATCGATTTAGATATCGTTATATTTCTATGTGTATCGATTTATAGATCGTTATATTTCTATATGAATCGATTTAGATATTGCTATATAAAGGTAACAAAACTGTAAAATTTTATGTAATTTTTACATAAATCGATGTAGATATAGTTATACTGTATTTCCATACGTATTGATTTAGATATTGATATATATATATATATATATATATATATATATATATATATATATATATATATATATATATATATATGGATTTAAATATCGATACTTTTATCTCTTCTTATTAATATGAATAAAAGTATGAGTAGTAGCATCTCATTTATTTGAAAACTACTACTTTATATTTTAAATCTAAATGCCCGAAAAAATGGTTTTGCATGTAATCTTCATACACATATGCTGGTACTGAAGGGGTTAATTTTTATTAATTTTTCCTCAGCCACGCACTTCAAAGATGACTTCAAGAATTACATTTAAGTGTGAAAACTATAGCTATTTTTCTACGACGTAAGAAACGTTGATACATACCTTTAATAGCTTCTGTTCTTGCTGTTGTTGGCTCATTAATAAAATGATGGGAGTTGTGTATTTCTGAAACAAAAAAAGAGAAATTATGTAAATATTATTTGTTTTTATTTCATGATATAAAAACGGTAAAAGTGAAAGTTAAGTCTGCAAGCTGAAAGAAATTTTCGATGGGCAAAAAATATACTAAGTATGTAGATAAAATCTATTAGATCTACGATAATGTAATATATCCATCCTAATCCTGTGAATCAGATACCGAGTGGTGCGTTTGAAAACCACACGACCACTTTAAATGTCAATTTTTGATCTCTGTTGCCCTCACCGAGTTGTCTAGGTATTTATAGCCTTTACGAAAAGTCTTTATCCATGATTGAAGAAAATGTCTTTGTCTCAGTGGTCTTAGTATTTTCATTTTGGTAGATACTATACTATTATTCAGATGGGAGGCATTTTATCACATATTAGATTGTTATGAGTTTCTGTTTAGTCTTAATTTCATGCCATTTTCCAATTTCAATGTAAGCATTCCCTAATTTAATTTACCGAGGATGAATATGTGAGGTTAGTCTATTTCTTTGCCCCAAAAGGAAAATTTATAATGAGAAAGAAATCAATATTGGTATATATACATCTAACGTCCAACAGTTATTAATTCTTCCCCTTAATCTTGTCTATTCCTTTCCGTAACTTTTATACAATCTTTTTCACTTAAATTTCTGACTGTCCTAACCATGCCTGTACTTGTGCGCGCTAGCTGTCGCCGGGCGTTTCGTGCTATATATGAGCACGTGGACACACGAAACTAACTTTACATTATTCTGGTGTGGGGTTCTAACTGAGCGTCACTTAGCGTATTGGATATTATTTGAAACGGAAGCCACTATCCATTCTTATTGTTCCTTGTAAATATGTAAATACCTTCTAGCCTTTTATATATCTTATAATATGTTACCCCATTAAATATCCATAATGTGCACAAGTTAATAAACTTATTTTCCTCATCAACTGGGCTGAATTAAATGACTACTCAAATCAACGACTACAACCCATGTCATCGCATGCCGTAATGATCCCTTTCTCCTGTTGCTACTAATTCCGAAATCGTTACATACACATCTTAAAATATGTGGTGGTAAATGTGTAGTTGAATTTTACGGGTTTCAGAAATATATGATCGTGCCTTGGACAGCAGGGTCGTATTCTTGTTTCACTCGTTTCTACGTTCATTTGGTGTAAGTTTTATGAAACTAAAGACTTGATAAGGCAAGATGTCATTGCTGGTATTTCATTATACCCCATCAGCAACTAAGAAGTCTTGATTTTATAATTTGCGTTCTGACCACAAACTTGGAAGAATAATCAGTGATTAGTGATAAGTTCTGATGAATTCTAATTGTTATTACTTTTTACATCTTTCAAATTTATTGTTAAAATACGTATGATACGTTCCTTTGTCATGATATATCAATAATTTCTTTAATGCAATATATTAAGAGATTTTAAACGTACTTGTAAATGTATAAAGATAGCAGCATAGAAAACAAAATTCAACTATTTTTTGTAGCTATATCGCTCTGAATACAGTAAAATTCTACTGTGTTAAGACCCTCATATCATGAAAACGGGTTGAACACCGATTGATATTTTCTGATTAAAAAAAAAAACTTCAAAACGGAGGAATGTTTTTTCATCATTCAGAATAGGCATTCAGAAATAAGCTTGATTCATTAACCAGTATAATAGAACAGAATTGTAAATATGTAATAAAAAGTTACTTTATTGCATGTTATTTCACAAAAAATTATTTTTAGAAAAAATAACTGATGAATTAATTAAAAATATATTAGATTTCTCTGCTTTCTTTCAATTTGTATTTGTTTATCGTGCACAATACGCTAGTGAATCGAAACAAAAAACATAACATCAAAATAGAAACGACCAGTCACAATCAGATAAGGCTGTAATGTTACTGATAGTTAGCTCAAATATTATGGAATATTAATCTACTCAGTTATTATAATTATTTTATTAAAATTCAGCAAAATTTTAGAAGATATTTAGCTATTTAGCTATCCGTAGCAATAGGTCGATACGGAGAAGGTTATAATTTAAGCTGAAAAAAAATTAATTATGTGGACACATTGTTAATTTTAGAGTATTATACACTTTTGTAAATGGGACTGAAAGTTATAATGGTCAAGAATCTACATACTTTGGTCATAAATGCCAACGCTCTAGCTATTCGTCAATACAAGGACACATGTGTTGCTCATGAAAGGGCAATATCTGTTGTAAAAATCAAAGATAACTAAAATTTTACGGCTCGAAAATTTCTGGCATAAAAGCTTGACATATATATTATAAGTTAAATCTCCTTATTTTATACAATATTATAATAATTTCCCAGAAAACTTAAAATTTGCAAGATGTTTTATTACAAAAACGTAAGCCCAATGATAAACTTTCCAGGAACCTCACAGTGCCTTTGTAATAAAGAAAGTTCCTGATATAGAGATGTAGATGAATACTACATTGGTATAATATAATCCAGCGTCACTATTCTATACTTAACACATGACAATACCCAGCAATAAATGCATGAAGCAATGAGAATAAAAAGTTTATACTAAGTGAATTGCACTAAAAAGTTCAAAGTTACCTCTTCGAAAAATTTTCATTTGTCCCTTCCTTAATTTTAACGATTTTAAACATGGAGTGGAAAGTATATATTTTGAGTAGACACACTATATCACACTTGGCTATTTCCCTACTGTTTGCTATGTAGACCAACGATATCACATCGAATGTCCGTATATTTTTCACACATGGGATAAAATATCCTTAATATATTTCTAAAATACTTATAAATAAAACTTTAATATATTTCGAAAAATACTGTTTGGGTTGAAATGACATTTTAGACTTTAAGGATCGAATACCTCATATCCCCGAAACGATTTCTCAATGAAATGTTTAGTATTGAAATATAGGAGTATTTCATATTGCATTTTCATTCCAAATATGTACAAAGAATCCTAAAATATGCTTGAAAATTAATCGTAGGTACATTTTCACATATTACGTTTTCTCATGGACTCAGCTAGTAATTGTCTTTAAAGATTCGGATGAAACGAAAACCATCTCCAGTCAAGTGGATGTTTTATAAATTCATACATTATAATTATATACTTTGGTAAATCAAATACAGGACCAATTATATTTTAGCTAAAAACTAAATACATATTTAAATTTGTCAACTTCATTTTATGTCTACCAGGTTATATGTTTAGGGTGCAAAAAATATCTGAACGTATTTGTATATAAACTCTCATCCAGACTTGCGTAAAGAAGAAAGTTTAAAACAAACAACATCCTGACATTGATTTCAAACAACGTTTGAAATGAATTTTAAATAACTTCTACCAAATCGATAAAAATACAATCAGTTACTGTCCTTGAGCATTGTATTTCACAAGTAGGGGTTAATTGTTTCAAATCTGTGAGCATTACATTTTTGCATTAATTTTTTTTTTAAGTAAATGTTGAAAAATTATCCAAAACAGTCTGCTTGCACGTATATTTCTTCAATTATCTGCAGATATGTAATTTGCTCGTGTTTCACCTTCTTATTTTACCACTTTTATAAGGTGTATACATTTCTTAATTTCAAGCAAACATTCAAGTAATAATCATGTAAGATAAAAGGTATGCATTTCGGATGCTTAATGCATTTTGTAAATTATACAAATGCATTCCGGCATGGCTTATTTACTTTTCAACACATAATCGCTTTTATTCAAGCAATAAAAGTTCTTACAATTTTTTTAAATCACTTGTTTTGTCCATGTATCAGATTACACGCTACTTTGCACAGTTTTTTTCAAGCATGATGCCATCACGGCATCTCATAAAATACATTTAAAATAAAATAACAACACAAAAAACCCAGGTTTTCGTTATTTCGCCAATAAAAGTGACATCATTTTAAAACAGCCATTTGAGTCCGCTAAGTAAAAACAAACTTCATGAAAATTTATAAAGTTTGAAGAAGTTTTTCCTTCTAGGATGCCGAAAAGTTCTGCATTTTTCTCTAAGCACTTGTTTAAACTTTCTTTTGCTGCGGAATTGGGAATTTTATTTATAAGCTTATCAAAGACATATGCGTAAAGCGGATTTGAAATAAAGATTTTTTTTTTCTTAAAAAAAATTGCAGGCATTTCTTCCTTTTACGTATTTGAAGTATCTGTTGGGATATCTTTTTTGATATTTTTGTTATTTTTATCTCAGTTTTGTTTCAAGGATTTATGCACAGTGTTATTAAACTTGTATTTTTATTATTTTTCTTTCATAAATAAATTCCTTTTGCGGGAAAATGATGCAGTTTTAAAATTATAAATATTTGAAAATTGTGTTTCATTGGGAAAAAGCTGACATAGGGAGAGAGCTTTGTTCTAAAAATAAAGAATGAATTTGCAAGAAAAGATTCGAATTTTATTTTCAGAAAAACAGCATTAATGAAACAAAAAATACTAAACAAAAGAATGAATTTTTAAGTTTTTATTACATGATATTTATATTTTTTTTCCATATCTGTGGGTGAATATACATTTACGAATTTGAAGTTATATCTCATACAGAACATGAAGAAAATAAAAGAACGTGTTGTTGTTGTCGTTTCTACGAATAGTGTAGAAGGAAAAAGGTGTTATATAGAACCTAAAGCCTGAATAATAGCAGCTGCCAGGTCAGGTAACTGTAGGCTGTAGAGTTGTTGTATTCATTTCCATTTGGTGGTAGAAGGGAAATAAAATACCTTATGCCAATCAACAGGTATAAGTCGTACCTCTTTTGAGGCAATGACATCTCTGTTCTATGGATAATGCAGTTAAAGAACTTAATTGGCCATATTACTGAATCCACAAAATGTTACTATAGCAAGAGTTTCATTCAAGTAAACTCATCGATACAACTTGTGCACTTAATTAAGCTATAAAGAAGGAAAAACGCAAATACCTACCGTATTTTTGTTGTAAGGAAATTTCAAATGGCCTTATGACGATTAAATGAAGATGTATCGACATAGTGAAATGTTTCCTTATTTTAAAGAATAAAAGTAGAATTAACAAGAAAGCTTCAATATATCTCTATGTCATTCTCCATTTATACATACAGTCCATCCCGAAAGTATAGTAACAACAAATTTTTTAGCATAAAAAATTAAACAGCATAAAAATACTGTTTTTACATAAATTATTGTGTGAATAAAGTTAAATCTGCATAATGAGCCTGATGCAAATGTAACAATTTCAACTGTATTTACGAGTAAATACGTAAATAAGTGGTCTCAAAAGTATAAGACATAAAAAATAAAACACTCAAAGTAGACTTTTTAATTGAACCATTTTTCAGAATAATTTTGAAAATTCTGTCAATTATGTTTATCCCATTCTGCAAATAATCTGGCTTTATTCTAAACCAGCTTTGATCTATCTATTACTTCAGTTCACTCGTACTTCAGAACATCCGTCTATTCGAGTAGACGTAGTAAGCTAACATATCCCAGAAGTTCTCTGGGTTATGATCGGGAATGAGCGATGACCCCATTAATTTAAAATAATAAGTGTCGACATGAGATCTTTAGAAAACATTTGGAAGGTATTTACGTTTTTATCTCCTTCTGTCTCAAACGAGTCCACAAGTAATATCGTTGTCTTCACTTGAAAGAAACTCTTCCTATAACAGCGTTTTATGATGTTTGCATCCGTTAATAAAACATTTACCATAAATACAAGCCTTGATTCATCTCGTTATTAATAAAGTGAATTAACAGGCAGACATCTTGAAATTTCAGCACAGAATGTTCTGTGTGAGAGTCCTGTGAATGATCCCTCATTAAGCATCGAAAAATCTTTTCCGCTATTTCTTCATTTGGTTTGTCCGATTTACACGTTCTTAGAGCAGATACGTCCTGCAGACTATTATGATACAACTGTTAATATGGTAGCTAATTTTGCATAAATTCATACTTAAAAGGTTTTATTGGAAATTTGGAACTATTAAAAATATTTCAATCCAATAAGTATTACTTTACAGAGTTTTAAGTTAAAATTAGTGTGGTTTACTAATTACTAGTCTAACAGCTTGAAACTCTTGGGCCAAACCCTTTTTTTCATAATTTTCAGTCACTTTTGTTGTTCAAATATTTCTCTACTTTATTCTCAAAGCCTTCGTGAGATTTTCCTGCAGCTATAAATGTATTTAGAACTTTCATATTGTACCAACCTGTATATGATATTCTAAGTGAAATATTTTTAAGATCACATTATCTATCCCTTCATATCTACAACCATTGTTTCCAAACTCACCTAAAATAGTTTGTGACTATGTTTTTATTCAAAAAAACATCATTTCCTCAAAATGTTTTTCGGCTCTCATTTGTCTAGAAAATTTCTATGACTGTCCAACATAAGATGTCTAGAAACAATGTTTACTCAAACTTGAAAAACTACCACAATGTTACCTAATAAAAATTATACATGACATGTAAAGCTCTCCTTGATAAATTATATGTAAGCTGTAACGACCGGTAATTATCTCAGGAGGTGTTTACGCTCCAAAAATTTAGCAAAATATTTCAAACTAAAAGTCAAATGGCTACATCTTTACACCATATTGCTCTACGCTGTTGTAAGCCATATACAAGTCCAAACATTTTAGAAGATTCCGTATTAATTATGGACGAAATCCAACTATACGCTTTTTAAAGATAAAAAAAATATTCTAAACTATTGAATTATTTCTACCTTGACTTTAAAAAGAAATTCAACATTTTTCAGAGAGTAATAGATAGTGTCTCCTGAGAATTTGTGTCATGTCTATTTACTTAGATTTCTGCGATCTGAAATTATAATAACAATTCTCCTCATTGCCTGACAATCATTTCTTTGGGAGATTAAATTTCAGATTAGTGGTTCTAAGAAGAAGCTAAAGTAACCTAAATTTTTCGCAAAAGGGATCCTTGTTAATTACAGGCGAAATAAAATTAAACAGATTTGTACGAGATAAACGACAAGCTACACGCCCCCAACTAGAAGGTTATAAGGCCAACCGCAGGACACCCTACTCAGGAACCACCCACCCGCCCGACCATCAACAGGCACGCCAAATTACCAGGCAAGCAAGAACACGAAAGTACAGAAATAAACAAAATAAGCAAAAGGCCAAGCGAACACTAAGAAACAAACACTAAGAATTTTTTTTTTCTTTTTCTTTTTTTAATTATTTAATTAAGCCCAAATCCAAACAAGCATAAACAAAGCAACAAAACCGGCAATTAATCCAAAAATCAGTGCATAACCTGGAGGTACTCACAGTTTTAAAAATTTCGAAAATCCGTCTTCCTTTATCGCTATCTTCCCAGTCCCTCTGCCATTTCTTAATTTCCGCCTTTTCTAAAATGTTCTTAATCCTCCTGCTAGACCACCTAAAGGTGCTGCCCACTTCGCTAAGATTAGTAGCCTCCCTTGCCGCTGTATCGGCTCCTCGTTACCAAAAATACCTACATGAGCTTTCACCCATTGTAGGTTAACTTGCATATGATTTTTCTTGATTTCCCTTCTTATCTGCTCCACTAGGTTCCTCTTATATTAAACACTGTTCAGAGCGTCCAGGGCACTTCTTGTGTCGGTATAGATATCGAATTCTTTAAGCTTGCAGTCCCTCATCATATCAATGACCATTTGCAGGGCACTTAGCTCCGCCATATAAGAGCTAGGTCTTTCAAGACTTTCTTTGATATATTTGGTTTCACCTTTATCAGTAAACAGTACCATACCCGCGCCAGCCCTGTCCTCCATTTTAGACCCATCCGTAAATATTTTAGTGCCAGTTTTAGGGTTAAGATCATGAGTCCAGTTTATTATATAAAGATCTTCTATTCTAGTGATTCTTCTGATTTTAATTTCACAATTATCCCTATTATAAGTAATACCATTAACTTCAATCTCCTCCCCTTTGTTGAATAGTCTGAATTGCAGTTTGGCCGTACCAGCCCTAATATGTAGTGCAGTCCGTCAACACATTTAAGACATCAGTGACAACTGTCCTTTAACACTTGGCTATACCCAATAGGTAAGACCTTTGCAATTGTTTAAGCTTCTTATTAATCTTATACCCGTCATAATACCAAATTTCAGCGGCATATAGGAGCGTTTTTTCAATAACCGTCAAGTAAATTTGTTTCAAAATATCGGGTTAAATACCCCATGTGTTAGCCGTTCTCCTATTTAATTTGTAGAAACCCTTCAGGGCCTTTTCTTGAATCTTCTCTAGGTGTTTAACGAAGCCAAGTTTATTATCAATGTACACCCCAAGATATTTAACTTCCTTTTGATAATCAATACTTTGAGTGCCCATTTTAATGGTGGGTCTCCGACCAATATTACCAGACATCATGATGATCGTGTAAGTGCATTTATCGAGAATAAATTCCAAGTTGTTCTTACAGACCCATTCATACCAATGGTCCATAATGTATTTATAATGATCCGTAACCTTCTGTACATTTAGGGATTTAATTAAAATAATAATGACAGCAGCGTAAGCCTGAATACAGTAACGACCGTTGCAATCATCGATACGAAGGACCTCATTCATAACAATAGCCAAAGAATAGGGCCAAGGGTCGAGCCTTGGGGCACACCAACGTTGCAATCAACTTCACCACTTTTGGTTATAATTTTTCTGTTGGTGATAAAGCTGACAATAATGCAGTGTAGATAATTTTCTAGTCTCAACTTTTTCAATTCCTTAATTAAGATCCCTCTTTTAACTGAGTTGAACGCGTTTTTGATGCCCAAGCAGAGGAGGCAGGTGTGCTCCCCATTCGGTCTGTTCTCTTTTATTTTATCTATCACATTTCCCAAAGCATGCAGACTACCCATCCCTCTCCTGAAGCCGTACTGTTCAGTCGAGAGAAGATTATTAAGTTCGAGGGGAATGATAAGCCTATTAGCTATCAAAGTCCAAAATTTCATGAACACATTTTCTGCCTCGACAGTGGTGCGACATCGCATATGTGTCATGACGAATCATTGTTTTCGGATTTACAAAAAGTAAGTAATGTTGATGTTAAATTAGCTGCTGATAAAATTGTCAAAGTTGTAGGTATAGGGAATGTTAAATTTTAAATATCTTCTAGGAAATGAAATGCAAGCCGTAAAATTACAACGTGCTGTTTGTTCCTCATTTAAAACATAATTTAATATTTGTTTCAAAAATCACTGCTCATAATTTCACTGTAAAATTTTTCAAGAACTGTGCTAAAGTAATTAATTTTCGCAACCAAGTAATTTTTACTGCTTATCGCCAAAAAGATCTTTTTTGTGTAGATCCCTTTTTCGAATCTGTTAACATAGTGAGTAAAATTAAACAATGGCATCAACGATTTGGGCATTTAAATGAAGCCGATTTAAAGAAACTTCAGTCGAAATATATGGTCAGGGGACTGTCTTTTAAACAAAATGCCCGTATTTTTGATTGTAAAGTGTGTATTCTTAGGAGGCAAAAATCTATCCCTTTTCCCAAGGAATCCGAATATCGAAGCACCGAATTGCTAAATATTATACACTCAGATCTTTGCGGTCCCATGAGAATCAAATCATTTGGTGATTCACTTTATTTTGCAACATTTATTGACGACAAATCACGTTTCATACATGTTGCCTTTTTCAAATCGAAAGACGAGGTCAAGACGCATTCCTGAAATTTAAAGCATCAGTTGAATACAAGCTGAATTGCAAAATAAAAACCCTCCGAACTAGCAACGGTCTAGAATATATGGGAAAAGAATCCGATAACGATTTGATATTAAAGGAAGCTACAAGAGAGCGATCAGCGCCTTATTGTCCTGGGCAAAACGGAGCCGAGGAAAGGGCTAATCAAACCATCATTTCTCTGGCGAGGTGTTTGTTGATTCAAGCTAATTTGCCTCATAAATTCTGGGCAGAAGCAGTAAACACTGCAGTCTACATAAAAAATCGCTGTCCTACTCGGGGCTTGAATAAAGCGAAAATGCCATATGAAATGTTTATTGGCAGAAACCCAAGTGTAAAACATTTACGCACTTTCGGTAAGAAAGAGTTTGCTCTGAAAAAGAAACCGCAAAAAGGAAAATTTGGCAATCGCTCGAAAGAGTGCATATTTATAGGATATTCTGATGAAGCTAAAGCTTATAGACTCTGGGATCCTGAATCAAGGCAATTCTTCGTCATCAGAGATGTTAGTTCATCGACCAATTCGAAAATTGCTCTAATTATGAGGATGATCAACTAGATATTTTCTTTCCAGAAGAAAATAAGGATAAGGAGCCCGATAAAGGGCTAGAATCTTTAGAAAAAGATGAATTTCCTGGTGAGCAAAATGGCGACGAAGAGCTGATTACCGAGGCTAATCTTGAGACGGATAAAGAGAGAAGGGAATTTACCCTTCAGCCTAAAAGGGGGCCCGGTCTCCCTAAGAAAATAAAGACTGGATTGCCAGGAAGACCACGAAACGAATATCATTATAAAAATGTCAATGATGATGAAGAAACCAATTTAGTTCAAGGAGGTGACACGCATATTTCTGTGGACGAAGCATTACATAGAAATAATGTCAGAGAGTGGAAGACAGCCATGAAAGACGAATATGAAGCACTAGTTAAAAATGGAGCATGGGAATTAGTACAGCGACCATCAAATAAGAAAATTATTGGATGTCGTTGTGCTCTTGGAACCAAATACAAGGCTGATGGAACCGTGGAGAAACAGAAAGCTCGTCTCGTTGCCAAGGGGTGTGCTCAACAGCCTGGAGTCGACTTCAATGAAACTTTTGCTGCTGTTGCTAGACTAAGTTCTATAAGAACTGCTATCGCTTATGCTGTTGAAAATGGACTGAGTGCTTATCAACTGGATTTCGTCATGGCATATATCAATGGTGATTTAGAGGAGGAAATTTATATGGAAATTCCTGAAGGTTTTCAAAGTGAAGACGATGATAAAGTGTGTTTACTAAAGCTCTCACTGTATGGACTGAAACAATCAGGTCACCAGTGGATAAGAGGCTTGATGAGAAATTACAATCTCTTGGTTTTTCATGTCTAAATGCTGACACATGTGTTTATCATCTAAAGACTTCAACCGTTGAAACAATTATTCTTGTGTATGTTGATGATCTGATTGTTCTCACTAATAGTAAGAATATTTACGGTTCTATTCGAGACAGCTTAGCTACTTCTTTTAAAATGAAGGATCTGGGAAAATTGCATTATTGTTTGGGCATTGAATTTATGCAAAACGATAATAGTGTTTTGATGCATCAAAGAAAGTATATTGAGGACTTGTTAAATTCCTACAACATGCAAGTTGCAATGTCTGTTTCAACTCCTCTTGATAACAGTGTTAAACTCTCCGAGGAAATGTGCCCCCAAAATGATGAAGAAATGTATGAAATGAAAAACATTCCTTATCACTCTTTAATTGGTTCACTGATGTATCTTTCTGTGGCAACACGACCTGATATTACCCAAGCTGTTAATTTTTTGAGTCAGTTTAACAATAACCCTGGCAAAGCTCATTGGAAAGCTGCAAAACTGATACTGAGGTATCTGAAAGGAACCAAACACCATGGTCTCCTGTTCCAGCCCACTGGAAAAGCTCCAACAGTTTTCGTCGATGCTGATTGGGCTTCAGATGTTAACGATAGAAAATCCTTTACTGGACTGTTTTTCATTTTTGGTGGAGCTGCTGTGTCGTGAGAGTCAAGGAAACAAAAATCGGTTGCATTATCTACTACAGAACCTGAATACATGGCTTTGGCCAATGCTGCGAAGGAAGTTGTTCGCATCAGACGTTTCCTGAATGAACTCTCAGCAAAACGTGTTTATGAACCAACCACTATATTTTGTGACAACCAATCTGCTCAAAAACTTGTGAGGAATCCTGTTTTTCATGCTAAAACAAAGCATATTGACATTAGATATAATTTTGTTTGCGAAATTTTTGAAAAAGGTGAAATAGATATTTGTTATTTACGTTCTGATAGCATGCCTGCAGATATGCTCACGAAAGGTTTGACTTCAATTAAGCATAAAAATTGTTGTAACTTGATAGGATTAACTATTCTTTAGTGTAATACATTTTTATTTTAAGCTTTTTTTTATGTTAATCTGTGTTCTTGCATTTTTTTAAATTTTTTCCTTTATGTTATTCATTTTAATTTCTATTTTGATGTTCTATCAATCTATAATTTAGTGTGAACATGGAATAAGCCTTGAAAGGGGGTATTGTAGGGATATTCAATGCTCATTCTCCGTTTGTCGCCAAAAGCTGCTACAGAGCTCTGCCGCCTCCAAGGTTGGCGCACTTATGTCTCCACTTCTCGTGTTGTCTCACTGGCGGGCAGATATCTTTACATGAGGGGTCAGTATTAGGCGCTCCTCGTTTTAAACCTTTTGCTAAATATGTATAGTTGCTGCTGTATATAAAGCTTGATGTTAGAACTCTGCTAGTCATCTTTCCTAATAGCCTAACACTTAATAATTTCAAATATTTTAAAGCAAGATTTTTATTAAATGCAACGGATAAAAAAAAAGAAAGTTGTATTCTTATGACGCTGTAGAAAATACCTAAAATTATACATAACAAAAGAGCTTTAGAAATAAACATTTAAACATGTGTTTTTAATTAAAAATATTTTATTAGTTACTTAAAAATACTGACACTGTCAATTATTTTGATATATTATTTGGATTTCATTTTTAATATTTATATATTTCTTTCTTTTACATTTATGGTTTGTAATTTCTATACAAAACTAAATACAATAAGTTTCATAAACAAAAGGACTCAAAATTAATATTTCGTGAAAATTACATTTGTGGAATTTAATATTCATATAACATTAATAAATCATAATTAAAAATTTAAAAAGCTTACATTAATGACTTTACGTGCTTTTTGAAATTAAAAATGACGAATAATATGAAAAATATAAAACTATTCGAATGAAATTAAAATTCTACTTGACAAACTAAATACATTCCGGTGAAAATAAATTAAATAATAAGTATTCTGTTCTCAATTATGTAATTGGATACACAATTATAATAATCAGCCATTAAATCATTAAACATCGTATGTCCTTATCTTTGAGGACTAAAATTAACGTGTTATTTTCTACCTTTTAGTCGATTAAGCACCGAAATGCAAAAGCCAACTTACAGAAAAAGTATTTTTTACAAAAAAGTCTCTACTTTTTCTTTCAAGGAAGAAAATCATTATTTTTCTATTTAAAATAGTCTTAACGTCTTTCGCTCAGTTTAAAAGAAACACATTGCATTGAAATAATAGTAAAATCTTTATCAACCCTAAAAATTACTGTAATTTTAAATTAAAGCTTTAATTCCGAAATACCTAAAAATCATGAAGACATAGAATTTACATTTTCTTGTAGGTCTACTGCGTTTTAAAAATGGATGACGAACTGTGATAAAAAAATGTAAAAAAAGCAATTGCACGAGTCTGTAAGAAACATCCAATTTGTTTTTTGGGAAGCAGAGCACAACATATAAAATTCATTGCTTTACAAAGGCCGCTAAGAAACACGATTATTTTTACGTGCCTTTATAAATATTAATACAGTCTCAACAAATAATCCTACCTTGGATATTATTAAGATAGTAAGTGTTAAGAATATTCCATCTTATACGCTAGTTGTTTATCGTATAATTTTCTACTAGATAAATTATATTTATCTAGCTAGTATATCTTACTAACTGTAATGAAATATTTTCGTGAGAAATGGGAATATAATTAAGGAAAATCATGAATTTAATATACATGTAACTTGACTTTCTTGTACAGCAAGAAAACACTTGCAAAATAGTTATTTAATATATTATGAAACGCATATTTCGTTATAGTTTTCATGGTATTTAATACATGAATTTGATACAAAATGAAAAGGGAAGTCAACATTCATTGTTTTTTTTAAATTTCTGAATTTAGTTTAGACATATTCAATATTAATATAATTTAGAAAACATGTATAATAAAGGTATCTGCCCCAAGCACTTCGGATATAATTATTGCTTCTAACTTTTGCACGACGTCTATTCATTTTTGTAAGCTCACAAAAGTGGTATGCATAATGAAGAAACCATTTTAGTTATTTAGTAATTCAATTTGTAGTTCGAGTTCGTAATTCAATTGTAGCTTCATGTCATGAAGGTGATGATTCTAATTTTTTTTTTTTAATTTTAAGAGGTGACACTATCTTAGGCAGTTTTATGAAATAAGATTAGTAATTTACAGCTGTATGAAACGACAGTAATTGGTACTGATTTTTAAAATAAAATTTAAACCATTAAAGAATATAAAAAGGCTTAGCATTGAAGGATGCTCCTTGTCCAAAACCCCATTTGTTAACTTTATTTTAAATGTGTATTTTTCCAAAGTTGAGATACTTGGTTTTATAAACAATTTGTTATCCTACTTATTTATAGCATATCTTATTATTTTTACGTATGATTTTATTTTATGATTATCAATAAGGTATAAATCGTAATAGGAAACAAAAATAAATCATATAGTTTGCGTTTTATGATTCCAAAATTTACAATTGTATAATATATCTATTTCTAAGAATTAATCTGTTTTCTACACTATCATAATAATATTTGTTCCATAAAAAATAGCACAATGATGAAAACATTTCTTTCATTATTAACTAATCTGAAAATTAAACCTAAAAATTATACCTTAAGTAAATCAGATAAATTAATTTTTACATCATTTGCTACCATGAAAATAAATGCGAAAATGATAAAACCATTAAAAAAAAATTCATTTGACGGAACTTGCATTTTAAGATGTCAACGTTTGTAATTCGAAAAAAAATAAGAAAACTTGGTTGCAAAGTTATCTTTTGAGCTTCTTCAATAATCTTCACAGATTTTTTTTCCGTGTGGTAAAGACCGCATAAAGGCTAAATGTAAACAATCAGGTTCAGGAAAAAACATTTTGGTTATTCGGTTGGAACATAGAAAAATTGACTGATAAGCATATTTAAAATATGTAACCTCCACATACTTCAGCGAAATATTAGCTCAAAATAAGAAGTTGAAAGCAAAAGGATTTAAAAAAAATTGTTTTCAAACATCACCATCTGAAAATCAAGGAAAAACCCATTTATGTATATGAATACTCCACCTGGACTAACCAGTTTTTCAAAGTTACGCAACCAGAAGATGAGATGGTAATTTATACCTTCCTTAAAAGCACACACCAGTAAAAAGGTAATTACACAGCTTATCTTCATTCCCTCGAACAGAAATACAGGCACTAGAAAGGTCTACGGACAAACTACATATTTTGTCTCATTTTAAATTTTCTCTCAAACTATACAGAATGCCCACTAAAGTCCCTTGCCACCCTCTTAACTTCAGAACTGCTGTTGCTAAATTCATAAACGTGGTATCTAGGTACAGTAAAGTAGCCATACGCTACTGAATGAAACCGCTTACGGCGCCATCTGGTGGAAAACTGCGGAGTTAGAATTCCTATCTCGATAACGGAACAAGATAGGGAAAAAAACTGATTTAGAAAGTTGTAGAGCATCATAGATTTAGTAAGAAAAGACACCTTGTGGACATTAATGCAAAGAACAGAACGGTTAAAACGTGCATTTGTTTTCCGTGATTTCCTACACTGTGACGTCACGAAACTTGAACGGAAGGAGAAATGATTATCTTTCGGGAAAAACATGACACCACAATGTCCACAGTGGTATATCGCTTGTGATCCCCAATCAAAAGGACCGCGGTTCAAACCCCGTGGGTTTCATCCTTGTACTGATTGTATTTATAAACAGAGTAGACAATACGTAGATCGTGTAAAAGAGTGTCGCATCAATTCAACGCAACTTGCGCTTGGTGTTCGACAATTTTGCAGTATGCAAATACGTAAGAAACATCACGCCTGTTCACCTGAGACAACTACTATAAAATATATATCTTCTTGGGTCTGTAGTATGTTGATACTCATGGTAATGGCTCAGTATTCCAAAGCTGAGTATTGTGAGATGGTTTTACTGTACGGTGAAGGTGGACGCAAGGCACGATCAGCAGCAAGGTTGTACCGGCAACGTTTCCCTGCAGGCCCGTATCCTTCTCATCAAACCATCCTAACTGCTGTAAAACGTTTAAGGGCGATAGGCTGCATTACTAGTCGATCTCGATCTGCAGACTAGCTAAGGTAGGGCGGCAAGTTCAATCGGATGAGGTATTAAAATACGCCCTCGCATATCCGAAATGCAGCACAAGAGTGATCAGTCAACGATGTGGCCTCTCCAAAGGTCAGGTTTGGAAAATCCTAAGCGAATTAGGCGCTCATCCATACCAACCAACGTCTCAACATATTTTAGTGGGCGGGGATGCCGAGCGATGCTATGCATGATGCAACTTCATCATGAATCAGATACAGGTCCAGCCAACATTCTTGGCAGATATAGTGTGGACGGATGAGGCATGCTTTTCACGTAATGGCATGTACAATAGGCAAAGCAACCATTACTGGGCGCTGGAAAATCCTAGATGTTTTACCGACGTTTGACATCAAATGCGGTATGCTATTAACGTTTGGTGTGCAATTTACAATAACAAGCTGATCGGTCCAATATTTTACAATGGCACGTTAACGGATGCACGATATTTACAATTGCTACAGAATGTAACACCCGATTTTGCGGAGAACCTGCCGTTGTTTAATCTTAGGAATGTATTGTTTCAACACGACAGCGCGCCTGCTCATAACACATCTCCAGTGAAGCAGTACCTCGTCAGGGAATTCGGGAACCAAATAATTGGGTATGGCGGTTTAGAAGAGTGACCTCCACGTTCACCTGATCGGACTCCACGGGACTTTTTCCTGTGGGGATACCTGAAATAGCAGGTGTATTCGACTCCTCCACAAACATTGCAGGACCTTAAACGACGCATTACGGACGCTTGTGCCAACGTGTCACGCTCTGTGCTCCAACGTGTGCAACGTGACATTCAAACGAGGATCCAAATGTGCATTGCAGCTGACGGTGAGAAGTTTGAACATCTCAAATAAAGGTATATTGTTAAAACTAGTTGTTGCTTCTTTTTCAGATCGTTTTGTCACGTCACAGTGTAGGAAATAACGAAAAAACAAATGCGAGTTTTAAACATTGTAGTCTTCTCATGAATGTCCACAAGGTATCTTTTCGTACTAAATCGATGATTTACTACAGTTTTGTAAATCACTTTTTTTCCCTATGTCATTCCATTTTTGAGATAGGAATGCTAACTCCGCAGTTTTCCACCAGGTGGCTCGGTAGGTGGTACTGTATATCTTGAATATAAATGGATTACTGGTATTTCATCTCTTTATAACTAATAGTAAAAATTTTAAATAGCAAAATATTTAAAGTTGAAATCTGTAAGTGAAACAAAATAGCTACACATTTAATACAATGTTTTTTGCCTTAGATCTATTAGTACTTTAGTGTCTGGCTGCAAATGAATACTACGAAAAATATAATATAAACTATTAAGTAAGAAAGAGATAAACCGTAGGTGGAGTTACATTAGTCAATCTGCTATAGGAGTTACTATAGCAGAGTTAACTGATGAAATATTTAAAACACTTCCATCCAACCTAAAATGGCATCTGCTTTCATATTTGAAATTATACCTCGACATGAAATGTAGCTCAATTAAATTTCAAAAATTAAAATTTTAAATAACAAAATAATAACATTTTAAAGCAAATTAATCTAATACAGTTTTTTTTTAATTTTAATTACAGGATCCAAGGACCCACACAAATGTGTTTTTGACATTTGCGCATTCCACATCGCGAATTTGTCGGCGTCTTTATACTAAGAGCCGCATATTGGCTTCTAACCATTATTCAAAGTGGGCGGCAATGATAATGCATCTAAAATGCAATTGAAATGCAATTTAAATTTAATTGAGAAACAGAATAATCAAACTCGCAATAGATAAATGTACATTTGCTACTGCATATTTGCTGTACTGGTTTACAACCACCACAGTAAACAGATAGTATGGACTTAGCACGGCTTATGCAGGTTTATGTTTTAAATTTGAGTAGCACTCGGGAAACTCTTTGATCTAACAGTAATCCATTAAAGCATCGAGTTTGCAATTCGCCTTAACTTCGCAAGTAAGCAATAGCCCTTAGATCACAGTCATTTGCAATGGTAGCGTATATATAGGTTCGATGTATTGTAAAAATAAAAGACCATGTGTAAGTGAAGCTACTGTACTCAGGAGGATGATTTAGTGTATGAATAGATCTGATATAGGACCTCGATGGACACGATTTACAAGTTATCTACATCTCCTTAAGGGATTCAAAATCTGGAGATTTTCACGAATTTCACATTGAGTTTCACGACAAGAAGGTATCGGGGTAAAATAAAGTACCTTCTCTGAATGAACTGAATATTCTGAAGATGAGTACTGAATGCGGAGTCCCATTTTGGGAACCGTATGTCAGAGTATGTCTTATGAACAAGTTATATTATTACAACTTCTTTCGCGAACACATACTAGGATGAAAGGAGAGGTCATTTGGCAAGTATACATTTATGAACCATATTAGTGTTTATCCCGTTAAGTTGATTTAGAATTAAGTTTAATTGCTATAATGCATCTAAAATGCAAACTAAATGTAATTTAAATTTAATTCTGATCAATATAATCTCACTCTCAAAGCAGTAGTTAAAACATATATTCACCGTAGGATATCCATGACAGTGTTAAAATCACGGAAAACAGATAATATAGCTGTCGAACGGGTTATGGGCGTTTGTGTTTTGGATTTGACTAGCATTTAGATAACTCTTTGATCTACCAGTATTTCGTTACCGAGTTGTCATAGTAAAGCACAACATGTATCTGTAACCAGTTGACGAATATCCTAGAGACGTCGAATGAGAACTATTCATTTCACCCTCCAAAGCAATAGTTAAAGCATATATTCACCGTAGGATATCCATGACAGTGTTAAAATCACAGAAAACAGATAATATAGCTGTCGAACGGGTTATGGACGTTTGTGTTTTGGATTTGACTAGCATTTAGATAACTCTTTGATCTACCAGTATTTCGTTACCGAGTTGTCATAGTAAAACACAACATGTATTTGTAACCAGTTGACGAATATCCTAGAGACGTCGTATGAGAACTCTTCATTTCACCCTCCAAAGCTCTGAACAAAGATAATGTTATCATTTATGGCTCTAAAATGTTGAGCAAGTCAGCATGGTTACACATTTTTAGGCATTGAACTAAACTCACCACCGTCGGAGCCAGCTCGATAAAAGGATATGTGCATCTAAACGTGACGTATGTTTAATCTATCAGTGTTACATAAGAATTGTGGTGTCAATAGCATAAAGAGTAAAAATATCACTTTAATATCAAATAATATTTTTATTAGAAGTAACAGACAGTTTTAGACCAAGACATCACAGTGAAACGGTAACTATATGTTGAGTTTTACGAAGGAAATTTTGTTGGTAACGCCATTAGGAATAATTTTGATGAAATTATAGGAAAAAAAGCAGTTATTATCTAAAGATAAACTAATAATCCAAAGTTCATCAAAAATATTCGGCTTTAATCCATTTAAAATCTTCGCTGTGAATTCCACCTGTATGGGTGATATGGCATAAGATATCTCGTAGAATAATTAGGAATAGTGAAAAATCTTCTCGCCTATCATTCATAAAATACATAATAAAAATGTTTCTTTTTTTATATTTGACCTACTTTCAAAAGAATGGTGATGAATTAATGATACGGTTTATACTATTTACATTTCAAAATGTAATTTTTTTCGAAGTTAAAATAATAATTTCCTTGGATATATATTATTGTATTGATTTATAAGAATTGAGTGTGATACGACAGAGCTTCGTATATTATATTTCATATATATATGTTTAAGTTTTTAAATTTATAAATTCTAACTAGATTTTACATATTGTGTTTTTAATCCATGAAATGATTACAACAATAAACGATCCATTTCATTCAAATATTTCCGGACCATTTATCCTTTACAAATATATAAATATATACACCCTACAGCTTTATCTTGTCTCCCATTCATACAGTAGTTTCTTTGTGAAGTATTAAGTGACAAGCAATCGATATCATGGGGTAAGTGATGTTTCCTTTTATATCTCTTTCAAAAATGCAAAAGCGATTTTTTGAATTTGTGGTATCACCATACTTAATATATCTAGGGTTTCTGATGCTGTGGATATTCAAAGTGTTGATGATGCACATGCCTTAAGTCCATTTTCTAAAATCTAAATTCTAAAAAAACGAAGTTTTTTAAGGTGACTGCCTACGTTCAGAGCCAAATTTTTTATAAAAATCATTCTTTTAAAGGATATTTTGGTCTTTTATGGTAAAGTAGCACTTAAAAATTAAAAAAAAATAAACAAAACTTACCTGTAAATACCATACTTTTTTATAAATTGGTCAATATGAAGTAATTTTTAATGAAATTTATCTAAAACGCCTATCCCTCTGCACAAAATTCTAATGCTACTATTTTAATTTCCTTCTAACACATGATACATATGACAGTTATCTTCAAAATGACCTACAATCTAATAGAAATTTTGAAATGCAAAAATAATGAAGACAATTTTATGTTCCAATATGAATATTTTTCCCGATTCGCCATTCCTTTCCTAATAAAAACAGCCCCAAATAAAAACTATTTATTATATATCAATTATTGTACGCCATTTCATTAACAATAGCATCTAAAACTTTTCCTGAAAATGTTATCAAATTATATGCGTTATTATGTGAAATATCATGAAAGCTGTAGAGATTTGTGCTAAAAAACCTAATTCTGAGATAAACGCATTTAAAGTTGTTTGTCACTTGACTTTTGTAGCAGACGATGTTTTTTAAAATAGCTATAACTCTGCTTCTAATTGATGTTGAATGAAAATCAAAACGGTTTTGAAAAGAGAAATTATTGAATTACACGATTCTTGCAAAAAATAAAATTCATCAAATTAGTCAAAAAATGACGTTTTAAACGTAGGCAGAAAACTTAATATGATTACCTCCTTTACAATGATATTTAGACCATGAAATTGCATACGAGTATTCAAAATTTGTCTATTTATATATGATGTATGGGTCTAGCAGATATTTAAAGAACACATTATCTTTATATTCGGTTTGCGATGAGAATTTTAACGTAGAATTACGTTCCGCCATAATGGTCCTGCGGAAAGGAAAATTTCAGACGCTAAAACCACCCGTCCGAACGTCCTTGCGAGTTATAGTTTTGGCCGCGCTTCAAACCCAGTCTATCGCTTGGACAAGTTAAACAGAAAAGTACCAAGATACGTCAAAATTTTGACATACATATATGTACATCTATACATACGTACATATATAGAGATTGATATATTCATACAAAAGAGGTCTGCAACAATAAGTAATCATACGTTAATAATCCGCGGTAGTTTCGTTACAAGAGACTATATTTTTTTAACATGTATTTGTTCAAATATACATATTTTTATATAAAAAAGGAAAGTAGATACTATATGTAAGATAAATTGTTAAAATAATAACTATTAAATCGTATATACAATTTAATATTGCTCATATGCTACATTCAATAATTTTTCTAAAAACTGTGATAATCTTCTTCTGCATCTTTAAAAAATGGGGTTACTTAAAATTTATATATTAAATCACTTAAAATATTGAAGTGATATTTTATAAATTGTAAATAAATTTTAACATTAATCTTCAGACACATGTTTTTATTTTTATTTTTGCAAAGTTGAAAGAGAATATTCAGTTGAATCCAAATAATTAAGGATATATTTATTGTAATTAGATGAAAATTTAAAAACTGACACAAGATTGAATAACGTAATGAAATGGAACTAGATTCATATAGAGGTCCGTTAGTGTAAGCGTAAAAGCATTGAAATATATTTAAACTATGAAAAACCACCAAACGATTAACAACGAAATTGTTAAGGCCTATGATTGGTTTGTTTCTGTCTTAGCGCCAATTTTCCTTTTACACTTACGCTAACGAACTTCTATGAGAACAGGCCTTAATTGTCTTAACACTTAATTTTTCAGAAATGCAAAGAAAACTCCTAACCCTTTCTACAGTAAATGCATTCTGAATGCGATCAAACTAATTTTAAAATATTTCTGTTAAAATGTATTAAAATTATATCTAAACGATATGCAAGAGAAAAATGCAAAATTAAGGTAGTTAAAAATCCGTTAATATTCTAAAATCTTCTTTTTTCAATTTAAGCGATGCGTTTATATTTTTGTTTAAATAATGCTTTAAATTACTCGTATTTGCCTATAATGGAATAAAGCACTCAGTGTTTCAAAAATCGATAAAAATAATGACAAAATAAATACTGGCCCGATTGAAGAACATCACAGGAAATATACAAAATATATCGGAGATACAGCAGAGAATGATATGCTAATAAAAAAGAAACACGGAAATCTCCTTAAGGTGACTGCCTACGTTTCGAGTCAATTAAAAAAAAATTAAAGGATCTTTTGGTCTTTTATGGTAAAATAGCACTTAGAAATTAAAACAAAGAACAAAAACTTACCTGTAAATAGCATACTTTTTTTTTAAAATTGGTCAATTTGAAGTAATTTTTAATGAAATTTAGCTAAAACGCCTATCACTCTGCACAAAATCCTAGTGCTACTATTTTAATTTCCTTCTCACACATTATAAATATGACAGTTATTTTCAAAATGACCTACAATCTAAGAGAAATTTTAAAATACAAAAATACTACACGGAATTTTATGTTCGAATAAGAAAATTTTCATCGATTTGTCACTCCTTTTCTCATAAAAACAGCCCCAAATTAAAAAAAACCCATTTATTATACACCAATTACTGTGCATCATTTCATTAACAATAGCATCTAAAACATTTTCTGAAAATTTTATCAAATTAGATGCATTATTATGTGCGATATCATGATAACCATAGATATATCTGCAAAAAAACATAATTCTGAGAAAAACTCATTTCAAGTTGTTTCTCACTTCAATTTTGTAGCAGAAAATGTTTTTTAAATAGCTATAATTCTGCTTGTAATTGATTTAGAATAAAAATCAAAACCATTTTGAAAAGAGAAAAGATTGAATTTCACGATTCTTATAAAAAATGAAATTGACTCAAAGTAGTCAACAAATGACATTTTCAGCGTAGGCCGTCAACTCAAAAGAATTAGTACAAACCTTTAAGGATGCAAAAAGGTCATCTTCAAAGATTCTGAATCACATAATATTTACGAACCTAAGTTCTAAACTTAGGTTCGTAAATAATATTAACGTTTTTGTAATCAGAAAAAGATCAATTCATTAGCATCATTTGACTGCCTATTTATGGACATTTTCCAAACCTCTTTTAATAAAATGAGCATAGTGAATAACGTTTGGTAGTTACTTCTTACCACGTGGTTATTTGGTTGGTTTGCTAAGTTAATCTCCCGCAATATGAAGATGAAAAAGTCGGAGACGTAGAGTCAAGATCTCATTTCAAACGTTTAGATGCACCCATATCAGTTCAAATCGATAGACTCTGATTCAGATAGGCAGCGTATGGAAATGGCAATATTTACAGTTTGCTTTGATTACCACTTGTTTAATAATTTTTCTATCGATTAAAAAAGAAAGTTCTAAATTTATTTAGAAATGTATTTAATACTTCAGTATACTTTCTAGATGTTTTTGACAATTAATTACAAATTATTTTGCTCTTTTCGGTGAAAACCTATCCACAATTTAGTTATTTTGATATTTTATGAACCAGGTATTTAAGATGGTTTAAAAAATGAAACTTCATTAATTGTTATATTTCGCACTACATCAGCATAATCTTAAAATGCCATCTGATCACTGAGATATCTTAATTTCATTATGCTGATAATTTATGAACCTGTCATTTTAGAATTTTTTTTATAAATTAAGAATGAATAATAACAATTTTCATTTACCTCAGCATATTTTCAGAAAAACACCTGATAACTAGACTATCTTTATTTCAGGTAGTACATTTTATGACTGGTGTATCTTCATGCAAATACCTAAACTCGTTTCTGTATGCCATTAACGGTTTTTATACGTTTGTCGTGCAGGCAAAATTACAAATTCCAGTTGCCTCAGCATATTTTCAGAAAAACACGTGATAACTAGCATATTGCATTTTAGGATTGTTGTATCTTCATACAAATACTGAAAATCTTTTGTGTATGTCATTGAAGGATTTCACGCTTTTGTCGTGCAGACAGTAATAAAAGTTCCAGTAGGAGAAGATTTTCAAATGAGAATCTGTACTATTCTAAAAACTGAATACTTCGTAACTGGACATTTAAATGAGAAATTTCAGTACGCATTTGGTTCAATTTTTCAACTACCAAGGGGTTCTATTTTCATCGAATCCTAAACATTTCAATAAAAAGGACAGTAACAACAATTTTCTAGGTAGGTCCTATCCGACCAGCCTCTCTTACGAATAGAATTAGAACGTCAGTCTCAAACTACGAACATTTCTGAAACAAGCAAATTCGTTTTTCCCATTAATCGTATTAAAATAGTAAAAGCATTTTTATCTCTGGTTATCAATACTATTAAAAGTAAAATATTTTAATAAATTTAAAATTAATAAGCCTGAATAAATCGGATCATATAATAACTCCTTAAATGTAGAATGATCCTAAGTATAAACTTTCCAATACGTCCGAGAACCGTAGAAATTATATATGGTACATATTTAGAGATACTGTTTTGACATAACACTCTCTGATTAAGGCAATTTTAGGTAGAAATATAAACAAAGACATTTTTTCTACTACGTAGGCATTATTTAAGTTAAAGACTGATAAAAAGTCTCTTATAAAGATATAATAAATTATATTTATAATCAAAAAGCATGGGAGATATTTTGTGTGAGGAAACAAAGATGCTGTCCCTAATTGCGGAAACAGCTGTTAGGTGTGATGTGCCCTCATTCAGGAAAACAAATCTGGATATATGAAAATATCATTTTGAGTAATTTGATAACTTTCATTTTGTTAGCGCTACCGTTATGGCAGACTATTTCGGGTGAAAAGAGAGAAGAAATCCCTGATTTGGGTAGAAGAGTACTCAGGGGTCGTATTTAGAAACCTAGTTAGATGAAAACTGAAGCTATGGCAATACGTTCTTTATTCATTCTTCCTTTCACCTAGTTAATGGAGAACTCTGCAGCTCTATTCATAGTAATTACGTTATACAACGTGTAAAATTATTTTCTTCCTTTTACTTAGTTAATAGAGAACTCTGAAACTCTATTCTTTGTAATTACATTATCCAACGTGTAAAATACTTTTACGTTAATACCGATGGTGTTTGAAATTTCCTTAGCATTAAAAATAAATTTTTAGTTCACTTAAAAGTCAAGTTAAAAATTTTAAAAACTATAAAATTTACCGATTTAAACAGTGGAATGGAACATCTTCGTAATAAAGATATAATTTTCAGAAAAACGAAAAATAATTTTCGCATTTTTGTGACAGTTTATTTGATTAAAAATGTTGTTCTTTTGAAGTGGATATGGCAAGTTATGGGTAAAAACATGTCACTAAAAATAGCGAATGAGAAATATCGGGTGAGCATATGTTTAAAAAAATCCATTATGTAAAATGTTCACCAGCTTGACTTAAACAGTCGAAAATGCCTCATTTTCAGGTGACACGTCCTTCGTTCTAGTTGATACCCCTTTGTTAACAACTAACTATCGTCAATCATACCTGTACTCAATTCACTGTGTTTTAAGTTTATTAACTATGATGTTCCAAAGTATGTGACAAAAAAAGGAAAGTGACAAAAAAACCATGCATGCAAATATTCCTATAAATTAGCAGCAAGCGTTAACTTCTCCACAGCTATCAATGTTCACCTTTGATTGAAGATGACGACTGAAGACTCGAGTGAACAAAATCTAACTATTGTCGATATAGTTGGAAGAGCTCGTGACAACTTGATGTTATTTACTTTATCTGAGTATTATTTTAAATACGAAAATATTTTTAAAATGTTGATTGGCAGTACATCGTGAGATTTTTCAAATCTGGTGCCAAACTTGCCAGGATCTACAAAAACTGTAAAAATACTATAAGATATCTTTTATGGTATACAAACAACGTTTATGGTATGTAACCGTGAGAATGTTTTTTAGTTTTGTTTAAGGTATCATTTTCAAGGTACAGTGAAACTTCACTAGACGGCCACCCCACTAAACTACAGTACTTTGTTCAGAGCCGATTAAAGACTCCATACAGAAGTTTCCCTGTGTATATGTACACGTACACACACACACACACACATATATATATATATATATATATATATATATATATATATATATATATATGAAAGATATAAAATTTAAGTTGATCCCCTGTAAATTCTCTTCCCTTCCCATGTTTAAGATGGCATTACCAAATTCTGTTTTCAAGAACCCAGGAATATTTTTCATAGCGTCAGCAATCCCTGGGCAAGCCACACTGTCTATGCCCAAATAAGGCAATCGTCCTGCACAACTGATGCAGCTTGCAAAAAACATCTTTGGTCAGCAAATTCTTCAACCGCAGATACCTCTATACTCAAACCCCGGGAATCACTCGGGTGTTGGCTTTCAACTAGATCAGATGTCTGTTTAGCCACTCGGAAATAAATTTCTTTTTCTAATAGTTCTGTAATCTGATCTTATTTCATTACAGAATTTATAGCCGGTAGGATTTCCTGCAGTGAGGATACCAGTTTTAAAATTTTTATTTCAATATGTAAACGGAGTTTTAATTAATTTTACCAGCACCCGTCGTAAAACTTAATTCGCCCTTTCGTGCGTCGAAAATAGCAGCGAGCAGAAGTGGATTACTGTATTACTGACCTTGGTGGATTTACGCTGTTCGGTGACCTAGTTTTGAACAGGCAATGAAGAAAGGGGAAAATCCGATTTTGAATCAAACCGTGGACTTAACCGGTGAAAATAACGAGCCATCTCACGTCCGCTTTTCCGATGTAAATGTGTTTATTAAACCCTATTCAAATGAAGTGCCAATCGAAAATTACATCGCAGAATATGAGCAGGTTTCTGAACTGTTGACATTAAATCCTATACAAAAAATTATATTCTTTCGCAAGCTGTGTACCGGAAATGTGGAACTATTTCTTCAATCCAAACCCCTGTTTAAAAACTTCGAAGAATTAAAAACAGAACTGCTTAAAGAATTTAAGACGGAGATAAGTAAGGCCGAAATACATCAGCAATTGTTAAGACGGAAAAAAGGAAGGGAAGAAACTTACGAAGCGTATTACTACACTATCCAGCAAATAGCTTCGAAAGCAGCGATGACCTCGGAAGAGCAAAAATTTTACATCATAAAAGGAATAAACGCACGCCCAGAAGTAGATCTCCAACTTCGTTCGACAAAAAATTGTGATGAACTAAAAAACATGTTAAAACTATTGGATGAGCAAAAGTCAGAGGAAAGGACTTTTTATACCCCCAAGCTACCAGTTTTCCATAGACCTCCAGCCTGGAGTCCACGCTTCCAACAACACCCAGGAAATTACCGACAGTTTCGGCCAAATTTTGATCTTCAACACCAGGAGTGGAGACCGAGGAATAATTTTTATCCGCCCCGTTTCCAGCAACGTCCCAGACCAGGGTTCAACACCAGTGCACCTTCTTTTCAGCCAAGAATGACAATGCAGAATCATAATAAAAACTTTAATGTGAGAACCAACGACAGTGACTGAGTGCCAGTAGTAGAGAGCCTGTTGTGTGGACAGAAAGTCCAGATTTTATTCGATTCAGGCTCAACTCTAAATATTTTACCGGGATCCACATTAAATAAAAATCACCAACTAAATTTCAAAAATTGCAACATTAACATTACAGCTGTGGGACGAAACGTCCAGGTAAGTCAGTATATAATGCTTCCGTTAAAATTGGGTGAAAAAATTGAAACATTAAAATTTTATTACTTACCTAATGTACAATTACCATATGTTATATTATCTGGTCATGCTATTGGACTCTTTAATGTCACTATTAATTTTAAAACTAGAGAAATTTTTCAGGATAATAAATTGCTTAAGCATTTTAATTGTACCAGCTGTCATAATAATAATCCTAATAAGAGAAGTGGTCATGGAAATAATGAAAAAGTATCTGCATTTTTAAGTAATAATAATGATTTATGTAATGTGATTTCTTGTAATAATGATAAGTGTGATATTGACAATTTAATTCAAAAATTTGATCATGTTTTTGCTAAGAATAAGTTTGATGTGGGAGAAATTAAATTAGAATCGCCAAAAGTAGTCTTAACCTCAGAACTTCCTATAAGTCAAAGACCATACAGAACGTCGCCTAGAGATGACGCAGAGATAAAGAAACAGTTAGATGCCTTGTTAAAAGCTAAAATTATTAAACCTAGTTATAGCCAATATAGTTCACCTATTACTCTCGCATTTAAGAAAGAAGATAATGCTAGGACTCGACTATGTATTGACTATAGGAAAATTAACCAAATTACAAAAACCGATTGTGAACCCATTCCCAGAATAGACAGTGTTCTAGACAAATTGATCAATGCTAAGGTATTTTCTACGTTAGATCTATGTAGTGGGTATTGGCACCTGAAATTAGAGGATGAGGAAGCTGAAAAGCTTGCTTTCACTTCTAACTATGGCTTGTACCAATTTACCAGACTGCCGTTTGGATTTAAGAATGCTCCCGCAATATTCCAAAGAACAATTAGGCGTATACTTCATAAATATCAAGTTAACTTTGCTCTAAATTATTTTGACGATATAATTATTTTCTCAGAGACATTAGAACAACATATTCAGCACTTAAAGACCATTTTTGAAATTTGTGAAAAGGAAAATATTAAACTTAAAAAATCGAAATGTCATTTTGCTAAAGATACTATTGATTTTCTTGGCTATGAAGTTAAGCATGGATCATACAGCCCAAATAATACTAATGTAGAAACAATAAAAAAATTATTGGCCCCAAGGAACGTTAAAGATTTACAAAGATTTCTAGGCACCATTAACGTATATCATAAATTTATTCCTGATTACGCTAAAATTAGAATTCCCTTAAATAACCTTTTAAAGAAAGACCAGAAATGGGCATGGACGCCTGAATGTCAACAAGCTTTTCAAAAACTTAAAGATAGTTTAATCTCAAAACCCATTTTGGCCCTTTATAATTCAAATTATCCTTGCCATGTCTATGTTGATGCGTCAAAAGAAGCCATAGCCTCCATAGTAAAACAAGAACATCCTGATGGAAATCAACATCCAATTGCATATCACTCCCGACGACTTAGACCATATGAAATTAATTATACGATAACGGAATTAGAATGTTTGTCCATAATTGATAGTCTTGATAAATTCCATTGCTACCTTCATGGGTCACATTTTACTGTACATACAGATCATCACAGCTTAGTTTGGCTTAAAACTTTTAAAAATCCTACAGGTAGACTTTTCAGATGGTCTCTAAAAATTTCTATGTATGATTTTGACATAAAATATAAGAAAGGTACAACTAATGTTGAAGCTGACATGTTAACAAGAAACCCAATTGCTTTTAATATAACTACACCCCCGCCAGAACCCTTGTTAGATATAAAGGAAATCATCCATTTTCAAATGTTAGAAAATATAACAGCACCCAGATGTTTTAATAAGGATAATATTGTAGTAGTAAAAAGACAAGGTTTAATCAAAATTGTAGTACCAAAAGCGTTAAGAATTAAATTAATAGAGAAAGTACATGAAAAATTTGGTCATCCAGGAATAGCTTCAATGTTAAGAATTATTTCACCTCAATATTATTGGACTAAGATAATTAATGATGTTGGAAATTATGTTAAACATTGTGAAACTTGTCAAGTAAACAAGAAGTCTCATCAGAAAAAATATGGTTTTATGCAATCTCTTCCTCTGTGTGAAAAACCTTTTGAACTATTATCAATTGATACTGTAGGCGGTTTAAGTTATTATAATTCTACTAAGAAATATTTACACATTGTAGTTGATCATGCCACTAGGTACATCTGGACTTTTCCCTCTAAAAGTGCCACCACGGAAACCTATATAAATTGTTTGAATTCTATTTTTCAAAATCATGTACCCGAGAAAATTTTAAGTGATAGGAATTCCGCCTTTACCTCATCAAAGTTTAAACATTTTCTCAGACATAATAATGTTACACAGCTCTTGACATCTGCTCATAGACCGCAGACGAACGGAAAGGTCGAGAGAGTTAACCAAACCATAGTAACTAGATTAAAATGTAAAGTTAGTAATAGCCCTAGTAATGTGCCATGGACAAAAATCTTAGACTCTGTCACCCAAGAATATAATAATACCCCTCATTCGGTAACTGGATTTCCCCCAATTTATTTAATGTATGGCGAATTGCCTTATAAAATTTCTTTCCAAGATAATGAGATATACCCTCCTATAGAAGAAGCTAGAAAAATTGCAAAAGAAAGAACTAGACAATATTATCAGTCGAATAAAATAAGATATGACAGAAGATTTCAACAAGTTATATTTAAAGTCGGAGATTTAGTTTTATATGAAGAATTTCAATATCCAAATACCCGAAAACTTGCCCCACCGTATTCAGGCCCTTATACTATTCTAAAAAAATGTTCAGATGTTCTTTTTGAAATTGATAAACCCAATGCTCTTTATAAAACTCCCACTGAGATTGTACATTCTACTCGCCTTCGATTTTTCCGTCCTAGAGAGACTTTTCAGTTAAATGATATTAAAAACCCAAGCGAACAGAAACCAGAGGATACTGATGGACTCCCATCAATGGACTGCCAATATTGTGAGTCTCCGAATCTACAACTACTTTTTAAGGACAACTAAAAATGGTATAGACTGATCATGTGAAGTTTATTTTGAATTTTGTAATTATCAAGGTGAATTTTGAATTTTATAATATTTAATTTAATGTCATGATGCATTCTTTTCCTCAGTTGAGTTGTTCTTGTTTTGTTTTTATTTTTCTAAATTTTTTTAATAAAATTGTCGGGTTGTGATGGCCACACAACTCGAAACTTTTTTTTGCATTCGGAAAAATTTTATTTTTGGTTTTTGGGGTTTTTTTTTGGAGAGCAACTACAGTTGAGAAACTGAATCCATTTATCTACATTTGTTCATCCACAAAAATTTTCTTTTGAAGTGGCGGGAGGAATTTGTTTTAACCTCCTTTCCAACTTCATAGTAAGCATTCCTCAGCAAACGTGAGGATACACGGTTGTTTGAGAGAAATGTGATTTGTTTGTTAGAAGTAAGGTATGTTTAAGGTATAAAATGTGTATTGCTATTGAAACGAATTTTGATGTAATGAAGTTGTTTTATTAATGTAAAAGTACTTTGAAGAAAAAGAAGAGATATTGATATGGAATGAATGTAAAAATTTATAATATTGTAATTTTGCACGAATAGAGAATTGTAATGAATATGAGAGTACTCAAGGAAGTTGAAAAATATAATACAGTGAATTTTGATAGTGATACAAACAATGTCAGTATTAATATAATATAATGTGAGAACTAATAATACAATATGTGGACAATGTTAAGAGGTAGTTTCCAGGTAGTGTAAATGTTTATATTGTGTTTGATTCATATCAAATATATCAGGATAATATGTCATGTAGCCCTAGAATTTATGTTATCGTGTTATATTTCGAATACAAGTCTTAATTTTGAACTTATACTGTAATTATGGTAAAGTGCATACGAAGCAAATAAGATGAAGGATAGTAGGGAAACCGCATGGACCTGCTATCTGGAGGAACCATTGTGGACTTTGCCAGATATTTTTGTAATCTTCTGTTATATTCTGTATAATTGTAATATTTTGTAGTTTATTTTTTATGTTATGTATGAGAGCCTCCACCCGGGTAGACAACGTTTTTAAACTGGGGGGATATGAAAGATATAAAATTTAAGTTGATCCCCTGTAAATTCTCTTCCCTTCCCATGTTTAAGATGGCATTACCAAATTCTGTTTTCAAGAACAAAGGAATATTTTTCATAGCGTCAGCAATCCCTGGGCAAGCCACACTGTCTATGCCCAAATAAGGCAATCGTCCTGCACAACTGATGCAGCTTGCAAAAAACATCTTTGGTCAGCAAATTCTTCAACCGCAGATACCTCTATACTCAAACCCCGGGAATCACTCGGGTGTTGGCTTTCAACTAGATCAGATGTCTGTTTAGCCACTCGGAAATAAATTTCTTTTTCTAATAGTTCTGTAATCTGATCTTATTTCATTACATATATATACATACATAGAGAGAGAGGGATAGAGAAGGAAGTTTCACTGTATTTTATTGTTAATGTGAAAATATTCGAAATAAATCCAATATGGTAAAATAAAAATAAATATCTAAAATCTGAAGTTATTTTGTAATAGGCATTACAAGAAATACTCAATATTCTTTCATTTTTTTCAGACATTGCAAATATTTTTAAAAGTGTATTTTATCATGTGATATTTCTAAATCCGAATTTTTTCCCTTGTTACTATGATCGGGGATTCACGAATCTTGATTTTGTATTATATGTATTTTGCAGAAAAGAGCGGTGAAAGGCTCTGAAAAACTAAGAGAAAAAATCGTAAAATTAAGATTAGAATAGTTAAAATGGTGGTTTGAATGATGGCATAGGAAAAGGAAGGAGAAATGTTTGAAAAGTAAAATGAATTGTTATATGTTGAAAGGAAGAATCATCTTCTTCATTGTTATGACTTTTTTTTTGTTAACGGCCTTTCTGAGTGGTTGATTATACAGAGATATTGGATACTTTGATAAAGATTTTATAAAAGCAGGAGTATATGAATCATAAGATTGAAGTACAATACATAAATTTAAACGAAAAACTTTCTTACAGAAATTCCTAATGATTCTTACAGCGATTCGAAACATTTTCCATACATTGTTACAATGTCTAAATATTTATTTCGTATTTATATGCATTTGAACTGAAAAAATATTTAAACTCATAAAACCTAAATAGAGGCATTCGGGGAAATAAATTAATGCGATTACGGCGTGTTTTTATCCGTTATATGCACATTTTTCTGAAAATTCTCTAAAAAATATGCAGAATATTTTCAGAAAATTAATGCTTCCAACGATATCAAAAACTATGATTTCAATCTTTCCATTTTTAAAGAAATGAGCCAATTATTTGACAGTCTAGATGAAAACTTTTAGCTGCATTTACAAACTTCTACATGAAAAAATTCCAGGTTTGTTTATAAATCAATCTGCAGATTTAATTATTATTCTCAATGCAATACTGGGTGGTCATAAAAAAACTTTGCCGATATATGGACCTCTAGCAGCCGTTCCGTTCAACCTATAAAGATGAGATTTCAGATATAGTTATTCAGATGTATGAGCTTGGGATTCTGAGAACGGCAACACAGTGACGCTCACGGTTACGGTTATAGGTATAGACAGTCGAAATGTTCGAATGGCAACTCCCATTTTTTCCCGTCGAAAAATGCTGAGCGCATGCGAAAACCCTAAATAGCGTTGGAACGGTACGTGTATCACAATAAACGGACGCGTTATGCGCGCACATAAACAGCTCTGCGAACGGCCAACAAAGACACGATCCGGTCGCACGGAGGAAATTTGCTTATGACATAGGCTAGAAACCAATCACAGAACGCCGTTCGCCAGATATTCAGCGAAGGAAACCGATAAAAAGCTCTCTGATCATGTTTTTGTTAGCCATTCGCAGAGCTGTTTTTTGGTGCGTGAAACAATACCTTGAAAACAATACTTTCTGGGTCCTTGATAACAATATTTTCTAGTAGCGTGAAGTAATTCTGTTGGTAAGACACCAACATCGATGATTGAAAAAGCAAGTTCAACCCTCACGATAAGGGAAATTCCTCATAGGACACATTAGAAGGGATTACATAAATTGGCATAATTTAGTTGAAGTGGAAGACTTGAGTATCATAAATTGTCAACACCCATATCGGAATCTACCTCAGAGAAAAGCTATGTTTCATGAAAAATAATTTATGTGAAAAATAATATATATATATATGTGTGTGTGTGTGTGTGTGTGTCTGTGTGTGTGTGTGTGTGTTGGTTGGTTGGTCGGCTGGTAGTTTAAAATTTACAGAATTAGTATTATGATAAAATATATTGTACCGCCGGTAGATATTAACGTTATAAATGGATTCTGGTATAAACTTTATTCTACAGACGTTATAACCATATACTTATGTGATTCTTAAAGTAAAATAATAAAAAGAAATTAGCAATTGATTATTTCAGTTTAAATAAATTCATTAATAGAACATTGAATATAATTGTAAAACGCTAAGTACCACATGTTATATTTAATAAAATGTTGATAGTATTTTTTTTAAAGCTAAATATTATTTTTTTATATTTATGATGTTGCATTTGTTATATTTTGGCCTTTTATTTAAAATGAACTATCTTTTTATAAATGATGCATGTATAAATAGTGTTTTATTCACAGCACATACATCGAAAACCAACATAAACTGGAATAAACACATTCTTTTAAAGTTCCAAACCAAGATAAGAATTTTATTTCAGTTACAAATTTAAAAATATATTCTACATTGATTTATAAATCCTTATTCTTATGATAAATTTATGGTTTCATATCAACTTCTTGTTATAATGGTAAATACATTTTTTAAATATAAGTAGCATGCATTTTACACTTCTAACAACATGCGTTATAAAAATCTAAATTAAACTTCAAAAAATTAATAAATTAAAGAATATCTTTCACAGAAAGTATAAGAAAATATAACTGAAATTATATCAAGCCTCTGAGACTAAAGCAGCAATTTCCTTCAATCATTAATTAAAGTCTCATACTTTATAGACAACATTAAAGTATAGCTAGTAACCACAACTTATCATCATATGAATCTCACGCGACCCACAATTAAACCCAAATAGTTATAATGCATTTATCTCAAGCAAAGATACACGAAGACAAAGTGACATACAACTAAATTCTGCTCCTTATCTATTGGCATGATGTACTTTCCGGAGAAATAAGTTACTTTCTTATCAGTAATATTTGAAATACTCATAAATTATACGGGTATCGAGGCAATCGTTAGGAGTATGATCCAAAACGTATCTTCAGTAACACTTATCACTCTGGGGACATATATCGATTATGATTGAGGTTCATGTGCAATCGATTCTTTTCAATGAAACGCAGAAAGTTGAAGAACTCTATTATACCCACAATGGAATTCGATAAAGTATATAAAGGGAAGGGAAAGTAATGGCGATTGTCTGTGGGAGAGGAGCGTTGAGTCACGTATGGGGGGTTCTTTCATTCTCGTGATGAAAGTAGCTTGAGACGAAAGAAACAAAAAATTATATCGTACACAGACGTAAAAAAAAGGAAGACCTGAGTTATGTGTTTTAGTATTATTTTATGTTTGGAATCTTATAAATTAATTACGTATCAAAACAAAAGAATATATTGAAAGAGGAATACATGGGAGATAGTTGCTAATTTGGAAGAAACACGCAAGTATATTCTACGAATGTACGCGAATAAATTATTACTTAATTAGGCTTAATGTACTGATTATAACCTTTTGTAAAATAGCAGAAATGAGATTTCCTCTGATACTTTGAGAGTTTACATTAACTGAGTAGATATCCATTTACAACTATACATAAAAAATAAATAAACAAATAAATAAATAAATGTTTATATATATATATATATATATATATATATATATATATATATGTGTGTGTGTGTGTGTGTTCGTAGTTTCAGGTATACAGACTTAATATGAAGTTATGATAAAATATATAGTACCACAGGTATAAATGTTAGAAATAGTATTATTAGTATTATGTATAAAATTAATTCAATAGATGATGTGGTAACTAAATAATTATGTAGTTTTTAATGTAAAATGGTAAAATATTTTTCGCAATTGATTGCTACAGTTTAAATAAATCCATTACTAAAATAGTAAATATAATAGTAAAACTCTAAAAATCATATGTTTATAATTAATTACCATATAGATGACTTATTTTTTTTTAAAATTGAAATATTATTTTTTTCAATTTATAATGTTACATTTGTCATAGTTTGGCATTTAAGTTAAAATAAGCTATTTTGTTTTATAAATGATGTATGTATAAGCTATGTTTTTGAAATTGTTGAAGACTAATACATGGTTAATCTGTTAGGCTTTTCTCTTACCTCGCCTAATGTCCTGCGTAATTGGGTGAGAATTTCACTAGTACCATGTAGATTCCGCCTTAAGCATTTTACATCTGACATAATTTTTCGAAGGATAGTGGAATACCAAGTTGAATATAACCTTATATTTCTCAGACCACCCTTCGTTCCTTGATATTTTTGGCACTGTTGGGAAAGCGATATTATAACGATACTCTTTGTTTCTAGGATTCTTTCTCTGGTTAGTTTCAAGTTTTTGTTTTCAGGTTTCACCACACATATGTACCAAGTATCATAGATATCGATGAGCGCAGCTTTTGAAGCACGACAAATGTCTAAATGGTAATCCAGTTCTCTCCAAGTGTTCCGTAGCATATCTGTAGTTATTGCACGAACTGCTTGAATGGCACATTTTCAACTCATCCACAGTTTCAATTTTTTGTTTATACATAACGGATTTATTGAATCCTCAAGCAAAGAAGTGCAATAACGCGTGATATACTGCGAAACACTTGGAAAGAACTAGATTACCATTTAGATGTCAGTCGTGCTACAAAAGGTGCAGACCTCGAAATCTATGCCACTATGATCGGAATCTATGATTGATGTTAAAACATGCTGGGATGCTCTCTCTATTTATTATTTTTTAATTCTAATGGGTAGTTCCGTAGAAATAAATCATAATATTTGTATAACTTTGGCCCGGGCACCCTCTGATACTTTGTATGTATATATATATACTTGTATGTATATATATATATATATATATATATATATATATATATATATATATATATATATATATATATAAATATATATATATATATATATATATATATATATATATATATATATATATATATATATGTGTATATATATATATATATATATATATATATATATATATATATATATATATATATATATATATATATATATATATAAATATATATATATATATATATATATATATATATATATATATATGTGTATATATATATATATATATATATATATATATATATATATATATATATATATATATATATATATATATATATATATATATATATATATATATATATATATATATATATATATATATATATAGATCCAGTCATCAACATACGCCTTATGCGACGTACGATTAATCGAAATCACGACTACTACGAAAGTGTAAGATAAATATAATTATCTAGTAAGAATTTAATCTATTATCTAATAAATAATCTAAGAAGAATAACGTAGAAATCTAAGAAGAACAAGTAGAAATGTTATGCGTTATAATATATATGATTGGCAGCCTACATGATATCAGGTGCATAACAGCTTTACAGATTACATAGCACATCTTAATGGGTACTGGTCAACTAACTTGACAATTTAAGGGGGCGTAGTTACAAAGTCAGATAAAGAAAGAGAATCGAAAAAAACGGGGTTTGACCACGCTATGATAGTGTGCGTATTAAAATTGCAGCTTTTTCTTCAATACCCTCAAGATGTCTCGGGGAAGATGAAGGGAAATTGTCTTTGTGTACTTCAAAAACTGCTAAGGAAGAGAAGAAAGGCTATTTATTGAACTCGACTGAAAGTGGGATGTGGTTAAGCAGTCAGTACAAAGGAAGAAAGAAAGTGAATGCGGCGGCACTTCAAATTAAATTATCACACTCTATCATGTCTACGCTTTTACGAACTAACTGATAATGAAGTAATTTATAGGTTCCATCCATGAAATGGAGAAATTGTTATATATTTGGTGTTAGATCAAATTAAAATCGAACGCCAATAAATCATTTTAAACATCCAACCCATCCATTGCACCCTTCCGTGTTCCACTACTGTTGCTATTAATATTAAATAAAATATGCAAAAGGTAGGTTTATAATGTTACTTGATTTCTAAGTAAAATTCAAATTGGTTTGATTTACTCAGTTTCTTTACTTAATTTTATTTATGTTGCTAAATTTCAAAGTAAAATCTAAGATTCCCTGGTAGCACCGGCTGTGGAGATGGACAAAATACTACAAAATAAATGTTACTGTTTTTATAGTGGTTACTACACAGTGTTATAGCGGTGACATACCACGGATATCGAGCCATTCAAGTAGACGAAGACTTAATTATAAAGACTTTTTTTATCAGTTTTAGAGGATATTTTACTCTTGCATAGTAAAAGCTATTTAAGAACTATTTGCAAAACTTTTTCTATTCTAGTAGTTAACGAATATTAACATTGCAATACGTATTTGGGTGCGAAAACAGCAAGTACTTAGGAATCCAAATAACATAGTTTTAGACTTTGAATGGATTATTCAGTTTTATTGTATATGATAAATTTTATTTATCTATATTGTATGCTAGCGAAATAAAATGTATACAGATTAATAAACAAGATTCTTTCATAGGACGTGCTATATATTTTCCTTGTGGTACCTCGTGCGTTACGTATGTTTGCTGATAAGTACAATGATTTATTTTGTTATTCCATGTTAATGTTATTGGGCTCGTTCCCAATACTCGGTGCCGCAGCTTGGCGATAAGATTTTTCGAATTTTTAAATTTTTGCCAATTTGGCGATGAAACGCCAAATGTGGTTTGTGTTTGTTAAAGGCTTTTAATGTAACCATTTATTGCTCCCGATTTGAATAAGTTAGCGATATTTTTTTGTCGATGTTTTTTAGATTTTTGCCAAGTTGACGATAAAATGCTAAATGTGGTTTCTGTTTGTTAAAATGCTTTTAAACCCGTTTAATTTTTCTGTATATCACTTCCGGTTTGAATAATTAACGGCCAATCAGGGCCTGAGTTTTACCGGTAGACCAGTTTAATCTGGATTTTTATACCGCGCCTGTTTCAAAGAAATTAATCCGTTGAAAGTTCTTTTTAGGATTTGCAGTTCCATCGCTCGGAAGTTCCATCGCTCGGTTTTCTTTGCTAGGTATGGCTTCTTTTGTGAATGAGAGAGTGAATTTGGATTTCTTTAGGGATTTACAAAAATCTGGTAAGAGAAGTATAATTGATTATTGTATGTATATTGGGTTAATCGCTAATGTTTATTATTGTCCAAATTGCAATTTACCAATGACTTTAACTGAAAGAAAAGACGTTAATGATGGGTTTTAATGTGTCGTGTTCGGGATGGTGGGGTGGAACATCACGTTAAAAAATCGATTAGATGTGGTTCCGAAGAGAGTAAATTGGATTTAATTACGGTTTTAAAATTAACTTATTTATGGGTAAAAAACGCCGTGTTCTTGGATTACAGACGAATTGGGGGTATCCAAAAATACCGATACTGATTGGATGAATTTTTGTAGGGGGGTTTGTGTTGATAGTGTAGTGCGCGAAAGTTTATTGCTTGGTGGGCCAGGAATCATCGTCGTAATCGATGAAAGTAAATTTGCCAAACGAAAATATAATAGGGGAAAACACCTTAATGGGGAATGGGTTTTTGGGGGTGTTGAGAGAGGGACAAATACGTGTTTTGTGGAAGTGGTTCAAAACAGGGGAAAGGTTGTGTTGCTGGAAGTTTTACGAAAGTATGTGCGTCCGGGAACTATTGCCATCTCTGATTGGTAGAAGACGTACGATTGTCTTCAGGATGAGGGTTTCGTGCATCGGAAGGTAAATCATAGTATGACATTTAAGGACCCTAACACAGGAGCTCATACCAATACGGTCGATGGGATGTGGAACTGCATCAAGCGTTCGTCACATGGCGTTCGGAAAGTTAAGGATCAGTTTGATTCTTATCTTTCCAAATTTATGTGGCGTCGCTTGCATCAAGACGATGTCCCAAAAATGTACGCTTCTTTCATTGACTATGTGAAGGAAGTTTACAGGCCAACTGCAAAAGTTCAGGCCAAAATCAAAATCGAAACAGTAAAACGGAAACGAGAATCTTAAAGTGAATAACCGGTAAGTGTCTTTTTTCTATTTTAACATGAAATAATATAAATGACAACATGCAGAACTTTAATTTTTTTATTTTCTGATATATTTAACCAAGATGTATTTTATATTTATTTAAATGAATTATTTGCAATATACTGACTTTTTTTAGCGGGGGGTTGGGGGGGAGGCACCCCCCCCACACACATCACAAAATTCTCATTATTTTTCAGCTTTTATTTTTTGTATTTGTGTGTTTTTGTGCTTTACTGTAGTTGTACAGTTTAAAAAATACGTATTTTTGGGACTTTTCGGACTTCCCCGTTCCAAAAACATGCGTTCTGCGTGGGCGACCAAAAAAAAAAAAAAATCGACTGCCCTCATTTAACATCATTTTTTAAAAATTTTATGTATAATTTTTCAATAAAAGTTCTGCATATTGTCATTTATATTATTTCATGTTTCCCTCTGCGATGGAACCGCCATCTTGGTTACGTATCCCATCGCCAAATTGGCGACTGGAGACATAACCAAGATGGCGTTTCCAATGCAGTGAAATACAAGGGCACCGTATATTGGGAATTGACCCTATTTTTGCTTTAAAATTTCAATATATAGCGAATATTTAACCATTTTAATAGACTTCTAATATTTTAAGTTATATATTTATGTTTAATTTAACTCGAAATCTCAAGCACCTCTCACTTTATTCAAATAAAAATTCAATTTAAATTCCTAAATAAGGAGGAAACGGAGAAAAAATACTCATTTCATAAATCTGAAATTTTTATATTAATTTAAAAAGTTAAAATGAAATAAAAGCTTTAAAGAGCACCCAAATATTTTAAAGGATAATGCACATTACCTCACACTTTATTGTACCTTTGCGTCGACATAGTCTGGTGTAATTTTTTCGGTATATGACAAAAAATTAGTCGAGCGTGTGTTTTTCCTCTCATGCGTATAAATATCTTTAGAAAGATATATTTGTCGACAAATTGCGTATATTAAGAGCAACACATTCAGTAATTTAAAGCAACTTTAGCTTTTATTGATATAAAAAATTAATCTTTTAAGACAATGATTCCCAACAGGTACGCCACGGCAGTTTAGTGTTGCCGTGAGATCGACCAGGGATGCTACGAGATGATTTTTAGATAAGCAAAAAAAATATCAGTAGGGTTCACTGAAAATAAATATTAACTTGAACTATATACACTCATCCTTACAGATTGTGAGACAGATAGATGCATTCGTTCCTGGGGATGAATTAAGTACCTTCATGCCCACAACTTATTAGGCCTAATATCAAACCTTTGGGCTCTAATTATTCATCGAAAATCTTACACTAATCAAAGCAAGACTCCTTTAAGTAATTTCTGTTGTAGTCCTTTAGTTTAATACTATGCTGAATCCCATGGATATTTTTGAAACTGTATTAACATATCCTATTTTGGTGTTTGTTACTTAAATGTTTCAATAAATGAATAAAATCAACAGTAGAGTTATTTGCATTTAAATTGAACATTTTCTTGACATATATTCCACTTAAATATTTAAAAAATTGAAAGAAACTAAAGTTCTAACCCGGGTATCTTAATTTTCTAATCACATTCCTAAGTGTTCTGCAAACATAAAAAATATCAGCAAACATAAAAATGTTAGTAATCCGTTTTTTTAAAGAATCAATAGCAATCACAATACAGATGCATATAGATATCAAGAGTGTGAGTATCCGATTTACGCTTTGTTTAAAGCACTACATTCATTCAATAAGATCGTAAATTGTAATTCTAGCAGTTTTATGAATACCAAGAAGTCTGAAATGCCAAAAAAAAACGCTTGAAAAGGTTTTTACTCCTAAAGGTGAAGATCCAAGATGCTGTGAAAATTTGAAGCAGTTTTTTAAACATGTTCCAAAACATTTCGTCTCCATCACAGTAAATTCTTTTCATAAATTATTTCTAGCGTTTATGGCTGAGAAACTATATCTTTGTGACTTAAGATGGTATGATGGTGTTACCTGATTCACAGTAAAAGGGAATGAAATTTTAGAAATTTTACTTGCAAGCAATGTCCGACTTCGTTTTGCTGTGAGGAGTGTATAATACTCACGGGAAATTTCAGTTTAATATTTATTCATTATTTGTCGTACTCGAGTCGGCTTGATGTCGCAAGACCGTAAAAATAATGATTGAAGATTGAATTAACATAATGGTTGTAGTAATATATTAACCTTTTCCTTACGGGGTGGGATAGCATGTATCCCAAGGATACGCGACCAAGAATAAATATATACATATATATATATATATATATATATATATATATATATATATATATATATATATATATATATATATATATATATATATATATATATATATATATAACCCTCTTAATGGCGTTCTTACAGAGGGAGTATGAAATTTCCCGCTCTAAAGAGTGAAACGGAAAAATGGGTCCCGTAAGCAAAAAGTTAAAATAAAATATATCTTCCTCACGTTTAATGAAAGTTTGAAACAGACAGTAGTAGGTTATACCCATTATAATGCCTTTACATAATAAACAGTATATAAGTGAAGATAATGATACACTTCTGTAATTGATGTCAATATTTCAGCAGATGTGGGGAACAATCAATATTTAGTAGTTCTCAACACATTCTGAGATATAATATAACAATAAATTTCATTTTTGATTTAGCTAATTATTCACAAAGAAATTAAACACCATAAAGAAATTCAAGCATCTTTAAAATATTACCAGGATCTAACTATGTATGTACTATAGCCCCCAAGCAAAATGATACTTTACAAATGAATCCATTGAGCTTAATAAATTGTACGGCATTATAAGTTCAACTTAGCCAAATACAATAGGTTGGGTACGACGGACCTTACCATAAATAAGATGATCGAAGTTTTGGAGGTATTACATTCCATTCAGGGTCCGTTTCAGAATGCAACTGACCACTATTTAGGCTAGATATGAGGTTTTATCATACAATTACGCATACTTATTTCATCTCAGAGTCAAATCTTTAATGTCACGGTAATATTTTTAATCTAAGCATTTGTATCACGGTAAACATTTCTCTGTGTAGCCATTCTCTGAATATGACGAAATGATTGTTGTTCTATGACCATGATTTTAATGCATCGTTCCTGGACTTCACAAGGATCCTTTAGTATTATGTTCAGGTATTAAGAACTCTCGAATGAAACGTCGCCAGTATTCAGAACTCTTCTGGAGGTGGAAACGCTAAATTGCTTTTGCTTGCTAATCTAGTGTAGAACTTAAAGATACTATTAGTATTGGCTATTTTTCTAAAAGAACTGTTTTATCCTAATGCGTGCGCACTTTGTCGCACTTTGCCTGCTACTTTATTATGGGTGAACCATATAGGTGAGCCAGCATTGCTCCCTATGGGAGGGACGAAACGGAACCGACCAAGCCTTTTTCGGGAATTGGACCCAAGTCAACTGTACGGCAGCTCAGAATGCTAACTACTACACCAAGTGCTAAAAGAACTATAAATGAAGCTATAATTTGCAATATAGTTCCCTGAAATAATTTTGTAATTACCATTAAACACAGGGGGATTTTTTTTAAAAACTAGCACTAGGGATGCAACATCGATGTAGATGTTTTCAAAACATCGATTTATTAAAGCCGATGTTTATTTAACATCGATGTTTTGTGCTCGATGTTGTACGTTGTCTCGATACTTCTAAATGAAAAAGTACCATAATAAAAAAATTAACCACGTAGCATAGTTTTCACACTCAGTAAATGTAATTCTTAATTATGAAAAGAAAGAATACAAAAGTGGGAACGATCCCCTTGGAACGAGACAAATGGCAATCAACAACCAATGAACCAGTCAGAGCGCTTGGAATGTTCTTGACACTCCAGAACTTTCCATGGAGTTTTATTTGATAAATATTAGAAACACGAGAGCTGCCATTTAAATTTTTGTGTTAAATCTGGCTTTATCTAAATTAACATTAATATTATTAGTAAGATGCCTCCGAGAAGTATCTCTTGGAAATATTTTTGCAAAACTTCTGTCAAATTGGCGAAAAGCATTATTTGCCTTATGTCCCTCAAAAATTCTGGCAATACCACGAATTTATGTGGGCATTTGAAGACAAAAAATGGCGATATTTACAACGAGTATTTGGAGTCATCAATGAAACCCAAGGCAAAAAGTAAAACAAACAATACAGATTCTGCGGCCCCAGCTATTCCAAGAACTTCGGTGACTTAAACGGAACATAAAGAAACCGTAAGTCCGTATTCCACTATTCCTAGATTCCATTGATAAACTTTGAAAGGCAGTTCCACAAATGTGATTTCTTTTAAAGATCGTGGAGATATGCACAGCAAAGTTTATCAAGATATTCTTTATATGATTTGTAGAGATTCTCAGCCGATTTCAATAATTGAAGACGAGGGTTTTAAACACTTGTTAAAAGTAACTGTGCATTATTATCGTGTTCCATCACGAAGGACAATAGATTGAGTGATAGATGAGAAGTACGAAACAGTGTTATTTATGCTAAAAGAGCGATCGAGCAAAGTCTCAAATATGTGTCTCACAACATATATTTGGACGGAGACTTACCGGGCGAGAAACTTTCTTGGAGTAACTGCTCATTTTATCGAAAATTGGATACACGAGTCTGTAATTCCTGGAGTTCATGAGCTACATTAAAATCAGACATCACAAATCTGGTTGGTCATCTCACAGATACTTTCTCAGAATGGGGATTCACACCAGAGAAAGTTACAGCTGTCGTTAAAGATGAGGGAAGTAACATTGTAAGTGCGGTGGAAAAAGCATTTGACAAAAAAAAAAACAGCTATTCTTTTGCCCACTTTCTAAACTTAAAGGCACAAAAATCATATGAATCCCTACCAGATGCTGTTTCAGTTATAGATAGAGTGAAACCCATTGTGAAAGACATTGAAGTGCCACTGAATTAGGGATACCTACCTAGGAACGAGTTGGGCCTCCTCTGGCCTTGATAACGGCTGCCACACGACGAGGCATAGATTCAACCAGTTTCTGGAAACGTTCCACGGGAATGGCTTGCCAAATATTGGCTAAAGCTGTCCATAATTCATTAAGGTTCTTTGGTGCTGTGTGATGGCCTTTCACGCCTTGTTCCAAAACATCCCAAAAGATGTTCAATAGGATTTAAGTCTGGGCTTCTAGGTGGCCAATTCATGACAGAGAAGTCAGGGGAATGCTCATCCAACCAGCCAGTAGCCAACCGAGACTTGTGAGAGGTACAGTTGTCTTGCTGGAAAACTCCATTACCGTTCGGATAACAGAACAGCATAAACGGATGGAGGTGATCACCCAGCAACTCTACGTACCGAATTGCATTGAGGGAGGTTGGTACATGCACCAAAGATTCCAAACTGTGCCACGAAAAAACACCCCAGACCATGATTGAGCCACCATGCCCTTGTACAGTTCCAGCCAGGCATGCTTTATGAGTCTGATGCCATATTCTCAGCCTCCCGTCGGCGTTAAGTAGTCGGAATCGAGACTCATCACTCTATGCTACTCGTTTCCAGTCCTCTACACTCCATTCTCTGAACTCTCTTGCCCAGTCAAGACCTGCAGCCCGATGGCGAGTATAGAGCAATGATACTCTCGTAGGTCGACGGCTCCCGAAACCCATACGGTGAAGCTAGCGTTGCACAGTCCGTTTACTGACTGTACGATTGGCACCGTCATTAAACTGGGTGGTAATTTGAGCTAATGTTTGGCTTCGCTGGCTACGTACAATACACCTGAGTCGTCTCTCACCACGCACTGTCAAGGCTAATTGACCTTTGCAGTTTGCCCGATCGCTAGTTTTTTTTCCACCATCCATGTATTCTTGGTATACTCTTGACATTGTCTACCTTGAAAATCCTAGCTGTCTGACGATTTCGGAAATTGAATGGCCCATGCGTCGCGCACCTACGATTTGTCCGCGATCGAAGGTGTCTAAATCAGGCAGTTTACTCAAACTGGCAATTCCAACAACTAATTCAGAACAACCACAGTACGCGCTATATATGCAGTTACCACAGCGCCCTCACTTGCGCATACATGATGCGCAGCGCTACACAATTTGTATAGGCTTTGCTATCGCTAATTCAGTGGCACTTCAATGTAGTACAAACATAGCGTGGTCGGAAGTGATGAACTTGGAAAAAACAGAACTTATGCTGATTCAGCGAGTTTCGACAAGGTGGAATTCCACTTTTTACGTGCTAGAATATTCCTTTTTTTGAAGGAGGTTGTTGCAATTATTGTTAACTTCAATAATTCGGCTCCTTCAAATGCTCTCACCCGCGGGCATGGAGTTTTTATAAGAATTTTGTACATTATTCAAATGTACAGAACTTGCAACAACACAAGCATCAGGAGAAAAATTCGTGACAGGCAAGCTGTGTTGTACCGTTTGTAAAAATGATGCGTAATAAAATGAATGCAGTGTCGCACGGTTCAGAGCTAGGTAAAAAGCTGAAGGAAAGTGTTCTAGCTCAATGCAATAAGAGATTTGGTGGCCTTGAGAACTGTCAATTTTTTGCAATAGCATCTTTATTGGATCAATGATTTAAAAATCTTTACTTCCAAGACAAGTCTTATTGGGTACCTGGATCAGAAAGCTCAACAATGATATAAAGGAAGAGAGTGAATCATCAGATTCTGAGGACGGACGATTGTCTCCAAGACCAGCTTCCTCTCAACGTAAACCAATTTTTCTAATATTGGGACAAATAAATTTAAAACTTAACAATATTATTTACATGTATGTATTTATTATTCTGTGCAGAACATGATTTTTCGGAAAATCACCACAAGATGGTAGAAGATAACTGGAGTGTAAGAAAGAAGTCGAAGCTGTTGTAGGAACTTTTGTATCTGAGTTTGTACCTGAAATTGCAGTTTACTTGAAAGCTCCTGTTTTTAAACTAAACGACAACCCACTCGCATTTTACTCTGATAATTTTAAGCATAAGAATTCTACATTGTTTAAAGTTGCAGTTAAGTATTTGTCAGTAATGGCAACATCCGTCCCATCAGAAATAGTTTTTCCCCAAAGCTGGTGGGATAGTTAGTGAAAAAAAGAAGTCGACTTAAGGGGGAAAAAGTTAACAAACTTCTTTTTTCATAAACTAAAAATAATAAACATCGGGGTGTATAATAATTATATGCCCCAATATTTGTTATTTACAGTAAAGAAAAATTAAGCTTATTCAGTTTTCCCTCATACGCTGGTTTTGCATCAGTACTTCAAATTGGTGTAAATATATATAATTTTCTTTTATATTATTTAATTTAAAAATAAAACATTTGTTAATAAATTGTTCTTTTTACTTTTTTTTATATATTAAATTTTTTTTAACCAAACTCAAAATTCTTTTTAAATGTTTTTGCCTTATACTCTAATGATATGAAACCAATCCTTTTGTCTTGTGGTACAGTCATAAACTTCAGATATTTTTAAAAACTAAATTATTTAAGCCTCTGGGAAGTAAATTTTCTCCAACTTGTAAATAAATACCACATTAATTTTTCACATTCCACCAATTCAAATTAGAAAACACGGATTTTTCTTTATGGCTTTCGTCCTATAAATTGTTTTTATAGACACATTTTCTTCCTCATTTTTCTGGTAAAAGTAATAAAATCCATTATGGTAATTTTGTGATATGCGGTGACTCTAGCGACGAAGTTTTTTTTTCATTTGTATCAGCTCAATCAGAGAGTAAAATTAAATCAACCGCCCCCCCCCCTCTCCCACGACTAACCGAAGTAACATTAATGCCAGAGGTTACTAAACCAGTTTTAAGAAATGGATGTTCTAAAATATCGATGTTTATATACATCGGTGGTTTTAGGGCGATGTTTTACTAGCATCGATGTTTTAACATTGAACATCGATGTTTCGTTGTCGATGTCGAATCCCTAACTGGCACTACTCAGAGTCATCTGTAACGCTATCTATCAGCCGGAATGCCACCGAAATTGATAGAGGGACTAAGGACGGCATGGGAAATAGTTTCCGTAAAAAATAAATAGTTCCAAAAGTCGCCCATAGGTGATGATATGGCACTTTTGTCGTCAGCGCACCCGAGAATTTGCAGTAAAGGCAAGTAAAACATCAAAATACAAATTCACGATTATGTAGACGACAGCAGCACCAGTATTTCGGGCAATAAAGATAAGGGATGAATACTGGAAAACTTGTAAGCGGACAAATGAATAACAAAGAAATTTCACTGCAACACCACTTTGCGCAACAAATTTACTTCTCCCTCCTTCAATCTGACCACAGTCCTGGTGGACGACACATTGCATCTTGAACACTACGTTCTGAACGGCCAAGCGTAACATGCCCCCAGGATGTTCATCAAAGTCCGTGATATGTTGTCCTTTAGGGCCGCCAAGTTCAAGACTCCACCAAGATATATCTTAGACTTTAAATGACCCAACAGAAATATGTCACATGGGTTAAGTCCGGGAAGCGAAGTGGTCGTGCAAGTGGAAAAAAGAGACTGAAGGCCCTTTCTTCAGTAAAACGAAGGCGCAGCAGATTCCACACCGATCTTTATAGCCCAAAATAGTGACACTGCTGTCGATTACATAGTCGTCAATTTGTATTTTGATGTTTTTTTTTACCTTTTATGCAAATTCTCAGTTGTGCAGACAACAAAAGCGCCATATCTTCCCCTATCGGTGACTTTTGGAACTTTTTTTTCACGGCAACTCTTTCCCATGCCGTTCTTAGTACTTCTGTAAATTTTGGTGGAATTCCGGCTGACAGATCGTATTACAGATGGCTCTGAGAAGTGTCAGTTTAAAAAATCACGCTGTATATTTAAACGAAATATATTTCACATTATAGTATAACAATCGAAGAGAAGAGTGAATCAATTCAGGAATATAATTTAAATTATTTTTTATGTCAATATTATACACTTTTTTTGAGCAAAAATATAAAAAAAAATAACATTTAAAATGTATCCACAGTATTGTAATATTTTATAATCTATCCATCTCACAAATCTTTTGGAAAAGAACTGACTTAAACATAGACATTAATGCCGTGGTGACGAAAGCAAGCACGACGAACGGATATTTACTCCTGCCATTCAGTGGATGCATTATATAAAGTGGCATGATTCGCAATATATAGTTAGACAGGCAAAAATAAAAAAGGAAGGCAGATAGAAAGGTGAGACAGATAACAATACAGTGAATGTAAGCGAAATAAACAGATGGGTTGTCAGTGAAAAGGAGGAGAGATGGGAAGAGAGATATAAAAAGAGAAAAAGGAAAAGAGACAAATATTGATTGCGGAGGAAGAAAAGTGAGCTGGAGATAAGTTAAATGACATAGACACAAATAAATGTTTATCAAACCTTGAAATCTAACATTTATATATATATTTTTCAATTCCGTAAACCCTCTAATGAAGAAAATTAATTAAAAATAGCTAACAAAGTAATAATCGAATTGGTAATATACACTGGTGTAAGAAATTAAAAGAATTTCCAGACTTGGTCGATTATCTCTAGAACTAGCATACCGATTTTAAAGAAATTTGATATGTACATACATTGATACAATACAAAACAAATAACCATTCAATAATTGTAATACACACGCATGATCGTGCGAACACTCGTTGGAGTCGGAAAGTATAAAACAGCGGTTGCAGAATAAACAAAAAAATGGGTTAATAGATGGGTAAATAAGGGGTATAGTCCCCTCTTACAGATATACAGGTCTCGCAGCGTGATTTCATACTTGAAATAAGGCAGTTTATCATTTCCTGTGGCAATTGGTCCCACTCGTTCAGCAACGCTGTTTTCATTCCCTGGATGGTTCTCGGAGGGGTGTTGCGAGTTGCAATTGACCTCTCCAGAGCGTCCTAGATATGCTCTATACGGTTAAGGTCAGGAAGTCTGGCTGGTCAATCCATCCGGCGAATATCCTCACTCTCTAGAAATCCGTCGACCAGAAGAGCTCTATGTGGCCTCGCGGTATCGTCCATTAAAATGAACTCAGGGCCAACTGCACCCCTGAAAAGACGAACATAGGGTTCCAAGTCCTCATCCCTATACCTCACAACAGTCACAGTGCCCCTTTCAAAGACATGGAGAGGTGTGCGGCCATCCAACATGATGCCTGCCCAGACCATTAAAACTCCTCCGCCATAATGGTCGATTTAGCGGACATTGGAGGGTAGGTAGCGGGTCCCTGGTTCTCTCCATATGAACGCACGGCGAGAATCGGTGTTTAGGCTGAACCGGGACTCATCAGTGAAGAGAACGCCCATTAATCCATACTCCAATCTCTATGCTCTTTGCACCATGATAAACGGATTCTCTTGTCGTAAAAGTGAGCGGGACGCAAACAGCAGGTCTTCTTGCAAACAACCCTCTCTCTTGAAGTCTTTTGGAAACAGTCACCCTTGATACACGGGTTCCTGTGACTGCATACAAGTCACGAGAGAGCTGAGAAGCTGTAGCACTCCTGTTACGCCTTGCTATAATCGATAAATGGCGATCTTCTCTGGCCGTCGTGGCTCTTGGACGACCTTGCCCAGGCGTTTTGTCGATGGATCCGGTATCCTGGAACTGTTTCCATAAGTTGCACACGACGGTGGACGATAAATTGAACTCTCTACAAATTTCGACTTGAGATTGGCCTGCTTCTAGCCTCCCCACAATTTGCCACCCCATTCCATATCTAAACGGTGGTGGTTACTCATTTTTACTGTTACAATTTGAAATTAACCGATTGCTGTAAAATAACACCAAGAATTAATCCATTTTTTGTTTATTCTGCAACCGCTGTTTCATACCTTCTGACTCCAACGAATGTTACGCACGATCATGCGTGTGTATTACAATTATTGAACGGTTATTTGTTTTGTATTGTATCAAGGTATGTACATATCAAATTTCATTAAAATCGGTACAGTAGTTCTAGATATAATCGACCAAGTCTGCAAATTCTCTGAATTTCTTACACCAGTGTATTATGTTACGTCAAAAATAAAATTATACACAAGAAATAAATATTATTATAATATATATATATATATATATATATATATATATATATATATATATATATATATATATATATATATATATATATATATATATATGTATATATATATATATATATATGTATTTATATATATGTATATATATATGTATATATATATATATATATATATATATATATATATATATATATATATATATATATATATATATATATATGTATATATATATATATATATATATATATATATGTATATATATATATATATATATATATATGTATATATATATATATATATATATGTATATATATATATATATATATATATATATATATATATATATATATATATATATATATATATATATATATATATATATATATATATATAAGTGTTCAGAACATGTGTGTATGCACAGTTAGACCTAATAAATTTTCACACAACCTTTACAATAGTTATTTGTTAATAGTTAATAGTGTTATGAATTTTACAAATCTATGGTAATCTCGCGAAATATGAGATTTATCGCCAAATTGCGATGGATTTGGTGACTTTTTTTGGTCGCAAAATGTGGCGATAAGGCGCCAAATGGTCACCAACCTTCTAGACCATTCTGGAAAGAACTAGTGATTTCTAGCTGGTGACTGATAGAGGGCGCTTTGGAAGAATATAAATATACTTGAGATTGGCTTTGGAAATCAGTGTTCTTTTCCGCTGAGAATTGAATGTATTGAAAACGCACTAGGCGAGTATTGTATTGAAGACTCTGTTATCCTGACTTATAGTTCTAGAGTTTTCTGTTGTATAGAAGATAGTTGTTACGTGTTTTTTGTTAGTATTTGTGTATGTGCCTGAAGAATTTACAGAATAATAAATTTTATTTTGTGGTCACTTTCTGAAGACATTTTTATTCAATCCCATCGAACCCAGAAAACGGAACAATAGATAATGGTTAGTAGTCAATCAATATATATATATATATAACGCGTAGGTATGCGGCACAAAAATCGACGATATTTCTACACTCCGAATGGTAATGGCTGCAACTACTGGATGTAAACATTAGCGGTCATCCGCAGTTTAAAACCGCGTGTGTGTAGTGGCGACATTTGTTACAACCGCTGATCTTTTGACAAAATATGTTCAGACCTATCAAATCCAATGTTTAGTCATGTACAGTTGTATGCAGGTTTATCTAGATTCCGTTCTTTTGATTCTGTCACTGTAGTATCTTCTACTTCTGAAACACTCAACTGTGTATATCAAGAAGTTTTATGATTATCATAGTTGTAATCCACACTATATTTTAGTACTTGCTGAATTTTTACTCCATTTTATAAGTGAAGAGATTTTCCCAACAATTTATTATCTGATATGATTAAGTGTAGATATCTGAATTGTGAGGAATAGTACATGCAGGGAGTGATATCATCCATACTATATTTTAGTACTTTCTGAATTTTTACTCCATTTTTTAAGCAAAAAAAATTTTTCCCCCACAATTTCTGATTTGATGTAATGATAAAGTGTAGATATGTTAATTTTGAAAAATTGTACATTAGGGTGGAGCGAAAAATCCAAGTTTGCTAAATAGCGAAAATAATTTCCTAATAGCGAAAATAATTTAAACCAACCGTTCTAAAAGTGTATCCTAAAATATTTTAAATTTATTTTGAGTCTATCTACCCGCGCATTTGATTTGAATGTCTCAAAATCTGTTCAAATTATCTTTTTTATATCATTTGTAACCGCGAAAGAGCGAGGAAACAAGAATCAATGAAGTAGCCAATGAAACGTTTTTTGCAACCCATAGGTGTGTTGGGGTGAATGTCCTTGTCTGGTCATTACTCGTCTGCCCATGCGCATGCGCAAGCACACCTGCCAAATACACTTCTTTGGTCGGAATCAGTGATTTCCCGTGATTATTGCTCACAGGTCGGTCGTATCTAGAGTCCCGTATGCTAATTGTTATAGAGTTGAATATGGATAAAACATGAAATGCTTCTAGTTGTATTTTTGGCAACATTAAAAAGGTGAAAGGTAATATGTTACCTAAGCATAAGGATGTCATGAAAGTCTATAATTTTGTAAGATTTCAGCTAAAGCTTAAATCGGATACTCGAAGAGAGCTAGCTGTTTTACATATTGGGAAAATTGTTGCAGTGAAAATTGAAACTATATGGCAAAAATCTTCAATTCCAATCGTATCCCACACCCGCATTGATACAATTGATAAGAGCTTACCATTCTAAATGCAAAAATTTGATAAAATCTTGGAAACTATTGACTGACGATAAAAAAGAAGACTTAGACTTCCACACCCGTAGTAACAAACTATTTGATATCTGTTATTGTAAGTGCAAATATTTTCTACAATGTAAGTGCCCAAAAGGAACAAAAGTAGCGAAAGAAGAGCAAACTTTTTTGACTGATCAGAGGACTGAAAAAAAATAAGTATTGGTATAGGCTTTCCACAAACAAAAAAAAATAGAAAAACGAAATGATAGAAATAGAAAGCTAGAACTATATTATGCTTCTGTGACAAATAGAGAGAAACGCAAGAATGCAGAACTTTCTCTCCGAAGCTTTATTATATCGGACGAGTCAGAAGATTCAATTGATATAGGTGATAATTTCGGACTGTGTTCTTCAAAGCTCCAAGTACACCAGAAAAAGTCAAATCTCAGCTTGCGAGCTTTGTCTAAAACATGTGACCGATATGGTCTATTTTATAGAGCTGGTGCAGCAATCACGTCGGCAGTTCTTCATGACATTAAATCAGATGTCGAAATAATAGACAGATCAAAATTACGCCGAGAAAGAGCAAAATAACACACAGAAATATTAGATAAACATTGAGTTTTTAAAGTTCTAGCTTTATTCCTAGACGGCAGAAAGGATACAGTTTTAACGATAGTGAAAAGGGTGTAAAAAATACATACTGCCAAGTGATGGTAGAAGAACACATTTCAGTTATCAAAGAACCAGACTGTATTTATGTCGGCTACGCTGTCCCAAGTACTGGGACGACGAAGAGCATAGAACTTGCTACATGTAACTTGATTTCTTTTGAAAACATTTCATTGAGAAAAACTGTAGAGGTTGGTTGTGATGGAACAGTTACAAATGTAGGGACAAACGGTGGTGTTATACGGTTGTTAGAAAAACGTTTGAATCAACCTTTATAATGGATCATATGCCTTTTACACACGAATGAATTGCCTTTAAGACACCTGTTTTCATACTTAGATGACGAAACTACTGGCCCTACTTACTATTCTGGTATTATTGGAAGATTACTGGAACAATATGAAAACAATCAGGTTGAACAGTATGAAAATATAGAAAGCGTGTTGTCGGATATTCAGTCGGATATCATTAGAGATTTAAGTTTGTATCAACGTTATTTGTATGATATTTCATCAGCTGTTATAAGTGGCGAGTGTTCTTTCGATCTAGCAAACAGAGCTTCCGGGAAAATGTTGCATACTCGATGATTAACGAAATCCAACAGTATATTAATGCTATATATTTCGACGAGAAAACCTTCTAAAAAGCTTAAACACCTTGCCACGTTAGTTGTTAGTGTTAAAATGCATCCAAATTAAAATGCATCCGTCCTGCAAAGATGGGACTAGAAATTTTTGGAAATTTGTTTCAGATTCTCGGTACCTTCCTCAACTGAAAGAAATAGTTAATCTTATCATTGAAGGGAACAGCTTCTTTGCGCATCCTGAGAATTTTCTATTATCTATGCTCTCTGATCCTGAAAAACACATTCATGAATTTGCTGCTAGAAGAATCTTAAAAGCAAGAGACGCGATTCATCTTCGAGTTTTTGAGGTCTCTAAAATAAAATTTAAGGCCAAATCATACACAGACCTTATAGATTTGCAAGAAAATTATTTCCAACCGCCCATTCATAGAGACGTAAAGGATGAAGATTTGATCTCGATGGTGGAAACAAAAGGAAGTGAAAAGATACCTTTTCTAAGATTTCTATGTAATACCCAAGCCATAAAACGTTCAGTATGTATGTATGTGAAAAAAGGTCCAGAGAAGGTCTCATGATTTCCAAAATTGAGTCAAGAAAACTGATGCCCTAATTCGACACCAAACGTGATTTTAAAGTATCCTTTGACTAGTTTTATGTATGTTTTATGTTTTAATTGAAGCTTTTTTATAAAATTAGTAATATTTTGTTCCTTGTGAAACGTTTTATTCTTAATAGCTAATAGTTTATATAGAATTTAGAACAATATCATCGTTCAAGTTTCATCTGTATGCCCGCGAAAGTGTAAGATTTCAAAGAAAATGTGCGGGTAAAAGTAAAATATTAATAAAAAACATGTAGTACTTTTTTTATTCCTCTATAGGTAGGTCAAACTTTGATCACTATTACTGTAGATTATAAAAATTTGAAAAAAAAAAATCATATAGGAGCTCTCCACCCTGTTGTACATACAGAGAGGGTTGTAATTTTTAAAATCATTGATGTCGGGTTTCTCAGTCTTATCCTTAACTCTATTCTGAAGTAATGGAAATTCACATTTTTTAATCACGGTGCTTTAGAATAAGCCTTAGAGTGGATTTAGCAATGATTATAAATTTTTTGGCTGATCTCCCACTACCCCTTAACAACGCATATTTATGATGACATGTAATGGTAACATTCCTTACATATGTTACTTTCAGTTGAGTTGTTTTGAAAAAGAAAATATAAAACTAAAAGCAACCATGCTGGTCGCGCAGCGGCCAGTAATGAATAGTTTATAGTTAGTAGTTAATGGTTAGTAGTTAGTATTTAATAGATAATAGTTAATAGTTTGTAGACAGTAGTTAATAGTTAATAACTATAGCACATATTGCCTACATGATACAATTATACTTTACTATACTATAGTTTTATACTCTAATTTTACATATACTTTTATATTTTAATTTTATACATAGTACTTTTCAGAGGGGTGTATTTAATTTCCGACGTAATATGTTACGAATTAGGTGATTATTATGAAACTATTAGCTAGCAACAGTGAAATTGTAATAATCTTTAGCACATAATTGTTCTTAATTCAATCTGAATTGCACTTACATTAAAATAGTTATTAGTATAATAAATACACGCGAAACAAAATTCACAATAAGAACATTTTAAAATCTGTACTCACGGTACAACCGGATAGATCCATCTGTTGTACCTAAAGAATTTCTTGCTGAGCATTTATACACGCCATAGTCCTCTGGCCGCACACTAACTATTGTCAGTTTCATGTGCACTTTATACGTATTATCCTGTATACTTGTAATATATTTACTATTGGAAACTATCATCACACTGTTCTCTTTAGTCCAGTAGTTTATGGACATTGGATACGCCTCTGTGTTGCAGTCCAAAGTTGCGTCTTCGCCGATGGATGCGCCAATTAGCTGATTTGGTATGGAAATCATTGGTGGAACTGAAATGAAAAGAATGGGACTGTCTGTAAACTTCAAAAAGATACATACATAAATAACTATTGTGACGACTTTTTTCTGCTATAGAAAAATAAGTATATGCCTTTCCAGTCCCTCTTTCTGCCGTCCTCACCAACTTCGCCACCGGTCTGTTACGTCTGCTGCCGACTTTGGGGCTCCAGGGCATCATTAATTTTCTGAACAGTTCCCTACGGGTGAGTGGAGGTTTGGGGGCATTGGCTACTATCTTGGGTCAGCACTTCCGATCGTTATGTCCCAGTCATTAGTGTTATGGGTGTTGGCCACCTTTTCTTGGCAAGCTTTGTTTTGTTGGCTGTTTTCCTGAGGCACACACTTTATGACAACCCCTACTTGAGAAGGGCTGAAGACAGCAGGGAGATTTGGGATTCAGTGGTGACTTGTTAATTGGATATGTTCATATTTTGACTGGCGTGAGAAGAACGTTCGTTGTATGTGGTAATAAAGATTTGAAAAAGAATTCCAAGTGGTATTCTTTGTGCTCGCGGGTCCTGTTTGTACTGCGGCCCGGGTTACTCATCCTGCCTAAACACAATGCAAGATAAAACACTGGAGAGGAGAAATGTCCTCCTAACATAATAATTAATCTATAGAGAGCTTGAGTGATTAATAATACAAAATTAAAAAGTCTCATAATTTTAATTATGCTGATTATTCGATAGATATTTGGATGATAGACATTACAGTTACTTTTGGCGCCACCTGTCTTATTCCATGTTGCGTCCTGGGCACCCCCACAATAAGGGCGCCCTCTGTCATCCGACTCCATGTACTAGTTAGTTGTCGATAAGCCGCCAAGGCAATTGCAGCGAATCTTAGCGCAATCATATTGTTGTTGTTCAGCCGTCAAGATATTGGATGCAATTGCAGTGCATTAAAGCTCATTCATATAAATGTTTACCAGCCACCAAGTCAACGTGTCATACACTGAAGTGCCTCTGAATTAGGGATACCTATCTAGTAACGAGTTGGGCCTCCTCTGGTCTTGATAACGGCTGCCACACGACGAGGCATAGATTCAACAAGTTTCTGGAAACGTTCCACGGGAATGGCTTGCCAAATATTGGCTAAAGCTGTCCATAATTCAGTAAGATTCTTTGGTTATGTGTGATGGCCTTTCACGCCTTGTTCCAAAACATCCCAAAGATGCTCAATAGGATTTAAGTCTGGGCTTCTAGGTCTGAGCCGTCTCTCACCACGCACTGTCAAGGCTCATTGTCCTTTGCAGTTTGCCTGATCGCTAGTTTTTTTCCCACCATCCATGTATTCTTGGTATACTCTTGACACTGTCAACCTTGAAAATCCTTGCTGTCTGACGATTTCGGAAATTGAATGGCCCCTGCGTCGCGCACCTACGATTTGTCCGCGATCGAAGGTGTCTAAATCAGGCAGTTTACCCATACTGGCAATTCCAACAACTAATTCAGAAAAATCACAGTACGCGCTATATATGCAGTTACAACAGCGCCCTCCCTTGTGCATACATGATGCGCAGCTCTACACAATTTGCATAGGCTTTGCTATCCCTAATTCAGTGGCACTTCAGTGTAGTACAATCCCTTGTTTCAATAAACTTTTGATATTGCTTTCCCATACAGTCAACTTAGAATTTATTCAAGCATCATGTATGCCATTTCCCGTTACATGAAACCGAAATCCGATATATGCTTTTTAAATTACCAACCCATGAATTCTTAGAATAAAAAAGTTAACATTGTTCCGGTTAATACTAAAAAAACACTGATATTGTTTAACATAAATAAATTAAACATAGCTTATGTAAAAACATCAGACATAGCTTTTATCAAAAATTGATAAAAGAAAGTTCTGCCATCTGAACACAGAATGTTGCGCATAAACTCTACAAATATTGCATTACATAAAAAGTTCCAAAGTTGAACACACAATACATAAAATATCTTGGACAAATGACTCAGTAAACATATCTGTGTAGGTATCATTCAACAAGCACTTAATGTATTCTTAAAAAGGGTGCAAATCCATAAAATGACCGAAGAGTGAAGATTCACTATCACAGCTGAGATAAAATCACAGCAATGACAAAATGTAACAGTGATAAGATATTCAGGATTTCTTGTTTTTTGGCATGTTCTTTTGACCTGAATTCAAGGTGATTTCGTTTGACCAGTATAGAAGAAAAATCAAATTGACATTTTATGTCATAAATTACTCTGTTATTCATGGTTTTCACAGTGTCGTTTAGATGAGAGAATTCCAGTTTTCTCTCAAGGATCGAAGAAAAAAGACAGACTTAGCATAAAATTTGTAAATATCTGATGTATTTTTTGTGTTGCTACTCATAACTTGCATGATTAAGTGTTTAAATGAAAATATATTTATGTGTAAACTGGTCTGAATATTCATCAATACCTGATGCCATTTGTATTACAACAAAATTCGGCTATAGTGCTTTGAGATGTATGAAAAAATAGGACATTCTGTTAAGTTAAGTTTCAAAGCTAATAGACGTTGAAGATTTAGCATATTTGCCATTTTTGTCCCAAAACGGGAACAATAATATGCCTTAACAAATAGTCCATTTCTTTCGAAGTAGAAGCGTTTAATTTTTATATGTGACTTCCCAAATAAAATAAAAATCCAGAACATGAAATAAAAAGTGCATTTTTCAAAATAAACATGCCTGTACTCAACATTTGATTAGTTGTGCTAATTGATCAGCTTGTAAGTACGGACAACCCAAAAAACATTTATAGTTAACAATAGCCCCTAAAATACTAAACAATCAGCCTTTTAGGGGTTTTAAATGAAATACATATGCATATTTGAACTGAGATTAGTCAAAATACTCATAACAAATATCCATTGAATTTTTTATTTTTCTGTGGGAAAAAGTTTATTTTTTCATTTCGGTATAAGAAATGCAGACACTTATTTCGAACCCTTATATCATGTCACCATTTTCTTTATAACGTTTTTCATTTCAGATATCCTCTCATGAATAGTCGGGAATTTGGGTGGATTCCTTCTTAACCCGGCAGTAGTCGCGCGTTGATCGATTCCTCGCCATCTTTCAATTGTTCCCTGAAACCTCTCTCCTCTTAAATTTGTATTGATAAAATACCTGGTAATTGACCTTATGTAATATTCCTACCCACGCGTGATATACTAAGATTTTCTCCCGGTTTTCTTGGGAGTTTGCTTTTGAAAGATGAATTCGGTCTTTTCGACCGCGGCGCGACTGCTGAGTCAGCAGGTTTTAGGACCTGGCGCCATATTGTTGTCAAGCGCATTATGAGTCCCATATCTGGCACAAGACAAAATGTTACAATGCACAACTGGTTTATGTCTGTTCCTTTAGATAAGACACTTTTAGAGGAGCATAATTTGAAAATGGTAGGAACATTAAGGGAAAAAAGGAGATCTTACAAGCATTCTTACCTTCAAAGGAGAGAGAAAAAATTTCCTGCGAGTTTTGATTTCAGAGAGTTGTGACTCTTGTTTCTTATGTCCTCCCCCCCGAAATTCTGCTTTTTTATTGATTTTTGCAATGCATAATTATAATTCTACTGATAACCCAGAAAAAAAGAAATCAGAAGTAATTTCTATAATGAGACAGAAGGAGGTGTAGACGTTGTAGATGAGCGTGTAGCCTCATATTCCGTATCAAGGAAAAGTAATAGATGGCCACTTACTATATTTTTCTCTCTGAGGGAATAATGCTGGCATAAACTGTCAGATTATATTTCAACGAAATATGGGAGATAAGATAACACGTCGCAATATTTTGAAGAAACTTGCATTTGAACTAATGAAGGAGCACATAAATAAAATAAAGAAATTATCATCTTTACCCAATCCTTTACGAAGAAAAATGAATCAATTTTGTGGAGAACCCCCTTAAAATCTACAATCCCCCAAAGAAGAACGATGTATCTATTGCACAACAAAACAAAATATGTAAACCAAGCAAAAATGCTGGAAATGTTGGTCATATATGTGCAAAGAACATTCATTTAACATATGTGTCAAATGTTCAAAGTGTTTAGAAATTGATTTTGATTAGGATTAGCAAATTAACAATACTAGGAAATACTCTTTTTGGTAGTATGTGTTTTGCTTATAAATCTGATGTTTATGATAAGTACATTGTGTTTTCTACTTTCTTTTTTCTTAAATTAAACTCAAAAACTATTAACTCTTAACTTTTCAGTAATATAGTATTTATTTACATTTAATTTATAAATATACAAAACTGTACTGTTAGTAAGATAACGAAAATTATGTTAATGTCCACTGAAAACTATTTTTGTATCTACATTTTTCCCGCATTGCTAACAGCTGATAAATGACCGACACTCGACTACTAAAGTTGTGAAAAGGGACGCAAATACACTAGGGTTAATGTACTTTTAGTGTAAAGAAATTGCCTATCATATGTTTTTAACAAAACACGAATCTTTTAATTTTCTCCTATGTCGAGTTTTCCTCACATCTTTATGTTCAATATACAATCGCTGAAAACTAGTTTTTTTTGCAAAAAAATTGTGTGCAGCAATACTTAAAACCATATCACTACACGTGAATTGCTTTTTCTAAAAAATAATCGGACTTTCATTTACAGGTCTGACGGTTATCAAGTGAGAGCTTATCACTAATCAAAAATGAAAAACATGGTGTTCGGGAAAACCGACTAAAAAACACCTATTGCACAATCCTCAGTAATGGACTAACGTGTACCTAAACAACTCCCGTCAATCTCGGCTGGTTATGTGCAAAGATATATGCTTTTCACGAAAACCGTTATGTGGTCTATGTTATTATGCAAACAATAAAGCAAAAAAATCTACCAATATCTCCCTCTATAATCTACCAATATGCCCACTTTGTATTGGTCCAAAGTTTTCAGCCATTGTATCTTAAACAACTGAAATTCTTTACTATCTTAAACGCCTAAAAATATCTGTAATTAGTATTTTTATTTCCTAAACCTGCTCATTTGTGACTAATGTAATTTTTTATTACAAATAATGAGTAATCTCTCAAACTTTTGTTCTTGACAATAATTTACGTTGAAACAAAATTTAAAAACACATTTATTTGGCACTGCAAGATTTAAATTGATTTCAGCATTTTAAAAAGGGAAAAACCCGAATAATAAAATTTCAACGTTCAACACAAAATAAACATAAACATTTAAAATAATACGTTTATACTTACAATGTACATGTAACATAACTTTTCTTACAGCGTTTGGAGGTATTCCATTATTTGCTATACATAGGTATGTCCCCATATTTAGTCGACTAACTTTGATTACAGTTAAGTCGGAGCCTTCGTAAAGGACATCTGAAAATAGAGAGATATGCTTTTAATTATAAAATTTGTTGACGCTACTTGTGTTAAAAATATTACAATTTCAGTGAATTTTAAACATGCATGCACACACACACACACGCATATCTATCTATCTATATCTCTATATATGAAAATGTGTGACAGAAAGATAAATTTATGATACTAAAGTACAACATTTTCCTGGTAGGGATCTAGTCAAGATAAATGATCTTTTAAAAACTTTTATCTATATAAATCTTTAGCATCTCTCTCTCTCTATTCTTCCCTTCCCATGCTGAAGAAGGCATTACCAAATTCTGTTTTCACGAACCCAGGAATATTTTTCATAGCGTCAGCAATCCCTGGGAAGCCACGAAATCTTCCGACCCCTTTTCTATGCCCAAATAAGGCGATCGTCCTGCACAACTGATGCAGCTTGCAAGAAACATCTTTGCTCAGAAAATTCTTTAACCGCCGATACCTCTATACGCAACGACGGGAGTCACTTGGGTGTTGGCTTTCCATTAGTTAAGATGCATGTTAGCCACTCGGAAATAAAGTCCTTATGCTAAAGATTGTGTAATCTGATCTTATTTCATTACACACACACATATATATATATATATATATATATATATATATATATATATATATATATATATATATATATATATATATATATATATATATATATATATATATATATATATATATATATATATATATATATATATATATATATATATATGTGTGTGTGTGTGTGTGTGTGTGTGTGTGTGTGTGATAATAACGGCCCGCCATTACATATCTAAAGCGTATTTAAAATTATCCTGTTAATAAAACACGACCCCTTTTCTAAAATTGCAACCTAAAAGTAAAATAAGATAATTTGTATTAGCCCTGCTGATCATTATACAGGAATGTGAAGTAACCGAACTCAATAACATCCCCAGATATGAGTGTAGGAACTCTATGAGATTCAGAATGTCAGTGTAATGTCAAAATTCTTGAAGAGCCCTCGAACCACCCTGGATATATGGGTTCTGTAACGTCAAAACCACACTTTACAAGAACTTTATAGTCACTTATCCTGCACCCAGGTCAATAGTTCGCGGTTCTAACAAGCGCGGGATCTAGCAGTAAAGACCCCGGGAGAACTTAAGTGGACACTTGAACTCCACGAATCTAAAGACGCCAATTAAAATATTAAGTAGTTTAGGCCCCCTGGCGTCAATATCGCAAAACACTCATTTAATATTTGGCTGAACAGAGGAATTTTCTCTCTTCGTGTGTAACTCTTGTTGCTGTCGGACCTGATGTCCGCTCCTGTCTTGTAATGTAATCCGCGCCCCGTCAGGGCAAGTCATGTGGTCACAGCAGCTAATGCCTTCTGATAAATAAAGCACGTCTTGGAATTTGTGTATTCCATCAATGGCTCCATCGTAAGTTCGTAAGTGCTTCCCTGGATCCACAATTTGCCAGATTGCATCACACCTTCCTGCCGACTACACCTCCGATAAGTTCTACGCATCTCCTCCACGGCGTGATGTACGGAGCATCACACACACACACACACACACACACACACATATATATATATATATATATATATATATATATATATATATATATATATATATATATATATATACACTTTTGGAAATTGATTTATGAAAACATGGTTTTTTGACAAAAACTGCTTTCATATTCATTATGAAGATGAATGAAATTTCATACATAATGATAAACAAAAAAACATAAGGTAAAAATAAGACTTTCGTAACATACAAACATGAAAATCGATTTATGAAATATCACATTTTATTGGCTATTCTGTAGTAATGTGACAAAAAATTTCATAAAACCAAGTAACTTAACATGCGCAGTAGACATAAAAAACGTGGAAGCAATACGTCTCAGTCATACTTTTCAGGATGGGTAAACGAAAGGTGTTGTCTGTGGACGAAAGAGCCAAAATCGATGATTATCTAGAATGTGGAAAACCTGTTCCGGAAATTAGTAAATTAATTAAAAGACCGGTTGGTGTGATATATAACTATGGAAAAGATTCAGCAATTATGGCAAAAAATTTAACAAAAAAGTTAATCCACGTATAACTGAGGTGGAGAAAAGGGGGATTCTTCAGCTTCTATCAAAAATCGGCCACAATTAAAAGCAGATTTGTGCAGATCTATCCCTTCCTGTTATTTCTAGAAGAGTTATGCAAATTTTACATTCTTCATGGAGCATGAGATGGTCGAAGATGAAGTCTAGAAAGATACTTCTGCGTCACATGCGGATACGCTTTCAGTGTGGTGAGAAGTTCAGGACAATGGGCGACAATTTAAAGAAATTCATTTTCTCCGATGAAAAGAAATTTTATTTGGATGGCCCCGATGGTTTGAGGTATTATTGGAAAGATCTCCGCAAAGAACCAAAATCTACATTCAGCAGAATTTTTCGTGGCGGAAATTTGATGGTTTGGACAGCGATTGCTTGTGATGGCAGAAGGGAAATTCTATTTATAAATGGTCGCCAGAATTCATATGATTACAGCTTCGTTTTAGAAAATTCCCTTCTTCCATTTGCATGCCAATATTATAGTTTAGATTACATCTTCATGCAATACAATGCAAGTATTCACACTTCAAAAGCAATGAAAGATTGGTTTGACGAACAGAATATTGTTCTTTTAGATCATCCACCTAATAGTCCTGATCTGAACCCTATCGAAAACGTTTGTGGACAGCCTGTTCGAATGGTTGATGCAGATGGAATGCAGTACACATCACTTCTAGAATTGAAAGCTTCAATCTGTCTAAACTGGAAAATAATTGATCACAAGTACATTCAAAATATTGTTTTATCAATGTCATCTAGAATAAAAGAAACTTTAATGAAGAAAGGCGGCATTACTATCTATTAATTTCAACGAAATGCAATATTTCATAAATCAATTTCCATGTTTGTATGTTACGAAAATCTAATTTTTGAACTTGTGTTTTTGTTTATTATTATGTATGAAATTTTATTTTTGTAACTCATTTGTTATATATAGTATGTCTAATGTATGAAATTTCATTCATTTTTAATGAATATTAAAAATGTTTTTGTTAAAAAATCGTGTTTTCATAAATCAATTTCTAACACTGTATATATATATATATATATATATATATATATATATATATATATATATATATATATGGAAAATGGTGTTTATCTGACCAAAGAAGGAAAAATATGATGCTCCTATAGACATGTCTAAGAAGGTTGTATTTGATGAAATATTCGACTCATCACGACATGCAAAACAAAAAAGTGTATCTGTTATTTTTTTCAGTGTCTTTAGATTTAAAAATAGCAGGGTCTAAATTTAAAAACTTTCAAAAATAACTCACTAACCTTTACATCCTACACTATGTTTTTTATTGCAGCCAAGAACTTTATTCGGTAAAAGATCCATACTCAGGGAGAAATTTCAAAATGTGTTACATACATGAAAAAGAGCATTAAACTGAGCTGTTAAGAAAATCGCTTTTTGTAACTTTATATTTTGTTACCACTTTCCTTCCATGCAAAAGTACACGTTACATTTAACCTACAAAGCATTTCAACATAAATTCATATTTTCCCTCACTTCTATAAAAGAAAATAATTTTGAGTTTCATTTTACAAAAGACTTTACATTATCCTACAAGAATAATGTTGAGCATTTTTAATCCAATGAAGTACAGACATTTTTATTTATTTTGTAGTTTGAATGCCTCCAAGATGTGTGGAAATAAACGTTATGTTTTCTTTCAGGTCATGAAAAGCTAAAAGAAAACTCACACACACACACACACACACATATATATATATATATATATATATATATATATATATATATATATATATATATATATATATATATATATATATATATATGAAATATAAACCTCTAAAGGAAAGTAATGATGTTGAAAATCACAATATTTTCGGAAATAACAGATTATATTTCAGGAATATAAGGAGAACGCTTTTCAGGTTAAAATGTAGTATAAATCGTCGTTATTTCTCAAAGAGGAAAAAAAAACTACTAACTACAATTTAGTTTATTCCTCATTCGTGACTTTAATCCAAAATATAAAACTGATTAATATCATGTATTCCACATGTAACATTAAATATATTTGATGTAACATAAAATATATTTGATGTATTATATTCAAGATATACTTGATGAGAAATTTATAACGTTTCAGCCTTTTTTATTTCAGTTTCATATAAATTAATTATTTCAAATATATTTTTGATCGTTTTGGGCACCAAATTGTATATATATATATATATATATATATATATATATATATATATATATATATATATATATATATATATATATATATATATATATATATATATATATATGTATATATAATTTTATATATACAACATAGATTTTTCAGGTGTTAGTATGATAAAACTTGCATTATTGAAATAAAACTGCAGGCTCCTTTTCGCCTTTAACGCTTTTGAGACGGGTAACACATCTGGTAACGGTAATCACGCGCTGAGGCTATTTGATGCTAATGAATCTTTTATTACGCCCTATAATACGTGTTGCACTGCAATAAGTTTACGTAAGTTTAGTTTAAATAGAGCAAACAGGATATTTGTTTCACGAGTCCTCACTTACTTTCGGGATGTTGCACTGGAAGGTTATTTACCTCGACGCAATCATGCCATTTTAAAATTAAGTACATGTTCGGCGGGAAGTTATACACAAAATTCAAAAATTTCCCTGTGCTTTTATCAATAAATAAGAGCATTTCTTGGATATGAAATAAATTCCTTCAACAATGTCTGTTGAATCCAGTAACGCTTTTACATGCGTTGTAAATGCTTTAAATAAAGTTCTGGAAAAACTGTTAATTTAAAATCGGTAGTAAAAGTTTTTTTTTCAATAGATTTTTTTAAAAATTTTATTATGATTAGTATAAAATTAAAGTTTGTTTTATACTAAAGAAAGCATGCTGATTAATAAACTTACATAAAAATCATTAAATAAGTAAAATGTGATGTTAAATCTTCTTTAATCATATTCCAACTCGCATAACTCACTAAATTTGAAAAAAAGATAGACGGTGTTGAATTGAGGTTATTTTATAATGTTATAGTGTGTTTTATTTACTTTTCCCTATGTAATCTCAGAAAATGCATTTTCAGTATTCTGATACAGTTTGAAAATATATACAGACTAATACGGTAAGAAGCAAGGGTTTTTAGTTTTAAAAGAATATGATATATATTTCAAAATTGTTATCTGCCTTTCGCACAACAATAAAAAAACACGTTATGCTGCAGATGTTTTTGTAAGTTGGGTCTGCCTGGATTTTGATACTACTACAGGACAAAAAATAAAAACCAACTCATAACTTTAGCTTACCTCACAACTTTAGTCTCATATTACTATCGAAAATCCCTGCAATGTCCATAAATGCAAAACAGTTCATATGAATTGAACCACATACTATAAAAATGTAAGCTGTGCACTCTATAAGTTCCGATTAAATTTTATTTGTTCTAAGTAAGGAAATAAAGCATTTCAATTTTAATGCGTATGCCAAACTTTCCACATGGAAAATGTTTTGACTTAGATATATTGAGTATCCGTCCTCCAGACTTGGATAATTCTAAAACGCCTTAAATAAATATACTTTAGAGTATATTACCTGAAACTAGAAGAGGAATTTTTGAGTAAAATATCGAGAGAAATGTACCTATTTTTAAGACCATCATAGCAATAATGTAACCGAACAACATATTTTGTATTTAGTGGAAATTAGCCTATTCATTAAATACCCTCATAACCTATCTTTCTTTTTACATAATTCATTTATTAAAAATAATTGCAAACGTAGTCTTTATTAATGCCCAAGCTTTATACCAATTATATTAAGATTCAGGGAAATATAGATTAATCTGTCATTGCCAACTAGTTTCACTTGTTCATCCTAGTTATGTTACATCTGTTTCTCTGTGAACAAAGGGTAACCGGAAGGAAAACAACAAAATTCTTATTGCTAACTAGTATTTGGCATTTTCGTATTTTTGGTAAGTTATATTTGTTAATGAATGTTCCATCAAGAAAGAATCCCGAACCCGAAATCCGTACCGTTTTGATTTGTGTCCTCATGATGCGAACATATAAACAAAGAATTAGACTGAAAGAAACATGAACGGAACCCTTAACGTCAACTCGTGGTTCGCATTTTCGTATTTTAGGCAATTTATTCTTCTTAATAAAAACTCCGCTTGGAAATAATCACATAATTCGTACCGCTCTGGCTCCTGTCCTCATGTTGCGAACATATAAATAAAGATTTGACGGAAAGAAACATGGACAGAACCCTTAACGCCAATTCGCAGTTCGTATTTTACTATTTTAAGCAATTTATTCTTGTTAATGAAAATTCCACCGAGAAAAAAATCACAGAATTTGTACCGTTCTGGCCCCTGACCTCATGTTGCGAACATATACACAACGATTAGACAGAAAAATGGATGGAAACCTTAACTTCAACTATTATTTAACATTTACGTAATTTAGATAAGTTTTACTTGTTAATGAATGGTCCACCAAGAATGAAACACAGAATCTTTACCGTTCTGGCTTCTGTCCTCATATTGCGAACATATAAACAAAGATTCGACGGAAAGAAACATGAACAGATCCCTTAACGTCAATTCGTAGTTCACCTTTTCGTATTTTAATCAATTTATTCCAGTTAATGAAGCTTCTGCCGAGAGAAAATCGCAAAATTCGTACCGTTCTGGCACCTGTCCTCATGTTGCGAACATATATTGGGCATGAGCACTTGTCCGTCTTCCCTTCGCCAGGCGACGGACGGAGCCGGATGTCCCCTGACCCGACAGGAAAGTGTGACGTTTGAGCCCTCTCTTGCTAGCACCTCCGAGCTTGTTTCGGAGTCAATGAACGATGGGGGTACTGCAAAAGAAGACAAAGAACATTAAAAAAAGACTTTATTTTGACATTGTGGTTTTTGCCTTTGGCTCCATTGTAAATCAATCCATTACATTTCTGGCATTCACTACATCACAAATTAGATGGAAAGACAAAATACAGCAAAGCATACAGTAGTAGAAATAGACCTAAAAGAAATACAGAAGAGTGAAAACCGTCGGGTTATGAAATAAGAGTCCTGGCATTCCGATATAACACCGTTTCTTATCTGCTGGGAATCTGCATCCAGATCCACGCACACCAGAATGTGATATCGCCGATATTACATATAGTGCATATATCGTCACCTGATTGAAAGAACTAGGTAACTCGATTCATCAAGTTCTTGAAGATCTCAAATGTGTACTTCTTCCAGTGAGAAAATACACGTCATTCTGTTTGTCTAATTATTTCACTAGCCAACAGATGGTATTAGGTTAGCAGCAAAGTGAGTTGTCTAGTTACTGCATTAAATTCTTATGCAATTTAGCTATAAATAGTCAGATATCTCAAATATACATTTTTTGGAGTTACCTAGTTCTTGCATTCAAGTAACGATATTGGCTGGAAGTATTTTAAACCTATTTTACGTGATTACCCCTGCAGTATTTTCCTGTTTTTAATCTAAAAGTAATTTGATATAAGTATTAAGGCGACAATGGACCTTCAGATTGACAAATATATGTCCCCAAAACGATTTTTTTCTTTCAGAAAATGATTTTATAACTCATCAGCCTAAAATTTAGGAAAAAGTACGCTGATCCGATCATTATTAACCGAGTCATAAGATTTCTTTTGAAACGTAAACAATGGAAATGTTAGTCAAATTAAAACTTTAAATGCCATTTTCTCAAAACAAGTTTCCATGTCGTTTCGGTAAGTTCAAAATGCTCCATGCGTCATAATTTTTCTTGAATTTTCCTAAAATTTCATAAAATGATTATTTATATATGTTAGAATAAAACTTACTAATCAATTCATTATTCTATTTTAAAACAACTTAAAATTTTTACAATAAAACATTTTTTTGGATAAAATTTTGCATATAATGACCTATTTTTAACGATTTCTTTTCTAGTTTTTATAAATATGACTGTAAATCGAATATTGCTACTAACTTTCATTATAACTATATAAAGCTAGCTTAAGAGAGAAAATTAGATATCTGAAATTAATGCACATGGAGCATTTTTAAATAGAGTAATTAACAAACTGATTTTAATTAATATGTTAATTAATTACATTCTGTTTTTTTTTAAAATTAGAATTTTCATCTCTAAACAACACTGTATAAGTATACAAAGTTTCATAGCTATTGGTTAATAAATAATATAAAAGGTTTTCAGGGTCCATTGTCGCCTTAACCCAAGAATTGAATTATGTCCTTTACAAAACAATGCTGATCATCTAAATTATGTAAATACTGTGAGTTATGTTACGTAAATACTGAATGTGTATACTGTACAATTCAGAATCCTTTAAACTGAAATAATCGAAGTAAATAATGCCAAATATAAAGGGAATGCTTCACGGATAATACGAATGGGACATTTAGGATAATTTTTTCTCGGGAACGGATTACCTGAACTTTTTGTTTTTGTTGTAAAACAATAAAATCCAGATTAGACTATGTCCTAATTCATAAAGAGCTACAAACAATAGCAAGATTAGAAACTATGTCAATTTCTTTTAAATAAAGGATTGCATAAAATAACACAGGATGAATTTTTAAGAGGTTTACTTGCGAAACTATGCCTAATATTTTGTACCACACCATTTAAAAACAATATTATAAAAGTTCTATAAAACAACATTTACAGTTAATTTCAGGACATATAAGTTTAGTTTTTGTTATATAAGCATGTGATATAAAGTGTTAATGTTTGTAAAAATAGCAACATGGAATATTTTTAGGTCATTTCTTTAGCATATGTTTCCAGGTAAGGTATCAAATCTAAGATACCTTGAAATTCATGCAGCTAAAGGATATTAAATTGATTTAGTTTGCTCACATACGCATGAAATCTTCATTAGAAGTTAGTAGATAAGAAGGAAATTTGCATTTCAATAAAATAATTTGCGGTTGGGTGACATTTGACACCGTGGTTTTCATAATAAAGTCAAAGGCTCGAGCAATTGATGAGAAAGGAGAATGGACCATTCTTGTATATTTTATATGCATCAAATTTTAAGCACTTAGCATATATCTGACCCAAAATCTTAATTTTGCAATAATTCGAAACCTGAAACTTTAAGTCCTGAAACCTCGTTTGAACGCCACTGCCGTAAGACGTTTAAAAGCGATTAACTATTTGCGTAAACATACAAGCAATATTTCTTTAGACCCAGAATTTTAAAAAAGGAGGTACAAAACTAAAAGTTGAAATTCCTTTAAAATACCTAGTAAAATTATACCTACATACGAGAGAGATCTATGGCTCGCAAACAGCAGTATATCTATTGGAATAACATAGTTTCTATAGATCTGAGAGATATACGCTCTCCACAGAAATCTGTTAGAGAACCATTGCCTTTGAAGTTGCTTGTCAGTGATTCGAGTGGGCTACAGATTGATCTGTGTGAATTGGTGGACTGTTGATTTACAATGAGGAAGGGAATGCGCACGACTGTCAAAAGCAAACTGAAAGACAAAAGTAAATTTGTCATAGTAATATACCGGAATCACCCACATTTAAACAGAAAGTTGAATGTTAATTAAGAGCAAAAATAAAAGTATTTAATAAATTAAAATTTTTATCTTTTATAAATACTTCGCGGGTTTTAATGCTGCAAACACTAAACCATGTGCAGTCTCCATATGTAGTTTGAATTTTTCCTCCGACTATTTTTAAAATTTATCAGGAAATAAAGAATTTCAAAAGTTTTAATGCTCGCAGACTAGAATTAATTGATCATATTTGAGGCCTATGGGGTGATTGATGAAACTAGATGCATTTTTTTACATGTATTAAAAATTGGAAAGTTTTCAAAATTGTGTAGACAGAATGACTGACGGTCAAATTTTAGAGGAAGAAAAATTAGGTTTCTGTGCTAATGTTAGCAAATCAAAATTCAGAGGACATTAAGTTTAGCAACACTTTTTTTTTGAGGTTTTAAAATTTTCTTCCTCTGAAATTTCACCTTGTTGAAAAATATTTTCACTATTTATCATAGTTTAGGCTCAGTAAAATATCATCTTTCGATTTTTAATTTTATGATTTCACAGCCTTTAAAAAAAAACTTAGCTCTTGTAAGAAAATGTTAAACGGTAAGAAAATTTTGTCCTGCATTAATGAATTTTTTTTAATCTTTTTATATTGTATTCCATCCTGATGAATGAAAGAAAATTATGCTTCAAAAATTTTGATGCATGCGTCACATGACACTAAGTATAATTCTGGTAGCATGCTATGCAATCCATTAATCTTAACCATTTATCTTAAAGATAAATGGTTAAAACCAGAAGAAGTCTAATATCTCACAGTTTGAGTTCTTATAATGCAATCGTGTACATCGATAAAAAAATGACAGAACAGATTTTAATGAAAGAAAACTAACGTTATAAACCTACACGTATATTATATATATATATATATATATATATATATATATATATATATATATATATATATATATATATATATATATATATATATATATATATATATACAGTGGAATCTCGATCGATCGTTTTCGGATCCATCGTTTTTCAGTATGTACCGTTCATTTTATCCAGTCCCAAGGATCATAGTGCTTTGTTATGTTTCCGCATCTATCGTTTTCCCGCATTTATCGTATATTTCAATCGGTCCCTTGAAAAACGATAGATCGAGATTCCACTGTATATATATATATATATTTATTTATTTATTTATTTATTTACAGTGTACGTATCTTTTAAATCTTGAATAGTAAGAGGAGTTAATTTATTAAATTTCATTGAAAAAACATTGGAAGAAAAATATAAACAGTAGAAGAGGAAAATTATGAGTGGAAAAGGGCCTCTCCAAAATGATATGCAGAGATGTCATTCTCCGTTAAACTAATCAGACGCAGACAGAAAAAAACATTATCAGAAATCGAATACTGAATCAAAAATTTATGATTTTTTCTTTTCTTTTGAGAGGTTCCTTCAACAAACTGAATATTTTAATTTTTAAATTTGAATACAAAATTCTGTCATATTTTAAATTCAACAATTTTTTCGATGAGTAAGTTGAGTTAAACATTGATTTTTTTTTTCATTTTAACTGATCTCGAATGGAATTATTGACAGTTGATGCCTCAATGATTAAAATGGTATTAATTTTCTTGATTTTATTGGGGTGTTAAGAACATAATTTGAAGCGTCATCCTTTAAAATACTCTTTAGACATGAAATTGTTTTTCCTATTAGATGCATATCAGTTTTAATAAGTACAAATCAACATAAACTTGTACTACATGGTCCGGCAGAATGTACTACCACATTTCAAAGGTAATAAAAACGAACAAAACAATTTACAAGAAAAAAACTGTACATTTTAAGAATTTACTGTAGTTTTCCTCACTAGGAGTTGAAAATAGTATCACTCAGGTGGCGCTCCGTTATTTACGATATACTGCCGAAGCCGATCTCTAAATTATCCATCACTCTGTTGGATATCTGTAGGAGAAGGGTGGCAACCTTCTCGCGAATAGTGGAGTCTTGGACTCGTTGCACATTTTCAGATGTTGTAATGTCCCGAAGATGGCCATTTGTATTTCTTGGTAATGCTAACGATCGAAACCAAAGGCAGGATTGTTTTTCGTCCGTGAACGGCACCAGTTGCCTAGAGACCGAAGCGCGTCCTAAATGTCCTCTGTATCGCTGTTACAAAACCGTTCTTTTTAAAGAACGTCTGCATAATGAAATATCGATGTTCACCAGACCAACTCATGGTGTCTACTGACATCTAGAATATCCACCTTCCACGCCGCACTATTCCCAAACACTCTCTTACCACTGAGTTTTAGAAATGTTGGAGTCAATTCTGCCGTTCCCTGTCAGTGTCTCATATTTAATACTTTTGTAAAAAAAATTCTATGTGCTTTTATTTTAATGTGAATCTTAAAAAAACTTGTTTTTACAAAGTATGAATCTAAGACAAATTTTTAGCATAATTTTATATTTCATAATGTTTGTAAAATTAATCATAGAATTTTTTGTAATTTTTATAATCAGCATTAATTAATGTATGTGGCGAAACGATTACCAAGCATAGATCAATTTTATTTCTTTTAAAAATTTTGCCAGTACTTACAACAATTTTCTTTCTTATTTAAAAAAAAGCTTATGAAAATATTATGATGAATTAGTTTTATTTTCAAGCAAATTAGAATTTTATGTGTAAATCAAAATTGCAGAAAGACTACAAAAATAGGTCGAAATTATAATTTTATAAAAGGTGTCTGAAAAATGCTAAACTTGTGATTATAGGATATTTTATTTATGCTCACATATAATGTTTTCAAAATCTAATTTTAGCCATAATGGCTGTGGAGACTGAATATTTTTAAAAATTATTTTTTTTTACGAAAAGAAAATAAAAGTTTTTCCAAATTCGGTTATGAATTAAATTTTTTCTATTATTCTTCAATAAAATCCCATTTTCTAAAATCAGATATTTATTTACCAACTGTACCTGTCAAGAAATATATTATAATAAAATGTTTTTTGATTTCCAATCTAAATTTATAACTTTTAATATATGTAGTACAAACATGAGTGTTTTAAAGTTAAAAATGTAAAATTCTTCCGAATTCACCAGTCATCATAAATTTCATGTAAAGCAAATACATTGCTGTCTATTAGTGGAGATAATTACTTACTCTATTTATTTAAAGAATAGTTGAATTTCCTAATACGCTCACTCGAATACATACAGTTTACGCATTAAGGGAAAAATTTTACCTTATATTCACTGAAAACTACTAAATTGTCGGAAAATATCAAACACGGATCTTGCAGGAGTCAACATAATTTCTTCGAAATACTGTGTAACTTAATGATTTAGTTTAGGTATTATAAACATTGTAATTTAAATTTACAACATTTGATTCTTCCGATTTAGCTTACAGAGAATATTTTGCGAAGGATTCATGAAAAATGTTATGTAAAAATCATACGTAATTTTAGAAGGGTGCTAGACTTTTATTTACCGAAAGTTTACTTGGTTGATAAATTTATCAAATGTGGATATATATTTGCCATTTAAATAAAGTAGATAGATATCTGCTATGATTGTAATTTGTTACGAGGAAATTATAAAATCGATAAAAATTCTAAGAGTATTTATGCAAATTTCAGATCTCCAGACATTTATGCATTAAGTCTAAAATAAATGAACCATTAAATACGCAAGTGCAAATAAGAACTGATACTTTGAAATTGTGTTTAAACTATTTTGCATAGATATTTATATGTTTTATGCAAATGACTGTCATTTGCAACCGTGTATCTAATGAAAGAACATTTTTATAATCATTTTCTATGAAAAAGATAATATATAATAGAAGAACTGTCATTTTGAAAAAAATATATAAAATCATGTTTCATGCATCGAAAAAAAGAGTAAAACAAATGATCTCTCTAGAGCTTTAAACTTATGTAAATTGAAACCATTCAGTTATACTTTCGTAATACTAAAGCTTAATGCTGAAATTTTTTTTTCTGAGTATTAATAAATTACAATGTCACTTTCATCATGCATGTTTAATGAAAATCTTAGTGTAAAAATAGGAAGTTATAGGGCGAGTTGTATTTTCAGAAGTATCACGTCCGTTTTTGCTCAGAGGATTAGGTGTTCGCGAATTTTCTTGTTAAAAATTTCTAGAAAATAAAAGTAACCTTCTCATTCTGGTGATAATGAGCATGACAGAATATCGAAGTCATTATACGTATTAAACCGTTATATGTCATTCTTTTTTTGTACGAAAAAACCCCCCAGAAATGACAAAACCAGGCTAATTACGAATTTATAAACACAATTTTTGCTTAGCACATGAGAAGGATGATATTTTTCTCGATTAAATCCTGAATAATTTCAACATATTTCAATGATTATACGGGCGAAAAGAAAATATAAATAATAATTCGGAATGGTAATTATGGTAATAAGTGCCGTCCATATTGCTAGATTAAGATTCATATTCTATTCAATTAGTTATTATGAATTTTTTTCGGTAAAATATAATTATTATTTTAAATTACGTATTCCGTCTTGTATTTTTTTTAAGTGAGTATTAAGGAAATAATGATACTAGTTTCACTTTCTTAATAACATTGAATGGCAATGTGAATTATAATTATACTTAAAAAATAATTATAAAAAAAACATTTTTATATGCAACTGACAATAAATTTATAAATAAAACCATTCACCGGCAGCGACTGAGTCATTGTAAGTAAAACAAATAGTAGTTCAATGGAGAAAATAATGGTAAAATTATCTTAATTTTGTATAGTTATAAAAATGTTGATAAATGCAATAAATTAAATTATTAATGCTATAAATTTACTAGTTTCCTTTTAACATAAAAAAAAATTATTGATTCAAAATTCAATGTTTGAAGAGTTAAAAATTAGTTTTCATTATTTTTTCTTATGGAATTAAGATCAGTAACAAAGTATCATATTATATTTCCAAATTAGCCTGAAATAATAATATGTACAGCGGTAACAATATGGATAAATGAAGTGTTGTAACCATTACCTAGACATGAGGTTTACCTCTAAAAATACCAAGGATATACTTTGAAAATCTTTGAGTAAAATCTTCCGTCTACACATTAAATATGTATCATAAACACGGGCTTTCCGAAAATATTTCATGCTGCTCATCAATTTTGCTTCTTTTATTACTCACAGGGGTATATTTACTTACCATTAAATAAAACAAATTTTTCTAATTGGTTTTCCGTGATATATTTCATTTTCTTAGCCAGTGGGCAAAATAAAAATTATTTAGTATCATTTTGGAGGTAACATTTTCCATTTTTTGGCGAAGAAATAATAGTAGGATATTTTAAAACTATGAAATGTTAAAATTATCCTTTCATAAGGCATTTCATGACGAATATATTACACCTTTATCAAGATAGGTTCTTTTAACCCTCTAGCGGGCGCGCCAATTTTTGGAACACCAGGAGGCGCACTTTGCACAAAGTGCAACGTCTCTTTCAACCTTGATTATTCCTTTTATAATTCCTTTTGTAAACTTTTATCTTCAAATTGAAAATAATAATTATGTGTATTATGAAAAGATTTAAAATATTGATAATCTATATATATAAAACAGTTCCGTAACTGACTGACTCACTGACATACAACGCACAGACCAAACCGCTGGACCAAAAGGACTGAAATTTTGCATGCCGATTATTCTTATAGTAAAATGGCTCTAGTACGCTTAGTTGTCTTAAACGTCATTCGAAACAAGTTTGTGTGATTGTGCTGTGACAGCTGTCATATCAGCGTGCTTTTAAAAGAAAAACATATCATGATTGGGGAATTTTTGGGTAGCCATTTTAACATTGAAGATGATAGGAAATTAGGCATTTTCGGCATATTACACTGTCTTATTTTAAGAAAGGTAAAAACCAAAACGAAAAACAAAAATGTGCAATTTAAGTTATGAGAAGATGGAATTGTGAAGTTGCCTGGAAGATGGCAGTGGGTAGAGTAAGAAAACGTTCAACGTGTTGTTTAATAAAGTTATGGTAGAAAATTGAAAAAGTGTCATTTATTTTTACTTAAATCCGAATAAACGTTTGTGGCCAACTTAATTATAAATCATACTTTAAAATTACAAAAAAATATCTTTTAAGGGAAAAATAATTTGTATTTAATTCTCAACGCATTGTTTAAGAGCAAAATGGAAGACAAATATTTCAAACGCTAATCCTAAAAAATAATAGTACCATATGTATATAAAATATTTTATGACTGTGAAAAATCCATAAAGCAACTTCTTTTCTCGTGTTCAGTAACTTACCCACAACGTCCAAAAACCCAACAAGGCTCTTCATTGGTACTGTATTGACTTGGCACATATATCCACCTCTGTCGGATTCTTGCACATCGTGTATGTGTAGATTCCAATGCCTGTAGTCAGGATTGTGTACTGTCAAACGACTGTTTTTCAAAACCAAATGCTTTTGAATTGTTAATAGACTTTGTGTTTCTAACCTTAGCCACGCTACCTGTAAAATTTAAAGAAATGCTTGAAATAACAGATCCATTGAGACAATCGTAATTGTAGAAATGTACATAAATTCTCGTTTTAACCGAAATTTAAATAAAAAATATCATAGGATAATTTAAATTAAATATTAATTAAAGCATGCATTTACATACATTTTATTCATTCGGATGTACCATCGAGAAGAAAGTGCCCTCTAACCTGTCCATTACCTTAAATTTTCATAAAATGGGGTTGTTCGGACCAGGTTAGCTACTGACTACTTGTTTAAATATGTTCAGCATAGATTATCTACACTGCCATAGATGTGGAATTTAATTCCAGATTCTTAACATTTGATTGTACCCTCTAAGGAACTGATAGGATGCATTGTGATAGATGTCTATCCCCCCCCCCCTTCCCCGTGGTTCCGGCCGGAAACTGGACTTGACTAAGAGGGCACAGATAAGGAAGGCTAAGAGGGGTTGGTGACCTATTTTTACTCTTCACTGACTAAGTACTAACAGGTTGCAATAACCCTAAATTAATTTCTGAATGTCTGACTTTATTGAGCGTGCATAACTTCACGCAAGGACCATACGTTTTCAAACATACTTGTGGCATGCCTTCGGATGGGACGGATTATCTTTTGGACTTAAACCTATTCAAACGAAAGACACTGTAACTAACACCTACGTCTGAGTCTACGTTGTCTCAGTCAAAGTCGGAAACGTAGATCAGTCGGAAACGTAGATCCTATAGAAGTAATTACAGAGTATTCCGCTCCGAGCATTTCACTATCAGTTTGGTGATTTAGTTGGAGTGATCCTTTATGTACAAAGGGCACAAATACTTTTAAATATGCATTTAGGGGAAATCAACACAACGGATGATTTTCTAAGTGGGAAATAATACTGCTATATGATGATGTTAGGAATTTTCAGGCAATATCGAACTAAACAGCATTCCTCCAAAACTGACTTTAAAATTAACCGGAAATTATCCTGTTATCTTTTAATGGATGTAATTTCAACTTAGAATATCTGTATAGAAGTTTTTATGCAGAATATATTACACAAAAAAAACTTTTTTGAATATGTTATCACATTGAGGAATATATTTCTTCATGCGTTAATTGCTACGCAAAGGTTTCTACAGGTTATTTTTTACAAGTAATTACGGAACAGTGTTTCAACCGAGAATAGACTATTTTATACTTTATGCTGTGTAAAAAACGAGAAATGAGAAGGAATAAAAAGTATTGTTATGAAAAGCTCGGTCTTTTGAATAAAATCACTGTCTAGAACTGATGTGTTATACTGCCGTATAATTTGACAGTTTGGCAGAATGAGTATCAGTAGTCGAGGTTAGCAATTTATCGGATTCATAGAATATCGTAGAAATTTCTAGTTTTTTCCCTATTGATAATTTGCTTATCAGGAACACAAATTAAGGGCAACAATGCAAACATTGTTTTTTCATTCAACATTAATGGAATTGTATATGTTCGTGCCCTAAATTTAAACATCATAAATATTTTTATAAATAGTTCCTAAACCACTTAATGGAATATCTCTGAATTTGATATTCCTTTGTTACAATGTATAAGGAGTACAACAGCAGAAAATACAGGAACGTCAAGTAATATTACGTCAATTAATGAAGCATGCATATATAATAAAAACAAATGATGCTTTTGCTTTGAGCTCACAATTAAAAAAAATGTTGCTGAATTCTAATTGATCAGTTATGCAGAAATCCTTTACAGCACTTCACCTTATTTTTAATGCTTTTTATAAATTAGTCTAGTAACTCTGTGAGCAATATGTTTATTAGTAAAAAAGAGCAGATGAATCTATCTTGATCGAAGCTGAAAGGATTCGATTCGATTCATTATCACGCATCTCACGTGCACTCTCCGATTCATGCTCTGTGCATAGAATATCTCCAGTCTACATGAATATCTCCCAGTTTATCGCTATAAAAACATTCATTACTTGCCTTTGCTGTAATTCTGATCTCAGTGGGACCTTTGCTCATAAGGTGAGTCAACTTTTACAAATTTCTCTGCTCCTCGTAAAAAGGTTAATCGCTGAGGTGCCTGTGAACAGATTGTCTTGAAGCAATTACTCCTAATGTCTCAGTAAGATACTGCCTGTCAGACACAGTCTATCACATCAGTATTAATGCAAAGAGGTCAATCATATAATTACTTGATAATACCAATTTTGTGAATCATGTTCGACCCTTTAAAGGTAAGAGATTGCGTTTATTTATGTATTCACTTTTTCTAAGCCAGGCTAGAATATATTGTGCAAAATTTTCTAGCTATCTCAATCAACGTCTGTTCTCCATTTAGCTTACCGATTATTTTACCATGTGTTTATTGGTTAAAAATACGTCATTGTTTTCGCATTACGTTTCCTATCCCCAACAAAATAAAATAGTCTCGGGCAGTTTGGAAAAAAATATAAAAGACATGCAAAAAGTAGGCTAAGCCTTATTTAATTGAACTTCTCCGATGTTTTTGTCAATTTGACATGTTCTGAATGTATTCAAACGGGACATAGATTGATTTATGTGTGCAAATATTATGCATAAAACTTTTATCTACTCAATTCTTATCGTTTCTACGCTGTTTAGTGTATCATTTAGGTTTAACTGTCGGACTATAAATGTATAATGATTGCGAATGCACATAGAAACATTTAGGAAAGCTCTGAGTTCACACAAGAACAAGCATTTTAATCTCATGGCCATATGTTTGAAATTGTTTCTCTTCTAAATTTAAAATAACCTTTTAAAAAGATTCTACATCATTTAACATTGATTTCTTAGTTTGTTGGGTAACAATGAAACTTTAGGTTCCTTAGACGAAAAAAAAGGAACATTTTCTATATCGTGATCAGAATTAAAACGAATTTTACTACTAGGCCTCCTTTTAGCGAAGATGGAATTATTCATATAGCCTGGGGTCAATAATAAAAACCAGGCATTTAATTGTTAAACTATACATCATTAAAATACAGATCCTAACACAGAATCGAATTTTTGTGCTTGGGAATACAAATTAAAATCCAGAATTTAAGAGAAGCCCGAAGGTTGCAAAGGGAAAATGATTTTGGATTTCCTATCTTCGAATCTCTGTAAAATCATTTCCTTTCGGGAGTCAAATGATCCCTATTCGAAATGGAAAATTTTCGGAGCAAACATTTTGAACACAAAATTCCGTAAATGGTCTAAAAGAGTTTTGCTTCACTTCGGAAGATTTAGCGCTTCATTGTATCTGCCACTAAATGATCTCCCTAGTTGCTTGTCAGCTCACAAAATTTATCTCAACCCCATTTCAACATCGTTGTTGCATTGCCAAGAAATAGTCGGGATTCTAAATACACCTACGTTTCCTAAGTAAATTAATTATTTTGCATAAGACCCGGAGATGTTAGAGTAGATAAGTGCAAGGAAATGTTTAAAGGTTGAAATTTACCTTTTATTGTGTTGTTAAGATATTGAATAAATGACTATATTCCTTTTAATAGAATCTCCTTCAATTAAAATCGTTATTTTCGTAGATAAAAAGATAAAATTGCATATTAATAAATTAATGATAAATTAGTATTATCTGATACTTATACATGAATGATCCAGATAACTTACCCTATATGTTCCCAAATTATCCACCGCACAACTGAGTACTGCCTCTTGTCCAGTTGCGACAGTAACATTTGGTATAGTTTCTGTAAACTCAGGTTCTAAGTCTTCTGCTGAAACAAAGACGAACTGTGATTAATACTAGAAATCATTAAAGGCAGCCATTGGGTAAATGTATACATTTCTTAATTCTCAAACAAACATAATTAAATATAATTTTAATGAGGTTTCTCATTACTGACGTCAACGATATTTAAATTTTGTATCATCAATGCCACAGGAATTAAACTGAAGACTCTCTCATGCACAATGATTTCGATTGGCTCTTTATTATGGGAGTTCCAGACATGTTTTCCGACGTTGCGATTCTTGAAATTAGTTTCCTTTCAAAATACTTCCAGTTTTTCAATCTATTTTTCGGTATAATTAGTTAATTTTAGGATGTCTTACCAAATAAGCTAACCCTAGAATTCAAATTGTAGTGAAGGGGGACTGCCTACGTTGAAATAGCTGTTCGAAATTTCGAAATTATTTTTATTACTTTATTTCAAAGGCCAATCCTTTAGGATTCTAAAACTGCTTTACTTTTATTCGTACGATCACTGGATAAGAACTTATGGTCAATTTGATAAACAGAAAGCCCGGAATGTTAAAAGACCGGAAGTAGTATGTTTAAATGCATTTTCTGGAAAACTATTTTTTCAGTTACTTTTGTAAACAAGAAAGCTAATAATTTAGAAGTTTTTCAATCTATTTCAATGAAATTTTGCAATAGTGTTTTGCATATTTGTAACTATGCTTTAAACTAAAAAGTAAGCGATATGTGTTAATTTAATCATTCTACGGGTACCTGTACTTAAAAAAGGTAACTTAAAAAGAAAAAAAAATCTGTGTTTTTCACTTTTTTTGGTATATTTCAGTGATGTTTTGAAATATTCTAAAACTTTTTGTTCAGAACACGGAAAATCGTTCCAGTAGTACATAGTATAAAGGAAATTAAAATGCATTTAGTTGAAGTGAATGTAGGGCATCTGGCGTAAGCACTTAATTGCCCTAAGAATTCATAAAAGATCCTCTATATTTTAAAATGTTATGAAATATTTACCAAAATAATATTTGTTTTCGTGATTTTATATGCCATTTGAACTAAAAATATATGGATTTAATCAGTGCTGAATGTTTTTGAAAAAACGTGATCCGAACATAGGCAGATACCTTAATTGATCATCAATGTATCCAAGATAAAGGGAATGTTAAAGAACATTTTACGGTATATCCCTTTAATTACAACTTTAGGCTATTGAAAAAGTTTATGTTTTTCGTTCGATATTTATATTTTACTCTAATTTAAATAGAAGTTTGTAACGTCCAGGAAACGTGCCCGCGAGAAAAGTTGAGTTTTGCACGTTTCACCAATATTGTGTGATAATTATTATATTTTATCCCACATGCCGGCATTGATATAAATTACTATTTTTCAGTGTGACGTAATGTCATTTGCATGCTTGGTTTTCATTTTTTTTTTTTTTTGTTACGTTACAAGTACTGCGTGGCAACTTCGATAGATATTGCTCAGTTTTGAGATATACGATATTACTCGGTGAGAAGAGGTTGTAATAGTGCTTTGGTGTTCTTGTGAATTTGTTAAATTTAAATAAAAAATGTTTCTTTTAAAGTTTTGAATGTTCAATTTGAAAAGAATCTTGTGAAACCGAGTCAACACCCTCACTGGATGCGGAACCCAAAAAGGATATCGCCCCATTTACTTAGGCGGGTGATTTTTTACAATATCAACGAGTCCATACTCGGAGATTGAAAGAAAACTGCTCGGAAAACCTGTGAATATCTGACTCTGCGTCCTTGGACCAGTACGGTGGTTTAATAAAGTTCTTAAGGGTGTTGTGTATATATTTGGAATATTTTATTATAAATCCTAACATATATTTTCCTTGACATATAAGCTCGATAGGCAAAAGTGTAGTTCTTACTGGTGTTTGTTCTCCAAGTTCGATTAAAAGAGTCTCCACTGGCCGTAAACACCTATGATAAAACATTCTCCTAGATTTAGGTGGGCAAAATACGGAACCTTTCACCACACATGACTAACAGTTTCTATTCTTGAAAAACAGTTGCATGAATGTCATAATACCTTTTACTAGCCAATTGTGCTATAATGACTGTATGCGATAGTGGCTGAATGTTTTACATGAATTATTTAACTCAATAAATCAATGGAATTGGTATAGACATGAAACTAAACTTTTTATTTTCTGTTGACCAAACGGAATTTTTAAAAAAACTGTAAATAATTCGATAGCAAATACCTCAAGCAAATTAGCAATATATTTTTTATATCAGCGTTTTTTCCGTACCTTACATATATGTAAACCACTTTACCAGTAACCAGTATATGTAAACCAGTAAATCAAATATTAAACAAGTATAATGACTTTTAACATATCTTCAAGAAAATACATAGCAATCCGGAAGAAAAAACCTCATTCTAAGTAAACTGAAATCATCTAATTTCGCCAGAATGTTTTTTATTTGTTATATTGTTGCTAATAAAAGTGAAGTATCACATTGAATGTAATCAAATAAAATACATCCGAGAGATCCGCCAGAACATACACTAAAAATTCTCAGGTAAATTATGTTATTGAAAGCAATTAACCGTGTGCGAACAAGAAACTGAAATGAAAATTTAATGGAAGATAATTCAATGAATATGATTTCTTTCAAAGAAATAATGAATAAAGATGCAAGTACGTTTGTTGTTAAACTTTACCTTTGAATTTTCTTTCACAAATCTCTTAAATTCTGAAAAGGACCTGCGTGAAGTTGCACGTACAGAAAGATAGACTGTATGATTTTAAATTGTAAGGTTTTGCTATTTTGGAGTTAACGTGAGTTTTATGAAAAGATTTTAAGGCATTCGATATAGTTAAAATGCTGAATAGTAGAAAGAAATCGTTTCAATATAAATTGTAAATAAAAAGACTGTATTTGACATATGAATATTTGCATAAGAATTTTATAAAAAAAAATATATATTGCTATATTTTTCTTTGTTGAAGTAATTAAATATTGAATTTAATCATCTTAAATGATTTTATTTTTTTTTATTCATTCAAACACTAAAAGTTAAAATAAAACAATGTCTTATTTACTGCAAATTATTTTATTATTATTTTTAACTACGTACCTTTACATGCTACAAAATTATCTCGAACAACTCTCTTTCTCGTTGCATAAACAGTTTTAATACTTTATTTCTGAATTAAAAAAATAACTTTTCCAGATTTTTTTCTACTATAGGTAACATACTTTTTCCCATTCAGCAAACTAAATAATGTATTCAAAAGGCAGAATAAAGTAAGAAATTTGCAAAAATAATTATCATACTTAATAAACCTCGTCCTCATTCAATAAACAAAAAATGAAAAAGATGAATATTTTAGAAATTTCATTGTTAACAATTCTTTTTCCCATCAGGATTTATTTATTGAATGGAACATTGATTTCTATGTCTCTCGTGAAGTTAGTTAATTACTCAGATTATTTTAAATAATGCGAAGAAGATAGAACCACAATAATTTTTGCATGATGCATTTTTCTAACATATGGTAATGGCTTTTATGAAAAAAGGAAAGATTCCTTTGAAAAATAGAATAATTGTTCATATGTTACATTTATATTTCTTCATAATTTTTTATAATTTTATTTTTGTCGACTAGCATAAATATATTCATTCTGAACTACAGAGCGACATTCCCACGTATGTATACACACACATACATATATCTATCTATCAGTCTACCAATCTACACACACGAATGGATACATGTATATATATATATATATATATATATATATATATATATATATATATATATATATATATATATATATATATATATATATATATATATATATATATATATAGGGGGTGGTCATAAAAAAAACTTTGCCAATATATGGACCTATAATGGCTGTCCCTTTCAGCCGATCGAGATGAGATTTCAAATATAGTTATTCAGAGACACGAGCCCGATTTTCTGTGAACGGCAACGGTTATAGGTATAGAAACTCGAAATTTTCGAATGGCAACGCCCACTTTTATCGTTGCAAAATGCTTAGTGCATGCTAACACCCTAAAGAGGTTAATGGAACGGTTCATGTTTCACAAAAAACGGACGCGTTATTCACGCGCAAACAACAGCTTTGTGAACGGACAACAAAAACACGATGATGACACCCATGTGGAAAATGTGTAATTGAAATAAAAGTTTTCTTTTGTCCGAGCTGTGTTGTCATCAGTGACTGGTGTCTCACCTCTGTCATATGCAAATTTCCTCCGTGTTTTTGTAGGCCATCCGCAGATCTTTTTTTTTCTTTTTTTTTCTTTTGCGTGCATAACGCGTCCGTTTTTTGTGATACACGTACCGTTATAACGCTATTTAGGTTGTTCGCATGCACTGAGCATTTGGTGACGCGAAAAAATGGGCTTCGCTATTTGAAAATTTCGACTTTCTGTACCTTTTACCGTAACTGTGAGCGCCACTTTGTTGCTTCTTACAAAATCCCGAGCTCATACCTCTGAATATATATATATATATATATATATATATATATATATTCATGTGTGTGTATGCATACATGTTATGTACGTATGTATGTATTCTATATGAACGCTTTATCCAATTATTTTCTTATACATAGTGCCAAAAATGGGAATATTTTAATGTATTTTTTTCATTTTCTTTTGTATCGAAATTTACTAACTCGACGACATATTTACCTTGCTTTAAAATTTACAGTAAACATTATAAGTTTAACGAACTAAGATTTATAATGTTTAACTTACTAATTATACAAAATAAGTCATAGTTCTTAACTATTTAGAATGAACTGTGTGTTAACTAGTACAAGAAGCTTGGTGCATATTAATTAAATAAATAGATAGTTTAATTAATGGTATATAAAATTCATGCTGTACTAGCAAATGTGAAATTAGCAATTGATAAATAATAATTTGTTTTTATATAATTAGTAATAACATATATATTACATCTATTATATATCCTGTTTTTATTATTTTGTGTTATATAAATATTTTCTCTTTTTCCTTACTATCATAAGTTTTTTTTTTTTTTTTTAAGAGTCATCTTATTTGGACACTTTATATTTACTAGTACATTTTCAAGAGAGGAAACAGCTAGTAATGGCAATTTAATGATCACATAAAACTGTTTCATATCAATTACATGAGATAAAATCGTATTGACTAACCAATTACTCGGCACCTGTATAGAATAAAAATTGAGTGAATCTTCACAACTTTAAAAACATAGATAATAAATGAGCTAACAGGAGAAGAATTTAGAAAAAATTAAGAACTCTCAATGAAAGAATTAAGATATGACTAACTGTCATTTTAAATTTGATAAAATAAAAAATGTACTTCCCTTCCCTATGAATTTTAGAAATTACTAATCTGTATAAATCATTTAAGCATTAAGTCTGATAATATTGTTCTAAAAAATTTTGCTTTTAGAGATATAAAACAAGGGTAGGCCTAATAGTGACTTTAATTCATATGGAACTGTGGTAGCCTAGAGGTAGTACGTTCGGACAGAGGATGCTTTATTCCAGTGACGACGAACACTATTCGAGTGAAGACGAAAACCTTCCATTCTGGGCAGCATATAGGCACATTTAACCCGTAGACCAGAAGATCCTTCTATTTGGTCATGTGATACGAGCCTTCCAGATGTCGCTCTGGATGTGGAATGTGCTCGGTCAAAATTGAGGTGGTACCAGAGGATGCTGCTGTTTCACTCATATGGTGAACCCGCTGAACGCAACCAACAATTCTCTCGGATAAAGATAAAATGTCTTCTGTGACAAGTGCCAAACACTGGCAAGCAACGAATAACATCATGTTAATTCCTATGAATGTAGTTGAAAACGAATGAAGTTGAATTAAAAAGATAATTCTAAAACACATTACAATCAGTGATTATGTTTTATTTTCCACTAAGAAATTTTAAAATGGTGTGCTACTAAAAAATGTTAGTCCTTAACGTTTATTGTTACAGTCCATTCTTTACTTACTGATTACCTAAGGCTAAAGTTAAAATTGTTACAAATGCACTTTCTAAGAATAATTTTGAAAAATAGGTTATTTTTTATGCATTGAAATCGAATTGTAACAGTTTTTTGGCAGTCGCATGTAAATGGTCTGTAACGCACTTTTCTGTATGATGGCAAAATACATAAAACAAACCTCGTGGGAGGTTTCACTAAGCAAACATCAAGTTTGCTTAATGATCCATTCCTAGGGAGTAACTTGCCATGCACTTTGTCTTTTTCTAGTACTTTAAGTATTCTACGGCAATTCGTGATTGACGATAGTTCTTTCCTTGGTGCGCTGGTTGACCAGGTTGGCTGCCCGGGCTAGGTTGTCAGTCATCAGCTAAAGCGCATTTGTTATTCTTTTCCCTCCCGTGTTGTAGTTATCGTCCAAGGCCGTGTAGTTATCTTCCAAGGTAACTCAAGAATATTGGGAAATCGTTGCGAAACCGTATTTACAATAGTTGGCCAATCATACCATAGTTATATCATAGTTTAGAATATCTGGTTGTGGCCGTGGAGGTTCTATCGAAACAACAGTTGGATGACAGTAGGAGAAATCGCTGGGAAGGCAGTTCAACTAGAGAAATTTTATAATTGATGGCCCACATTTATTTCTGGAAGTACTGTCAATGGTTGCCGTTCCCAAAAGATGTAACGAAAATGTGCTATTGGGCCAACGATGTGTGGTACTTGGGGGGTTGCGTGGTACGCTGAAGAAGCAATTCTTTCCGGCATGACATTTAGCGCAGCTCATACCTTGCATCCCAGCTTCCAACCATATCTTTTGTATGTTTACTGCTTTCAGTTTTTCTTTGATTGTGTTCCTTCCCTTTAATGTGTGAAGCGTTGCTTTAATTTAAGTTGCCAACCAGCCATCCCATGTTAACTTTCGAAGAGAATCACCGAAGAATTTGAATCGGGAATTAGAGGTAATGTAAAAGGCAGTGTGGGGTTTGATAAATTATATTACAAGTTAACGTAAACTTAATATTCCCTACAGAAAAGTAGTACTACAGAGATATTCCTAATTTTAACAGATGTTCTACAGAAATGTTGTACTAGTTTAGAGAACTTTTATCACATCACAACGCTAGTCATAAAATATTTATTTCATATGTGGCCCGTTTCTACATTCACAGAAAATAATTTCAGAAAAAAAAGTGAAATCAGGCGATGGCGTGCATTATGAAACCTCCTTTATGCATCACGAAATTTCTTTCATGAAAACTAAATTCGAAATATGTGCCGCATACAGCAAGTTTAATAAGCTTTTAATAATTTTAACAACATTTTTCAGTATTTTTCAGCTTTTGGCATGAGACCAAAAGGTAGCATGAAATCACTATTACTCATAAACATTTGAAAATCACGTTAGCAAGTCAGTGTGGAAGAGCTGCCATATATATTAAGTTAAATATAAAAGTTTACGACTCGTTTACCTTGAGACTGTCTACTAAGTTTAAAAAAATACTTTATGGACCTACATTACAGCACATTAGGATCTGAATGCCAATACCCTTATTTTTTTCCTTTTAATCATAACAGGACATGCTTTTTTAAAAAAATAGAATATATTTTTTTAATAAATCAGCGAGGGGACATTCACCCGAGAAAAAGTATCCGAGGAGACGTTGGTAGCTTACAATGGGGGCACTATATATATCACGTTCCCAATCTGTGAGTAGCGACCCCTTTGGTGATATCAAAGTGTTTCCCTTGAGGTTAACTTTTATAATAAACTTTTAAACGATTTTTATTTGAAAATAACTTTTAAACGAATTTCAGAGAAAAAAATTGACATTATTTAATTTCCATGAAACTGTGGGGCAGTGGTATGTTTTTAAATGAAAAAGTCTGTTTCTAAGCGAAAACTCAGTTCTTTGAAATTCTACCGCATTTATTTATTTATTTTTTTTTTTTGGGGGGGGGGGGGAATGAAAATCAGCGTTATTTACCACACACAGTACACAAATTCTTAATGTCAGTGTATCTTTCATTAGTCTCTTGTAGTGTCCGGAACGGAATAAAGAAATTTTATTTAGGCAAGAGCTTTTCTTTTTTTATTGTTATCTAATTCTAAATCAATAAGATAGTTGTATTATTTTTCTTGAGTTCTGCTCTGTTCTGCTTTTGAGTTTACACACCCTTTGCCGAAAGATGAATGCTTCTCAATGGACAGCATTTCTTGATAAATTTTCACACACTTCCTTTAAAAAAAAAATATTTAGTTGAAATTAAATTTGGAAAATGTGTCTTGGTGTTATTTCTTTGTATCTCAAAAGGCTTTTTTTCATCGCATGTTGGAAAGGGGCCATGGGCCATTGGGGTTGTTCATTCGCGACTCGTAAAAGGTTTGGAAACACTCGTATAGAGGAACCAACACTAATCCTTTGGTACCACCACAGTTTTGACTAAACAACCCCAATGTCGACATTTGGAGGGTTTATACACGCCTTACCCGTTGACCTCATGGAAGGTTTTTCCGGTCTTCAGTTACCCATATCAGGCCTAAACAAGAAAGCATTCAATGGTGCTTGCCGGGATTCGAACTGAGAATCCTCCATTCGAAGCCCAAAGTACTACCACTCGGGTACCTCGGACCACAGAAAACAGACTATATGTACGTTTCCCCCCGAAAGCTTGAAATTTTGCTACTTTGATTTTTATATAAATAAACTGGTGTCCAAACGTATGATAACAGGTGAATTTTTATTGAAAAAAATAAGAAACTAACTCAAGGATATTTTTTTACTGTAATTAATGATTTATTTTGTTTATGGGTATAAATTCCATATCGATTTAGGGAAATATAAATAACAATTAAAAAACTGAGTTCTCATAATTCTTTAGTTCATAAATTCAGATATAGGCCAACGGAAGTCATAAGGCTGGAAAGTTGGAGTTGAGAGGACTCGACAGATTCAGGTGTCGAGATAAGCGAACTGCGTGTTGTGAAAACAATTCATTTAAACTGCCAACATTATCTGAATATGAAAACAAGGTTGCTCGAGAGAAATTAAAACATCCTCAATTTCATAAGCTGGAATAATCCTCAGGATGGGAAATGATAGCGATCTTGTAAGCTCACTGCTGCTTCTCGAGCAGCGTTAACCCGATAGTAGTCGCGCCTTTTCTTAGAACGCCAGTAGTCGCGTTCGGTCCATTTGCCACCCGCTACCACTTCGTCGAAAACAGAGTTGAAATTTGTCGGTGTTACTAGATAATCAGAAACGGAGAACATATAGATAAAATTATTTATTGAATTTGGAAAGATACATATTACAGCAATTACTATGCATTTAATTTAAGTATATATTCAGTTGACATTTACATAAATATTTTTAATATTTTTTTTACAAACCTAGCCGCTGCGCGACCGGCATGGTCGCTTTTAGTTTTACATCTTCTTTTGCAAAACAACTCAACTGAAAGTAACATATGTAAGGACTGTTACCATTACCTGTCATCATAAATATACGTAGTTAAGGGGTAGTGGGAGCTCAGCCAAAAAATTTATAATCATTGCTAAATTCTCTATAAGGCTGATTCTAAAACATCGGGATTAAAAAATGTGAATCTCCATTACTTCAGAACAGAGTTAAAGGTAAGACTGAGAAACCCAACACCAATGATTTTAAAATTGCATCTTTCTCTGTATGTACAATTTTTCAAAATTAATATATCTACACTTTATCATTACATCAAATAAGAAATTGTTGGGGAAAATATTTTCACTTAAAAAATGGAGTAAAAATTCAGCATGTACTAAAATATAGTGTGGATTACACCACTCTCTGTATGTACTATTGTTCACAATTCAGATATCTCCACTTAATCATATTAAATAATAAATTGTTGGGAAAATTTCTTCACTTATAAAATGGAGTAAAAATTCAGCAAGTACTAAAATATAGTGTGGATTACAACTATGATATTCCTCAAACTTCTTAATATACACAGTTCAGTGTTTCAGAAGTAGGAGATACTACAGTGACAGAATCAAAAGAACGGACTCTAGATAAACCTACATACAACTGTCCATGACTAAACACTGGGTATGACAGGTCTAAACATATTTTGTCAAAAGATCAGCAGTTGTAACAAACGTCGCCACTACACACACGCGGTTTTAAATTGCGGACGGTACCGCTGATGTTTACATCCGGTAGTTGCAGCCGTTGCCATTCGGAGTGTAGAAATACCGTAGATTTTTGTGCCGCATACCTACGCGTTTTATATATATAGATAATTTTAAATAATAAAAAATATTAAATAATTTGACTGAATTTATAAAGATACAGTGAATGACTAATTAGTATAAATTTTCAATTATAAATTTGAAATCGTTCTGAAATACACTGCTGGCCACTGTAAATGCAACACCCTGAAGGAAACATGCAAATAACATGAAATTTACAACATGCATTAGCGGAGGTGAGATATGCAAATGATTAGAATTTCTGCGCAGACGCACATCACGCGCGCCTGTGGCGCCACTTCAAAGCGCTATTTAAGGCTTGGAGATTTCGACGATTTCAAGTTCGGCAATTGTGTTTTTCTTGTGGTTTTTAAAAAAAAACGATCAATTATGCCTCGTCGAAAACAGCGATCATCTTTTGATCAAGTATCCGAGTTCGACAGATGAAGGATAGTGGCCTACCGAGATTGTGGATTATCTTTCAGGGAAATCGGTAGTCGTGTTGGACGAAACCAAACAACTGTAATGCGGATATGTGATCGTTGGATGCAGGAGGGTACGACGGACCGGCTTGTTCGATCGCATCCACCTCAGAGCACCACTTTACGTGATGACAGGCAAATTGTGCGCATGGCAGTGACGGATCGCTCAGTCACATCACGAACCACAGCACAGCACATGCAGTCTGTAACGCATCACCCAGTGTCTGCGCGTACCATTCGACGCCGTTTACAGCAGAGTGGTCTGTCCGCAAGACGTCCATTGCTTTGTCTACCCTTGACGCAGAACCACAGACGTCTCCGCCGCCAATGGTGCGATGACAGAAGGATGTGGACGGCAGAATGGAATGAAATTGTCTTTACTGACGAGTCACGCTTCTGTCTGCAACACCACGATGGTCGCATTCGAGTCTGGAGACACCGTGAAGAGAGGATGCTGAACAGCTGCGTTATGCACCGCCACACTGGTCCTGCACCGGGTATTATGGTATGGGGCGGTATTGGATATCACTCTCGCACACCTCTAGTATGCATTGCCGGTACTTTAAACAGCCAGCGCTACATCTCCGAGGTGTTGGAGCCAGTTGACCTTTCTTACCTTCAGGGCTTGCCCACAGCCATATTTCAACAGGATAATGCGCGACCACACGTGGCAAGCATTGTCCAACGGTTCTTCGTCAATCGCCAGATTGAATTGCTTCCCTGGCCGCCTCGCTCTCCGGATCTTTCGCCGATAGAAAACATGTGGTCCATGGTCGCTCTACGATTGACCCAGATTCCATCCCCAGCTGCCACAGCAGATCAACTTTCGCAACGTGTTGAAGCTGCTTGGTCTACTGTACCCCAAGAACTCATTCAAAGTCTCTTTGAATCAATGCCGAGGCGTGTGGCAGCGGTGATCTCCAACAATGGCGGCTACTCTGGCTACTGATTTTGGCAGGAACCACACTTCACAGAAGTCTATAAATTTAATCATTTGATACTTGGTCAACATGTTATCTACAAAATAAATTTTGTTGTGATATCTCTTGTCTTTCTTGGTGTTGCAATTTGGGTGACCAGCAATGTAAATCATTTTGAAGGTCAGAACTGCAGTAAAAGATACAATTTACATCATTCATTCATTCAATTAAAATGAATATCCATTGTATGTTTGAAAGCATGCTATTAATATTTCAGTTAATGTTTATGTAATAATATTTCTTAAAACAATAAAAACAGGATGAAAATTTCTCTGAAATTATAAATATGCAGCAAAAATTTATTTTGAATGAATTGCCACTTGTAGATTGAAAAGCATTATTTAGGAAAAATATGTTACAGAATTGAACACCAGCAAAGTTAATTTTGTTATACCCCGGAACCAAACATTCATTGAATTTGTAATAAAAGAATGCTCCTATGGCGTTGTTAAATAAATTTGTATTTTCATTTACAGTAAAAATTTTAAAAATAGATAAGTTTTCGAAAAATACTTATTCAATTCCTGTAATTATAGTATAAACATTAGTTTTATTATCCAAAAAAGAAAAAGATTTTTATTTTCATAACTTCTAATCTACATTAGGAAACTCGTATTGTTTTGCACATTATACACACAAATTATTCTTTGCAGATATGCACACTACATTGTTCACAAAATTGTTTTGTTTTTCCATTTTGCTTTGTTGGGCAAAAACTACACCTTTCAATTTTTGGAGATCGAAGAAATTTTTTGGGGAGTTCACCACAAAATTCTCTGATCTTTCTTTTCAAAGGTTTTCGCAATGTTGTAATTTGTGTTCTTTCATTTATATACTCCCTTAATAAATCTAAATCAGTTCATTCAAAAAATAGTGACGAACTACCTTTTTTCCAGTATTTTTTCCAGTAGTTTTAATGCTTCCTGAACCGTTAAAAAATTTTACGAGACATACTAAAAATAGTAAATTGGTCTTTTAGCAAAAGTACAGAAAGAAATACAGACTAAAGTCTACTGATCAAACTACGCTTACTGAGAATCTACGATTAAATGAATCAAACTTCCCTCCCAAGGAATTCGCGGAATGGGAAGGGGAAAAAGGAGCTACGCAACTGCTCGCGCCGCGGTCATTTAGACCGATAAGAAGTTTAGAATACAATAAAATTCTGAGAAAACACAGAATGGCTTGCAATTTTACTACACAACAGGGGTGATGAAGTAAAATTGTGGTGGTAAAGAGGTAAAACAAAATTAGTTCAAAGGTTATTAAAGAGAGGTATAGTGGTTTTTACATGTGTACATTGCAATAAGACGTTGTGCATGTTCTGACAGTATTAACAAATTGAAAGTTAAATAACTTCATTTTTTATCAACTCACTTGACATGCAGATAACCCGGAAAATGTTACTTTGTTGGAATTCTTGACTCTCCCACTTGAGCATTGGAGGTGGGAAACCGAAAGACTGAAACAGTTCTATAAACTGGAGCAACGTTGAACAGATGAAGCCCACGATGTCGAGGTTTTCAGTTCAGCTACCTTAAATGATGGATCGATTTCTGCCACGTGGAGACCGGTTTCTTATCGGTACGTTGTTTACTGGAACTGCATCAAACTCGCAGATAAAACTGGAATCACACACCAAGCACGAAACGCAGGGGGTAATTTGCAAGAAGACACTGTATCATTGGAACTTGAAAAAATTTAGACTGTGTACCCTTTAGCACTGCAGATGACGAATAGCAGAATCACGCATACTGATGTCAAAGAAATTGGCACAGACAAGATCTCCTCGAGAAACACTTATTTATTATTTTCCTTATAAAATTTCCATTCTACACCTTCAGCCAGCCAGTATCACAAAAAATAATGTCCGAATATAAAAATTTGGGGAGACACGCTCCAAAATTCCAATCCCTATCCATGTCGCTAACAAATCGAGCTCCCTCTTTTATGGAGGGGAAGCAAACCTTTTGTACCCAAAACCTGTTCACACAAGCCTAGGTTAAAGTGCTTACTCTGATAAAGAGATCCCATCTCCTTTTAGAATAAACAACAAAATAATGTCTGTAGAAAGGGGATAAATATTTAATAATAGCTGTATCAAAGGACTAAATTAGCAGAGAAATAATACTGCGATTATATTGTTATTATCTTTAGGAAACATCGGCGTATGAATACATGTAAGCTATTGCACACGTGGGAAGTAGTTATTTTTGCAGTTAAGTTGAGAAATCGAATCGCGATGCGAAATTCGAATGAGGTAATCGATTCTATTATTAGAAAATGTAAATATATTTAGCTATTGTAGATATTAACAGTATAATCGCTTTAAGCATACAATATGTATCTGGAAAATAGTTATTTTAAATTAATATTAATACAGCTAGCAATTAATCGTTTAGATGATATTAATTAAGTTAAGTTAATAGCGGTTATCATTAAGTCTTTAAATTCTTGAGTAATAAATTTTACATAGTGGCATTATGCCACATACCTCCCCCCTACAGAAAAGAAAAGAAAAAAGAGATGGATCTTTACAAAGTAGCCAGGATTTCTGACTGATCAGAGCAGATACACACCTTCAACAATTTTAAAACATTTTTACAAAATCTATTATAAAACACATTTAAAAACTGTTCTAACACACATTTAAGCGCTGACTGGCATGAAGAATTTTTTACAGGTTTCAATACCTTGACTTAATACTTTTTACATGATGCTAACTATAAAATTACATGATTCAATACAATTAAAATATTTGTGATTTACTGTGCTAACAGTTTGACATTGAATACACTTTCAAATTTGTTTTATCCAATAGTGATAATCTCCTGAATATTTTTTATGTGAAGTTATCTAATCTATTCTCTTGGGAAACAATTAAAGTTGGATAAGAATCAATCAATCAATGTTAATTATACTAATTGTGAAATATCAATACATCATTATAACAAAATTTTGACACTTAAACACATTTCAACCTTGATTTGTTACTTAATTACACCATTTGAAATTCTGAGCAAACATGTGGTGTGGCGAAAGGATGTATACATCATTTTGCATTATTTGTCACTCTTGAAATTTTGCACACACCTAAAAATTTTTTATTTTGATTCATTTTATTTTGTATTTAATTGTGATTTAGCTCAGATTTTTTCTTTTCAAAAAATTATTTGTTTTAACACATTGCTAAATTTTCATTTTAATTCTGCCATTATCAAATTATACAAATGCTAGTTTCAACACATGAACATAAATTGCCATACAATTGAGTACGAGAACTCCAATATAACTGCAGCGTCTCCATGAGTCCTAATTACAGTGGCAAATTTGCTAACGCAAAAACTTTCAAATTTGAAGTTGCATGTAATTACAGGATGCTATACGCATAACTCGATGACTGAACAGTAATATTCATAAAAATAGTACCTAACTCATTGAAGATTTTTTTTTTTTTTGAAAAAACACATTACATACATTAATAAAATAATTGGGTATTGTAAAAACTATGATAGTTGCAGATAAAAAAATTTTTTTGTTATTCTGAACATATAAATATAAATCATATTGAATTAAAATTTCCCCTGATTAATTTCGGACCAGCCAGCAAAATAATCAGCACATATGCATTGATACGTCTATCAGTTCATATGAAAAGGAATGGCAACAGAGATGATTACATAGATTGTTGATGAAACATGTGTAAAATAGTTTTCACAAAAAAGAAGCAATAATGAACATTTTGGTAGCATGGTTTGTACAAAATTTGAAGAAAAATTTCCATTTTTACAATATGGCCCTAGGTAACATTGAGAGAAGGTTGCAGAAAAAGTTTACTAACATGTAGTTTAATTTGTTTTTGGTCTTCGCCATCAATTTTCCTAATAATGTAGTTGTTATTACGCAGTTTTCTTGTGATTGTGTACGGTCCATTATATTTTGGGTGTAGAACATTAGGATCCGTAAAAGATTTTACGTATACAACATCATTTATATTAAAAGTAGGAATATTTCTGCCCTTGATGTGTTGGGATTGGCTATTAAAGTAATTTGTCTCATTTTGTTTGACAAGTTTTCTAGTTGAAATGATGTGTTGGTTTTGTTTTTTAATGTATTCTGAATATTGTTCTGAAACTTGAGGTTCATCATAGATATGTAAAGGTAAATTTAATTCCCTGCCGAAAAATAGTTGTGCAGGACTAAACTTTGTCACAGAGTGTTTGGCACAGTTGTAATGTAATTTAAAGAATAATAATCTATCAGACCATTCAAAAGTATTATCAGATAACGAAGCAATACTCTCTTTCATGGTACGATGGACCCTTTCAACAACTCCATTGGAAGGTGGGTAGTAAATGCTACTTTTTCTGTGGTCAATGTTTAAGTTTTTAAGAAAATTAGTGAATTCATGTGATGTAAAATTAGAAGCATTGTCTGAAAGTAAAATTTTTGGAATACCAAATCTTGAAAAGTATTGATTAAGTGCAGATATAATAGCTGATGACTTGGCACTATGTAAAGGAATGGCTTCGAGAAATCTTGAATAATGATCTATAATTGTTAGTATGTAATTCTTATTGTCATGGGAACGAGGAAGTTTACCAACAATATCTATGGCTATGAATTCCCCAGGAGCATAGTCATGCTTGGGAATCATTTTAGTTTTAGTTTTTGATGGTTTTGGCTTATTTTGTAGACACTTGTGACAATTATTGCAAAAGTTTTTTGTATCATTAAACATATTAGGCCAGTAATATTTAGATTTTAAAAAATCAAAAGTCTTATGAATTCCAAAGTGAGGAGCATGTGCAATTTTTAAGCAACTCAATTTTAAAGAACTTGGAATTAAAATTTTCTCTGTTATAGTATTATTAGATTTTATTTTTTTCATTACCAGATTAGTGCTGCTATCAATAAAGTAATTACCATAGTCGTTATTACTATCTTTAAGCTTTTGAATTATCTCACTAATAAATTTGTCCTGTTGTTGATGAGAGTTTAACAATTCTTTAGTGATATTCTGCTCTATAGGAAATATATTTAGGTTATGTACAGATAGTTGCTCATTAATTACACGAGAAAAGTAATCAGCTGGGTTGGTAAATCCTGGAATATGTTTAATAGTAAAATCAAATTGCTGAATGTAGAGAAGCCATCTTGACACAATTTCAGGTTGTTTGTCTAACTGCAGATGATGAGTGAGTGGTTTGGCATCTGTTAAAATTGTGAATTTTGTCCCATATAGATGCTCATGAAAAAATTTTATGGAAGAAAATATAGCAAAAAGTTCACGCCTAATAGATGGGTAACGTGACTCAGCAGGATTTAGCTGTTTAGAATAAAACTCGACTGGAAAAAATTTATCATTATGTTTTTGTAAAAGAATGCCAGATATAGCAATACGAGAAGCATCAGTAATTAAAAATAACTCTTTACGAGAATCAATATTCTTTAAAGTGGGTTTGTTTAATATTATGTTCTGCACTTGATCAAAAGCTGTTTGACAATTCTTGTCCCAAATGAAAGGTGTATTTTTTTTAGTTAGTCTTACAATAGGATTTACAATCTCTGCATAATTGTGTATGAGATGTCTAAAGTAGTTTAGCATACCTAAATATGCTTGCACTTCTTTAACATTCTTAGGAATAGGGAAATTAGTTACTTTTTGAATATTGTCACTTGATGGTGAGAAACCATTTTTATCAATATTGAAACCTAAATAGGTTATTTGAGATTTGCATAATTGAAGTTTAGCTGGATCCAGAGTTAAATTAAATTCTTGAAGCCTATCAAATACTTTTTGAAGAAAAATTTTAAGTTCAGAAATAGAATTAGCAGCAATAATAATATCATCGAGGAAAAATTGAATATTTTCCCCCTTAATATCATTAAGGCATTTTGAAATTAAAGTGTGGAAATAAGATGTGCTATTTTTTGCACCAAAAGGAAGACGAGTAGGTTGGAAATTGCCAAATTCAGAACAGAAAGCTAATTTATGTTTGTCAGACTCTTTTAACTTAATTTGAAAAAATGCAGATTTAAGATCTAGCACACAATAATATTGTTTACCTGAAATGTTATGTAGAATTTCTGAAATTTTTGGAAGACAAATTTTGAAAGATTCAGTTATGCTGTTTAATAGTCTGTAGTCGACAACCATTCTAAATTTTAAATCTTTAACATTTTGACCCTGAAGTGGCTTTTTCTTTACGAAAATTATGGGAAAACTGTAGCTAGATGAAGAATGTTCAATTATCCCAGCTTCAAGCAATTTTGAAATTTCTTTACTAGCAAAATCTTTAGCAATTTTAGGAATTGGATATGGCTTGGTTTGTAAGGGAAAATCATGTAGGAGTTTAAAGTCAGGAATTACCTGGTCAGTAGACCCAAGTGTGGAGTAAGATTTAGAAAATGTTTTATAGTTTGACATTAGAAGATTTAATATATCTTTTCTATCATTAGGTTTTAAATGCTGTAGGTCAAAGTCAGATTCTTCCAGCTCTTGCTGCCTGAGATGTATTATTTCATTAAGACTTAAGTTGTTAATCTGAAGAATTTCAGAGTATTTTGGATCAACTTGCTGTTTTTGAGAAAAATTTTCAATGTTTCCTAATATGGTTTCTTTTCTGATAGTAATTTTATTAGAGGTGTTGTTCTCAATCAAGGTGTAAAAACAGTTATCATTATCAATAACATTAATGGAGTCAGACATTACATAATTTAATTTGTTTAATCTTGGAGTGAATATTATTTGAGATTGAGAAGAAAAATTATCAGGTGCTTTGAGCTTTACAATCCTGAACTGCTGAGCAGGTATAGAAATTTTGTATGAAGCTTTAATGCTGTTTACAGTGTGTTCATTGCTTTCAGGAGTAGAATCATTTTGATGAGAGTTTTGTTCAGGAAAGGTTTCTTGGAATGGAAAAATTAAGTTGTTGTGGATTAATTGCCTATTGACAGTATCAAGAACAAGTTTGTTTCTTTGTAAGAAGTCATATCCTAATATTATTTGGTAGTTAGAATTCCAAGGTTGCTTGGTGATGTAAAACAGATTGTTGAACCACTTATTGTTAATTTTAAATTTGATATTAGCTGCAGACATGTATGGTATAGTACTATTATTTAGAGTTTGAATGCGAACAAATCTAGATATGTATTCCACCTTGGTGTGAGCCTTGATTTTCTCAATCACTTGAAATGGAATCAGACTTAAATTTGCACCAGAATCTAATAAAGCTTGATATTCACTTTGTCCAAAACTTAACGTTATTAGAGGTAAGGCAGAATTGTTACTATTACATGAGGAAAGTCTTAATGTTGGAATATTTTGTGGGTTATTTTTTCTAGCATTATTTACCCTTTCTGAAGTTTTACTTTTCTTAGAATTTTGCTTATTGTTATTTGCTGGTGTCTCATTATTAGCTTTATTGGGGGAACTTACTTCGTTATACCAGCATTTTTTATCTTTTCTATAAGATCCCCTTATGAGTTTAAATTTTTGCCTGCTATTTCTACGATTACTATTTGAGTTGGCGGCATGCCTTCTGTAGGGATGACTAGGAAAATGTGCTCTATTATTTGAATGCCTGTATTTTCTACCATTATTTCTGCGATTTTGATTATTGTAATTGTTACTGTTGAATCTATTAGCCTGATAATTACTTTCAGCTGTATTAGGATTTATATTTGTGGGAAAATACCAACAGTCAGTTGTACGATGAGGTTTTGCACAAATGTGGCAAGAAACATTGTCTGAGAAATTACTCGAAGAAGCAACATTGCTTTGCATCTGCATATTATTTTGTGCTTGCAATTCTTGTAACTGTTTGCTTAGTTCCAAAATTTTTTTGTTGGTTTCTAACTGGTTTTGCAATAGTGTATCAATTTCAGAATGCTGCACATGGGTGTTTACTATCTGTACTTCCTCATCTTGAAATGCTTTGTTAATGTTTTTAGCCATTGCAAGTACCTGATCAAAATCTTTTGGACCTAATTTTTTTACCTCAAATTTTATATCAGGTCTCAAAGCTTCAATGAATTTGTTTAGAGTCATATTTTCATATAGTTTTAGTGTGTTTGCATCACTAGAATTATTTACGCCAGTTAATTTTGTAGCAATTTTTCTAATAGACTCTGCCAAATCATCCAGACTTTGCCCTGGTTGCTGTTTAAGTTTCTCAAATTTTTCATTTAATTCACTAAATGATGACTGGTTCTTGAATTTGTTTTCTAAGATAGTTGCAAGTGAATTATAGTTATCAGCCTTAGATGCATTGGTATCATCAATTATGAAACTTAGAGCTCTGTCTGTTAGATTAAGTTTAAGAAAAACAAATTTTTTGGAATCAGACCAATTTTCCAATTTTGCAACTTCATCAAGTTGTTTTAGAAAGAAAGATATGTTGTCTGTACCAGTACCAGCAAATTTTGGCAAAATACTGGCTAATGATTGCTTGTTAGCCATATTAACCTACACTTGTATACACAATATTTCACACAATTATATCATACAATACACTATAAAAAACACAGAATATTAATACTTTTGCATATATATAACACACTATATATCCATTTCAATTTATCTTAATGGTATGCACTATCAAATAAGAATTATATTTCACAATGTTTTATAAATTTTAAGTATGATCAATTATTTATATTTCATGCATTGATTGATTCTTATCAAAATAATTATTAACACTATCAGAACATTTCTAACCCTGATTCGAACCTAAATTACTTTAGTTTTTGAACACGGCACCAATGAAGTAAAATTGTGGTGGTAAAGAGGTAAAACAAAATTAGTTCAAAGGTTATTAAAGAGAGGTATAGTGGTTTTTACATGTGTACATTGCAATAAGACGTTGTGCATGTTCTGACAGTATTAACAAATTGAAAGTTAAATAACTTCATTTTTTATCAACTCACTTGACATGCAGATAACCCGGAAAATGTTACTTTGTTGGAATTCTTGACTCTCCCACTTGAGCATTGGAGGTGGGAAACCGAAAGACTGAAACAGTTCTGTAAACTGGAGCAACGTTGAACAGATGAAGCCCACGATGTCGAGGTTTTCAGTTCAGCTACCTTAAATGATGGATCGATTTCTGCCACGTGGAGACCGGTTTCTTATCGGTACGTTGTTTACTGGAACTGCATCAAACTCGCAGATAAAACTGGAATCACACACCAAGCACGAAACGCAGGGGGTAATTTGCAAGAAGACACTGTATCATTGGAACTTGAAAAAATTTAGACTGTGTACCCTTTAGCACTGCAGATGACGAATAGCAGAATCACGCATACTGATGTCAAAGAAATTGGCACAGACAAGATCTCCTCGAGAAACACTTGTTTATTATTTTCCTTATAAAATTTCCATTCTACACCTTCAGCCAGCCAGTATCACAAAAAATAATGTCCGAATATAAAAATTTGGGGAGACACGCTCCAAAATTCCAATCCCTATCCATGTCGCTAACAAATCGAGCTCCCTCTTTTATGGAGGGGAAGCAAACCTTTTGTACCCAAAACCTGTTCACACAAGCCTAGGTTAAAGTGCTTACTCTGATAAAGAGATCCCATCTCCTTTTAGAATAAACAACAAAATAATGTCTGTAGAAAGGGGATAAATATTTAATAATAGCTGTATCAAAGGACTAAATTAGCAGAGAAATAATACTGCGATTATATTGTTATTATCTTTAGGAAACATCGGCGTATGAATACATGTAAGCTATTGCACACGTGGGAAGTAGTTATTTTTGCAGTTAAGTTGAGAAATCGAATCGCGATGCGAAATTCGAATGAGGTAATCGATTCTATTATTGGAAAATGTAAATATATTTAGCTATTGTAGATATTAACAGTATAATCGCTTTAAGCATACAATATGTATCTGGAAAATAGTTATTTTAAATTAATATTAATACAGCTAGCAATTAATCGTTTAGATGATATTAATTAAGTTAAGTTAATAGCGGTTATCATTAAGTCTTTAAATTCTTGAGTAATAAATTTTACATAGTGGCATTATGCCACAGGTGACAGTCAAGGTCAGCTACGCGGAGTTTCTCCATTGTACCTTTAATAGCGCATAGAGACTGGCACAGCGCTCTCTGCATCTGCCAGTGATTAATGTTCTTTCTGTACTCTGTATATGCTCTGGATCGTCTTCTCTGGCGGTCCATCAAAGAAAGAGAGTGGGGTCAGCGGGTCAAATGGTGTCGAGCGGGGTCGGGGGACACACCACATCAAAAGAAATCTTGTGGCGAATGGGGGTGGTTCTAAATACCGTGTCTAATGTTACCATGACTAATGTGATGTGACAGGAGTCGGGGAGAGAACTCTGTCCAATGTGTATGCACCATGAGGGGAGATGGGTTACAGAAAGATAACTGATTTCAGCGAAAAATAGACCGACGCCCCACTACTCCCGGGTTAAACAAGAATGTCTGTATGAATGACAATCTGGGAGATAGCTAAGCATTCAACGACCATTGTTTTGCGGTACCCCTTACGGGAGGATTCGTTATCTTAATGCTGTAAACGTCGTTCCTGGCATCCAACAACAATGAGCCGAAGCTTTCCTCTCTAACACAATAAACAAGCTGACTTTTTATACTTGGAACGAGCGTACGCTTGCTGTTGCTACTAAAATGCTGAATACCTACTCGCATTATTAGTAGTAGCAGTATAAAGTGAAGTGATATTATGCTTCACGTATTCGGGTATAATGTCATAATAAACACTGCTTTAGAGGTGAGATTATAGAGGCTTTTTCCTTCACTACATGGACAACAGTAAGCACAGCTCGTTCAGACAAGATCAGGAAAATATTCTCTAGATTAAAAGAGGAAAATATTCATCAGACAGTAGCTCTAGAGGAGTACTACGTTTTCAGATCACTATCGAAAGGGGCATATCTGATGCGCTTTAAGAACTATCAAACCCAAACATTTTTATCAAAATAAGTGGAAATATCCTCTTCTGCAAAAACATAATATATTGCCATAAACACCCCTGAAGAGCTCAAAACTATCTTAGAAAAACTTGTGAAAGCCTATGGAATATTGATAGAAAATACATTCTATTATTAGCATTTTCTCTCGGTGAGATCTGTTAATCTTATTTTGATATGTTTTGTTCAATTCGTAATTGCAAAAAATAAATCTTCTATTTTATTGTTGGTATCACTATATTAGTGTATTCCTAATGACATTATCAGAGTCTGAACCAAATTCTATAAACCAGTATCTTTTTTTCTCTTTTCTTCTAGTTACCTCAGTATTGGAAACTTGGATATTTAAACCTCTAATCTTTAGATTCAAACTTATATTTCATTATTTCAGTCTAGCCTTAGTTTCAAATATTTATCTGCAATATCACCGTAAAGAATCAAACATTTTAACGTTATCGATGCCGAAACAGAAGAAATATTTCGTAAGACTGTTTCAAACATAAGCCGGTGTTTTGAACAAAACATTCTTTATTTAATCCGTAGAAAATGATGGTATATAACAGTTATAATGCTTCGAGATAACAGAAAACGTTTCAAATATTCATTCCGCTATATTAAGAAATGTCAGCAAGGAATTAGGGCGTTACTTAAAATTTAATGAAGAAAAGTAGGAAACCCATTACGTATCTCTCTCTATATATATATTATATATATATATATATATATATATATATATATATACGAATATACGAATATATATATATATATACACGAGGCATTTTCGGAAAGTAAAGATATTTCACCGATAACAGCAAAGGAAATGGTTCTGTGAGCCCATTGGCAACACGGACTGTAAGCTTAAACGTTTGCCTTTCCCCTCGAGGTTATTCGTTATTTTTACGGTGAGTCTTGTTTGAACAGCACGTTTTAATAATGTCTGCGTCAGTTCAAAATCCTAAATGTGGGATACAGGATCCCCGCCAAAAAAATCATGACTTGTGTTTTCTGGGACACACAAGGCATTCTTCTGGTTGACTTCATGCCTCCCGGCACCGCAATTAATGCTGCTGCATATTGCGAGACTTTCAGACGTCTCAGAAGGGCATTTCAAAGTTAACGCAGGGGCTTGCTAACAAGAGGAGTTTGTTTGCTGCATCACAACGCTCGTCCTCGCACAGCGCTTTAAACCAAAGCACTACTCAAAAGTTTCGAATGGAAATTTTTAGATCTTCCGCTATACAACCCGGACCTTGTACCCAGCCTTGTCTGTCCCAGAAAACAGAAGTCATGCTTTATTTGGCGGGGATCCTGTATCCCATATTTGGCGGGATTCTGAATTGACACAGACATTATAAAGACGTGCTGCTCAAACAAGACTCTTCGTAAAAATAACGAATAACCTCGAGGGGAAAGCCAAAATGTTCAAGGTTACAGTCCGTGTTGCCAACGGGCTCACAGAAATTTTTCCTTTGCTGCTATCGATGAAGTATCTTTACTTTCCGAAAATGCCTATATATATATATATATATGTGTGTGTGTGTGTGTGTGTGTGTGTGTGTCAGAATTTAAGTGGGAAAAGAACGATTACCTTAAATTTAAAGGGAGCTTGGGAATTAATTTATATTCGTGGCGTAATTCGCCTCTAATTGTTCGTATTTCAAGACGCGATTGGGAAAGGGAAATTCCCCTTTTTCATTATGTAATATTGGTGCGCCTGTGTGTTTTACTTTCGAGGAAGAAAATTATGTAATTCTACGTGAAATATGTCTGGTTTGGGCTCTGCGCATGTGCAGGGAGAGTTGACGCGCGGAGATGCCAGCGAAATTTTGTCAGAACGCGGGATTTAATCGTTGCCGGTGGGCGTGTGTCAGTTGGGTCCACAATTTGAAAATGGATAGCGCTCAAATATGCGCTACTTGGATCAGTGGTTGCTGGAAGGAGAAATAAATTGACTTGATTTCGTTGGAACTATGTTTGTTTATTGGATTTAGACTACTTACCACTCGCTACCAATATTAACATGATGACTGCAAATTAATGTGAGAACAGGCAAACCACACGCCTGTCATATATATATATATATATACACATATACATATACAAATATATTATCTTACATAATCATCGGATGTTGAAGGGGGCTCTGAAAGTGAGCCTATGCCTATGTGACTTATATAACGGAAGAGAAATAAATTTCGCAGTTCGGGGAAATCTTTGATAGAGTCAAGAAGCGCGTCTGTCGTGTGGGCTGTGAGATGATGGAAAATGGCGATTAAGCTGGATTAATTGGGCATTTGATTAATGCTAATTAATAAAGAGGTGTTTAAAAGTCAACTCAGTATTAGTTCTTCCACCGGCCTACTGTTTGATGATTGCATTTAGAGTAATTAGTGTGTTTAGATGGGTGCACGGCGATAGAGTCGTGTTATATATATATATATATATATATATATATATATATATATATATAAAATTCGGGGAATTAGCGTAAAAGTCCTAAAATTAAAAAGTTTATATTGCCGATGCACAACTACATTCAAAGTAATAACCTTGTGTGACGATACACTTTTGCTAGTGCTCGTATACCTTCTGGAAGCACTGCTGGGAGCCATTTTTTGAAACCTCCCGTAAGGCCTCCTGCGATGCTGCTCTCACCTCATCTGCTGACACAAAACGGCGTCCCTTCAAAAGGTTTTTCATTGATGGAAACAAATAAAAATCATACGGGGCATAGGCAGGGTGTGGAAGCTCTTTCATGTGAGTTTTGGCGAGTGTGTGACAAGTTCATCAAATACAACAAAGATCTGCGGCAGTTTACGACGAATGAATTCCCTCAAACGACGTAAACTGTCTACATAAGACTCCTTGTTTACTGTTCTGCGTTCGGAAATAAATTTTGAATGATAATTCCTTGAGAATCACAAAATACCTCTATCATGACTGTCCCTTTGCTCCGATCCTGATGGAATTTTTTCGATCACGGTGAGGAGGGTGATTTCCATGTTGAAGAAGGACGTTTTGATTGGATATCAAATAAATAACACCACGTTTCATCACCTATTTTATCACCATGGTAGAATCACCGTACACCTTTCGTAGCATTTTTAAAGTCTCCGTAGGTGTTTTACCTAAAGGCTGACAAAATTTATTGTTGCAGCGTTGCTCTTTAAAAACCACTTTTATTACGTCGCAGAACAAATGTATCTATATCCATAAGAAATCAGCAGCGAACGCGGTTAAATAACTTGACCTGGGCGAAACCAACCTGAACAGGTATGGATTGTTTGGTAGAATCCATTCCATACGCTGTTACTTCAAATACATGCTTTTGTTGTCATAGATTACAACATTCCCCGAACTATTGGATTGTACCTCGTATATATATATATATATATATATATATATGTATATATATATATATAATGATATCGTTGATAATTTGATCGAGCAAATTTAATAATCAAACTTGTGTTGGAAGCATAAATTTGATTTACCCTTAAGAATAGCTGTCGTTACGTTTGGTTTAAGTAAATGAGAATGAATGTTTATGATGGGTAAGGTTGCGCACTTTTACAGAAATATATTTTATCTCAAGTATTTCATGTTTATTCGCAAACTGCAATCCGTTGGTAAGAGGATATGCTTTCTATAGACTAATCTTATTTTATTTTTTCTAATACAAAATAAAAAAACATACACGCTATGTCTGCAATTCATAAAAATTATTTTCTCCTGACGATAAATAACATTATAAAAAGTATACTTTTATTACATTTTCTATCTCCCTTCCTTAATGAATTTGAAAAAAAATCCCAGTAACGGTATATTTTTTAAAACTATCTCTTTAAAACCGCTTTCTTCTTTCATCGGCGAGGAAAAAGATTTTTTTAAAACACACAGTTATATTTATTTTCGTTTTTTTGGGGAAAACGGTATGAATTCCATTATTTACAGAGCATAGACAACATATTTAGTTCTTTGTAGTATAATCTCTCTGCAGTCAAAGTTTTAAAGATGGATGATTAAGCGTTGTTTGTTGACAAAAGAAACTTTAAATCTTTATTTTTGACAAAAACGAATTGTTTAAGTTTGAAAGGAATCCCCTGCAGAAGAGAGATAAGGTGTTTTATTTTTTTCTTATTATGTGGCGTTTTTTATGGGGTTTTTTTCATCCCAACCAGCTAAATATATTTATAGCAAAATGACGAAGAAACTAGATTTAGTTAAAAAAATACTTTTTTTATTCAACCAATAAAGAAACAGAATTTTGTAATTTAGAATTTTCGTATTTCAAATAATGCTAATCCTTAAGTCCCTCAATATTTTATTTAACGCGGATTTTCATACTTTTAGGTATTTAAAATGATATTATGGTGGAAGTAAATATTATATTAAATATTTATTCTAAAGAAAATTATTTATTAGTGATACATTACTGATATATTATTTTTGACTTTTAAATGAATGCAATAATTTTCCATACAGGTAAAGAATCTCCGAATTTATTGATTGAGGATTAGCATACTTTGAGGTATCTAAAATGATATTATGGCGGAAGAAAATATAATATTTAATATTTATTCTAATGAAAAGGATTTATTACAGATACATTACCGATATATTAATTTTGACTTTTAAATGAATGCAATAATTTTCCATACATGTAAATAATCTCCCAATTTATTTCAACATTACAAACCTTAACGGAAAATGAATGTTTTTAAAAGCAACGGATGTTGAACTATATGCATGAATTTAAAAGGCATTAACAACCTTCCATTATTTTATTTGCTTCTAGTTGTATCCACTTTCCACCTACGGTGGTGCACCTCTGGATCCCCATTAGCCGATTTCCCCCTTTTCTATTTATATATGTTTTCGTGCATATGCAAGAAATATTAAAACATCCGATAGAAAAATAAAAGTTGTGTAAAAAAGTAACAGATAAAAATGACAGGAAAACGTTACATATTGGAGTTAATTATTTTACGTGTATAGGATATATATTATGTATTATAAAGGATTATTAAAGTGTTACACCGAGGTGTTTAATAGACAGAAAACATTAGAATTATTACCAGAAATATAAAGCACAATAAATTTGAATTTCGCAGACGCATAATTATGCTCATATTATTTCGACATTATTATTTTTGAGTTATAACTGATATTTGAACTGATATTTTAGTAATTAAAACTGGGGGTGGTCGGTTCGATTCCCAACGAACGCATTTACATACCTTCGTGTCTAGGCCGTATATAGGCCGAAGACCGCTAAATCAGTAGCCTTTAAAGTCTGAACGGTCAGAGAGGGTGGGAGAAGGTGCGAGCCCCCAACTATCATTCCAGGGGGTGGTGGAACAAAAGTTAGGTTGCATCTGCTGTTGCCGATAGTTCATCTGTACGGGACCCCCCCCCCCTCCGCCAATGGGAAACAACCAATGATTCTCGCGGATTATGTGAGAATGAGTTTGTTGACAAGTACCCCGCATTGGCAAACAACATAATGTAATTAATACTTTTTATGTATGGTACTGGAATTTGAACCCCAAGAAAAAAACACCATATTAAGATATTAGTTCGTCTTTCTGAAATATTTTGCCAACACCACAGCGTAGGGCCAATTATTACTATATAAGCGTCCTCTACGGGTCTTTTACAAGGTTCATTCCACTGTAAACAGTGTTTGAGACAATTGGGCAAACCAGTGGAGTCCTAACAATTGCTACGACCATAAATTAAAAGAAAATTTATGACCAGCACAATTTTTATGACTTGGTGCACTATCAGATCTATTAATGCTGAGTGGGTGCACTAGGAGTAACATTGAACCATAAATAAATATTCTGTTTCATAGATTAACGTAGATTAACCTTCGATGGATAAAGAAAACGTACTGTAAGTGTGTAGATAAAATGAGAAGTTACATATGAAGTATTAAATGTTTCATTTGCTGTAGAGGATTTCTTAGACAGAACGTAACAGAACGTAACAGATGTAACAGAACTGACGATAAGAACCCAAAAGTCCCCATATAGTAGCATGAAAAAAATTTAAAAAAAGTATTCGGAGAGACAGCAGAAGCGCGGATGTTTATATCATGAGGATAGTTAAAGAGCCGAGCTCTGTTTGTTTACATTATGCTTTCCCCCTTCCCCCGCAACAGCTGATGCGCATAATACCAAATTGAGGCAGAATGTGGACAAACTGAAGGTCACAATACTAAAACTATGTTCAGTTCAAAAGTAACCGGGCGCCATCTAGGGGTCTTTAAAAATTGCTCCAGCTTAAAATGCACATATGCGTCACCCGTCCACCGGGTACATTCTTCAACAATGCATGGGAGAAACATTCGTAGGGAATGCATATACGAGACACCCGTCCTGAAAAGGGTGCTTAGCATTACTACATTTTTCAAAATAGTGGTGCTGCAGTTGGAATACGTCATTTGCGAGGAGCATAAATGTGCATGTCTCAGAGCAAGGTGGCAATTCTATCTGCGAGGCTGAGGTTAGACATCTGGCATAGCCAAATTGTAAGAATGTCCTCCAGGCATCATTTGTCCGCAGAACTGCGAAGGCGAGCTATTGGGACTCTAGGGGCAGAACAAAGTCAGACATAAGTGGCCAGATGTTTAATGTGAGTCCGTCTGTTGTTCATAGACTTTGGCAACAATTTCTAACCACGGATTCGGCATACAGGAGGTTCAGCCAAGGACGGCAATACGCTACGACGAGTGCCGGTGACCGATATTTGTCATTATGCGCACGAAGGAATATAACCGCAACTCCATCTGCAAACTCCGTCTGCAGATCCTCCTTCGCTGCAAGCTCTTGAAGGTTGGTATCATTGTCAACCGTGCGTAGAAGGCTACACGAAAGTGGTCTTTTTGCGAGGCGACCAGCCATTTGCATCCCGCTCACGTCACTCCATTGGCGGGAACGTTTGCAGTGGGCACGTCAACATGTCCATTGGACGCGTGATCAATGGAGGGATGTTCTCTTTACGGATGAGTCCATTTTTAGCATCCGAAGCGATAGTAGGCGTATTTGGATTTGAAGAGAACCTGGAACTCAATTTCATCCATCACACATCCGTGAAAGAGATGCATACGGATCAGGCAGTGTTTGTATTTGTGGTGGTATCTCTTTGGGTGGACGCACAGACCTCCATGTCTTTCCCCGTGTAAATGTTAATGCTCACACCTATAGATATGATATCCTTGATTCTTATGTGAGCCCTTATGCCGGTGCAATAGGTGATGCTTTCGTGTTAAAGGTCGATAACGCGAGACCTCACAGGGCTCGCATCGTTGATGCTTATCTTGAGCAGGAAACAATTCAGCGCATGGAGTGGCCAGCTCAATCACCGGACCTGAATCCTATCTAGCATGTTTGGTACGCTTTAGTATTACGTATAGCTGCTCTCAATCCTCCTCCTAGGATCCTAGCTATGCTTTCAACAACTTTTCAAGAGCAATGGCTCTCACTTCCTACCGAACTCATTGACCACATAACTGACAGCATCACACATCGTGGTATGTGCTGTATTGCCTCTCGGGGGGATCATACGCAATATTAAAGTTACTTTTCCTATACCAAACTGACACATCCAATATGTTCATTGTATACATATGCTAGTTTCTATAACACCATAATTGTCTGGCGATTTCTTTTTATGATATTTTATACCTACCTATGTGTTGTATAATGTGTATAAGTTTCATTAAATTCTACGAGTAACTTTTTGAGTAATCGCTATTTTTGTGACTTTTAGTTAATTTTTGATAACCAGTGTATATTTCCTCGGATCAGATTTTTAAAAGTTTTATACGCGAAATACGAATATCTAAAACTGATTTTCTGTTATTCAAATAGATATGTTGTACCATTAAACTGCTGCGTGATATTTACTAATAAAGTTTACAAAAGAGTTTTGATTTAAATGGAATCGATTAAAAATAATTATCTACAGGAATTTACAGTAACAAACAACAAACAAATTCTAATTCTGCGGAACTAATGTATGTAAAACATATCGTGGCAATGAAACATTAGCAAAGCACGTAAAAAATCCTTTTATTAAAGTCAAAATCCATTCTTATCCAATTTATAAAATTCTGTTGAAGCAAAACTTGCCTTATACTGGCAATTATATATCACAAGAACAGATATTGAATAGATTTATACGCTAAATATGCGTATCTATAAATGGTATGCTGTTATTCAAATAGATATGTTGCACCATTAAACTGTCCCGTGATATTCACTAATAAAGTTTACAAACGAGTTTCGATTTAAATGCAATCGATTAAAAATATTTATTGACAAGAATTTACAGTAACAAACAACAAGCAAATTCCAGTTCTGCGGAACCAATGTATGTAAAACATACCGTGGCAACGAAACATTAGCAAAGCATGTAACATATCCTTTTATTAAAGCCCAAATTCATTCTTATCCAATTTATAAAATTCTGTTGAAGCTAAACTTGCTTTGTACTGGCAGGTATGATATTTCAGATCTTAAGTAGTTGCATGCGCAATTTACACTTTAACTCAGCTCCTATAGCAGAAATCGGATCTATCGATGCACATACACTTTCCTTAAAGTTAAGAACCTTTCATTACATGCGAATTGATCGACGACTTATCATTTGATTACAGGACCGGTAATTAGCTTAATACAGTTAATTACTCGCCGTTTCCTTAGAGAGTACAAGGATGATGTCGTTTTACCTCGCACGAATAATTTCTCCATTCCACTAAAGATGTCCTTTAAGAGAAGGTTCTTAGCTAATTTAAGTTATATGAATATATTCGAATTAACTTCAAAAATTTATACTCTATTAAAGTTAATTAGACCTGACACGGAAAGAAAATACATGAATGAATGTCATGTAATATATATTAAAATGATAGGATGGCAAACAAAACATATCGAGAGATATACTAAATTATTTTTAAAGGATGACTAAAAACGATATTTCTTTACATACATGAATCTGTAAGAACTGTTGATTAAATTAAGAAATATGAACTTTACTCTTCACCCCGGATGTTAAAATCCTTAAAATCACTTGGGATTGTTCAGATATATTTGAACTTAACTTATTACTCTAATGATACTCAGAACATAATTTTCAATCAATCAATCAATATATATATATATATATATATATATATATATATATATATATATATATATATATATATATATATATATATATATATATAGGGCAAGTTTATCTTTATATATAGTCTTTAAAATTATTGATAACATTTATAATCATTTGTAATAACTCTTTTTATGTACAATTCTTTAAAATTCAGACAACAATACATATTATTTTGCCACCATTTCTTTTCTAAAGTCATAAAGTCACGTCATTCCAAATGCAAACTGCTATACGAGACTCCTTTATTATTAACTGTCTAAGACAATGTTTGTACGAAGAGTGCTCACAACTAAAATGTTCAGTGATTTACAATAGGAAATTCTATATCTTTCCATCGCAGTTCTATGTAGTACTGACTTTCCATTCTACACCTGTTCGTAAAAGATGTTAGTTCTTTTGTCGCATTTTAATAATTAATATAAATTTTTACCGGAATATCCCCCTCCCTCTCTCTCTCTCTAACTATATATATATATATTAATTATTCTCTTATAATCGTATCATATTATGTTACTAACAATTTATGTAACTAATACTATAAATTGTATGTTGGGGGCGTTCCATATATTATTCTAAACAGTTGGATGAACCATTTCGCCATATTATTTAACTCTAACGTTAGAGGTTTTAGCAGTGTGTTATTTTTTGTTATATTCGGGGCTAGCTAGGCTAAGAATATGGTAAGTACCTTAAAACCATGGTGTACGACATAAATTTTCAATTCTTGGGAAGAATATTGATGAAAGTAGCATGCTCTAATGTCCATGGAAATTTTTAATTTGTTGTAAAACAGCCTAGAGCTCCGGCAGATGGTGGGTTCAGTAATGACTGGATTTTTAAAGAACGATTAATCAAAACATATTTATAAATATATGACAGATACTTTTCATTAATCAACCAGTATCGTCAACTGATTCTAAATAAATAAATCACATAAAATTTGTTTATACACTACAACACTCTGTGTCACAGGACTCAAAAGTAGGGGTTAACATGGAAGGGAAGTCACTGTAAATAACATTTCCGAATATTACTGAGACAGTATAGTTGGTAGAATATCAGCTCAAGATTTGGAGACCGGTTTTGAACACTGGGTAGTTAATAGTACGATAAAAGTAATTTACTTATAAAATTCTGCTCAATGTTTTAATATGAGAGGGAGAATTTTTTAAATATATTAAAATCTAGTTAGATCTAAAGGTAAATGATCTGCAAGGATATGTAAAAGAGTTGGGGAGTGGTTGCGGCCCAGTCTCTCAGCTACCCATGACCAGATGTTTTCCATGCGTGAGAGATCGGGTGAGCATGCTGGACATGACAACAGTAGAGCAACCTCTTTGCATAGGTAGGCCAGCACACGACGGGCAACATGCGGTCTTACGTTACCTTGTTGAAACATGACGTGTCCGAGTCCTCGAAGATAGAGCACAGCCACCGGCCTTAAGATCTGAGAAATCTAATACTGGCTGTTCAGATTTCCGACGACGCGAATAAGAGGTGTTCGTGTCGTGTGCCCAATGGCTGCCGTCACACCAGGTGCAGGTCCTGTATGACGATATCGAATGCAAGCAGGGCTGGAGTTCTTCTCGGTACCTCCAGACACAGATCTGTCTATCATAATGTTGCACGCAGAACCAATACTCATCTATAAAAGACGACCTGAGTCACTCCTCTAACCAGTTTTTTCATTTAGAGCACCATTGTCCCCGCGCATCTCTATGCTGCAGTTTTAAGGGAATAGCAATAATGGTCCATTTGGTATAGGAAAAGTACCATTTCCTGACTCCAGGACGGTTATGTGGCTGTACGGTCCTACAAGATAGACCTGACAACATGTCTATCTTTTCGGGAGTTTGTAGCGAGGGACCGTTGAGATCCTGCATGGCGTTCAGTATGACCCTCCTGAACCCATCGATTCTATATTCGATTGACAGTCGTTGGATTCTGACTAATGTGAGTAGCAATATCGCGTTTATTTCATATATATATATAGAATATATATATATATATAGAATTGTCTTTAATATATGTTATGCGCACTTTAAACAGTAAAAAATACTTGAAACGTTTAAATCAATTATGTATACTTTTCTATTTCTTTTATATTTAGCATTATTTATATTTAAGCGTTTTTCAGATTCATTTATTCGATCGAGGGCAACTGAATGCACTCGTGTCTACGCTGCGTATGGTCACGTTAAATCTGCATCCCCGAAAGTCTCTTCGTGTGGTTTGTTGTATCTATTATGTGGTTTGTTGTATCATGTGGTTTGCACACCTGGTGTTATACGGTCTAAACTGAAGGGGCAGTAAGAGGAATGTTGGTTCGTCTATACGGTGTCCCCATTGCAATAAACCAATAAATTCCGTGCTGTTCAATGGGCAAATATAGAAAAACAATGTGATTTCCGGGTTGGAAAAAATATATATTTGAAACTACTAAAGACGAAACAACATTCCCCTTGTCTATAAAAAGCTCAAAATATGAAAAGGGTTGCGTGTAGTCTTGCTCATCAAGAGTTTGTGACTTATTAATAATTTAGTTTCTGTTTAATATAATGACATTATTTACTGATAATAACGGCAGTCAAAGATGGCTAGTTACAGTCAGACAACTCCAGATACTTCCACATAATGTATTTTCTTGAATTTAGGGATGATTCCCTTTTTACGCAATTATATTCATCAGGAGAGTTAAGGTCGAAGTGGAATGCCACTGCACCCGGATACCGCAGTCTGTCGATTCTGGCCATATAAAATATTCATGCTACTTTAAAACAACTTACCTCGAAGCAGCCTCTAGTAAAAAAAAATAAGCAGAACTATTGCTTATTGAAGACAAACGCGAACGTGCCCTATATACGAGGCATTTAATGGTTTGAATCCGTCTCCTCCTCTCTTCCGAAAGAGGGAGGGGTGTGTGATTATAATGGTATGGCCTAAATTGATGATGGGGTACTGCTGATTCTTTCCACCGATATATTACGGTACTATTTTAGCAATGATTCAAAATTACTCCCCTCAAGAAAACAAACCCGAAATAATCAACGTTATTTCGATTATCTGGTAATTACCCAGTTTTCGTCGTTTGATTACATTCTTATAAATTATGATAAAGGACCGCAACTCCGCCCTTCCCTACCACGAAAGTTCTGTCACCGGCCAAAGGTATGTAAATGAAGCTTTATGTATATTTAGCTAGGGCTCATACATTCTTGAAATGAATGATAATTTCCAACAACATGAATCCTTCAACATTTTGTGGATAAATACCTTGAAATTGAAGAGACAATTCTATCACTTTCACGGACATATTAACTAGTATATATAAACCCTTTTAAATGCGTTCCATGTGTAAGAGGTCAATTAATTGGCATTACGGATAATGTTTCCCTAGAGACTGTTGGTGCTAAGATATAACCTCCTAGAAGAACTGGTTTTAATTTCAGTGCATTTAATTTACAGTCTTATTCTATAGAAAAAGTAGGCGTCTGAATACCACCTCCGTTGATTATTGAAATTATCTACCTAAGAATAGTGAGGTAATAATTTTTTACCCTTTTTAAGTATATATTTAGAAAATGCATTTCTCTTATATACCTAGAGCATGTTTATACAACAATAATTCATTAATACAGAATAATAAAAATTCTAAAATAAAGTTTCCATTTATAAATCACTAGTGTTGTTGTTTTTTTCTAGTCAGTCTTTAACATTTTACAGCATTGTGTATATGCTTATCCATGCTATAACCAATATTGCAATTGTTTATTTAAAGTATTAAAAATTTTGCGATAAATGTTTTTAAACGTAATATGCAGATATAGCACATAATCTGCAGATATATCATATCATCTCAGATACAAATATTCACCTAGCGTATAAGTGTAAGGAAACATGCATAACAAATGGGACCTGCTACACAGTAAACAATAAGTATATAGCAGTATATAGCAGTGTGATGTACGATAAATATTTTTCATATGAACTCACATTTGTAATGCATTATTCGTGCCTTGAAGTTAATAAAATAATTTGTTTTTATGTAGTGATATGTTCTCTTCAGCTCATGATGAGTTCAACATACCCTAGTAGACGTTAAAAGAGAAACAGTTTTTTCACAAAGAATTTCTTTACACTTTTAAAGGAGTTGGAGTATATATATATATATATATATATATATATATATATATATATATATATATATATATATAAGGAAAATTATTCCTTTATCTCTTCTTGCGCAAGAACAGGTGAAAAGCCTTCTTCTGAAAAATCCCATCTGTGAATGTGCGGGGGTGCATATGAATTCCATTTTTTTAAATTCATTTTTCACATTTTCATTGAATTTTATTACGACTTGCAATAAAGCGAGACAACTATTGTTATTAAATTAAATGACTCGATTGTAGTTTAATAAACATCCTTCGTTCTTAGCTTTTAATTCCTTAAATTTAAATGATATTTTCAAATTTGCATAGATACTCCCCCACATCATTTTAAAACATATTATATAACTTATAAAGAATTAAATGTTAAACTTTTCCCAAATAAAAATAATTATGTTTCACTGCGAGTCCTTTCCAAAACCAGAGGGAAAAAAATCCGCATTTTTGTAATACAACTGTCTCAGAATTCCAAGTGCCTTCTAATATGACAAATGTCTTTCCCGAATGCCTTGCTAACCCCTGGTCTTAATGGCTGCATACTAATAAGTTTTCTTACAGAGACATGATGACACCCTGATGTATGAGTTCTAGATCTGGAGTCAGTGCTCGGAAAGGTCACCCCTGATGACCCATATTTCTTGGGAGCAAAGAGGAAAGGTAACGGAAGCACAAAAGTTATCTTTGGAAAGAAAGAGATGAGTTAAATGGGCTTAGCTCTGAAAATCTTTCATTTTATTATAAAATTTACGGGCATTTTCATCTATTTGCGAGTCACTATATTTAAATGAGTATAGTACACTCTATATATATTTAAATTTTTATAGCACTCTGGATCTTATTTGAAATAAAAATACTCACGTAGAAGAATTTATATTAAGTTAGTCCTGCGTTTCACTTTTCTAACTATTGTAAAATGTAAATTTTAATATACATTATGCGCATTTTAAACATAACATAATACTTGAAACGTTTAATTCAATTCTTTAAGTAAACGTTTCTATATATATTTAAGACTTTTTCACTGTCATTTATTTATTTTATTGATTTATCTACTTCTCTTTTCTATCTGTCTCTCTGTTTCTTTCTGTATTTATTTTGCTTCAAGTTTAGCCTCATTACCTAGGACTTTGTGTAAAATATAATCTAACATAAAATTGATAAATATAAAAATCTAAATAATTATTTACGTTTTTTTATCCAGTTTTATTCAGCTATTTTCATAAATCTTTCTACTTCCCTATCTATCCATCCCTCTATTTTTTCCCTCCACATATTTTGCTCGAAATTTTTCCTCATTATTTCCTAGGATTTAAAATGAGATCTACCCTTAAATCTTATGAGAAAGAAAATTCATAAATACTTCGTGAAAGCTAGATATTTCAACTATACAATTTTATTAATGTTTATAAAATAGGAATTTTTAATTATTTATAAGTATTCATGAAAAGTTCATGAAAAGTTTATTTAACATTATTAATAATTTGTTCTTCCTAAATCCTGAAAATCCCGAAATACAGTGATCCATCTCCCATTGATATTAGAAAAATTAACTAGCCAAGTTAAGCTATTTTGTAATAATGTGAAGACTTAAATATTCGCAAGATGTATAATTCATGAAAAGTTTATTTAACAGCACTATTGATTTGTTCTTCCTAAATCCTCGAATCACGGTGATTCATCTGCTATTGATATTAAAAAATATTAACTATCGTACTTAATCCATTTTGTAATAATGTAAGACTTAATTATTCATAAGTGTCATAATTCATTAAAAGTTTAATTGACAGCACTATTATTTAAATCCTGAGTACTTTGAAACACGTTGAACCATCCCCCATTGATAGTCCAAAATAAATAAATAATTAAATATATAAGTAAAATAATGAGCCATGTCGTAATAATGTAAGACTTAATGATTCGTAAGTATTATAAGTCATAAAAAGTTTATTTTACAGTACAATTAATTTGTTATTTCTAAATCCTGACTACCTCGAAACACAGTGATCCACCTCCCATTGATATTTAAAAAAAACTAGACTAGTTAAGCCATTTTGTAATAATGTAACACCTTATTATTCAAATGTATTATAATTCAAGAAAAGTTTATGTAACACTGCGATTAATTTGTTGTTTCAAAATCCTGACTATCTCGAAACACAGTTATACATCTCCTACTGATATTTTGAGGAAACAATATTAATTCCTCATTTCATTTGTTTTCTCTTCATGAATCTCTGGTGAAACCAAATAGCTGAACAGACTGTGGTGCTTGATATGAAAAAAAAAAAACAATATGTCAAAGATGAATTGCATTTCGATCGATAGCTTTTTTTCTGGTCCATCACACCCACTTTACGGTTATTTTGATTTTTAAGTTCCAAACATCATTCAAAATTCTAATCTGAATAATTTTTGATTGATCGAGTCAATTTGGAGCTGCTTTTGAACATTCTCAAACAAATGAGTCATGTAAACGAGGAATAAAGGACCACGATGTATATCAGTGAACAAGAAAATTCTTGAATATACATTGGTGAGGGTTTTAGAACGTTGATAAATAAATTTATTGAGATATTGCAATCTAAACGAATTAATGCGAAAAATAAAAGAAGACGATAAACAAATCCCTTAAGAATTGGAAATTTTTTGGTACCCATATTTTTATTAGTGTAAACAATAATTTATTCTGCTATAAAAAAATAAATATGCACAGTGAAACTTCTGTATAGCGGCCAGAGATGGTCTCGGATAAATGTGTCCGCTTTAAGGGGAAGCTGTCGAAGAAAGACTTCTTCCGTAACCTTGCCTGTATGGAGTCTTTATTCGGTTCCGAATAAAATATGGCTGTTTAGCGGGAAGGCCGCCTAGAGAAATTTCACTATATTTAGAACTAGCCGGACTTCGCCCAGCTACGCTCAAGCCATCAAAGGAAGACGATGAATGTCACTCAATCATTGTTTACAACCCAAGGGGAGAATTTGTCGTTATTCGCTTTTGAAGAAGCACGTAAAAAATTTGTGTTAAGTATCATTCTTTAAAATTCAATTAAAAATCGAAATTTTAAGATAGAGACTTGAAATGAGGTTTATATGAATGAGAAAGTTTCATCTTCCAGATGATGTACATATTTTCTTTGTAAGATAAATACTTGAAGAGAATCGACCGCAGATCCTCAAAATTGCGTAAATTTCTCGAAAAATTGGGTTTAATATTTTGATGACAATATTAGTCTGTTTTAAATTATTTTTAAACAAATGAGGTCTTCTTTAAAGGAGAAATGTCTGTAGTCTTAGATTGTAAAAAGATCAAAATTCTACGATCATTTTTTGCCAAGATATCGTAATCTGAAGTTAAAAAAACATTAAAATCCCACAAAAAATAAAATAATCAATTTTCCATAATAAAATTTAAAATTCGGGCTTCCAGGAGCACTTTCACATAGTCTGCACTACCCGTGTGCCAAATTTCATGGCTGTAAGTTTCATAGGCCGCACACACGGACACATTGAGGCGATACACCCAGAGAATGTGACCGACAGTCAGACCCGGACCTTGCTTTATTAATATAGATACTTATTAATAAAAAGAAAAAAATATACATACTTCTTACGAGCGGAATTTGGATAAATTTATAGTTAAGTTGACATTTAGACTGTAATAAAAAATATAAACCTCTGTGCTTAAAATTTACTTCTTGTTTTCAATGAAGCAAATTTAATCTTAAAATTTGCAACACAACTCTCATGGAATTTTATGAAATAAAATGAGGCAAAATTGAACTTGTGTCATTTTGGCCAATCTTGGAACTATTTTAGTACAAAAGTTTATTGCAACATTTCGCAAGATGGCCCTTCTAGTAATTTATCAATATCTCTATTTCTGCATTTGTGCAAATCCTCATGTTCTAATTAATTGAAGAATGCTCAACGTTATGTTATACAGACTTATCATTGATTGCTTAGTGTTTGCAGACGTACATTTAAGCTATTTTTTCCATCTAAGTTCTTTCTTCTATTTTTTTATCATCCAAAAATATCAGAAAATATATTTATCTTTAAGATGATTATAGATATATATATATATATATAGATGAATATATATATATATATATATATATATATATATATATATATATATATATATATATATATAAATATTATTGTGACTAGGACGGATGTCGGCATGCTAAATCAGAAAACCGGAAAGTCTTTCTATGAAGTCAGATATGGTGGGGGAAGATACGAGCCCCAGACCCCTCCCTCTGTAGATGTGGCCTCTTGTATTGCATGGTAAAAAGAGGTGTCCCCAGGGGGTGGTGTTGGTTTACCTTATATGGTGCCCCCATTGAAAGCAACTACTGATTCTTCCTGTTGAAATGAACGTCTTCAATGTGTCATCGTAGTTTTCTTAAAATCTTTGTATAACAACCCCAAAAGATTATTTCGTTTTCTATCGTAAAATTTTCTGTAAATGTTGCATTTGCTCAGAAACATATATAATATTCAATCATTTCTGTCTGCATATATCTGAAATGATATACTACGTAGTATGTTACAAATTCATTCTCTATAAATATATATGATAAATGAGTTCAGAATGCTCTAATTGAATCGTTCATATCTAGCTTAATGTCAAAATTACTATTATCTGGAAACGCATTTGTATATTTTAAGAAGTTCAATTCAGATATTTAATTTCCCAGTCTTTCCTCGTCTCGTCTGTTTATCAAATATCATCAAATGAGTAAATATTATCTTAAAACAGTTTCTATTAACTGGATTCATTTCCAGAAAGAAAGTGAAATAAATGTCTATATGGAGGCGTCGTTCGCTTTGACGTAATTTCATAGGTAACCAAAGCTTTAAATTAAATAAACATGGAAAGGGTGTTAAACTTATATTTTTCTTATTTAACCTGACACTCTAACCGTTATTGATTAATTTATCAATAGTTTAATTAAAAGTATATACTGTCGGCAAATTTAAATTTATTACAAGCGTTTAATTTAATATATGTTGGACTGCTTCATCGCTGTGCAATCTTCGATAACGTAGTTTATGGAAAAGGATAAACGTGCACATTTATAAATATCAGAATGTACACAAATGCAATATTTTAATATATCATAGTGCACTTTTCTCAAAAGTAAGCATAAAGGAGTAAGCATCAGGAGTAAGCATAAAGATGTGGACAAAAATCTCACAATATAATAAAATAATTATTTTCGGGATAATTTAAAGGAACAATAGCATCATACTGAAAGGTACCACAATTTATTACATGCATTTTGCATGCTTTAAAACAGTATTAAATATTTTTCATGAAAGGAATTTTAATAAATTTAAATAAGGCTTTGGAATGCGCTTATTACTATTATGCTGTAGTGTGTGATATCCTGCACTGTTGTATGGAATAAATATTATCATTTGTAGTACTTATTTCTTCTTTCAGATTCTATAAACAGGACAAAATTTCTTTGCGTGAAATGTATTACTGGCAGAGGAGTATTTTGTATTAATTTTGTTTTACTGCAGTTTCATTTGAGTTATAAAACATTTCCTGCTGAGTACGTTTTTGCAACTTTTTGTTTATTAAGAAGAAAAATACAAATATAAAAAATTGACTGAAGAATGATATCAAAAAAGATTTTTTTTCATCTTCGGTATATGTAAAGAAATATTTATTTAATGGAGTAATAATTTGAAAGAGAAGATATTATGAATGAAACAACTTAAGCTGAGTAGAAAAATGCAGGATTTTTTATCAAAGTTTTTTGGTTACGATTTGGTATAAATTTATACGTTTTCCAAATATAGAAACAGTCTGAAAATAAAAATTACCGTGTATCATTTCTCTCTCCAAGAAATAATTAATGCCTAACTATTGCCTATTTCTGGCATGGTTTTCAATTAAACTTTTTCTCACGTTAAATATGGCAAGAATGGAACTCAAACTTATAAACTTCGACATTGCTGGCAGCTGGCAGGTAATACTAAGAACTCGATGACATTGTTATACACAAATATGAACCTAAAAAAATCAATAGATAATAATGGAATGACAAAACTATTTCATGTTCTTTTATAATAGATAAAATAATCAAACTTTCATGTTCTCAGAGGTGGAAAACTCACAAACCAATTATCTAATGTAACTAAATTAATTATTTCGTATAGTCAGGTACAAATTTTCATGACTCACTATAAATATATACATCTAGAAATTATATATATATATATATATATATATGTACATCAGAGGTGCTACTGTAAGAGCAGCCCAAATTTTATCATTATTTCAAAACATTCTTTCCCTTGTCACCGGAGCATGTCACATATTACACTGTGATAAGAAATAAAGCTGATCTTTCGTTAAGTCATTACACAACATGTCAAGGGGCAAGCTGTGACCCGCTACCACCCCAGCTCCTACTTTTGCGTCAAATATCCTTTAAGTGATGCCAAGAAACAACAGAAACAAAAAATATTTTTAGATAAATGTCTTTTCAATGACTAGTAAAAACGACATTTACCTATGACACAAATTTGAAATTGGTTCTCTATGGGACATATCGCCCAAAACTCCTATTATATTGTCATCTCACGGAACAACTAAGGATCAAAATATATACGGAAACAAGTAAAATATTTGAGCATGTGACATTAGAAATTGTGTGACATTAAAAACGTATCATATTCAGTCTCCGGATAATTACATCACTAGCGAAAATTAAATATTTACGCTATGTGTAAAATAGAGCTACTTTTCCTTTCCCTCGCATTATTATTATTATTGGGTATATTATATAATGAAAATATATGTATTCTTAGATAATATTACATTGGGTAAACATAATTCTACCCCTCAGACAAATTATACCAATAATCACATTTCTCAGAGTGCTAAATAAAACGCAGATAAATGCAATAAAAGTATCCAAATAAAAAGAAGAAAATAATACACACACACACACACACACACACACACACACACACACACACGCACATATGCATATATATGGTGATCGGTATAAAGGGCTTAAGTAAAAAAAGAGATTATTAGATATTTCTTAGCACTGATAAAAAATCCAGAAATACTTTGACTTGTATAAAAGACTTAAGTTTATCAATTTTGTATACAAAAGTACTTTTCTGTGTACAAAAGACTGAAGTCGAAATACTTGTTGTTCGATTGGTATAAAAGCCAATAACCTGGTATAGTTAAATCCCTGTTTTTTTACATAAGCCCTTTATACCGGGCATAAAGCGAACAATTATATATATCTATCTACCTATCTATCTATCTATCTATATATATATATATATATATATATATACACTGAAGTGCCACTGAATTAGGGATAGCAAAGCCTATGCAAATTGTGTAGCGCTGCGCAAGTGAGGAAGCTGTGGTAACTGCATATATAGCGCGTACTGTGGTTGTTCTGAATTAGTTGTTGGAATTGCCAGTATGGATAAACTGCCTGATTTAGACGCCTTCGATCGCGGACAAATCGTAGGTGCGCGACGCATGGGCCATTCAATTTCCGAAATCGTCAGACAGCTAGGATTTTCAAGGTCGACAGTGTCAAGAGTATACCAAGAATACATGGATGGTGGAAAAAAAACTAGCGATCGGGCAAACTGCATAGGACAATTAGCCTTCACAGCGCGTGGTCAGAGACGGCTCAGGCGTATTGTACGTAGTCAGCGAAGCCAAATATTAGCTCAAATTACCACCCAGTTTAATGATGGTGCCAGTCGTACAGTCAGTAAACGTACTGTGAAACGCTCGCTTCACCGTATGGGTTACAGGAGCCGTCGACCTACGAGAGTACCATTGCTCTATACTCGCCATCGGGCTGCACGTCTTGCCTGGGCAAGAGAGCACAGAGACTTGAGTGTAGAGGACTGGAAACGAGTAGCATGGAGTGATGAGTCTCGATTCCGACTACTTAAAGCCGACGGGAGGCTGAGAATATGGCGTCAGGCTCATGAAGCCATGGATCCAGCATGCCTGGCTGGAACTGTACAAGGGCATGGTGGCTCAATCATGGTCTGGGGTGTTTTTTCGTGGCACAGTTTGGGATCCTTGATGCGTGTACCAACCTCCCTTAATGCAATTCGGTACGTAGAATTGCTGGGTGATCACCTCCATCCGTTTATGCTGTTCTGTTATCCGCACGGTAATGGAGTTTTCCAGCAAGACAACTGTACATCTCACTAGTCCTGGTTGGCTACTGGCTGGCTGGATTAGCATTCCTCTGACTTCTCTGTCATGAATTGGCCACCTAGAAACCCAGACTTAAATCGTTGAGCATCTTTGGGATGTTTGGAAGAATGGCGTGAAAGGCCATCACACAGCACCAAAGAACCTTACTGAATTATGGACAGCTTTAGCCAATATTTGGCAAACCATTCCCGTGGAACGTTTCCAGAAACTTGTTGAATCTATGCCTCGTCGTGTGGCAGCCGTTATCAAGGCCAGAGGAGGCTCAACTCGTTATTAGGTAGGTATCCCTAATTCTGTGGCACTTCAGTGTATATGTATATATATATATATATATATATATATATATATATATATATATATACAAATAAGTAGTTGGACATCCATGCAAATGACGATATCTGCGGTCCTGATATACGTCATGCCCCACGCCATTAAATATCGTGTAGGAAACAGCATTGAAATTCGGCGCAAGATGCCACAAAGGACAGAGTCCTGATTTCGAGAAAGGTGTACTCGTCGAGTATCACAGAAATGGCCGATCCTTAAGGGACTTATCTAGCGAGCTGAATTGCCTCAAATCGACAGTGGCTTATGTGATTTAGAAGTGAAAGGTCAGCGGGGATTGTCGGAATGTGCCCCGAGTTGGCAGATCCACGAAACTGGGAGATAGAGACCGTCGGTTGCTGTCCAGAAAAATCGGAACGACCCAATCCAACCGATGACCCACATACTCCAGGAGTTTCATCAGGCATCCGGAAGTGTTATTTCGATGAACACTATCCGTAAGGAAGCACATCAATTTGGTTTTCTTGGTCGAGCTGCCGCCCATAAGCCTTTGATCAAAAAGTCCGACGGCGCTGATCGGTTAATATGGAGCAAAGCACGTCGAAAGGGGACCGTAGATCAGTGGAAACGGGTTCTCTGGAGCAACGAATCAAGGTTTAACTTCTACCGTTCCAATGACAGGGTGTCTGATTGGACAACACCTTCTGCCAGAATGCATTGTTCCTATTGTAAAGTTTGGTGGAGGTGAATTATTGTCTGGGGGTGTTTCTCCTGACGGTTAGGACTGGAACCCTTAGTCGAATTCATGTTAGGATCAATGCCTATTGCACTATGTTGGATGACAGTGTGCTTCTCACTTTGTGGCACTTTTACGTGTTGGACCCAAATTCTTCCAGGTCGACAACGTCAAGTGTCATGTTTCGAGATCCACCATGGATTAGAATGCTGGCAATGGAGTTAATCAAATGGAGTGGCCTGCCCAGAGTGCCTGCCATGGAGTGGCCTGAACCCTAGCGAGAATCTCCGGACGACTTGGATAATCGAATAAGGGGGTTCAACAAACGTCTAAAATCATTGAAGGACCTTAGAAGTTTTCTCGAAGCAAAGTGGAACAAAATACCACTAAGCGTCATACAAGGACTCGTAAAAAGAACGCCCTGGTGGGTTGAGGCTGTAACTTCTTTTCATGGAGGCTCTACCAACTATTGAATATGAATAAATTTTTGCTTTTCTTTTTATCACAATTGTCCAAATACTTAATATTAGGTCGTATCTATCTATCTATATACATATATATATACACGCCCATATTTGTAATTGAAACATAAAAACATAAATGAACTGATAATATGTTAGAAAAATAACATAATAGTTTTATTTGAATAATATATTTTGAAGCTTATATTTCAATGTATTATATAATTTTAGAATTCCTTTTAATATAAAGGTTAGAAGCGACGTACACAACCGATATTTTTAAAGCTAGCAATAATTCTCTCTTTTTTATCCTGTCAGAAAATAGGTCACTTGAGGTGACTTATAGTAGTTTCATCTGCAAGGTAATATATTCAGGTGTCCCTTTAACTATAGAATGAGACGGTAAGTTCTCCTCTTAAAAGGTGGAGTTTTGAATCCATTAAAAACTAACTTCTGTTATCTTTCAAATGGTCATACAATGTATTTTTTCACAAAAACAGTTTGAATGTTTGAGACATGTCTAGAAAAAAGAATTATTAGCTATAATTTTATTTTATTATTCTAAACATATACTGTACATTTCATGGGGATTCATATATATATATATATATATAATATATTATAATATATATATTAATATATATATAGATATATATATATATATATATATATATATATACATGTGTATAATATCTATAATAATATATATATATAATATATATATCACATGTATATATATATATATATATATATATATATATAATATATATATAATAATATATATATATAATTATATATATATGTATATATAGTAGATATATATATATGTATAATATATATATCTATATATATATATCTATATATATTTATATATCTATATGTATATATATATTATAATATATATATATAATATATATATACATATATATATATATATATATATGTATATATATATGTATATATATGCATATACAACATATATATATATAATATATCTATATATATATAGTATATATATATATATATGATATATATATGTATTACTAGATATATATATATATATATATATATATATATTATATATATATATATATATCTATATATATATATATATATATAATACACGCACATATTTGTAATTGAAACATAAAAACATAAATGAACTGATAATATGTTAGAAAAATGACATAATAGTTTGTTTGAATAATATATTTTGAAGCTTATATTTCAATGTATTATATATAATTTTAGAATTCATTTTAATATAAAGGTAGAAGCGCGTACATCAAGACCGATATTTTTTTAAAGCTAGCAATAATTCTCTCTTTTTTACTGTCAGAAAATAGGTCACTTGAGGTGACTTATAGTAGTTCATCTGCAAGGTAATATATTCAGTGTCCCTTTAACTAGAATGAGACGGTAAGTTCTCCTCTTAAAGATGGAGTTTTGAATCCATTAAAAACTAACTTCTGTTATCTTTCAAATGGTCATACAATGTATTTTTCACCAAAACAGTTTGAATGTTTGAGACAGGTCCTAGAAAAAGAATTATTAGTTATAATTTTATTTTATTATTCTAAACTATATATACTGTACATTTCATGGGCATTCAATATATATATATATATATATATATATATATATATATATATATTTATATATATATATATACTATCTATATATATCTTATATATAATTATATATATGTATACTATATGTATCATATATATATCAATATATATATATATACTATATATACATGTGTGTGTGTGTTTGTGAATGAATGAGTGATGTTGGGAGTGGTAATCCATGTTCTTTTCGAAAATTAAAGTATAATTGATTTGCAGACGAAGTATTATAAATAACTAACTACATTTTTAATACACCTGTTGAAAACTGAAACGTAATCGCTGTCAACAGCAAATGTCTTGAATAGAAATTTAAAGTTTTGTTCAGGTCACGTCCTTTTGTTTTATTTTATGTATTTTCCCTCAATAAATGAATTTCCTAAATCTACCGACAAACAATTAGAAACAACTTTCTCTTGACAAAATGCTTAAGTTTCCCCCAATAAAGATACGAAAAAAAACGAAGTCCCCCAAAATTGATTATATCGTGCGTTTAAAAGATGAAAATATTGCAACAGATGTGTTTGACAGTGAAATATTGTTTTGCCGGGAGATAAACTTAAGCGTCTAATTCAATTTACTTTACTGGACAGATAGATTATTTAACTGCATTCATACCAGATTCATTTCAATAAAGGAGGCAGTTTGCACGTGAATTTACAAAAGTTTTGTTTTTTGTTTATTTTTATAAATATTACGGCAATATTTTTAATTGAATATTTTTATTTATATTCACATTTTTTTCTGAAAGACTTCCCCCGAGAAAGGTAGTTTATTGTCAAAGTAAAATTCCTGTGTAAAAACAAAAGCTTTGTAATTTGTTCTTAAATGTACAACATTTCAACTATACATACTTTTGTTTAAGTGGGAAATTTTTTAAAAATATTAAAATTAGATTACTAGAAAAAAAAGTAACCGTTTAAATTACGTGCAAAAGTTTTTTTAAAGCTGAATTTGATTTTTTATTATTTTAAAAAAAGTTTCTAGGTTGAAATATTTGCAAGATTTGTGTCAGATAACATTGTGTGTTATTTTCTAATTTTTGTAACAAATAACTAATGCATTTATAATTTAGTATTCTTTATATTCATCCAGGTTTTATTCTGTGTTTTTAATTACTGTCATAAATAAGAATGTGTATTCACATGAGTATTATTTTTTATATAATGCGAGCGAGTTGAAATTACATAAAGTAATGTTTTATTTTTATAGTTACCTGAATACCATTTCTGAATATAAATAATTATGCTTAAATAGTGGATTAACTTTAAAAATCTAAAATTATGTTTTTAACTATTTTTATCTTATAGAATAATGGACCATATATTATTTTTTATCTCTAACAATTTGATTTATAATATTTTAAAGTTTTTCTGTTAAAATTTTAAAGAAACAGGCATTGCATTAAGAATTACGATGTATATATGCATGTAAACTTCTAGATTAAGACCAAAAAAAAGATTCTCTGGAAATAAAATATTTTGATTCCTCTTAATTATAAAACAGTGTAATTTTACAGCTAAAAAATAGGTTTATAGTGTTTTTATTTTGGAAAATTTCTGAAAAGTTGTACTTTTTAAATAATTTCATTTTTTTAAGGTAAGTCGTTAACTAACATAACAAAAATTGCGAATTTTTTTTATTGAAAAATTTATTTAATGGTTTAAAGCATTGTATTTCGGGATAGAACAATTTGCTTTTTAATACTTGGTTAGCGTGAACGAATTTTCGGTATAGTCGGTTGTAAGGACAAACTAAAGAGTATTTTTATTGATAATGAATTAGATGATTTGTTTTGGATATTTTGAGGCTACTAAATTTTGCTCATACTGTAATTCTCTATTGTTCAGAATCTTTAGATTTGAAGTCAAATAATTTCTGTTGTTTCTTGCGTATCCACTCGAACCGACAGAACATCAGATTAAGTTCCCAAAGGTTATGGGCGACGAAGAGACGGCTCTTATTTTAATTGGCACCCAAGGGTCGGATCCTGACTTGGCCAAAGGACCAGTCACGTAATTTTGAACCAAGTCAAGCGAGGAGACCGGTGCACTTGACCCCGCACCTCCAGACGTAATTTTTAGAACTTGGAGGACACTGCAACCACGACAGATTTTACGTGCACCAACCAACCTTAGTGTACATGGCAGTGGATTTGTCAGCGACGAGCATCGAAGCAGTGAATTTCAGATCACTAGCTCGCTGATCTCGCCAACTGGACCACTGCATCCTTTGTTTTCTTTTTTCAGCTTTTCAAGATTATCTAAAAGGATTCAGAAATTCCAAACGGCTTCCTGCTTCTTTTTTATACACAAGGTCATTTCTTGATTTTTATTAGTACTCTACTTCTCTATATTTCAAAATATTTCAATTTGATGCTCAAATAATATTTTTTTCTGTTTTAGATTACCTAGAGGAAATTAGGATTTCTAAATATCTACCTGCATCTTCTTTGTTATGCGCATACTCACATCTTGGTGACCCAAGGTCTTCTTTTCTTCTCAAGAGAAAGCGTTTACATGGGATTTTTATTTCTGACATGTACAGTGTTGTGAAGGATCCATAATTTGAACACTTTGCCTCCTTCCAACAGTATCGCCATTTTATTTTTCCGTCAACAGGTTTACGGAATAAGACGGCCAATCATAAGACGGCCATATTGAAAAAAAAGGGGGGTTGTCCTGCACCTGCACCAATTTCCACGAAACATCGCAACCCAATATTCCTTAGAATAGGGGGGAAGAAATTCCAGGAAAGACTCAAGGGACATCCAATTTTCATGGAAATAAAAATACCACGTGGGTCATCCGTGGGGATGTCGTATCATCCTGCCCACGAATAACATACACGGAACGGCAATAATTTTGCTTGGATGACTGACCTGGGGAGAGACCTAAGCCAAAATGGAGGGAAATGAACAACGAGTTTCTGGGGAATCGACGACGAGAGCGGAGGCTGAGGGTCAGAGATTGTGTAGCGAGCTGTGGCGAAAGACCGGTGACTGCTGCGGAATGACCAGGAGAGGAGAGGCGCCCCCGCTAAAGCGCGATGTCCGTTTTCAACCACCGGCGCCGCATCTGCTGCCTCCACCGAAGGGCCCCATCATCTTCGTCCCATACTTGCGGCCTCCACCGGTAGAAGAGCCCCAACGACTCTATGCCATGCCTTGCTGCCTCATGAAAGGTCTCCAGGTAGGTCATTTCTACCCTTTCAAAATGTTCTAAAATTGGAACTGGTATTTTTAACTTATTTTCGCGCGACCCGTAATGGTTCTGCCACAGGAAACGTATAGAACATGGCCTAATACTTATACAAACTATATATATTCAAGATTTTCATTTATAATATGTAAAACTAACCTTTTTGTATGATATTATATAATAAATGTTATTTATCTATAAACGTATCTTTACCTTTGGAGTTCACCTCCCAAGTTTATACAACGCAATGGGGTATCTCTGGTACCCCTCATAAAATACAGCATTTTCACGCTACTTATATACAGAAAAACTTTTCTTTGGAGGCCAGGAATGGTTCCGAAGAAAAGTTGTCCTTCTGAGGGGAGGCCACTGAAAAACATTTAACCCGTTTTGAACCAAATATGGCATTGAGGGGGTGACCATCGAATAGGGGTTGCTAGCTAGAACAAGTTTACTGTATCTGAACTGATTAATAAACTAACGTAGAATTTAACAGGAAAATGCGATAAAAGTAAGGAGGTACCCAGCATTCCGTTTAATGGTTGAGTAGAATAAGATTTAAGTTAAGAATCTTGAATGGTCCTCCAATTATCCCCAAACAATAATATTATAAGTACAATTTTATATAAAAAATGTATATTTTTTCTAAATAGTATATTTTCTGTTATATGTCCCAATAACTAAAATTCTTGCTTGAAAAATATTCTTAAAGATCTCGTATGCCTGGCAATTTTCAGGGTTGACAATACAGCAGTGCTTAATCACACTGACCATGTAGGAACGAAAATTATTTAAATAATCTTTCAATCATCTGGATTACGCGCTAGGTTATTATCTGGACTATGTGGTGGAGTATGTACTAGTCTTATTGATTTATATTAGGTTTGCAAACACTTCCAACTAATATTATTTTGGAATTCTACACTTCGAAACACTAATGGACTTGACATTCAAGTAACTTAATTCTAGACTTCTGAATTCCTAATTACGAAAGATGAATTTGGTATTTTGAAAAGTCTTTATATCTTTCTTTCCAAGGCCTTATGTAGTTCTTTGAGTAGCTCGTTGTGTTTGGAACTCGGGTTGTTCGGTTTGAATCCCGACGCTCGCCATTAAATTCATTTGTGTCTAACCGGATAAGAGCACGTTATATCCGTCGACCTGAATGTCATGCTATGATGCTAGAGAGGTGGCAGAAGATACGATTCCCCATATGTCACCTCTGGGGATATTATATATATATATATATATACATACAGATATATATATATATATATATGTATGATATATATATATATAATATATATATATATAGATATATATATTATATATATATATAATATATATAATAATACATACATATATATATATATATATATATAGATATATATATATATCTATATATATATATATATATATATATATATATATATATATATATATATATATATATATCTATATACATAATATATAGATATATATATATATATATATATATATATATATATATATATATATATATAATATATTATATATAATATATATATATATATATAATATATATATATATATATATATATATATATAGATTATATATATTATATATAAATATATATATATATATATATATATATATATATATATATATATATATATATATATATATATATATATATATATCTATATATATATATGGTGCGCCCATAAAATAACCAGACAGTTTTTATAAATAGAAAAAAATATTACTCACCTTCAAATGAATTTATCTCCTTCAAATAATCAAAGGAGACTATACAATTTTTCTAAGTTTCTGCAAGTCCTCGAAGCACTATTTATAGGCGTTGGAACTAACCATTCGCAAATACACGTAACATTTGATTTAATATCGGAGACGTTTTCAAATCTCTGTCCTTCCTGGTCATCTTAAACTTCTGAAAAACTAAAAAATCAGCTGGCGATAAGTTGGGAGAAATATGGTGGGTGATTTATCACTGTAATTGAATACTTAGCAAGATATTGTTGTACAGAAATTGCTGTATGGGCCTAGCATTATCGTGCAAAAGAAACCATTGCCCAGAATCAAACAATTCCTTCCTAACTCGCCTAATCCTGTTTCTTAATCGAAAAGGCACCTCCTCGTAAAATACTGATTAATTCTTTGATTTTCAGGAACAAATTCGTAGTGAATAAGTCCTTTGTAATCGGAAAATGCAAAATCTATAAAAGTACAGAGATTTGAAAACGTCTCGGATATTAAATCAAATGTTACGCGAATTTTTCGACCCAACGCCTATGAACAGTGTTTCAATGACTTGAAGGAACGTTGGAAAAATTCTATAGACTCCTTTGGCGATTATTTTAATGAGATAAATTCATTTGACGGTGAGTAATATTTTCTTACTTATAAAAAATTGTGCGGTTACTTTATGGGCGCACTTTGTATTTATATATATATATATATATCGGCCGGATGTCAGCATAATAAATCTGTAGCATAGAGCGACTTTATACGATGTCAGATAGGAAAGGTGAAGATAATAGCCCCCTCCCCCTCCAGATGTCGCCCCTTGGGTTGCTCGGTAAAAATTGTAGTGAAACCAGGGGTTGGGGTTCGTTTGCCTATACGGTGCCCGAATTGAAAGCAACCAACGATTTTTGCAAGATATGTGGGATGTCTTATGTGACAAGTGTCCCGTATTTGCAAACAGAAACATCTTCCTTTACTCAAAACAATAGTAAATTCTTGGTCACTCAATTCTATTCTCAAACCGGTTCTTGAAACTAAAATTCAATGCTCCATTTTTATCCATACTATCAAACAGTTAAAAGCTACTTCTGCAATTTAACGGGAAAAAAATTAAGTATGGAATCCTAAACATTCAAACATATGCTACAAAATATACTAATTTCTAAGTTAATATTGCTGGCGAAAATTATTTAGGATATATCCATGAATCAGAAATTCATGTATTAAACTTTTTTCAGTAATGTTTAGATCGATATACTTAAACATCTTGAGGGTAAGCGAAAAAATGAAGTCAATGGGCGAAATTAATCAACCAGAATTGACAAAAATCTATCCATGGAAGTTATTTTTTAATATTCTTCATTAGCCGCAGCGGAAACAAGCTGTTACCCACTAAAGATCCATCAACGTTTTCTCTTTTTTTCTTCTAGCCGCAATTATAAAAAGACAGCACAACCACAATTCTAAAAATTTTGAATATTCGAAATTTTTTTATAACATTCACTTATAACTCATAACTTTTTTCTGACTCTTTACAGTTTTACTCGGAAAAAATTATGATTTATGTTTCTCCTACAGCTACTTCTCGTTTTTATGTATTGTGTACAATAAACAATGTATTACATGTAACACACACGAGCATATATATATATATATATTATATATATATATATCTATATAACTTACACTTACAGGAATCCCTTAATAATGATGAAGAAATATCATGAATCTTCCTGTTCCACTATTCCCATTCCCGTCAATGTATTTAGACATTGTAATAAGAACAGTGCAGAGAGTATTGTTTGACATTATCTGTAGTACGAAGTGCAGAAAATTATTTATTTCGTAACATTTTTTTATCGGTGTTCTAAGTAACAGCCGTAACACGCGAACTAACTGGTTCCTTCTTTGTTTGTTTTTATCAGAAGCAATTTCAAGTAAATAATAAAAAAATACTCAATGATAAAAAAAAATACGTGGGAAACAGTTACGGGAAAAAAATACAATATTATTTAATATTGAAGTGATCTGTAGTGAAAAGGTAGTTAATGGAAACTAAGTTATTTAACTACAAATAAATAAATTAACACTAATATTATTCCATATATATTGATAAGAGAAAGTAAAGATATTAAATGTTAAAAAGACTCAACGTCACTTTGAATATATGCATTAAAACAAAATTGTACGTTTGAATTAATATCCAGTAAAAATGATTTCCAATTTGCTTGTTGTTGTTGTTGTTGCTAATGCATTAAGGCCGGAATTCTTCCAGATCAGGTCCATATAGGCTTTGCCGACTGAGGAATTCGGCTTTGGTTTACAATTACATCACATTGGTCGGAGTCTTAAATAGGTGGCACTTCAATTTTTATCGAGCACCCCAGAGCCTTTATCTAGAGGTATCGTACGTTCTCCCATCTTCTTTGACCTCCTAGAGAGACTTTCCGGTATACGGATTTAATGTGGCCATATCCGGCACAGACACAAGTCTATTAACCCCTTTTAGGGGCGCCGTTTGCACAGTGAAAATGCCTAAATCTAGTCTTTTTGCACTTGAATTCAATGTATTCCAGTTAAATGAGCATAAAAATGGTTAGTATTGCCATCCGTTATCAAGAAGTAAAAGTTTCAAGAAGTAAAAATTTTCAAGATTCTTCAGTTTTAAAAAAATTGGGAAAAAAATCCGCACCGTGCAAACGGTGGAGGTTTGTGGCATTGGAAGTGTTAATGTGGCTTGACTGGATCCAAACGAAGCATCCTCAGTGCTGAAAGCCGACGCGCTATCACTATGTTACCTCGGACCTCTATTTACATTTAATATTGGAATGACAACCACAAAAACCAATGATTAGTTTCTAATGCCCTCGCAATTTAGCATTTACAACAGTATGAAAAAAAAGATAGCTACAGTTCTAAAAATTTGCATTTGAAAGTATTTTGAATTTAGAATTTTAAAGATATAAAATAAATTGCTCTCTAGCAGGCAGATTTTTAAATACATGAAAATGTACTTTCCAGTTCTTTATTTTAACCCAAAAAAAATATTCTAACTTTTTTTACTCTCTAGCTGAGTATTTAGGTTTAAAGATATCGTGTGAATTATTTAAACAATTATTATATAAATTTTGTCTTTATTTTGTGATGAAGAGTAATTAGGTCTCGTCCAGTTATTATAAAACTATATCTTGATCACGTGCATTGCATTAGAGTGTACACAATTATGTTTGTATAATTAGGTAGCAACGAATAAGTTCTTCCTAAGACGGAATAAATCTGATTTTATCGTAAATCAATGTGTACAAGATTCCCTGCATAAAATAGATAATTTTGATATATCGAAAGTATGTTAAATAACGATAAGTCTAATTACCTGTCTTTTAATAAAAATGATAATAAACCACATATAGCGTGATAATTCTTTTTCACAAATATTTAGTGTATGTTCAATATATCGAACTTGAAACAGGGGCATTTTAGTCTCTTAAGATAAAATATTGAAATAATGAATTCAATAATAACGTGGAAGATAATTGAAAGGAAATTTATAGTTAAACTTACAAATAAACAGTGGAAAATCTAATATCATAAAACAGTCAATTCAGATAACATTAGGTAAAAATTCATTTGAACAAAGCATGCTATCATTTTCTCTTTTACATTTATTACCTTCAGTTAGCAGTAATAGTTGTTGATTGTTTCATATTTGAAGCTTATTACCCTCCAATCTATATGGATCGTAAGTACTTGGTTTCGAGACATTTCCAATTTCCACGTGGCAATTTAGGATCAAAATAATTAGTTAAATTTCATCTGAAACTATCTGTGTAATTTCGGAATCCTTTTACCGGTCTGTTTATACTATAAATATATTCTAAACTGAAATGTAGGTATGCTGCATTTAATGGAGTTTATTGACAGGTAAATGGGCTGTAATTGCAAAACTGTTCCTGAATGCCTTTGTTGAAAATAGTTGTTATTTAGTTTATTATATAATCAGTTCTTATTTCGATGTAAATATTTCTTCACTACACAAAATCATCCAGACGTGCTCTGAAAAGCTTTTAATATCTTAGTAGTACTTTGGAAGGAAAAAAAAAGACAAATGTTATTTATTTTTAACCGTGATTGATATTATAAATTGAAATGTCTAAAAATCCTTATTATCTAGAGCAGGGGTTCTCAACCTTTCAGGCTCTGTGCCCCCCTTTGAACACTGATGTGAGGCCACGCCTCCCCCACCACCACCACTACCATATGTGGCCAATACAAGGAGTGCAATCGGAATTGAAACTGAAGCTTGTTATTAAATAAAAATATAGACTAGATAATTTCGTATACAAAATTTAATATTATTATACGTATCCTAATTTGGAAAATATTATTATTAGAACATATGAAATCAAAGAATTAAATACAGATCAAATATATTTGAGGTAATCAAGGATCTAGGTGAGGTTGTCATGTAATACCAGTCACTTTCACAACATTAATGAGAGGGCTGTTTGTCCTTGACAAGTTTTTGAATATTGCGTAGTAACTGTGACAAAGCATACCTCAGGTCACTTTCAACGCCCAGAAGTACGACAATTAACGTGTTTTTACAGTTACGACAATTATCGTCTTCCTATGTCGAAAATACGTTATGGTTACAGTGTCACCGCAAAATATGAGTACAGTAAATTATAGTTAGTTTTACTTTTTATTTTACTTTTTTTTTAAGGCGCGACCCCCAGATTGAGAACCGCTGATCTAGAGCACAATGTGATTCAGAGAGCGTAAGAGAGAAAAAGAAACAAAATTAGGACCTAACTATACATTTAAGATGTTGTTGTTGTTGCTAATTCTCCCTGGTTGGAGGTTCCATTCACCAGGTCAAAATAGGCTATTGGGCTGAAAGTGGTGGCTCCTGTTTTGAATTAGAACCACAAGGGTTGGAGTCTGACTTGGCTAAATGACCGCTCCCGTAATTTTGAACCGAGTCAAGTGACAAGACCGGAATACTTGTCCCCGTACTTCCAGAGGTAAATCTGATAACTTGGAGGACATTGCAGCTACGATCTATTTTACGTGCCCCGGCCACCCGGAACACGGCGGTGGGTTTGCAGCGACGAGGATCGAACCAGGGACTTTCAGAACACTGGCTCGCTGCTGGGGGCCACCGATCCCATGCATTTAAGGTAAACCTGCCAAGTAGCAGACATATGTTAACTAGACCGATCTGCTGGCAAATTGGAAAGAATATATTTTGTAATGGGATATTTTAAGCAGGTATAATTACCTATGCAATCAAATAGTATATTCTATAGTAGAATTTAAAACAGAGAATAAAGATATAAATATTTCAGTACAGATAGTACATTCAAAGAATTTTCCGCATGAATTTTAGATTTCATATCCTATTACAATATCTACCGATCATCTTGATAATTTAAAATTGGAAATTTCAGCTAATCTTTACAAAACGAAGTTGAATCGATATTGTATTTATTAAATACATATTGAATATAATAGCCAATATTATGGATAATCATACTTTTATCGTTGTGAGAATTTGTCCTTTAATTTGAGTGGTATATTTTAAACATGAAAAACAAAATATATGGTGCTTTTTAGGTAAGTGTGCAAATCTTTTATTAAATATACAAATTATTTAATATGTGAAACAAATGCCCATCATTCATTGACAGAATTATCTCTGTTTTTCTTATTTATACAGAAGTCTTGCGAATATTCAATTTTGAAATTTGTACATTGGTTTACAAATTTCGTTAAGTTTGTTAATTTTGTTAATGATTCAGTTACTTGTAATCCAATTAAATGCCAAAAACAAAGGAAAATTATTCTGCCTTAGTAACTTTCAGTGTAAGGGAATTACTTTCATTACTAAGTTTTTTAAAAGGGTAATTCTTATGCATTTGAACATGTATCACAATCAATTTGCAATTCTGCCGCCAGTTTATCTGGTGTCCTTTTAAGCCGAAAATATAAGAATATATGACAAGCAAATGTATATGCAAAGACAATTAGAAACATCTGTTCACTTTTGCGAACGAACCCGCTTGCGTTTGCACTAGACCACACCCTGCAGAAACAAATGATTTTCTCTCGCAATCTCACAGAAGGCACATTTTCATATGATGCATGTTATAAACCACGGTGCAGCATTTTTATCAACTCCCTCTGCAATCAGATTTTTTTTCTAAATGTTATACGAAAATTAATTTAATTACGTATTTACATAATAACCAGCAAAAAAAAATTATATGATATAAAACGGATCGTGTCGTTACCTCAGTATTTAGAATGGTTCCATTTCAGGAAACCATATCGATTTTACGATAAAATAACTTTTTTTCAAGGGCAGGACATGAGATATTTACAGTAGACTAACCTTTTCGTATACATTTTATTGGAAAGAAAACAACTATCCGCGGAACTCCTGAAGCTAGCGATAAAATACTGACTCACCATATTTGTACTTATTTTCTCTCTGTTGCCTTTATCATGTTTTAGTGGTTTGCGTTCACTTTTGTTTCACGGAAAATTACCTTTACTTGCAATTCTAGTTTTTGGATTGAGTGGATAGAAAAGGAGAATGAAAATGAATAATAAAATATATAGCAATAAAAGCTATGTTTATAATAGAGTACATGCCTGGATTGAGACGAAATAAATTTGATTTTCTTTGATCTTTTGTAATGTTTGTTCTAAAGGAACATCATTTATATTTTCCCCCATAAAACTTTAGGTTTTACTCCCGAGGAAATGATTCTCTAAAGGGGCATTAATTCATAAAGTTAAAAATTATCAATGGCCACATATTTTCAGAAGACAACAACATAGTTATAATGTATTAAACTTTTTTGAAATTTTCGCGTGAAAATCAGAAAATAGCTCGGATATAAACGATAATGTAATTCTTTACATTATGTAAATGACTGAACCATTTTCAACATCGTTAAAATTTTCGAAATAGTTTTTTTAACTTGCAAATTAAAGTACTGTCTGTAAGCAGACTGCTAGGGGTATTAAAAATTTCCAAACCGTAGATGTTGTATTAAACTTGTATAATAGCTATGTGATGGTGAAACAGAAAATGTTGAATATACGTGAATAGCCTGAGGGTTAAATATCAAATAAATGCTATTAACACTAATATTAGTTCTTAAATATTGATAATACAAGGTTAACTATCAAATCTTAATCAGACTCAAGGTCATTTTGAATATTTTAATTTATTATTATTTTTTTTGGTACATTCGGAGGAATATCCAGCCAAAATCATTCTCTTTTTACTTGTTAATACCTGTAACGACAGTTACTAGAAACATAAATAGTTTGTAATGTCTTGGATATTTGCTGCAGTAAATAAAAGATTTAGCATTTGGAAATTTAAGTCCGAATTTATAATTTAAAAAATCAGAAATAATATGATATGTTTTCATATTTTATCCACGGTAAAATAGCAAGAATTTAAATATGATTTCCAATTAATTATGCTCATCAATGGCGGAGTTATTAACGGAGTTATTGTTAACAAGAGTATTCAATAATAGATGTAACTTGCTTTGGCAAAGATTCATTTGACAAGATTCTGGAAATCAGTGGTCAAGTAAAGGTGAATAATGGAAAATTTTATAATTGTAAGTTTGCGGTTAAGAAATAACTCAATATGACAAATTTAAATGATTTATGAGATGAAAGAAAACTGAGTGTATCTACTATGAACCAAGAAAAGCATGAACAACTGAGTGTATTTACTAGAAAATATCAAGCATTTAAGCATGGTTTATATTATGCTCATCAATGTTGTTATTATTAACAAGAGTATTTTATAATAGATGTAACTTGTTTTATGAAGATTATAGGGAAGAGTCTGGAAATCTGTGACCAAGTAATGATGAATGATGGTAAATTTTGTAATTGTAAATTCGCGGTTAGAAAATAACTCAATATGACAAATTTAAACGATTTATGAGATGAAAGAAAACTGTGTGTGTCTATTATAAACCAAGAAAACCGTGAATAACAGTTATTTACGATAAAATATCTAGCATTTAAACATGGTTTACACTATGCTCATCAATGTCGTTATTATTAACAACAGTATTTTAATAATATATGTAACTTGTTTTATGAAGATTAATAGGGAAAGAGTCTGGAAATCTGTGACCAAGTAAAGATAAATGATGGTAAATTTTGTAATTGTGAATTTACGGAGGGAAAATACTGAGTTTTGAAATATTTAAACGACTAAACGAGATGGAAGTAACTAAGTTAAGAAAAAGATATATTTATACGGATAACATAAAATTCTTTTAGTAACCCTTGTATTCGATAGCATATTGGAAAGTAATTATACTATGATATAAAGAGCAATTTCATATTTTAAAAATTAGCATATATTATAAACACCACATTCTAATATGACACGTTTGAATTACATTAAAAATTCATATGATTTACAATATGCTATCAATGTCCATAGTTACAGAGGCTGTTCGCACATTTTTTAGAGACGATTTTGGTAGCGGTAATAAAAAATCGTTTGCTGCAAAAGAAAATGCAATTGCACTATGTTTTTAAAGTCAAAAATTATCATCTGCGGCTTGAAAGTTTTGTTTTTATTCAAAATGGCGTTTTAACAAAGCAGTGGTTCGAAGGCTACAGTTTATGCTCTTTCCGAAGAGAAATATACATACTCCGTTATCCAAAAACGATGAGAGAGTCATGGTTTTGTGATATCTAAAGCGTCGAAAAGTAATATCGTCAACAAGAAAGGAAAAAAACGTGAAATTGGAGCCTCAAGTGGGACAAAAATTCCAAACAAGTATCCAAGGACAAAACGGACATCTTCGACTATTGCAAAGGTACGTTGTTTAATGTTAAAAGAAAATCCCCCTAGTCAAAGGACAGTTGCAAAATCATTAAAATGCTCGGTCTCCACTGTAAACAAAATGATAAACGTTGATTTAAATCTTAAGAAAACAAAAAAACGCAATGTGCAGCGTCTTCTTCCAAATCATATCGCTGAACGCAGGACACGCTGCAGAATTCTATATGAGAAACACTTATCCAAAGAAAAATGGAAAAGAATTGTCACAATAGATGAATCATGGGTGTATTTAAATGATTGCAACAAAAAAAGAGCCATTTATTATCATAAAAGAGGAGAAAAAAAATTATGTACATGGTTCAAAGAATCGAAAGAAAGTTTTTCTAAGGGATTCATAATTGTTGCTGGTTTTTCTTATAATGGCAAGTTAAAAATAAAGAGAGTGGGAAAAAAATGTCAAGATTAACTCCAGATACTATCAGGAACATATTTTATCGCCAATTTTTCTGAATGAAATACCATCGCTTTACCCACAGTGCCATCAATCTGTGAGACTCCATCAGGACAAAGCTAGCAGTCACACATCAAAATCCACTGTAAATTTCCTAAAAGAAATGGAACAAAAAACTGGTATCAAGGCCATACCCTTCACTGATATCCCTACTAAATCTCCCGATGTATCACCTATGGATTTTTGTGCTTTCGGACTTTGTAAATCTGCATTATCCAAACGTCGTCCAAAATCCCTTACAGGGCTCTGGAAAGCTGTTCAGGCGAAATGGGATAGATTACCTATTCTGAGACTTCAAAAGGCTTTATTATCCTGGAAATTGCGGTGTCGAAAGATAGTTCAGAATAAGGGATGTCAAATAGAACATTTAAAAAACAAGAATTTTATGTAATTTAGTTTTGTGAATACAATATACATCGTCTAAAAAATGTGTGAACAGCCTTTGTATTACCAAGAGCATTTTAATAACAGATGTACCTTGTTTATTTGGATTAATTGCACAAGATTCTGGAAATCTGTGGGCAAGTAAAAATGAATGATGGGAAATTTTATAATTGTAAATTTGCAGGCAGGAAATACTGAATAAGATAAACTTAAACGATTTATAAAGAAACTAAGGTAGGCAAAAAAATAGCATAAAATGACTTTAATGTTAATTCTGATTCGGTCTATTACCGGAAATATAACATAATTTTTACAGAAATTTCAATTTAAAAAAATTCGACTCTATATTATAAACTCATATTTTAGAAATTTTATTTGTCTGTAAATGCAAGGAGCAGTGATTTCATTTAAGGAAAGAATTTTAATTTACTAAATTTTTTTAACTTTCGGGAATTTAACATTTTATTCAGAAAATAAATAGCATATGATAAATTTAAAATTTATTTTATTGCATAGTTGTCTTTTTTGTAGTGAAACACAAATATCTGGAAATTGAACCTGTCTTATACGATTTTTATATTTATAAAATATTAATGCATATTTTATAGCTGTAACGTTCTCTCAACACATGAGAGCAAATGTTTGTTTCAAAAGTTTTATCAAAACACTCCTAATAAATGGATAAAATTCAGGTTTCATTTATAATAAATTAAGAAATAAATATACAAATGATTTAGTCAAAATATTTTTGTATGTAGTATAACGGTCCAAAAC
>OU015492.1:40010392-40030392 GCA_907164885.2 Dolomedes plantarius | reverse complement strand
ATCGTACATGCAATTGGTGCTTCAGTAACATCAAAGACCATTCATAGGCGGTACAGAGAAAGGGAGGCTTAGTAACGCCGCCCATTGCGACGACTACCATTAACTTCTGTTCACCGACAACCCCGTTTGCAGTGGTTTCGGGCAAATTCGATCTGTAATGTCACTGACTGGAGTAGAATTGTCTTTAGTAATAAGTCCCGCTTCGAATTGAGCCCCGGTGATCAGAGAATACGTGTCTGGAGGCGCCCTGGACAGCGGTGGGATGCCACTGCTTTCCGCCATATGGGGCGATAACCAGGAGTTATGGTCTGAGGTGCCATTTCATTTCATAGCAGGATACCTTTAGTTGTCATCCGCGCCACCCTTACAGTACAGCGGTACGCCGTCGACGATATTCTACACCCCGTTTTGTTCCCTTCATATCACGCCATCCCGGGCTTCATACCAACAAGATCATGCCCGCCCGCACACGGCGAAAGTTTCCACTGCTTGTCTTCGTGTTTTCCCAAAGCTTCCTTGGCCAGCAATGTCACCGGATCTCTCCCCCATTGAGCCCGTTTGGAGGAGTATGGGCATGGACCCCTCCAACCAGCTCGGGATTCGACGATCTAACGCACCAATTGTACAGAATTAGGAACACTATCTCGCATGATGACTTCCGCCAACTTATCAATCAATGCCAAGCGAACAACTGCTTGCATAAAAGCAGAGGGGACCAAACGCGTTATTGACTTTTTCACTTTGTTAAGCTCGTGCTCTTGAATAAATCCTCCATTTTTTTCTGAAATTGAAATTATTTCTTTTTCTGCCCATGTACATCATATCTACCGATTTTCGTCCCGTTCGGATCACTCATTGTTGATGCGCCATTTTTTTCTGTCTAAGACTATATGTATACACTACCCTACAATAATGGACGGGACACCATCGGATTTGCAAATCCGAAAACATGTCGGATTATATGCAAATCCAGTGCTCGGACGTGAGCTGTAAATATTAAATACGATACTCGAAGTGCTAACGTCGTTAGTTCTGTGTGAAATTGTGACAAAATGTCGAAACGAAAGGAACTTAGTGACTTTGAAGGGGGTGTTATACTTGGTTCTTACATTACTGGCAAGTCTATGCGCGTAATTACGGTAGAATGATCACAGCCATGATAAACTGTTGGTGATGCCGTGAAGAAGTGAAGACTACGGGATTTGGGACTCGAACTGCACACGTTGGTCCATCCAAACTGACTGAACGGGATGGGAGTGTCCTGAAGCGTGCGGTTCGTAAGAACCGCAAGAAACCACTCGAAATCATCAACAGTGAGTATCAACAGGCAGAAAGGGTTACGGTGCAGCCACATAATTGCAGCTATATGCGGAACTATACAAGCGGCTATATACTGGCAGCTACATGCGTAAAGAACTGCAAGCCTTCAAAATCCAAGGATGTGTTGACGCACAAAAACCAAACATCACCCCATCCAACAAAGCTGGCAGATTCGATTGATGTTTGCAACGTCGCAACTGAACTGTGGACCACTGGAAAACTGTTTTATGGAGCGACGAGTCACGCTACACACTCTTCCTGTCGGATAGGCGTGTTTAGGTTTGGCTAATGCCAGGCAAACGTCTGTTAACTGAGTGCATCGTTTCAACTCTCAGGTTCGGTGGTGGTGGTGTACTTGTTTGGGAAAGTTTTTCGTGGTATGGCCTGGGACCTTTGCATATTGTTCCTGGAAAATTGAACGCCGACGCCTACATGAACATTTTGCACAATCAGGTCATTTCTATGCTCTGGTAATTTTATGGATTGGACGAATGTTACTTCCAGGACAACAACGCTCCATGTCATGTTGCAGCCTTTATCAAGCAGTTGTATCACGATATGGTTGCAAAACGTCATCCCTGGCCTGTTCAGAATCCCGACCTAAACCTCATAGAACATTTGTGGGAGGAGTTAGAGCGACGCTTACGGGCCAGGGTACCACGCTTGAAATATACAGCTGAGTATGCGACATTCTTGAAGCAGAAATATACAAAAATATCCATAGTTCTGAAACAAACCCTTGATGAAAGTATGGCCAGAAGGGTTGCAAGTGTAATTACAGCACGTGTGGGGCCATCCACATACTAAATCATGTATGCTTTCTCTTATACCATGACATCTTGCTGTCCGGTCCATTATTGTAAAGTAGTGTATGTAGGTTGTTGCCTATCCTCCATAGTCTGACGAAGTTACACGAGATCCATAACTCCATTAACTCACAGGAAGTCGACCTCAAGAGGAGGTTCGCCATAGATTTCCTCCCTAGAGAGGCCAATTCAATCCATTATATGCTCTGTTGAAGCCTACTGGTTGTGGCAGTGTATATATATATATATATATATATATAATATAATAATCATAAATAAAAATGTTTCAAGAAATCTGTATATTGTCAATTAAAGTAGAACAAAATAATTAAATTTTTAAATTTGAAACCGAGGTACAAATTTATAAAATAAGCACTTAAAAATAACTCCAGGTATTACTTTAAGTTTCTTTAAGTAAAGTTAAGTTTCTTTAAGTTTTATTTAAGTTAGCTATAATTTAAATTTGTACTTTACGTGCTTACACATTATGCAACAGTTATATCACATATGCAGTGCTAAAGGACAAAATTTTGAGACCAACATCAAATCTTGGAGGTTAGCCAAGCATCAAAATACCCTTCCTGTCGAACAATAAAATAGAAGTGATTGGACATAAATCATTGGCAAGTTCTTTTTTGGAACATGCATAGAAATTGGTAGCCTTCCAAATGCAGGTACATCAAGCTTAATGTGTAAAAAGCATTCTTTATGGTATTGCGTTTCATTATACCATCTAAAGAAATATTCCAGCCACTACATAAATTTAAAAAAATTCCGTTTTACAAAGTCTGGAATCTTTTCTTAGAGTTGTTATAAAGATGTAAATTTCTAGAAATTTCTGACTCATGTTTGGAAGTTAAAAATTTTAATCTTTGATAACCTAAAGACATTTATGGATATATATAATATATATATTATAATATAATTTATATATAGATATATATATATATATATAATATATATATATATTCTATTATATATATAAATAATAAAAAATACTTTAATTTTTAAGTTAGAAACTAACAAGAAATAATTATTACTAATAGAATTTTTTCGAAGGATGATTATTTCCTATTATTTCTTTTGTAAGAATTTTAAAATAAATTAAGCTCTGTGGAGCAAAGTATATTTCTTTGAAAGGAAGGTTTTAAAACTATTTAACGAATTAATTTAACTATAAAAAGCCTACCATTCATGTTAAGAAAAAGGACATCGATTTTAAAGATTTACCTAGCAAAATAAGTAAAAATGTTAAAGAAACACGAAAAATATTCTAGCGTTTCCTTTTAAAATTCCAAAAGTTTTAACAATTTTAAAAGTTTTTCTGGTCACAGAATTAACAGTTTAAGAAAAATGAATTGTTTCTCGAAGCTGAAAAGCTTTTTGGCATATAATTGATTTTTATTGCATAAATGTGTACGTAAATTTTAGCTGTTTTGTTTACTTAAAAAAATGGAATGTTCAAATTCATTTATTGTGAAAAGATCAGTCGATAGGAAAGACTTGCTAAGAAAATATACACAACTTTTCTTTTCCCTTCCATATATTTCAAAGGAAAACTAATTTGTAAATATAAACTACAAAAAGTTAGAATTAAAAAGGAATTTTGATATTTACTGATTGCACAATATTCAGTTCGATAGACGTGTTGTGTCCAGTTAAATCTTCACAATGAATTCCTTTCCAGTTATTCTTACATTTAACCTCTGTGCGCAAATACCTAGGCTTTTAGCGTTACAGCGCTTATATATATATATATATATATATATATATATATATATATATATATATTATATAATAATATATATATATATATATATATATATATATATTTCACCGGGATACTGATTTACTTTCCCATATAAATATTTAACCTGGAATTTAGGTAAAAGTATTAGAAGATCTCAGTAGGACCAGACAAAATTTTATAATCTTTAAAAGTATCAGTATTTTTTAAAAATAATCTTATCAATATCTATACATGTAAAATTTAAAAATACTTAATCTTGGGTTCAAGTTAGATCAATCGGAATTAATGCTTTGGTTCTTTTTAATTTCATTATTGCAAATTTCCAACATTTTTCAGTCTCACTTTTCCATGTAGAACTGGAGATTTTACCACAATATTAGCATTAAAGCTAATTTTCGATAGCTTTGTATTAGATCTATTGTTAGGTTAATATGAAAAGTTTCATAAAACATGAAGAAATTCCTTTAAAAAATAACTATAGTTGGACTACTTACTTCAGCTCATCGCAAATGATTTTGATGTAGGTTAACTGTTTCGTTTTTTGACAGTTTGAAGTTAGGTGATAACACTCTCGAAATATCGATATTGTTGGAACGTAACAAAATGTGCGAAGAGGGGTGAGATATTGGAAAGGGTCCAACTCCTAAAATGGCCTCCTTTTCAGGCAATGAAATAAATGCGTGAGAAAATGAATCAATGGTGTCGATATTTTTTTTATCTTCTTTCTAAAAACATTGGGACGTTTCCAGAAGCAGGTATCAAAATTCTCTAAAAATGAAATGAGGAAGGTAAAGCGGCGATTATTTTGCCATTAATGCATTTATGAATCAAATTAAAAAGAGAAGCCAGAGAGCCCTATTGTCTCGGCTTTGGGGAGCTGAGTAATTTCCTTGTGCTTTTCCAACGAGTTCGTAGAAAGTTTAGGCACTAAAACTGTAATTAACAGATGAATAAGCCTCGTTATAAATATTCTTGAATGCTTTGTGTCTTAATGTAATTGCTGTTTATTTTTTACCGTACGGAAATAAAGAAGACCTTATAGAAATAGTCCATTTATAATTACAATGATGAAGAGCTTTTATTTTTTTTTATCTGAAAACTAGTTTTTGATATGGCTGAAACCTGGTTGAAAGCTAGTTTTGTATAAGCGTCTAAACTGGTTATGTCTATAACCAGTTTAGACAGTAAACACAATGCTGTACATATTTATTTTTCATGATCTCTAAACTATTTTTGATATGGCTGAAAGTTAGCTGAAAACCAGTTTTAGATAAGCCTCTAAACTGCAGATTTAAATTCAATTATTCAGACAAGTAGTTTAGACAAAGGTCTTAACTACTTACCTAAATTAGTGACTTTAGGCTGAGAGGGTTTTCATGGTAAAATAAATAACTGCAATTTAGTACATCAAACAACAGATTTATGACCAATATTTTTGAGTGAACAGTAACATATCAATAAACGTTGAAATTTCAAAACCCTCTCTAATTATAACCATCACAAATATACACTTTCATTAGCTCTGAAATATTTCAGCCCAAGTTATTACTTTTTGGTCAGTACTTTTTTACATGTAGCAAGGAACAGCGTTAATTATTGTCTTACTTATTTTACTGAACTCACTGGTTTAAGACATAACTGATAACTTCCGATTGAGAACAGTTTCGAGTTGAGTCTCTATGCTGCTTTCACCGGGGAATTCTCTGATTCTGATTCTTTAATTCTTATAAATGTTTTATTTTTTAACAACGTTATAGCCCTTAATTAACGTTCCTATTATCTTTCTCGCCAACGTCCCTTAGTGAGAACTGTGCAATGTTTAACGAAGTATGTCGAGAAAAGAATGATTGGAAAGCAAACTTGAAGAAATCTGGTAAAATCAGCACTAATGTAATTCCATACGAGTATATTAATAGATGTAAAAATACAGAGTATTATTGCTTTTAAAGAAATGAAACTGTATATTATGAATTTTTCTAAAATTATTATATTAGGGCTGTTATATTAATTTTTCTATGCAATTTTTATTAGTACGGCAATACGAAAAACTATATAGATTTTAATATGATCACTCTTCTTACAATATGCAACCATTATCCGATGATTTTTGGTGCAAGTACAGGGTTCGTAAAATATTATGAATTAGTGAAGATTGTTGTTTCAAATGCCCCAAGGTCGGAAGTATTCCAGACCAGGTCCATATAACCAATCGGGCTGTGGAGTGGGTCTCCGGTCTATAATGGCATGACAAGGGTCGGAGTCCAACTTAGCCAGGGGCTACCTCAATTTGCATCGAGCACCCCCCCCCCCCAGGGGCGACATCTAGGGGAATCATACTCTCTTCCCCTCTGACATTATAGAGGGATTTTCCGGTCTACAGATTTAGAGTACTTATATCCAGCCTAGACAGGGAGGTATTTAATGGTACTTGTCGGGATTCGATCCGAACACTCTCAACAAAGAAAGCCGACGCGTTACCACTAAGCTACCCCGGACATCCTTTTACTTTTAATATTGAAAGTACAGCCACCAGAAGCAGCGATTTGTTTCTACGTATATGTTCAACGATTTGTCTAGGCTACCTCAATACCGATTAGTGAGAATTGTCTGCCTAGTAGGTTAAAAATTGCATTGCTTACGACTGACAAAGTAGAGGCCATCTTTTCTGGAACTTCTCAAAATGAAAAAAATATTTAAGCAGTGTTTTAATCTTACTAAAATCTTCCGGCGATTTATAACGCTGGTGTCATATCCGTTCCACAAGGCCCAATGGTGTCACAGGGATTATTTGAGATGCAATTATATTATATGTGCCAACACCTTTATCTATATATTTATTTCAGCGTAGCTACACTTAAATATTCTAGGAGTGGTTTTATCACTGACTTCCAATGAAAGTAACATTGTATTGAAGGAAGTGGTTATCTAAAAAATGTTTAGTGGCAAATATTTTTTTTTTTGTTTACATACGAAACATTTAATATATTTATAACGACGAATTATTTATATAATACTGGAAAATTATAGTCTAAATTATCAATTTTTAACGTGTTACATTTATCTTCTTAATAATACCATCTTTATGGTTGTTCACGTGTTGCTTGAATATTTGAAAAGGGGGTGGGCAGTTCTTTGTAACCAAAGAGGATATCAGAAACATTCGTTTTGATTCAAAAAGAGATGAAAAAATATTTTATGGTACTTACTTTCTACTTTGCAATTGATAGAAACTGCATATAATTTATATTTTTAAGTCGAAAAGATTTCTAAACAATATATAATCAAATATCATAATATTATTTTATGTTAAATTGCTTTAACTAATTTATTACCATTTGTATAGTATTCTTCAGTATTATGAGAAATCTTTAAGGATGGCTTTGATCACGGCATATTTAATCATTTTAATTAATAGAAACTCCTCACTTTTATAAACACGCTAAATGCGATTTATTGTACTTTGTTATATACATGTTATGGAAATGATATTTGAAAAACACAAATAATTTTTCTATTTTAATTAACTATCCAAAAGTTCATTCACATTTACTATTTTGGACATTTATTTCTGAGATATGAGGCATTGCTTATTACTTTTATTTCAAAAGCGTAAAACTAAATTCCCAAATGAATGAATTACGTGTGGTAAATTTTTAGTGTTCATTTCAACAAAGCTGGACTATAAATCCGTCTTTCAGACATTTTTCCCACGAGAGGACGGACTTGCAAAGGATTTTATGACACTCAAGAGTCGCATAAAACGTCTTTTGACGACATTTTCGCCACAAATAGAATTTTTTTCATCCTTTCTGTTCATGCTCATAATATAAAAATCTATAAAGTGTAATAAGCACTGGGTGAAAGTTCCAGCCTATAGGGTTCTATATACCGCAAATATAGAATATATATATTGCCATAGAAATATTTAAGTATGATATACAATCATGAAAATAAACAGCCAAATGTCTAGAAACTTTTACTGTATAAATACTAGACTATCGCTAATGGCTGAGTGAACATTTAAGGGATAACAGTTCACTGAATATTGTGTCGTAAAACATATTGAAGTATTCCAATACTTAATATGAATAGTTACACTCAACTATAGAATATTTAAACAGCAAATCCACCTTCAATAAAGCACAAATAGCAGTAAGATGCAATTTTGCATACGGCCGTTTCGAAGCTGCAAAGGAGCTTCTTCATCCGAAGAAGCTCCATCAAAGCCAAAAACTGAGTTTCAGCTTTTTGAGCTGCCACTAATTTCACTGCACTGATGAAGAAGCTCCTTTGCAGCTTTGAAACGGCCGTATGCAAAATTGCACCTTACGGCTATTTGTGCTTTATTTACGTTGGATTTCCTGTTTATTCCTCGAGCACAAAGGTTTTGTCTTTTCTTATAGAAGATTTGTTGGAAAAATCGTTAAACATTAATATAAACAAAATTTTAAAGAATTATTGAATATAATTTATAACTACATGTATGAAGTAACGCGTTTATCTCTTTAATTACGAAAATTATGTCCCTTTAAAAAACCAAATACATAATCGTAAATTTGATTATGCGCCAGCCTATGCATTATGTAAATAACAAGCTTTGTTCATTTAAACACCATAGACCCATAATTTTGATGAGGAAGCACTTTGTTGGGAGAAATTCACCTTTTGTTATTCAACAAACGTTTTGATGACTGTTTTATTATAGGAGCATCATATAAGTGAGTCAGCAATGCTCTCTATCAGGGGAATAACACGGAAACAACGAAGCATTATTCGGGATTTGAACCCGCGTCCACTGCGTCGTAGCTCACTGTGCTAACCACTATACAGTGCGCGCGACCCATAGACCTAGAACAGATTTTACACTTTTTTTGAACGGTGATTCTCAACCGTTGTGCCACGGCACTTTAAGGTGTCGTGAGATTCGGAAAATGTGCCGTGGGTGTTTTTTTCAATAAACAATAAATATTAGTAGCGCCAGCGTAAAATAAAGAAAAGTTGAATTTATTACTCTCCTGACGGACATAATTGTAACACAAATTGATGCACTCGTTCCTGACGGTGAATTAACTATTCTCACGATCAGCTGTAAAGTTTGATATGAATCATTTATGGTCTATGCATCAATCGCATGCCTCACATTAATGAAACAAATCTATTTTTAGCTATTTCCATTACAGTCCTCTAGTGCAATACTATAATGAATCCAATGACTATTTTTGAAACTGTATTATTAGTGTTTGTTACTTATATCATCCAATTTATAAATAAAATCAGCACTGGAGCAAGTATTTATTTGAACTTAAATTTAACATATTCCTGAAAATATTCCACTTTAATTTAATTTGAAGACATTAAATTCTAGCAAGGTTGCCCCGAGTTTCTACTCTCATTTCAAAGGGTGCCGCAATCACAAAATGTTAGGAATTTTTTTGATTTAGAACGTTAACATTCTAATTTACTACCTTAGTTTTCAATTGATAAATGCACATTCTGTCGCAATTAGAGAAACATTTGTTCAATAGTGATAAAAAAATAAGATTGTCTTTTTTTATTCCTTTCGCAAATAAAACATTCAAATTAAAGGTAAGTAAACACGAAATCCGTATAACATTGTCGTATATTTAAAGAACACGACTTATCCAGCTTTCTTTCCGCTATCATTTGTAGTTTCCTGCATTCAATTCCATAAAGCGTGAAAGCCTAGGTCATGTACACGAGTCATTATTTACTTCTGTTCCAATTCTAACTCCTGAATTTTTGACAGATCCACACAATTTCATTTTTGCTGAAAACTTACATTTCTTATCTGATGTTTGCCAACGTCTTTTTTTCTCTCTCCTTCATCTTCCGTTAAATCTACAAGGGGAAAAGTAATTTCAATAAAAAGGGAAGTTGAATTTGTCTTGGTATGTTGTTGTGGCCTTGTGTGATTAAACAAAATCTTCCGTGTTTATCTTCTTGGTCTGTTGAGATTTTGCTCATAACATTTTTCAGTTAGCTTTCGGTTGGGGAAATTAATTTCCAGCCCAGACTTATTCTTGTGTCATGGGACGCTAAACTAATTTTCTGAATTAGTATTTCAAAATATGTGTTCTTTTTTTCAGTTCCTTAGGTTACGTGAACGTAAAAATTGCTCATCAGAATAATCATTAATTAAAAGTATTTGTAATTAGAATTTTTTGGGCGTGTAATTGTTTGTTTGACGACGTCTCGACTAACTTATTATTGTTCTAGTTTGCATTTCAATTTAAAAATCAGTGGTGTTTTTCTAAGCGCTTTTAATTAAAGAATATGTTCGAGTAAGGATTCTTCTAGAATAATATATTGGTTTACAATAAACATGTGAAGATATTGAACAGTTCCTAGGTTTTAAAACACAATAGTTACATTCTAAACCTAAAACTAAAAAGTGTAATAGTATTCATATTTATTTTATAAGTATGCATATTTAAAACATTCATTTCACGCTATTAAATTTTAAACTATTTAATACGTCTTCTTCCAAGAAATATGTTATCCTTCTATTAATTCATTCTTTATAAGAAACGGTCTACACCGCATTCGTGAGCATTTTAAAAAATTATCTTACATTTTATTCTTTAAACACAAAACTCTTTCGAGCTATTTCAGCATAAATTCCGTAAGGCTGCTTTTTTATCTGGAATGTTTTTTCTTCATACTTTTCAGTAAGATAAATTTTTGTACTATTAAAGAATGCAAAATTTTCTTCGTAAGGCACTTTGTAAAAATGTTCCTAAACTTTTCAGTTTTTTACCATACCTTAAATTTATGCAGACACATTAAATACTGATGACATTTATACAAATTTTCAATGAAGTGAAAGGGTGGCCTATCTGAAAGTGAGTGTTATTTCCTGTAATGGTTTATTATTTAGATTATTTGGCCATATAGCAAGTTATACATGTGCTATATATCCTCTACACAAAGTCACCTTGCCGGTTTAAGCAAATGTCCAGGGCTTCACTAGATTTTGGATACCCTGAGCGAACAATGTCCGTGGTGCTCTGTGGGACTAGTCTTCAATGACATTCGTGACCTTTGCATCGTTGGCAAACCAGTGGTCCTTGAGAGCTTTTTGCCATGGTTTGGTTTTGGTTTCGAGAGCTACGGTCATTCTTTTGCTACACGAGGGCTAATTAGACCCCCAAAACACCACAAGTTGAAGAAAATATTTATCTAGAGATCCCAATTTGTGAATTCCTATCATTTTCCTGATTTTCTCTTTCCTGGTTTATAATTGTTTCTGTTTGCAAGTACTTTTGACTACATAATCACAGGTTTTTTCATAGACCTATGAATCAAGTTTAAACTCGTTCTTTGCCGTCCGCTCAGTTTTTGAGACTCTTCTTTGTTGAATATCTTTATGCTAATAGACTCAAACATTTTCAAAAGAGATCATAAGTTCAACTTATAACAAGAAAGGAATGGCTCAAGTTGCAGTTGCCTTGTCTTGAAAGTGCATAAAAATTTAATTGTTTCTTGGACAGCGTTAGACAGATTGTACTTAGGATGATGTGAAACATGAAATTGTTTATCATAGAATGGATTCGCAATCCGTACGTCCAGGAATGAACATATAAATAAGTATCCATCAGTACATGCAATTAAAAATACCTAAAATAGAGTAAAATAAGAGAGAATTTCTCATCGCACTACTTCTTCAACTCTAAGAATTACTAAGTGTTCTTTATTTCATCCGCAGACTAAGTTGCAACTTAGTTTTCCTCGTAGTCACGGACATTGAACTTCTGACTACAGAATAAGCACTGAGTTATTTGATAACTTACGATTCCTCTTTTGAGTAACAGGGAAGAAGAAATTAAGCTCAATTATTTAAGTCAGTGATTGCCAATCGGTGTGAAGCGCACTTAGGGTTCCGTGACATCAGTCAGGGGTGACGCGAGATATCTTTTGGATAAACAAAAAAAAATAGGTCACACTTAATATAGTAAATAAGTTAAATTAATTACACTCACGCCCTGCAGATTGTGACACAAATTCATGCACTCGTTCCTGAGGATGAATTAGATACTCTAACATCCACAACTTGATGTCAGTTATTTGTGATCTAAGCATCAGTCGCAAGTCTCACTTTGATAAGACAAAACTTTTTTAAGCGATTTCCATTGTATTCCTAGAGTGTAATACTATAAAGAATTTCATGGCTATTTTTGAAACTGTACTAATATATCCTATTCTAATTTATGTTACTGATATATTTAAATAAATTAATAAAATCAACAATTGAATAAGTATTTATTTGAACTTAAGTTCAATATGTTCCAGAAATGTATTCCTCTCTAATTTAATATTTAAAAATGTGAAGAAAAAAAAAAACTTAAGTACTAACAAGGGTACCCCAAGTTTCTAATTTCATTACTAGAGGTCTTTCAAATATGTAAAGGTTGCGAATCTCTGATTTAGGTGATCGTTGCGTTGTACATGCATAAGAGCAGGGCTTCTCATCCTTTCAGGCTCTGTTCCCCCCTTTGAACCCTAATATGAGTACCCGCCTCCCCACTACCACCACCGTATATGGTCAATACAAGTAGTACAATCGGAATTTGAAACTCAAGCTGATTATTAAATGAAAATATAGAATAGATAATTTCATAAACAAAATTTAATATTACTACACATATCTTAATTTCGAACATATTATTATTAGAACATAAAGAATCAAAGAATTAAATACAGATCAAATATACTTGAGGCAAACAAGGATCTAGGTGAGGTTGGCCTATAATGCCAGCCACTTTAACAACATTAATGAGAGGGCTTGACAAATTTTTGAATATTATGTTGCAATTGTGACAAACACACTTCAGGTCAGCTTCAAGGTCCAGCTTTGCTCGATATTTTTAGTTTACGTATGCTAATGCTGAAAATAAAGATTCACAGAGATATGTGAATGAAAACTGCACTAAAAACCTCAAAGCTTCCAAAGCAACTTCTGAGTAAACAGAAAAATAACGTAATCAAAAATTTTCAACATCCATGTTTTATAATTCCTCGTTTGCTTGAGAATCACATTTTAGGTCGATTGCCTGTTCCTGAATATGTTTAAAATACGTCATGGTTACATTGTGACCTCAAAATTGAATACAATAAATTGCAGTTAGTTTTACTTTTTATTTTATTTTTTTAACTCATGCCTCCCTTGAAATCTTCTAATGCAGCGGTTCTCCCAGGTTGAGAACCGCTACATTAGAGGATGAGAAAAGTCAGTTATTGTTTATGGAATGAATCAACTGCGTATAAACTAGCAATAGTTCTTTTAACTCTAGTTTATTTAATCATTATTGACAGTACCAGATTTAATCGTTATTAGCATTAATTGCTAAAAAGAAAAAAAGTATTTTCCCAAAATATTTCAGCGCATTAAGAACATTTTAGAGTTTTCACAAATAATGAATGGCACCTACTTTGGCTTTTATGTATCTACTACATCGACCATATTGGAATGGAATCAAATCGTGTTTTGCCGTGAACCACGCAGGTTTAAAATCTGCAGATGATATATGCTGGTAAATAAGAGGCTTATATCTCAAGTGATATTAGGAGAAATATCACTTCTAATCTAATATATCTGAAGAGTGATATTAGGATATGTGGGGACCACGACCAATGAAAGTGATCTGACATATTTTTATAAAATATGTATTTGGTTTAAAAGTTATATTTTTGTTAATATTGCATATATATGCAATATATATATATAGCTAATTATATATATATATATATCTATATATATATAATATTAAGATAATAAGGTTACAGATCTAGTAATACTTAGATTACATTTTTGTTAAAACTTTTAGTTAGAAATGGATTTAATATAGAAGATAATATGACATTTTCTAAAAGAATCTTTAAACTACCGTATTATTATAATTCGTTACTTTAAAGGCATTATCATACTTTTAACTGAAAGCTTAATACAATGTAAAGACTGACAAACCTATATCTTAGCTTTTATCTCAGAGAATTTTCATCATGAATTATATTTTCTATTGTTTTCATGAAGGGAGTGCTTTAGGAAAATTATAAAATTGATTGTTGAGAGGACAGGAGTCTCGGTGCAGTACATATCGTGCTAAAGATTCGGTTACAAAAGATAACAGCTTTAACTTCGTGAAAATATCTGAGGGCATACTCTGTTTGCTCAGTTAATAGTTAGTACACACTCATCTACGGTTGCTTTAGGCCATGTTTAGGAAATAGCCTTACAAGCACGATCGTGACTTCTGACAAGGCTTACGATGCATACAAGCACTGCACATAAGAGGTGGAAATCGTGCCAAATCCTACACCACAATTGATTACTACAAGTTTATATCTTCCCCACACTAAATTAAACTGAAAATTCAAGTGTATAACGTAATGGTAGATAAAAGAAACCAAGTATACATCATTATTTACTTGATAAATATACTTTTTTTTATTCAAATTAATTTTTTTAAGAAAACTGCATTGTATCGAAAGTATCACCCATTAAAAAATAAATCGAACAACTTTAGATACACATGTAAAGTTGTCTTATAAAATCGTACTTCTGAATTACATACTTAGATAGAAGAATAGCTTTAAATAACTCCTATAAGGCTAAAAAACCTTTAATTGACGCTAATGCACGATATATTCTAGATCAAAAATTTGGAAAGTAATGTGTGGTTGATTACCCCAAAAATCTGTCCATTTCGACTTGTAGAGCTAATTTCTAATTTTTCAAAACTATTCTTATTTCTTTTTTTTTTAAGAAAACCGTATTATATCAATACATTCGAACCCCGTTATATCGAACTTTAAGGGACCAAAGGCTTTGTTCGCTTTATGGGGTGGTTCGATATAACCGAACCGTTAAGAATGCTAGAGTTCACAAAATTTATAACTCATTAGTTGCAATGTGTATTGAATAATGATGTATTAAAAAATGATAAAATCTATTAAATATGATCATTAATAAATTAAATTGACTAAAATCGATTACATTAAACTGACACAATATCAATTAAATTACGTGCAATAGGAAAATGGCGGCACCAAAATTTTCGTTCGTTATATACCGATTTCGCTATAACGGGGTTCGACTGTAATATTACTCGCTTTTAAAAGAATAAATATATCCTCAATCTTACAACTTTATAGATAAATTTAAAGTGTTCTCATAATTACATACTTAGTTAAAAATAATTCATAAAAAGCTAACAGATTATTTACTTACAGCGAAAACACGTAAACTCATCGATAGAGTCTATAACTTAAATTGAAAATTTCAAAATGTAGTGTGTGATTGACCCGCCCAAAAATCTCTTCATATAGAATCGCAGGGGCTGCCTCGTACAGAAGGCATGATTGTAGAGTGATGCCAAGTATGCCATGGCTTAAATTCTTCGAAATATTATTTGGCACATGACACCATAGTATAACAAAAACCATCCTTATTCAAGAATTCATTTGAATGTAACTGAGTGGAATCATTGTGTCGAGCCTTTACTTCAGTCTATTTTGATTAAAAAATGAGAAACTTTGTATTGATTTTGTACATTGATTAATGTTGGTATACTATTACATTAATATTTAGTATATTTTCTAAGTAAGCAATTGAGTATGCATTACCGTTTGCACCGAAACTTACTTTCGGCTTCAAAATAAATGAAAAATAAAACGTAGTGTTGATTACTCTAAGATATATTTATGGCAAAAACTATCAAAACAGTTGATTAATTACATAGCATGCCCCTATCTTCGTTGAAATATGTCGAAAGAGTTCGAAGAGAATAAATCTAGAATATAATTAATTTTTCAAGTCTGAAAAACAAATCAAAAGGAAATATGGAAAACATTTATTTATTCTTTAATAAGTAGTTCTGTTGAATATTTATTAGCAAATAATTTCTGCTGACTGAATGAGTTTTTTATACAGTTTTTGAATAACTACAGTAAGCAATTCTTAATTAATTAAAAAATTACTTTTTCCGGTTTTTCCCTTGCACAAGACTATTAAGAGTCTAAAATATTTACTTTAATAATCTTCCTAGAATGCGATTTGCAAGATAAATGTAAAAAAAGTTTTCTGCGTGCATAAAGGATATTCAAAATAAATTTGCTTATTTAAAAATATATTCATAGTAGCTGAAAGCAAACATAACTATCTTTTTTTAATTATTTTTTTTTATTTGGCCTCAAAGCTGATTAAGCGCGGATGATAAATTCAAAAATTTTAAATAATTGTTGTTTTTCATTCGATGCTTTAACATACCCGTTATAAAAGTAAATTCACTTCTGTCTCATTAATTTAATTGAAACATTATTTTTGTGGTTTCTATTTAGTCTTGTTATAGCTACATTTAGTTAGAGATCCATGATTTATTTCTGCGTATTTTAGTTTTTAAAAAAAGAGATTTTATAGTGATGATTTAGTGTCTTATGCCATGCTCCTGAATATAGCATACTTGTCGACATATAGGACGCATTTTTATTTTCCATCGAAATACGCCTAAAATACGGGGTTCATGTTATGCGCCAATAACCAAATTAATGGGTTGAAATTTCAGTGTTTCTAAAACTTCTGGTTTATATTTATATACGTGTATATGTTCTGTCTGATTAATTAAATTGAAAATAATTTTTTTTGGGGGAGGGGGTTCTATTTAGTCTGATTATAGCTACATTTAGTTTTGAGATGCATGATTTATGTCTGCGTATTTTATTTTAAAAGAGATTTTATAGTGATGATTTAGTGTCTCAGGTCATGCTCTTGAATATACCGTATTTGTTGGCGCATAGGACGTACTTTTTTTTCAATCGAAAAACGCCTAAAATATATGTGTATAATGCGCCGGTAGTCAAACTTTTGAGTGCGTCTAAAACTTTTGGTTTGAAACATGATTTTTTTTCTTTCTATTTAGTCTGATTATTGCTACATTTAGTTCAAGATGCATGATTTATTTCTGCGTATTTTTATTTTAAAAGGGATTTTAAATCTTGATTTAGTGTCTCAGGACATGCTCTTGAATATACCGTATTTGTTGTCATATTGGACGCACTTTTATACACCATCGAAATACGCCTAAAATACGGAATTCGTCTTATGCACCGGAAATCAAAATTTTGGTTGGTTGGTTGGTTGATTTGGGTTTATTGGCGCAAGGTCCAGATATGGACAAGCTGCGCCAAACACATGGTAGGATTAGTAGAATACATAAAAAGAAAGTATATTGTCACCTCACTGATGTAAAAAGAAGATAAAAACGAAGATAAATCGAGGTAGATAAAACCAATGTTAAAAAAAAAATAAGAAGTGATGCACAAACATGAAGAAATTCATATAAAAGGTGATAAAACTATGAACAATTCAAAGAAATTAAAAAAGATGACACAAACGATGAAATGCAAAGGAAAATAACATGCCACGTGATTAGAACATTGGTATAAAAATTGATAAAAAGGTTCGATGGCATGAAACGGTGATATATAAATACGATTCATCTTACATATTTCTGTCGAAAAGTCTAGAAAGGACAAGGCTCGCAAAATACTTGTCGAGAGTATAATAAATGCGCAGAAAATGAGACGCATATAAATCAAGAAGGAGTGGAAAAAGATGTGATAAGAGAAAAGTTAAAAGCAGTGAAATGTAAACGCGATAAAATTAATCAAAATACATAGCTGGTGATAAAAATACTGTCATATAAAATGGTTAATAAGAACTATAATACAAATGAGCATAAACAATTATGAAATGACAGTCAAATAAATTATGGAATGTAAAAAAAAAGTAAGAGCATTTCAAATTCAAGTAAGAGCTTTTACAACAAAATATATGTATTTTGTTGTAAAAGCAGTGAAATGTAAACGCGATAAAGTCAGTCAAAATACATAGCTGGTGATAAAAATACTGTCATATAAAATGGTTAATAAGAACTCTAATACAAATGAGCATAAAAAATTATGACATGACAGTCAAATAAATTATGGAATGTAAAAAAAGTAAGAGCATTTCAAACAAGAGAGAAGAAGAGAAAAACTCAAGAAAGGGGAAAAAAACCGAAGAGAAAGGAAAGAGGAGTTAAGACTCCTCCAAATCAACTTCGATGTCCGAGTCCTCGGACACCTACAATTTTAGATCCGAATTTCCTGCGAATCTGTGGACATACTGGTTATTTTTCAGGATGTAATCCGGATCATTAGCTTTCCTAGAAAGGGCAACGCACTTTCTAGGAATAGCCACTTTTTTTTCTATTTTGGTTACGGGGGATTGGTGTGTTCATATCTATATGGTATGAACAAGACTGATTGGGTTGAAAATTTTGATAATCGGGAGGAGGCGAATATGATTTGACTTTCTTGCCACGTGCTGGAGGTGAGGTGACACTTGTTTGTGTTGGAGTAGAGATGGCTCTATTTCTATTGGGTTCGAGTACGGTATATTTAGAAGTTACGGGTGGTTTACTTTTGCCAGATGTGGAAGTGGATTGGGTAGGTTTCGTATTAGAATTTGGAGAAATTTTATTTTGTTGTGAGACTAAAATATATTTTCAGGCGGGGTTTGAGATGGGGATTTTTTTTGTTCTGTGGTTTATTGATGGTGGGGTTAGATTCTGTCTGTGTTGAGACTGTGCACATAATTTTCTTTGAAACCGTAGCAGCAGCATATTAAACACCCACACGTGGGGTTTTTGACTCCACAAGTTTCCTTGCCTAGGGAAAAGATATTTTCTTGGTAATTTTCAAGGTCTGAATTTCTTTTCTACCGACCACTGTGGACACGAACGAGAAAACGCTACATGATCCCCTTGACAGTTTACACATCGAGAAGATTTTTTCACAACTGTCACTGTCGTGAACAACTTCTGCGCAACGGGCGCAGGTAATGGATCCACGACAGGAATCTCTCGAGTGTCCATAGCGTTGGCATTTAAAGCACCTGAGAGGATTAGGGATATACGGACGCATAGCGGTGCGCATTCAGACCATTTTCACGTAACACGGAAGATCTGGCATGTCAAAAGTAAGGATGAGATGCTTCGTTGGAAACACCTTTCCATCCTTACGTATTGTGATGCGTCTGACTGCAGACACACGCTGGTCTGGTAGAATCTCTAAGATCTCATCCATTAGAGTGTGAAAGAAAAGGAATTCAGAAACGACACCGCGTGACGTGTTCAAAGAACTATGTGGACTTACAAGAGCAGGAACTGTACCAAGAGTTTCGCAAGATGAAATAATTGTTGCCTGTTTTGGTGATGATACCTCGATTAACAGGTCTCCAGATCTAAGTTTTTTAATAGATTTAGCCTCACCAAGTAAAGATTGTAAACTTTAGTGGATAAGAAAGGGAGATACGTTACTAAACGTACCAACTTTTCGCTTAATTATAAAGAACTTTAAGCTATTTAAACTGGTCTGAACATTCGACAGTGGTGATTTATCCCTCACCGTAGGATTTAAAGAGGCATCCATAAAAAGGGTCGCATATTCGGACCTGACGGCACCACCCACCATGGAACCCAACAAGGGGATACAGGTTGCTACATTAGTGCTAATCAGGTCTATACGCGCACAGATCACTGATGAAACTGTCAGATGTCCAGCAGGAATCCGATTGCTTGAACCCTGAGCAGGTGACAAAAGTCAAACTGACCCTCAATCAAAACTGGCAATCAAAACTGACCCTCAACTACTAGGATTCCCATTTCCGGGGACACGGGTCTCCACTCACAGCAAGCACGTGGGCAGTTAATCGTCATTAGAAGGTAGAAGCAGCAGGATGGCTACAGCTTCTGATGAGGAGCCCTCACCTCCGAAGAGGTAACAGCAACGAGGGAGAAGAAAAGGAAAAAGGAGAAGTAAGAGGGGAGAGGAAAAGGAAACGGAGGAAAAGTTCACTGGGGGTACCTCGGGATTGCGACACCCGTGTTTACCTAAAGGTAAACCCCCTGAGGGGCATCAAAATTATAAGTTGAAATTTCAGTCTGTCTAAAATTTCTGATTAATTTACATGTATATGTTCTGTATCCTTAATTTAATGGAAACATGATTTTTTTCTGTTTAGTCTCATTATAAGTAAATTTTTTTTCGAGATGCATAATTTATTT
>OU015492.1:39844899-40004892 GCA_907164885.2 Dolomedes plantarius | reverse complement strand
GTTGGAAGGTATATTATATATATATATATATATATATATATATATATATATATATCTTATGACTATTTCCTACATATCGAATTCTATAGCTATTTTTTCCATTTCATGTTTGCTAAATTAATCTAGAATATTTAATCTCAAATTTAAGACATAGCTGTCTTGTTAAAGACGAAGTACCCTATTATCAATAATAACTTCCCCTGAATTAAAAGGGTCTGTATTAGACTAACATTCATTCGGTTATATATATATATATATATATATACACACACTCACTTCCAAAAGTTAAGCACTGATCGATAAAATGCGCAAAAATGGACAAGTACAGCTTTGATAGAGATGAAATGCTGCAAGTAAGTAGCTATATGTTTATTCATGAAACAAAACAAAGAATTACATACAGAGGAAAAAAAATATTGAATTTTTATAAGGTATAAGATGACGTCATATTTGTGTCATTAACAAATTGATGTTTAAATGCAAAATAAACAACAAAAACCGACATTAATAGGGTATGTAAGCACAGCTCACCTTCATACAAATTGTACAGCGTGTGATCATGCTTGTTATGAGGTGATCAACCACCGAAGAGTCCAGTAATCGATATTCCTCCTGTAGAGCAGTTTCTAAATCTCTGAGAGTGGTTGGAGGTGGGAAGCGTGTACATACAGCACGGCCGAGGGCATCCCAAAGAGTTTCAATTGGATTAAGGTCCGGCGAGTAAGCCGGCCACTCCATAGGCTCAATCCCCCCACTCTCCAGAAAGTCGTCAACGATGGCAGCTCTATGGGGACGAGCGTTATCGTCCCTTAAAACGAAAGAGGGGCCAACTGCTGCAGCCTACAGTTACACAGTGGGGTCTAGGACTTCATCTCGATACCCTACATCCGCCACAGAACCTCACCTGTAGATGTGCAGGTCGATGCGATATCCCAATGAAATCCCTGTCCAGACCATGATGTTCCACCTCGGAATGGGTGATGTTCGGTGATGTCTTCGGGCCGCTTCCGTGTGCTTTGTTCCCTCCAGATCCTTACACGCTTATCATCGGGTTGTACGGCAAATCTGGACTCAAATCTGTGAACATAAAGTTGCCCTAATCAGACACAGTCCAATTCACATGCTACCGGCACTACTTTAATTATGCCCCTCTGGATTGGACAGATGAAGGAACACAAACTCATGGTACCGGAGCGTATAGACCATTCATGTGTATACTTCGACGAACAGTACTGGCAGATATCGTCTTACCAATGGCCGCTGAAAACATAGAAGTCACACCTGTGGAGGTTGATCTTCGATCGATTCCGCTTGGCTACAACAGCAATATATCGATTTTCCGAGTGGTCGTAACCCTTGGATGACCAGCTACAGGTCTTCGGACAACTGTTTGGCTGGTTTGGAACTGTTTCCATAATCGTGAAATGACGGAATGATGAACTCCGAAGAAAATAGCAACATCTGTGATAGACTGTCCAACTTCAATGTGTCCGCCAGACCGCCAGCGCTCTGAATCTTCCATTCGTCTTCTGGAAGCCATATAAACACGTCTAGCTTGAAAACAAATCGTACGAATGTTCTAAACACCTTTCATCAGCACTTACATGCATCTCCTGTAACCCTTCACAATGCCGGCTTCTTATATGACTGCCTGTTTTGCATATTTCTCGACGCGAAACCGTGATTGGCTGTTACCAAACTTATTGGCATACTTCCTTCCACCTGTGCAGAAAATTTCAGCTTCTTTCATTCAGGTTGGATTATGGAAATTAACATTTTCCTCTCCGTGCATAACTTTTGGTAGTGAGTGTATTACACGTCGAAAATTTTAATACAGAATATGTTCGATTAATAATTTAAAATATCCAAACGTTCCTTTAAAGCAGGGAAAGTAAAAATAGACCTCTTCTGCCCCGAATTAAAAAAAATCATTATTTAAGAATCTTTTGTGAGGGTATGGTGTACTCAAAATTTAATTTTATAATGTTAAGTGTGATCTGAAGTGTGGCCTAAAATGAGTCTTTGTAAACGGATAGGTGCAAAATTTTTATACAAACCATTTACAACTAACATAAGGGAACCCTCTAAATAGAACGTAAAAATGTGTATTTCAAAGCTCAAAATGTTACCCAAGGTCGTTAAAGTATTTCATTGAAAATATGCTGTGCTGACATTTTAAAAGAAATCATAAAGAGTGATATTCCTTTAAGTTTATAACTTTGTTTACTCCTTAAATTTCCATTGTGCATTCTAGAGGGGAAAAAATTTAAAGATAAATGCTTAACACGTACGTGATAAATGTATAGTACATCTTAACACGTGAACTACTTTCACAATGGTTGAATTTGGAAAACTTTGGTTTTATTTCTTATATACCTGGCTAGTAACAAATTCGTAGATCTGGATATTCGTGAAATCATAACTTTTGTTAACATAGTACTCATCTTTTGCCACTTAATAGCTTAATAAATGTTTCATGAAATAGATAATCCTATAACAAAATAAGGAAATAATTGCCAAACCGGTTGCTAAACGATCGCAAATTAAGAACCGCCAAACAGATCGCTAAATGATCGCAAATTGACAAACTCTAAACCGACTGGTAATTTTGATAATTGTGTGTGTGTGTAAGTAAGAATGACCCAAATGAATATGAGACTTTAGATTTTTCTTGTAATGGTTTATTGGTTGAAATATGGGTACAAACAGGACGCGCCCAGTTTAGGAAAATCGCCCAGCGCTTACTAGATTTTGGATACCCTAACCTAAGAACGTCCGTAGTGTAAAAAGATGTTGATATTAAAAGGCTTCTTGAATATGTAAAAGGCTTGAATTTAATTTAATTTCCGAAAGATAAGTACTGGCGTTATTAGTTTTCTCTGCCCGTGCTGCCTGTTAGGTGATGAAATATAATTTTACCTATTGCAACACGGTCTAAAATGGAAATAAATATATCTCTCATCAATGTTGACTAAATTAAAATGAGATTACTTTATACAATTCGTTCCTTAACTTGTAAAATTTTGTTTATTGACAAATGTAAGTTTACCCACTCAGGCACAGTTGCAGTTATATCCTCTCAGAAACAGAATGGGGCAAACACTCATTACCATACATTATCATTAGTAACCTGAAAGTTTTTTTCGTTACAAATGCATTTTACTCATCTATTTTATTTCTTTTTTTTCTAGCTGAACAAGCCATAATTAGACGCTACATTTTCCATGAGACGTTAATGCGTAAATCTTTTAGAATTTCTTATGTTGAAGAATGTTGATGCAGACTTCATAATTCTGCATGAATCACAAGAAAACTTCTATATGACATGCATTTTACTTTAAAGTTTTTTATTTTGCCACTTTACTTTAAACAATTTAACCCTTCAAGCACATTGTATATGACGCATTTGACATCTAATATATAAAAAGGAATGTTTGTCTATCTGTAATTGTATAGAAATCCACAGTTTAGGATCAACGATCGTGAAATTTTACATACAGGCGTCGTTAAAAACAGCCGAGGGTTTTCAGAACTTCCGGAATCGAAAATAATTACCGTTAATTTTTAATTAATAAAAAAAACAATTTTTGAAGGGTGCGTGCACTAAATGTAAGCTGTTTCATTTTGTGGAATCACCCTCTGAATATGGCGGCCACGTTAGGGATAACTGGCAAACAGCGAGCGAAAAGATAAAAATTAATAAAATAAAAAGTTTCAAGTCATATATTAAACCATAATAATGAATGAAAATAATAATCTTTCAAGTCAGATTTTATACTCTAAAATAGATCAGATCCAACGGCATATTGACACACCTGACACGCAATGGAAAATTCGAATCAATCACGCTAAGTGTCACGAAATATTTTTTAATTGCTACTGCTATCCCACTCGCCTATATATTTGTGTCTATTGAAGAGCTAAAGACTTGGCTTCTATCCTGCTAACTTATTTCTAACTTAAAACTCCTCTTACATGTATTTTCACCAATCCACACAAACTTTCCAATAATCACAGTGCGAATATCTTTCACTTTACTCTTCATAATACTGTATAATCGTGGAGCATGCGGAGGACCGCGTATTTCCTGAAATTTTGACCCGGGTTCAAATACCGGCCGTGTGAATTCTGCTAAACCTGGAATTTCAATGAAGAATTTTCTTTTTAATGAAGGCTTTTTTATTTCAGGTTTTATTTTATTATTATTTTCAATTATTATTATTTGTTTAGCTTTTTTATGATATGTTATTTATACTGTGTTTAGTTTTAAATTAATTTTGGTTGACAAACATTAGACAATTTTACATTTTTACTTTTCAGATTTTAGTGTTACAATGATGAAAGGCTGAAATTCCTAAATTCTGAGATGTGTATAACATTTCACATGTATTATTTCTATGTTATTTATACTCTGTTAATGTTTAAGTTGATTCTGGTTAACAAACATTCTTAATATCCCGGGCAACTCCGGGTACTTCAGCTAGTTTGAAATAGAAATGTAAGTTTAACCTTTCACATACATTATAGCTTGAATGGGACATATACCACATTAGTAAATACTATCATTGGTTAACTTAAGTTTTCTTTTCATTGAGGGACACAAAATATTCATCAATCCTTTTTTTCATTTCTCTAATTAAAAATGCGAGTTTACTCTTTCGGATACATTATAACATGAATGAAACACATACACCTTAATATATATCATCACTGGTTAATCAGAGCGTTTTCTTTTCATTGAAGGATACATTTTACTCATCAAATTTATTCCATTTCAGCAGCTGAATAAGACATAATAAGACACTAGTAGATGTTTTCCACTAAAAGTTTAACTCCTAAATTTATTATAATTTTCTACTTTTAAGAATGTTGACGCTAAATTAATAATACTGCATGAATCGGAGGCACTCTTCCATTTAACATGAACCGTACCTTAATTTGTTTTATTATAGTGAGAGATTAATTTAAACAATTAATCTCTCAGACGTATTGTATATGAATATTCTTATGACGCGCTGAAGTGTACATAAATTACCCTCATAAATGTTGCCATTAAGTAAGAATAAGATTATATTACTCAATTAGTCACTTTATTTGAAGTATTTTGGTTTATTTAGATGTAGGTTTGCCATTTCAGGCACATTATAAAAAGAATGTGATTCATACTAATTAGTATATATTATTGGTTGTTTATAGCTTTTTTTACCATTGCAGATAATTTTACTCATAAATGTATCTTCCTTTTCTAGCTGAACAAGGCATACCAAGGAACTACTAGATATTTTCCACTAGACCAGTGGTTCAGAAACTTTTTAGACCCGCGGCTCTCTTATTATGAACCAGCCATTGTACACTACAGAAAAATTTTAAGTATAGTTCTAACTACATTACTTTTCACTGAAGGATGTTGTGTAACCCTATTGGATTCGCTCACCCCAATGTTAATCTATGAAGAAAATTTGTCTACCGTTTACAGCTCCATAAATGCTGCTAATAATATAAAAATGGCGTTTTCAAATAGCCTGGACTTTTCTACACATTGCAACAAGATTCATTTTATAAATTTCGTCCACCAAAAGTTTAGTTTGGTTTGGAGCGCTACGATCAATTTTTGCTACACGAGGGCTAATTAGACCGGGTCCTACTGCTTAAAACCGATTCCGAAGGGCTACAAAGGTCCATGCCAACAGTGGGCTTCGAACCCACAGACTTTGGTACCAAATGCCAGCGCCTTAGCCATTCGGCCATCGACCGGCGCTCGTCTGCGAAAGGAATTTATGAACGTTTAAAATGTACTATACCAGATCTTTCCCCCAAATAATTTCAATTTAAAAATATTATTTGCATTTTGACAAAACAAAAAAAAAACGAAAAATGCTCGAAGGTTTAAAATTTCTTTCTCTCTTAGGGCCTGTTCATATAGGGGTCCGTTGCGTTGCATTAAGGAAAAGATGACGTCGAGACGAAAATAGACCAATCATTGGCCTCCAAACGATTAGCAATGAAATTTTTAACGCCTATGATTGGTTTATTTTCGTCTCAACGTCATCTTTTCCTTAACGCTAGGCAAAGGACTCCTATGTGAACAGGCCCTTATGGAGTACAATTGAAAAAATATTTCATGTAGTCTCTTCTAACGAAACCACCGCAGGCTATTAACATAGGATTACTTATCATTGCTTACCTCATTCCTTTTTTTTCGGGGGGGGGGGGGGAAGTTTCGTACTTTTCTGTTTAACTGTTTATTGCTACTTGGTTTGGCGTGCTGCCAAAATTATAACTCGTGACGGACTCTGAATTTTTTCCTTCTGGAGGACCGCTATTGAGGAACGTAATCCTATGTTGCAAAACCTATAAATCGAAGTCGGAATCCGTGGACAAATTTTCACCATAAGTTAACATTGCGGTCAGCGAATCCAATAGGGTTAGTACTCAGCTACTTTAATAGTATAACTATAAATATGAGGTGACAGAGGAAAAATATGAAGATGAAAAAAATTGCATTTTATGAAAAGGGTTTTATTGTTGTTAAAATGCACATTATATATAAATTCAATGTTATGAAAACATCAACGTAAAACTGGTTCCAGAGCATCCGATTTGAAACTAGACGGAACCAGTTTTACTTCACTCCTGATCGCCCAATCGGACATTCTCCAGAACTTCCTACACATTTTCAAAAAGAACGTTGGCAACAGGAAAGGTGTGGAAATATTTTCCGGCTCAAGAACGTTATATGAAGTCAGTCATCAAATTTTCTCGGCGAAGGTGTCCGTCGGTGTTGTTTTAGAGAGGGTTTTCTGAAGCACGTGGTTGCGCGAGTGGCAAAAGGGAAATTCAACTGGTCTACGGAGGATTTGTACAAATGCGGAATTGACAGATGTTGCTTGGTTTTTTGCTGAGAATTGTGATGTCCAAGTGCACATAATTTTCGTGCAAAGAATTGTGCTGTACAAGTGCCAATAATGTTCGTGCTATAAATTGTGATGTACCACGTGCAAACAATTTTTGTGCTCTCCTAACTGAAGTCTTAAATAAAGTGTGGCAAGTGAATTCCAGTTTTAGTCTTTTATTTTTTGCAATGTGCTGATCTTTTATAATCACGGCCACAACAAGAAATAATTAACATTTAACAATTGCTGTTTACATTGACTTCATATTAGATATTCTCAGAAGACATACGAATATAAGTCCTTTTTATGTCACAGAAGAAAAAAATTTCCATTTGAAGAATCAGTCTCAGTATCTAAAAACTAAACATCACATAAATTTGTGTCCTAAGAAGAGTGATGTGCCTGTTTATTTTGCTTTGCTCATGGTATCTTGGTTTCATTTTATATATAGCAATGCGAATTTCTTTTTCAGTATAAAGTTTAGCTCTATATTTAAATTTTATTACAGAAATAGCTGAAAAACCACATTCACACAGATAAGAACTAGGAAACTGAAACATAGCACGAATCACCTTCTTGCTTAAGGGGATTGAGGACTTTCAAATTACTAAAAATCGAACAAAAATTGGAATTTTTTGGGGGGTGTATTAATATTTTAAAAACATGTAAATATTGGAATGAAATGCATTTAAAACATGTAGTGAAAAGTTAAATGAAAATTTGGTGGCTTTAGAAAAGTAAGTATTAAAGGTAGGTGAAAACACATCTTTTAAATGGCTTTTTTTCAAAATGAGAGCTTTCTAAATTTGCAAGTATTTTCAATGCTCCTCGAATTATAAATTTTGACGAAATTGTATTACATATACAATAAATACTTCTGTAATACATCAAAATAAAATTATGTATTCATTTTAGGATTCGAGGTCATTCAGGTTATCAAAGTTTAATTTAAGTGTAGAAAAGTAAAAAAAAATCATGAAACTCCAGAGTACAAGCATAAAAATATTTCCTAAAACATTATCTATTTAACGAAAATGCAAAATAATACATAACTTTGTTCAGAATGTATTTATAAGCAATATAAATGCAAAATTAAGGGGGAAAGTTAAAAATTGAGTCGCAAGGAGCATTTAAAAAAGTAATTTAATTTCAATTTTGTAACTATAAAAATTTAAATAATATGTTTATAAAATTTTATAAGGGCTTTAATATCGTTATACTTTAATGAATATATATGCAAAAATTCATATCTATGAGGAAAAAATTTCAAAAATCGCTTTGAAAGGTCCACCATCCCCTTAACCCTGGATAATCATCTTCGATGCGACACCGAATCTCGAACATAGACTGACACTGGAGCCAAGATTTTAAAGCTGAGCCCAGAGAAATGTCAATGAGATGATCTGCCTCCTCAATGGTAAAATTCTTAAAAACGTTGGTAAAAGTTTAAAAAGAAATAAAAGTCCATATAAAGCCGTAAGACGTATACCGAGGCATGGCGCACACTTTGGTATCCCCTGCACTAGACGTGTGTGTTGTGGTGACTGATGGTCTTTGAAGGACACTATATTGTCAGTTCAAGCCCATTTCGACCATTAGTCGAAGTGGGCCGGCTCTGATTTTTATAGCTTAAGAGTCCGACTTGGCTAAAGGACCGCAATTTTGAGGGACCGTAGTTAACGAGACAGGAAAACTTGACCCCGCTCCTCCAGAGGTAAATTTGAGAACTTGGAGGACATTCCAGCCACGACAGTTTTTTCGTGCACCAGCCGTCATTAGTGTACATGACGATGGATTTTGCCAGTGACCGGCATCGAAACAGAGACGTTCAGATCACTGGCTCTCTGCGTTTGCCAACCGGGCCACTGAGCCCTATTTAGACGTTAACACGTAAAACTATTATCATTATCATCTCGAAAGAATGTTGACGGTAACTTAATAATACTGTATGAATCGCAGAAACTCTTTCACATATCATGGACTGTACATTAAATTATTTATTCATAATTATTTAAAGAAATTTCACCATTTGTATGCATTGTATATGAAGAATGTAACGATTCATGCTTTCCCCCTGATACGTATATATTGTTTTAGGGAAACTGAGAGTCTATTAGAATAACCATACGCAATTTTTCCTTTCATATTTCTAATTTAACTAGACAAATAATCGTTTACATATTGATTTCAATATTAAATACATTGCTATAATCATAGAAATTACTTTAAGTAAGTAAAATAAGACTAACAAAAATTTGCATATGAATGATTATTACGCATGAAATCCCTGACCGCATAAAGTAACGTAACGTCTTTAATAAATCTTCAACAACAGTAATTCTCTTAAATATACTTACGCTCTTCTTGTTTGGACAGAATAATTTAGTACACTCAAACACACACAACAAATGGGATCAATAATGTGATTCACTTATGGAAAACAGGAAATTAAATGAAAAAAAAATAACAACCCAAACCGCCGTCTCTGATTCCAATCGTAACACATTATAATTTTAGAAACAATAATGAGATATTTCAAAGTTTCAATGGTATACGATTAAAAGCCCTCGCTGATTCTTTCTTTTCTTTTTTTTTCTTTTTCGAGCACGCTCATGCATTTTAGAAGCAAAATGGGACGAAGTACTTAGTTAAACAGTCTCCAAATAATTTATGTGCATATCGATTTCCCTTCAAACATCATTCGAAAGCGAAAGAATTTCCAAAAGCTATTTTTGAAAGACATTTCGGAATTTCGAAGCCATTGATATTCGCCATTAGTGGTCCGCGATATGCGGATTTGAGAGTAGTACGCGCCGCTTTTGTTAGGAGCGTTTTCCAGACACCCCTTCAGAAAATGTTTTAAATTGTACCATTGTTTAGTAATGTCAAACATTGTGTTTTCAATAAAATTGCTAGCTTAACAACCATACTGCTGATAGAGTTCTTCTGGAAATCTTGTTGTAGACTATTTAGAGCATGAGGTTCCAAATCAACCTTAGGGTATGTATATTTTTAATAATAATCAATATATATATATATATATATATATATATATATATATATATATATATAAGATCAAAATTTGAATGATTATAACTAGAAGCAGTAATGTTCATTGCTTGTATTGACTTGATAAAAGTACAACAGAAGCGCTTCAAAGGTATTCAGACGAATATGAATGCTATGTCTATGAAAGCCGTAAATATCGTTTAGTAAAAATCCTTACTTAAGATTTATCTGAATCAATTTACTCAGGTCGCAAAGATATTCATTCATTTATTCCAGTACTTAATGACCCATCTTCACGTTTTTCTAGTCTCAGCTGTAAGTATTATTATTCTGAAGCTCTTTTTAAATTAGAGGCTACACTCTAAAAGTTTCCCCAAAAATATAATTAGGAACATATATCAGGATAAACTTATAATAAACTGGAAAAAATAATATTTTACACATCAAATATTTTCCTAAATAATTAATTTCATGCTAGATAGTTAAGGAGAAAATATCTTTAGAAAATTAGAAAAATTGAGAAATAGTACTTTTAATCGCATGTTAAGATCTTATCTACTTAATTATATAGTCTATTCGAATAGAAATGAAGAGGTTTTTTCATTACTCTAATTTTAACAAAGATAATTTCAAAATTACCAATTAAAATATTAAGTAATTCAGGTTTATAAAGTATGAAAATTCTAATTATAATTCCTTAATTAAGAAAAATTATTTCTATGCACGAATTGTCCTCCTCATAATTCAAAATAAAATAACTAAAGTTATTGTTCTGAAACTGAAATAGGCTTTAAAGTATATCACTATAAAAGTTGATATTATTAAGATCGTCGCGATACACTTTTTTCATCAAGTTTTACGTAGACTGGAAAAATGGTTTATTTTCAAAAGTATATATGTGTAGTAGATATTGAGTTGGGTAGCACAACAGCTGTATACCACAAAGTTTTGTCGAAAATATTTCTTTCCTCATAAGAGAAACTGTGTGAAAAGAGATCAACATCAATCACACTTTATAATCCTGTATCACTTTAAGTGTCAAAACTAAAAGTTTTTAAACGAGACCAGGAATCAAGCGTTAAACGACATTATTTTTAAAGCCATGTAACTCGGAAAATTAAAATTATATTCCTATTTCTTATACTTTACAGTAACCTTTGAGCACATTAAATGATCAAAGGTAATTCTTGGTGATAACAAAATTTATAATAATTATAAAGGAAAAAATATCTCTCCTGCATTATAAAATTGTGATTGTTAACAAATGAAGCAACATTCTATGAACATTTCTGCCAATTTTTTATCATCAAAGGATGTGTTAATCACGATTGTATGTTCAGAACATGCATTAAGGTGACTGCCTACGTTTGGAGCCAATTCTTTAAAATTATCATTTTTTAAAGGAAATTTTGGTCTTCTATGGTAAAATAGCACTTAAAAATTAAAAAAAGAACACAAAATTACCTGTAAATGCCATACTTTTTTATAAATTGGTCAATTTGAAGTAACTTTTAATGAAATTTAGCTAAAACGCCTATCACTCTGCACAAAATTCTAATGCTACTATTTTAATTTCCTTCACATACATGATACATATGACAATTATCTTAAAAATGACCTACAATCTAGAGAAATTTTCAAATGCAAAAATAATACACACAATTTTATGTTCCTACATGAAAATTTTCCCCGATTCGTCATACCTTTCTTTGTAAAAACAGCCCCAAATAAAGAACTATTTATTATACATCAATTATTGTACGTCATTTCATTAACAATAGCATCTAAAGCATATCATAAAATTTTTATCAAATTATATACATTATTAGGTGAGATATCATGATAACGGTAGAGATTTGCGCTAAAAAATATAATTCTGAGAAAAACGCATTTTAAAATTGTTTGTCACTTCAATTTAGCAGTAGACGATGTTTTTTTAAATAGTAGCTATAACTCTGCTTCTAACTGATGTAGAATTAAAATCAAAACTGCTTTGAAAGGAGAAAATATTGAATTACACGATTGTTGCATAAAATGGAATTGACAAAAATAGTCAAAAAATGACATTTTCAACATAAGCAGTCATTTAAAATACTATTAGGCGCCTGAAATGATATCACTTTGCACAAAAATTTCCCATTTGTGATAACTATAAATGAGGATTGACTGTATCTGAAGACAAAAAAATACTAGAATTTTCAGCATATCTCTTTTTTATACAAACTAAGATTTTGAAAGTTTGTGAGGATTATAGATGATAATTTTAATTTCTCGTATATTAAATTATTTATATGACACGAAAAAATTCCAACGCTCTTACTGAACCATTAAATTTATATTTTTTAATGTTATCACAAGATGAATTATATAGTGTTATTTTAGCATTCTTATTTTCACATCTATATATTAAGTTGCTAAGCCGACTTTTTGGGCAGTCCGTGAGAGAAAACTACTGCATCCATTTACTTCAGTTTGGTCATAAACGAAAGATTGCAATCTGTAGATTTGTCAAATTTGGTTTTTGAAACCGAAATTTCTATTAATTAGTGATAATTTACAGTTAAAAAATTGCTTTCTGAGCATGCTCAGTGACATGTTTCAATCTGGCTTTAGAAACTCACTGTTTTTGCGAATGCTCAGTGACATGGTTTAATGATAAACGCGTTTATTCCTAGCAGTCTCTTTAGATCTCTTTCTGCCATTTTTATTTTTATGATCATTGTTTGTGAAATAAAAGACTAAATCTGGTGGAAACTGTTTATTTCGCCCTGTTTAATTAGCGATAATTTACAATTTAAAAAAAAAAATTATTTCTGCGCATGCTCAGTGACATTTTTAAATCTGGCTTTAGATACTGAATAATCACGAGGCCACTTAAACACATTAATTTGTTTCTGCGCATTATTATGATTTTCAACATTTGGCAATGATGTATTGAGTATAATTTGTGTATTAGTACATTTATTTACTATCTAGCCGTCAGGTTTTGACGGGTACCAGCTAGTTATTGTACTAAGTTAAAAAGGAATGGATAGAAAGTATATTAGTAAATGTCCATGTGTTATATGACAGTAAATTTAATTTTTATTTTTTGCAGTCTTACCCAAGTTTCTATTGAATAAATTTTTCTAGGTTACTGACTGAGGGACAACTTGATAGACCTACAGGCAATATTTCCAAAATTCGGTAAATAAGCGAATATTATGTAGTTTTTTTAGATCTAGCGCATCAGCCTCTGCCGGAAATATACAACTTCAACGTTAGTGCCTTTGTTTGCATTTATAGCTATTTTAGAGCTAGCGCATCAGCAGCTCAGTCTTTGCCAGAAATATACTACTTCAACTTTAGTGTCTTTGTTTGTATTTATAGCTAATATAATCAATATGCTTATTGCTGAGAATTCATGTTTCCAATGTAAATCCCAGGTACTTGTTGTGTCATTCATGCCCCAGACGCTGATACCAAGAAAGTGATTGCATTAAATTTTACTGCACTGCTCCAGACGAGAACATCGTGGTCTCGCCTACTATTTTAATAAGGCTAAAAACTAAGAATTTTATGCAATTTTTTGTACTTTATTCTCACACTATCAGCAACTTTTTAATCAATTCGTATTTATTTATTTATGATCGCATACTTTTAATGACATAGTTAATATGTAGGCTAAATGAGGATTATTATTTAAGAATTCTGAGGAAGCTCACTACAGAAAACTTTTGCTACTTAAGGTGATTATTAACTGTTATCAGTTTCTTTTTTACTCCAAGAAAATGGTATAATTGGGGACAAAGCGAAAGCAACGCAAATCGATATTTCTTATATCCTCCTTTCAGAAACTCGACAGAAGAGACGAGTTCCGACTATTTTTCCCTTAATAACCGAGCTTAGTTCGAATTGTTATTCTTTTGTGCCGTCGACTACAAATCAGTGGGTGTTGCAATCTTGTAAAATATTTCTTTCATTTTAGGAAACCTATTCACTATCTTCTTTTTTAACTTGTAATAATTTTAAGTATGTGTCCACTATCTGTAATAAGAGTAGAACGTTAGCTTTTATATCATATGATGATTTTTGAGGAGTATTACCTTACCAAAATTTAGATTACCTAAAGCAAATGTCTCGTACATTTTCATATTCTGTGAAAGGTGTGATATATATATAGAGAGTTTTAAAAGTATTTCTCATGACATTTCTTCTTATAGATAGAGTAAGAAAAGGAAAGAGGTTGCTTCCAAAGTATATAGAGAAGAGAAAGATGTTAGCAGAAGACATATTTTTAAAAATGTACCGATATCTCTCTCTCTCTCTCTCTCTCTCTCTCTCTCTCTCTCTATATATATATATATATATATATATATATATATATATATACCGGGTGGCCATAATTAAACTGACAGTGCTCACAGTGTTCTGTAGCGCGATCTATTTGCGAGAATGACGCCACATTTTGTAGGTAGATTAAACAAGACGGGGGACGAAGGATTCCGCGAAAATATAAATTAGTTCCAAAAGTTACCGCTAGGGGAATATTTGGAGCTGTGTAATAGAAAATAGAGTGTTAACAAATGCAAATTAATACGGAATAAAATTACCTTTTATTATGCACATTTTCTTATTTAGTTCAAGTGCAATATGGCAACATTTTTAAAAAAGCGTAAAATCTACATAAACACCGATAAAGTCTCGTGATCTGCAATATCACGTACGCTGAGCAGAAGAAGAAGTTCTTTATTCAAATTTCACGTTACATCCATTGGCACAGTGCCAGCTGCTTGGGTTTTAAAAGGCAACGTGTTACGTTTCGAATCAATCGGATTGAAAGTTTATGTGCAATGTCTCCTTTTTTAGTCGAGCGTGCGTTACTGGTCAAATTCTTTTACCTCAACCAGTGCAACGCGTCAGCCGCTCTTCGTGCTTTTAGAACGCACAAAAAAATGCGTAAAGGTAACGGTCCGGTGTCAGTTAATGGGCTAAAAGCAATGGTTGCGACGTTTGAGAAAACAGGTTCTCTGAAGGTTCAGTCAGGCAGAGGATGAAAACCTGTACCACAGGATACAATCGAAGCAGTTGCCACGGCGATTGTCGACAGAGGACCAGACAATATTGCTGCCACCTCTAGCGCTCGTGGATTAGCTCGGAATATGGATATGCCTTACAGTACGGTATGGAAAATCTTACGAAAGATTATCAACTTCTATCCGTACAAGATCAGCCGTGTACAGGAGTTACTATACAAGGTAATTTCCGTATTGATTTACATTTGTTAACACTCTATTTTCTATTACACAACGCCAAATATTCCCCTAGCGGTGACTTTTGGAACTAATTTATTTTTTCGCGGAATCCTTCGTCCCCCGTCTTGTTTAATCTTCCTACAAAATGTGGCGTCATTCTCGCAAATAGATCGCGCTACAGAACACTGTGAGCACTGTCAGTTTAATTATGGCCACCCGGTATATATATATATATATATATATATATATATATATATATATATACATACATATTTAGGTATATATGTACAAGGTGTCCCATAAATACAGCCCAAACTCTCCACATCCAGATTCCTCTTTGGAAGTACATAAAAAATTCCCAAAAAACTGTACCTGTACGACCCATAGTTTTCGAGAAAAATACGAAAAACAAAGTATGACGACACGTCCGGTGCAAGGAAAAAGCACTTTATTTGACACATCAACAGCAATATTTGCATATCTTTTCCGACGATAATGTTCAAAATGTTCGCAGCGCATATCCCGTCATTCTTGCGCGTGCCGAGGAATGACGTTAGGTCGTCGTTTAACTGGTATTTAAAAGGATGCAGCTTGGAACTACCGGTATTCTTCGCATGGTGATCATGTTTTCCGTTCGTGAATATTGCGACATGTATTTGATCTACGGCCAATGTAATAGAAATGACTTACGAACTGCTAGGAAGTATGCCCGTCGATATCCAGCACGCCGTCCTCCCGATGACAAAGTCATCCGCATGCTGGAGACAGACTGCGAAATATGGGAAGCGTCTACCCGATACACAGTCGTCATGATGTTGGAAGACCGCATAGCCTGCCTCGATATGCACTGCGGACACTTTGAACATATGCCTTCATAAATATTTGAAAATATTGCTGTTGATGTGTCAAATAATGTGTTTTTCCTTGCACCGGATGTGACGTCATACCTTGTTTTTCGTATTTTTCTCGATAACAATGCGTCATACAGCTAAGGTTCTTTGGATATTTTCTATGTACTCCCAAAGAGGAATCTGGATGTGCAGAGTTTGGGTGGTATATATGGGACACCCTGTGTATATATATATATATATATATATATATATATATATATATATATATATATATATATATATATATATATATATATATATATATATATATATATATATATATATGTGTGTGTGTGTGTGTGTGTGTATGTATGTAAATACATACGTACATACATACAAAATATATTCTAATCTCTTTCGTCGCAGTTATATTTTACCCAACACGAACTTTAATTATTCAATAATTAAAGTTCACGAATATGAAAATGGATGTACACAAATTCAGTGTAACTGTAACACAGAGACCCTACTGTACTGGAGCCCATGTTGTTAACAGTATCGTCTTTCACGTGCTTGAAGATTAATAAGTACGTCCTCTAACAACTGTTATCCGCTTTGATTACCCTCTGTTACGTCTATAGCCTTGTGGAGTGAGGTGAAGAGATTAATAGTCTAAATGCTGAATAATTTAAATGATCTAGCACACTCCACGCTCAAATGGACGCGTAGTGGCTCTGTTAAAGGATCATCTGCGATGTAACGTCCAACGCTGCTAAATTTCCCTTTGAATATTTATCTTTGAAACGTCTGACACGCATGAAGACTTTTTAATCTCAGTATATGACTAATAATCTTTAGTGGTCTTTCATAACTACATTACTGAATTTTTTTAAAAGTTTAAATGTACAGCCGACAAATAGATTTATGATATAGAGCATTTATGTATGCAATGCAACATAACAATAGTGATATTTATAGGTGTATATAAAAAAAATAATGCAACCACTATAATTAAAAATACTACAGGGGATTTTTTTAAAAATTCTCTGATTATCTGTTAATGTCAGATAAATACCGAATATAGCTTTCCTCGACAGTCATTTTAAGAGATATTTGGTATCTTCCAAGTATGAAGCGCTCTTATTTCAGAATTCATTCTATGATAAACTTATTTTTATTTTGTCGTCTTCTGAGGCATTCTCAAGTGATGCTCATAAATGTAACTGATTGCTTTATGAATATCAGTAGCTAGGAATTTCCTAGAAAGTTGAATATGATATTTGAATTTAATGCTGGGATAACATGCGTAATTGTTAATGCACTTGTTAAAACTGAGAGTTTATTTCTTCAAGAGTTTTGGAGTTATGAATACTATGATGAAATTTTATAACTTGATTAAAAAAATAACACATATTAATTCGAAGAAACTTTTGAAAAGTAAAGAAAAGTTTTAACTTCATAATCCCTCATGCCTGTAGTAATCATCCCCTGATAAACAAAAATAACCTCAAAGCTTACGTTTACTAGACAAAAAATTTATGGTGGTAACACAATTTACTGAATGCTACTATCAACTTTTTTAACAAGCAGGCTGTTTGATCACCAATAAAGCCACCAAGAATCTGAGCTCGTGACTGTCGAATTATAATTTTTTCCTTTCAATATATCCTAGTATTATATTACGTTAGTGGTCATTTTACAAACCTGTGCGTTTTAAATTTTAAAAATCCGGTCTTGTTTCGATTTTAAAGTGATATTTAAACACATTAAAAGACCTAGTTTTCTTCCCATTAAGTTTTAACTTTCTCAGTTTTGTGAGCGGTCTGTCTGTATCATAACTTGAAACTATTGTATTAGTTTTACAAAGGCAAATATTTTATATGAAATATTTTAAAAAGAAAAATCTGAAGATAACTTTGATACACGCATAAGAGAACGTCATTACGCTTAGAGTAAACTTGTGAACAAATGCAAACACGAAAACAGAACTTCTTAAATTCCACAATGCAATATATCAAATGTTTCCAATACTTTAATTACATTGTGAAATATAATAAGTTTCGTTTGCCTGTTAACATTCTAAGTATTTTGGTAATCAAGGATTTCGAAATTCTTCACTGCAAAATCCTAGGTATTGGAGATACAGAGTTTTGACGCTAGAACTAATCCTCATGCAAATCGGATTACAATTAAATATCCTAAAATTGATAATTCATTAGTTTTAATCATTGTCTTGTCTACTGCACCTTAACCAGCTGCCTGAAAGGTCATTTGCACCTAAAAACGTCTCCTAATATCAGACCTTTCAAATATTTAACAATATTTCTATTATCTCTAAATTCCGCTTCGTAATTCCTTGCTTTTATTTTTTTCATGCCTTGCCTTTCCGTATTGCTTTCAATTCTTGTTCACTTTCTGTCACTTGTTCCTGTTTGATGAAGTCAAACTCGTTCAACCCCTTTATTCGGATAGGCAAACATTTTTCATGTACCTGCGTCAAATTCAGAACGTACTTAGCTCCTCTCTGAAAGTTCCTAGTATTCACCAATCAGCGAACATTTTAAGGATCTCTACATTTATAGGGGTTTAAGCGTTTATGATTTTCGAGAGAGATACACTTCAAATGATTCCAGGCTTCCTGAAAAACTACAATTATTAGCAAGAAACTAGAGGCCAAATTACATATGGATTCCAGTTATTGAATACTTACATATTGACTATATACAAAATATATACATTCATAAGGAATGAAAGACTGCTGTATTACTAAAGTTATGCATGAAAACGAATAGTAGAAAAACATGCTTTGATAAAAGATAAAAAAAATCCATAAAGTTTACTGCAACAAATAACTATTTAAAATGTAAGAACTTCATTTGAACTTAATGTTCTATTAGTTTTCCTATATTGATGCATTTTCGTAAACAATTTTCTTTTTTCATATAGCATAATTACTTCTGCAACAAAATAATCGTTATCCGCTCCAACGAAAACTCCATAACAATTTAAAATTTAAACGATAGTTTTTATTTTATGAAAATTGTTATGCAAATTTATTTTTTGCTTTCCAAACCGTCAAATTTTTAAAATTTAGACATGTTATGTACTTATTTTTTATATATATATATATATATATATATATCTTATTATATTTTGAAATTGGAAAATACTGTAAAAACTTTTTAGTGAAAGTGATTTACTTTAATTATAACATAATTTTTTCTTCCTACTCTGTAATTTTATTTTTAAATAAATAAAATTATATTTCTTGGTAATTGTTTTAAATGTCTCTTTTTCTACTTTGCAGAAAAATGTGTATTTCATTGAAAAATCTGCAGTTAAAATATATGGAGCAATTCCTTTGCAATAAAATATTAAGACACTTATGATGCTTTAAATACTAATTGCTTATTAAAGTACAATTTAAAGTACTTTAATAAACAATTATTTATTGTTTAATAACGTGCATAGCCTTTATATATATATATATATATATATATATATATATATATATATATATATATATATATATATATATATATATATATATTATGAACTAAATAATGAACTGTGTAATACGTATACTATGTATAATATATTGATGAAACTAATGATACACAGATTAAAAATCTTGTTTTGAAATTTTAGGTTAACTTCTTTAATATTTTTGTTCAAATTATATTTTACCAATACTTAAGAAATACAGAACTCATGATCGGGAAAGCTGGAAACATTTTTATACAGATAACCGAAAACATAAAACTCTCGAGGGTCCCTAAAGTTTTCGATTTTTTAAAGTTTTTATACATCAGTCTGCAATTTTTTCTGCGCATTTGTGTTTTAAAATTCCCACTAAAACACAAGTAATTAAAAAAGGAACAATTACTTTCGAACGTTTTAAATGATTTATATGGAATTCGATTTATAATTTTATGTACACTGACTTCTCTAACCGGGCACCCTTATTCGACTTCCACCCCTCTAAACAGACATATTTTGTTCAGAACCGTGTAAACACACCTTATAGTCAATATTATGCAAGAAGCCACCTCTCAAAACAATCACTTTTTTTCGAAAGCATTACTGACCGTCATAGAGATGTTTTACTGAATTGTAAAATGTACATGAGAGAATTTTTTCGACTTGTAGGAATATCTTTTGTCATCAAATGTATCATTTGCTGTCAAACACCACATAAACATATTCAAAAATTTAATTTCTTTTGTTTATAACAAAAGAAATTAACATTAATTTGTAATTAATATTTATTAATTTGAAAATTACAGAATAGCTTTATTTTAAAATTGCGTCATCTCATTTTCATAAATTTAGCTCTCGTGTGCAATATATCTCAGAGGTTATATAAAATATTTTGATAAAACTTTGCAGGTATATTATATATGCGGTAGGAAATAATGCATACTTCAAATTCGGAGATATTTTGAGTAACTGTATGAACATTAACTTTTAAATATTCTTGGATTTTTTCAAAACATGAAAATTGATGGACATTTTATGAGTTTCAATAGTTTTGAAGTTCGGTATAATTTCAATATTGACCTGCGCTTTTTTAATCTTTATCGGGATAATTTTCTTTCAGGAAGCAATAGTTTTGTTGCCGTCATAAGTTCGTTGAATACTGTGGAAATGTAATATATCCAGTTTACATTAAATATCAGTGTGTTTTAATAATCAGTGTGTTTGAATCACGCAGTTTATTTTTTCTAACTTACAAAAATATGGTTTATACATTACACATTTGGGTTTAAGTGGTAAAAGTTTTGTAGTTATGGGTATTTTATGTCAGGAAAATTTAAATAATTCGTCGAATGAGAGTTTGGTTCTTGCGACTAAATTAAGATGCCTTAGACGCCATAAGCGAAATAAACCTAACCTCATTTCTCGTCTTTAAAAATTTTACGTCTACAGCAAAATCCTTTTTAAGCAGAATCCATGCATTAAAAACGGAAACTTTAAATTAACATACATTACTATTGTAGAATATACTATTTTTGCAACTTAACTTGAATACACCATCTACATTACTTGTCTTAAATTACTTGTTTGCAAAAAATAATTTACTGAAATGCATTAGCTAAACTTCTTAAGTGGAGTAGAGACTTATGTAAGCAATTTAAATAGTATACAGAAATTGTGTTCCAACTATATCCTCTTTATGCCTAATTCTTAAATTATAGCTCAGAAATTTTATTGCTTAAATGCTCCTGCTGACTAACCTCATTAAAATTATTATAAACGACCTATTAGAGAATTCCCTCTTATTATTTATTTAAACCTGCCATAATATTTTCCAAGTAATATTAATCAAAATATTACTCTACCAGTTTAATATTTAAGAAACAGACATTTTCTTTTTGGCAAGTTAGCAATTTGATGAAAAGCCGTTTCCAATATTTTTTTTTGGATTTATGGAAGCCTGACAAAAGGAAATCTGTATAAAATCGTAGTAATAAGTAGTTATGTTCTGCAAAACAGTAGTTAACATGAATTGAAGGATATTTAAAAAAGTGAAATGAATAATGAGCACTATAAAAATTGTTGTCCTGGAAACCAATGGCCTAAATAACAATTGTATAGAAATTTAATTTCCACGGCTTACTTTAACACTCACGTTGTAAACTAGGCGTTCCAAAGTTAGGTTAATGGTGCAGTTTCTGGTGGGTGAAAGAGGTTTTTTCTCCAGGGAAAAAAAATTAAATTTCTCCAGGAAAATATATATATATATATCTATAGCTATATATATATATATATATATATATATATATAGATATATATATATATATATATATATATATATATATATATATATATATATATATATATATATATATATATATATATATATATATATATATATATATATACAGTTGGCTCTCTGTTTAACGACTTTCAAGGGACCGTGAAAAATCGTCCTTAAGTAGAGATCGTCCTTAAACAGAATTTGTGAAAAAATATCATTTTTTTCACTCTTTACAGGCTTAGGACTGTCAATATATTTCTTAATATACTGGGTGTTTAAAAACGTTATTTTTATTGTGGTTATTATTTTATTCATAAAAAGTTATTTTAAATTACATTTAAAAAAGAATACAAACAATACAATAAATATATATATATGTATATATATATATTATATATATATATATATATATATGTATATATATATATATATATATATATATATATATATATATATATATATATATATATATATATATATATATATATATATAGAGAGAGAGAGAGAGAGAGAGATTATTATTAATTGTATTTATGAGAATTTGTAAGCTTGCTATTCTTTAATCCATGAGTATATTATTAACTAGTATCTAAACAGCACTTTTAAACGTTTATTAAAAAATAGTTAGGAAAAACTAAAAAAATATATTATATATATATTTCCAGCATCAGAAATCACATTTACGTATGTGTACCGGAGACGCGTTAGTTAATAATAAAATGCTTTGTTTCTTTGTGTGATTCTTGAATGGAAGTTTTGAACATTTGTACCAGTGATCCGAACAATCATATTAGAACGATACTCCGCATTTCCGAAAGCCCATAATACAGAACAATGTATCTTTAATAAAAATAATTGTTGTAAAATGTTAGTGGATGTAAATAGAAGATCTGGAAGATATACTTCAGAAGACAAGCATGTATTTGATCTTTTAATTATTGTACAAGTGTTCTTATAAATTTTAAACTAACATGTTTATAGCTACATAGATACATAGATAGAATGCATTAAATGCATTTTGAATAAAATCTAATTGAATTTTCATGTTGATTTATCAATACTTTTTTGAAAACTGATGAAGTAGACATTTAATAGTATTTAGTGATGCGGAAATGAGAATTTTATATGTATGAGAATTTTATATGTATTTTAAGTACTTTACAGAAACTGATGCTTTTGATCGTTGTATCTAAATGTTAACGTTTTGAGCTGATTTAATTTCTTGAGAGATTTAATGCTATAGAAAATGTTGATTTCATTTTTATTTTAACTCCTTTCTTATTTTTCCTACATCTCGATAATCTCTGAACGTTAGTCCTTCTCTAACTTCCGCTTGAAATATCTCTACTATTGTTAATTTATCTTGTACCTCCCTTAAGCTGTTGACATCATCGTCAAAGGAGGCAAATTATTCCTTTGTTGCTTAATTTAATGCACAGCAGCTTTCATCAAAGATCTCAAATTTTTCGACACTTCATCTTCGTTTGAACCCGTTTTAGCGGTCTCGACTTTCTTATAACCATCAATCTAGAACCATTCTTTGGTAGTTTCTTACTTGACGATGATACATGCGTGTTTAATCTTTTCTACGACAGGAAACAATAAAGATTTTAGACAATTCAGTCGATTTGAACTCTTCTGCCCCTAAATTAAGGTTTTAACATAAAAAGAGAAAATATAACTAACTATAACGTATTTGAAATTATCTTAAACCGCAAATGTCTTTTGGCTGGCATTTACAAGTTGAATTTGATCAGAAAAAAACTTCCTTTATGCACTTTGTATGTGTTGCATGTCCCGAAAAGTTCCAAACGACTCCCATGTCGAAAACGGAGCACTTTATTTACAGCATTTACTTCAGTTATAATTGAACAGAGGGAACGCGAGCATATGCTTCTCACGGCAAGATTGGCGTTAGATATACATACACTGCTGGCCACCCAAATTGCAACATCAAGAAAGACAAGAGATATCACAACAAAATTTATTTTGTAGATAACATGTTGACCAAGTATCAAATGATTAAATTTATAGACTTCTGTGAAGTGTGGTTCCTTCCAAAATCGGTAGCCAGAGTAGCCGCCATTGTTGGACATCACCGCTGCCACACGCCTCGGCATTGATTCAAAGAGACTTTGGATGAGTTCTAGGGGTACAGCAGACCAAGCAGCGTCCACGCGTTGCCAAAGTTGATCTGCTGTGGCAGCTGGGGATGGAATCTGGGTCAATCGTAGAGCAACCATGGACCACATGTTTTCTATCGGCGACAGATCCGGAGAGCTAGGCGGCCAGGGAAGCAATTCAAACTGGCGATTGACGAAGTACCGTTGGACAATGCGTGCCACGTGTGGTCGCGCATTATCCTGTTGAAATATGGCTGTGGGCAAGCCCTGAAGGTAAGGAAGGACAACTGTCTCCATCACCTCGGAGATGTAGCGCTGGCTGTTTAAAGTACCGGCAATGCGTACTAGAGGTGTGCGAGAGTGATATCCAATACCGCCCCATACCATAATACCCGGTGCAGGACCAGTGTGGCGGTGCATAACGCAGCTGTTCAGCATCCTCTCTTCACGGTGTCTCCAGACTCGAATGCGACCATCGTGGTGTTGCAGACAGAAGCGTGACTCGTCAGTAAAGACAATTTCATTCCATTCTGCCGCCCACATCCTTCTGTCATCGCACCATTGGCGTCGGAGACGTCTGTGGTTCTGCATCAAAGGTAGGCAAAGCAATGGACGTCTTGCGGACAGACCACTCTGCTGTAAACGGCGTCGAATGGTACGCACATACACTGGATGATGCGTTACAGACTGCATGTGCTGTGCTATGGTTCGTGATGTGACTGAGCGATCCGTCACTGCCATGCGCACAATCTGTCTGTCATCACGTGAAGTGGTGCGCTGAGGTGGATGCTATCGAACACGCCGGTCCATCGTACCCTCCTGCATCCAACGATCACATATTCGCATTACAGTTGTTTGGTTTCGTCCAACACAACTACCGATTTCCCTGAAAGATAATCCACAATCTCGGTAGGCCACTATCCTTCCTCTGTCAAACTCAGATACTTGATCAAAAGATGATCGATGTTTTCGACGAGGCATAATTGATCATTTTTTTGAAAAAACCACAATAAAAACACAATTGCCCAACTTGAAATCGTCGAAATCTCCAAGCCTTAAATAGCGCTTTGAAGTGGCGCCACAGGCGCGTGTGATGTGCGTCTGCGCTGAAATTCTAATCATTTGCATATCTTACCTCCGCTAATGCATGTTGTAAATTTCATGTTATTTGAATGTTTGCTTCAGGTTGTTGCATTTACAGTGGCCAGCAGTGTATTTTCTGTCTGCTTAGGACAGAAAATATGCATGTGACGTTGTGAGAAATTCATGTTTAGATAAGCTCCTTGGTCGGCATTGCTACTGGCGCCTCCTTTTAGGAGGCAATAACGCGAAAATTGCGTCTTCAGGACTGAGTCACTACAGAGGCGACAACACGTCGATTATGATACTTGCATCTTACTATTTCAATATACAAGTTTGTTCAATTTTATCATCCAGTTTGACATGTTTTGAGAAGTATCTCATTAGTTTTACGTAATTAATTTAGTTTATTTCACGGGTTGGCGACTAACGTCCATTCCTTTCTAACAATGAGTCCTATCTGGCTATCCACGGTACAATAAGTTTCAATTTAATGCCCCAGCTATTCACCTCCAATAAAACTGTTAAACACTACTTGATAATTGTTCTCCTTTACATGTGTCATAGAGTATAACTATCAATTTGTGTGTGTATATGCGATAGAAAAGTTCAATTTCATCTGTGTCGTAAATATTTCTTGTAAAGCAATTCAACCAATTTTGGTAATTGTTCAAACTACTTTTTGAAATATTATTCATAAAACACTATCTTAATCACATTCACAATAATTTCTCAAAATTGGCGCTGTGCCTCAGTAAGCAATTTTACTCGCAAAACTTTGTAACAGCAAAAGGATTTTTTTTAGCGTATCGATGCGAAAATAGAAAGATACTTCCTTCTTGGAGACACGAGCCGATCGAACTAATATAGGGGTACTATGTAGAAGTCTGGACATTTTTAGAAAATATTTCTCGCTTTTGATGGCTTCCAAGTTGGCATTCTTTTATGATACAGTTCCAAACGTTCTTTCAAGATACAGTTATTAGATTAAGAATACAGTTAAAAGAAGAATTCAGTAAGTTTATTTTCATGCATGGAGATGAGCTTTCCTTCGAATTCGAAAGCAATCCGGAATTTTCAACAACATTAAAAGCCATTTATTCATCAAATGAATAACATAATCTTTATCACAACCGATTCTTTTAACTAAGTCACCAGTCAAATACTAATTTGGCAAGAAATGAATTTTTTTTATAATATGCAAAAGATATAGTGGTTTAATTGTAACCCCTTAGTGTCTAGTTAGGAATTCGCAACAATTTATGCTTGCGACCTCTCATCGGGAATGAGATAAAACACTTGAGGTATCCTCGTTAAATTTATAATTATTCTAAATTTTTTAATCTTAAATCGAAGCGGTCTATACATAAGGAACATGTGAAATACACTCTATAACAAATAATTGACCCACCAAGGAGTTGTCTGATTGTAATGAAATTTGGTAGGGGATGTTTCTACCGAACATGGACATGATTTAAATTTCGTGAAAAACAAACGAATGGCGGGTGCCCCAGCGCCTCAGAACTGTGCTTCCAGCAGGATGATATAACGAGGCAATTCTCTATCTGATGTTCAAAATTTTTGCTGCATTTCGACAGCGCATGTCTTACGTTGACTGCAACAATGTATAGAGAATATGCACTTCTACACTAACTTTGGGTGTGTATAGGTTGAAGTGGCACTCAAAATAATTTCACTTAAACACATTTCTTACATAACAACAATGTTTATTCAAATATTTGCAGATGTAAATTTTGCTTTTCAACATAAAGCAAGCGCACTACTAGTACGAGATATATGATATTTATGCAAAGGAAATACAATTCCATATATTTTCTGGTATAACTATTCATGCAATGAAATTGCAACTTGAGATATTCACAAATACTTCGGAAAGTCGACCAGCAATGCTGCTTCGTAAACTTTGGGCCTAACAAGAACTCGCGTAGGTTTGAAGCAACCTAGCTATGCCTCGAACGGCTGCTCGCAAAACTCAACTATTATTAAACTATACTCTAAGCCTAGCTCCAGCTCGATACTTCGTTTCGTCAGCTCTACTCCTCCTTTCACTTCCTCTCACTTCGTTTCTTTAATCTAGTTGCTTGTTATTTATACCAACCGTGAATTCCTCGATTATCAGATCTTAAGAGGCTTCTTTAACTTTATTCACTTAAAAGTTCGGTTATTGTGAATCGAATCTTATGTAAACCTTACAAATGCCACACCGACGAATTCGTGCTCATTACGAACATATTTCAGAATGTGGATGATGTCTTGGCATCGGATTGAAAGAAGCTGGTTGGGCACAATTGGGAATTATCGTTCAGTATCTGGGTCCAAGCTATGCAGTTATTAGACGATGGTAGCAAGAGTGAGTCCACAACGACATATTTAAGCGTTAGGACGACAGTGGTCGACCACATCAGAACGGGAAGACACAGCGATTGTCAGATCATCTGTCACAACAACGGATTCTTCATTATGAACCATGCGACGTGTGACCCGTACACAAATGTTCAACGTGACCATTGACAAACGACTGAGAGAACGGAATCTATATTCGCGCCAACCGTTTCTCCGCTTACCCTTCCCGCCTGTACACAGCCAAGTTCATTTACAGTGGTGCTTAACTCATCAACTTGGAACTCCATTGACTAGACACGTATAGTCTTTAGTGACGAGTCCCGTTACGTGTCCTGACGACTACGGGAGACGTATCAGGACACGTCCAGGGCAGCGTGGGATCCAACCCTTACTATCGCACTCCACATGGGCCCACAATAATGCGTTATGGTGTAGGGTGCCATTTCTTTTGATAGCTGGTCCTCTTTGGAAGTCATTAGCGACACACAGCACAGCGGTACGTATACGACATTCTGCAACCTATTTTGTTGCCGTTCCTCTTGCGCCATCCAAGTACATACTTTTCAACAAAATTATGCCCGGCCGCGTACGGCAAGTGTTACTATGAATTGTATTTAAGCTTGCCTAACACTTCCTTTGCCAGCTAGGTCATCTAATCTCTCCCCCATATAGAACATTTGGGACATGACGGGAAGGCGATTGCAACTATCCCGGAATGATGCTGATTTAACCAGACAGTCGGAGACAATTTAGCAAGAAATCCACCAGGACATCATCCGGGAAATTTATCAATCTACGCCAAGCCGCATAACAACTTGCATCCATGCCAAAGGTGGACCAACGCCACATTGCCTTCCTCACTCTGTAAAGACTAAACTCTACGATAAATCATTCTAATGTAATGAATTTTAATTGTTTTTTCTGTGCATGTTCATTACATCCACCATTTTTTGACGATTCCTTCTTGGTTTGTCGATTTTTTTGTTACAGTGTATTTACTGACTTGCTAATTTTATTTAGTTATTGAAAGATGGAAATAACAAACGCCAGCAAAAAATATATTAATACAGTTTCAAAAATATCCATGGGGTTCGGTATAATATTACACTAAAGGGCTGCAACAGAAATCACTAAAAATACTTCTGTTTTGTTATTTCAATGTGAGATTTTCGATTGACACTTAGGGAACAAATATTTCATATTAACTTAATATTTATTTATTTTATCTACTAATATATTTTTCTGGTTATTATCAAAAGAAAAATCTCGAGGGACCCCTGGACGACTTTACGGCATCCTAAATTGCTGCTGTATACCAGTTGAAAATCTCTGATCTAGTTAGTTCCCAATATTTTTTTGAACAAGGTGCCAAGACCTGAAGAAAAAAATGAGAGTCATATTATTCGTGTTCTGATTAGCTAAAATTTTGTTGTTTATACTCGTCGTAATATCATGTACATAAAAAAAGTGTTTTGTAATTTACTCAGGGGAAAAAAATAACCTTCCAAAATTGGTGGAAAATATTTTCCTTACGACTCTAATGGACCACGTAATCGAATAAAACCGAAATAAGTGTTTAGTGGGGAAAATGAAAGGTTTGTTTAGTATTGCATTTCCGATACGATATTTTAAAGGTATCGTAAAATAATAGCTTAAATATTAATCTGGGTAGAAAACCATTTGTAACAAAACTTTAAAAAAAATCTCCATAAAACGTAAATGTTAAATTTCAGATAAGAAGTATTCAGGACATTTCTGTTATATCATTAATGTATGTCTTAATAAATAAATAAATAAATAAATTTATATATATATATATATATATATATATATATATATAACTAGAAATTACATCTGACAGATTTAATGATAATGCCTGATCACTTTCCCGAGCATATCTTTTTTTTTTGATAAACAAATCATTCTATTAAAGTTTTAAATATGATTAAAATTTACAGCTGCAATTCGTTAATCATGTAAAATCTATGAAAAATTATATGTTTTACACATGTTACGCACACACACACACATATATATATATATATATATATATATATATGATTGCATGTATGTATGTATGTGTATGTGTAAAATAAAACAGTAATTTCGATTTGAAAGAATGTGAAAAATAGTTGTTGCTTGCATTAAAAGGTATATAAAAATTACTTCCTCATACAATCGTGTTTTTTCAATATTGCTTAATTTCAAATCATCTATATAATAATTACTGAACGCCTTTTTGAATTAAATGTTTAGTGGCAGATATTTCCCTTCAGCATCACTGTGAAAATATATCATGCTTGCTGGGGAACAATAATGAATGCGGCATCCGTGAACTTCACAGGTATAATTTCAGGCTATTTGCACATATTTCTCCTATTTGGCCAGATATATAAGTTTAGAAAAGGAGGGAGTAGTTCATTGATCGAGAACGGCTCGCTAGACCCGAGGCTCATTATGCATGCATGGCGTATTCGTGACTACTATCTTCAAATTTGGCTGCCAAGTGGTTATAATTACGTAACAAACGAAACGTCGAGGTTGTAAACAAATTACTTGAGGTTGAAATCTCTGCGTGTTCATGATACCTTTTATGTCATATCAATAAATGACCTCGTGTAAGTTAAAAGGCACTCTCAATGCGGTGAATTTACATATGTCAAGCATATGCGTAGACATAATGTTCATTAATGAGAGGTTATGGATATTCATTTTGTGATGTGCTCTAAATCATTTATTTTAGAATTTTCCTACTTTAGATATAACATGTATAAAAAATTCGTTTTCCATAGGTACTCACTTAGCTGTAAATTTTAGTTATATGTATGTTGTAAGTAGTATGCTTTATATGTATATATTTATATAAAGCACTGTGCAAATTAATTGGGACAAGTTTCATTTGTCATAGAATTCATGCTTTCCCAGGGATTTTCTGCCTGAAACCGGTTTCAACTGCATTTGTCACGAAGGAAGGTTGGCCTTGACTGGTCTAAACGTGTTTGACCACGTGATCATCACACGTACAACATTTTCGCGTCAGTTATGTTTCAGTTGCTGTAATAATTGCTCGATTGTGTGAGTTGTTTGTGTCTCACGTGTATGAAAAAAAAGGATTTCACTCCCTGGAAAAGGACTAGAAAGGATCCCCTTAGTCAGCATACCTCTATGACTGTGAGGGATATTGCGGCAGCAGTTGGAGTTGGAAAATTCAGTGTTTCCGGGATTGTTAATCAGCAAAATAAGTTTGGAACGGTTTCTCCAAAACGGAAGATTAAACTTAGACGCAAACATATGACAACAAACAACAGACAAATTTCCTATACGAAATAGTAAAATGCATCCTCGCAAGACAAGTACAGACCTTCAGAGAGAATTATTGTCTACTAGTGTGAGCGTTGATTCGTCGACATTACGATGAATGCTTATCGAAGCAGGGAAATGGGCAAGAACACCAGTCCAAAAACAGTTATTACCACATGCAATGAAGAGAACACATTTGTATTCGGCCAGGAAATATCAGTCTTGGACTGCAGAAGACTGAAATAAGGTTGCATTCAGCGACGAAACGCATTTTTGTGCTAGGGATTCGACCAACATTTGTCAGACGAAGCGCCGGAGAACCCATCAGGGAACGAAATCTTAATTAAACAGTTAAGCACCCCCAAAAGCAAATGTTTTGGGATTATCTTACATCTGAAGTACCTGGCAGCTTAGTACAAGTTGAAGGAATAAAGAACTCTCTAACGGTTTTTAACCGCCTTGCGTGGGAGTTCTTTTATGCGAGAAATAGGGACCACACAAAAAAGACTTCTGTATTTTTGTCCCAAGATTTTATTACATCGTTTTTAAGGGACACAGCGCATGCAGCACATTTAAAGTAATTAATAAAGGATTGATTTGGCATGCAGAGCCATATTTGTCACCTAAACTCTGTTGGCCCTGTTTTCGACTGCAGTTCAACTCCAACTGCCGAACAAGAAAGCGCTCCCCTCGGAAGTAGGGTTGCCATATGCCAACTTTGGCACGAATTACCAGACGTGGCGCGCCTTACAAACTCCAAAAAATACATTTCAATACTAGAAGACAAAATTATGCAAACGTTTGCTGGCGGTGTTGGTGTGTTTCAACAAGATCTTCCTCCATGTCATAATTCTAAGCTATTAGAGAAATGCTTAAGAAGAAAATAAATTAACAGTTTTGGATTGGTCTGGTAAAGATTGAAACCATATGCTTTCGATATATGCGTTGTTTGAGGAAATATTTATAGACGAATTTCAAGTGTTGCAGAAAAACCCTTTTTGTACGAAACATCTCTAACAACGTATTGAAGTACTTATTCAAAACCTATAAATAAATCTATTCAGTGTAACGTTATATACTGTTGAATGCAAACCATTTTCATGCTCACATAACAATCAGGTTCCTGGCATTATTTATAGTTAGCAAACGTCAACTGTGAACCTATATAGCTGTGATCTGTGGGATTTTTGTCACCTATTACACTACACCGTACTAATAGTTTCTGTACAATAATAGTTTAAAGATAATTTAAGGTTCGTTGTATCAAAAAGTTTGACCATTGCACAATAACAAAAACAGCAAATATTTGTCTAGATAAACTGTATTTCGTTTGGAATTATTTTTCTGGTAAGCACATTAGAAAATTAACCTATTCAAGGGCATAACGAGAAATGAAAATCAGTCATTGAATATTGAAAAATTATATATAATATATATCCATATTGTTAAGTCTAATTTAACAGATACTGATATTTATGTTATAAAATATAGCATTCCGCAAAATGTTTTGCGTTTGGTCTCACGATAACATGTATTTTGAGCTGAAAAACACATGGAAATTAATTAATGTGCATATTCATCTACGATATCAGTGAAAAATACTAGAAAAATATATCGATATTACTAATTCTAATTTACAAGAGACTGATATTTATGTCAGGAAATGTAGCATTCCGCAAGGGGATTTTACTTTTGGTATCGTCTAAATATAAATTTATGGTTTAAAATAACATGGGTGGATAATTTTGTATAGGTATTTAGTTATGATTTGAGTTTAAAATACCAACCACCGTTATATTGATATTAATAAATCTAGTTTATGAGAAATTTTTATTTATGCCATGGAATGATATCAATCCGCAAAAAGTTTTGACAGTCTTTTCTTCATAACACATATTTTTGTATGAAAAGCACATGGGAAAAATTTAGTATATGTATTTGGTTATTATATTAGTTAAAAATACCACGAAAAATATCAATATTATTAAATATAATTTGAAAGAAAGTAATATTTATGTCAGAAAATGTATTATCCGACAAAATGTTTTGCTTTCAATCTCGTTATAATACATATTTTGGGCTCAAAAATACACATATAAATATCTTATATATTGTATTATGTATTTAGTATGTTTATTGAGTTATGATAAAAGCTAAAACTTAGAAAAAATATCATTACTATTAATTATAATTCAAAAGAACTTAATATTTATGTCACTAAACGTAGCATTTCGCAAATGTTCTGCTTTTGGTCTCGTCTTAACACATGTTTTGGGCTAAAAACGCATGGAAATATAATTTAGTACATATATTTAGTTATAATACAAAATAAAAAATGTATATCATTTGTTATTCCTACTAATTTCCCCAAAAGGGTACGTTTTATTTTATCTAGTAAATAGAGTATTGATCCAAAGTTTTATGTCTCGAACAGTCAATGATGGTATTTTATCACCTGGAAAATAACAGTAAAGAAACAGAACACCTGATAGTATATACACAAATCAGGGATATTTACAATATAAACACAATATCTTTATACTATACGCATTTGAGATGTCAAGTTATGAAATAAAACTGATTCAAGAAAGTTTGTATGTCTAGCAAATAAATCCCTCATTTACGTCTCTACCTGTTTCCGCAGGAACTATTTCAGTACGCATTTCATCAGGAATCAGCATACAATTATAATCGTAAAAATTCCTTTACTAGAACTATTCATAAGTGTTAAAAAATACTTAATATGGAATTGCATGTGTTACGTGTAATTTAAGGGGGAATTTCGCTTCTTTTTCGGGGCATTTGAATATTACCGTAATTTCTGCGAAAACAAAAGGGTAAAAATGTATTAATAAAAATGATAAACGAAATAAAAGATGAAAGCCCTTTTTCCCCCTCATTTTGCTGGTAGGTCACGTCTCTTTTGCACGGAAATATATTCGAGACACGTCAAACGTTTGCTAGATACCTGGTAAATGATATGAATGTATTTTTTATTTAACATCTCGGATCGTGATGACGAACGTTAAATAGTGTTCGAAGCAAATTAAACAGTGTTTCAGTAAATACCCGAGTAAGAATAATGTAATGGGGGATTTGCTTTTGCTACTGCAGTTTTCAATTTCATGCTAAGGCAGTGAATTTTTGCTGGAGGTTGTATTTAAACCGCGTAGATAAAGGTTTAGATATACATTAAAACTAGCATAAGAAACAAATACTGATTTCTTTAAACCAATATGAGTACATTATGTGTAATACATACATATATATATATATATATATATATATATATATATATATATATATATATATATATATATATATATATATATAAATATATATATATATAAAGAGTTATAAAATTTATATCACGAGAAAAATCATAAAAATTCCTTTAAAATGAAATTTTTTCCGAATCTTTACCTACATTTTTTGATTTTTGGTGAATTTTTAAATATTAATTTTTATAATTTTATTTATTAAATGCTGATCACCTGATTTCTTTTTCTGGTACTTTAAACTGATTTATCGTCACGTGCATAACAACCCAATAGACAAAAAAATTTTCTTACTAAAGCGGCAGACGATTGGACATTATCCAAAAAATTATTAAAATACCGTAAAAAATATGTTCCTGAAACTGTACAATATTAACTGTACTATATTCTTTAGCATGTTCAATTAGGTTTAATTTGAATATTTTCTTCTACATTATTTTGTGTATAAAAATATCCTTTACGATTTTATATATATATATATATATATATATATATATATATATATATATATATATATATATATATATATATATATATATATATATATATATATTACATCAATTGCATACATTGACCGTTGTATTTAATATGAATGTACTGCGTAGCGAAGTGCGGGTTTTCAACTAGTGAATTCGTGTGAAACTTACAAGAAATTTGGTACACCCCCTAGATCACGAATAATTTAAGCATAAATCAAAATCCCCTTTTTGATGGTTGTTGTTAGATCCATTAATCGATAAAATCAAGCTTAAGGTATTCTTATACCCTTTGAAAACGTATCTGCATACATCTTTCCATAAAAAGATAAGTTGGAGCTATTCTCTAACAAATGAGGCCTTTTGTCTTAGATGAATATCAGTTTATGCCATCATATAAGAATCAATCATGAACATCTGTGCTGCGCAACTTCTGCGTGCTTTTGAAAGTATAAAACATATCCGTTCCTGTTAAAGTATGTGGGCAGAAATATTTAATGGTAAAAGATTGTGATAAATTTGGAAATAATATAATTTAATATGCTAAGGTATGATAAGTATGCAAAATGGAGTCAGAAGCTGTTTTATGAAATTCATAAAATACCTTCTTTGGGTTCTTAGAAATTTATTTGGGTATACAAAGTTTTCGTCATAATATGCTTTTATTAATGATTATTTGGCATATATACTGAAAGTTGTGTTACAGGAACAGTTGCGTTTTTATTCAAGCATAGAAAATTTCTATCAGTGGTAAATCGATCTAAAAAGTATTTAGTTACTGTATCATATTAAAAAGCGTATTTTTTATTAATTTTTATAGGTGAGTCCTTTTTTTATGCAATTTAATATTTGAAAGCATTACAGACGGTAAGTTTTAATGATAATTCTAGTTAAGGGAAAAATAATCTTCAAATGAAAATAGCCCAAAATATTTTTATATCAGTCTCAACGACTGAAATATTAAAAATAAGGAACTGTTTGCCTGTTAGTAGCAGTGCCGAACATCTTAGTTTTCCTATATAAAAAAACCAAACTTTGGTTATATCTGTAATTTCTTAACACTATTTGTTTAAAACATTGTATAAGAAAAATCTGATTATGTTCCACAAATACGTTAATCATACACATGTAAAAATGTCTTATTAATGACCTTATATGAATTTCATCCTAAATAAAAAATGCTATTCAAAATATAATTCTTATAATTTCATTATTAACAATGGGTTCGCTTTCACATCCGCAGTTTTTCGAATAGTTTAAATTTTAAAAAGTAATGAGTCATTGATTTATTTTGTGCATCAAAATAAGAAATTTCATGTATATAACTGATTCTTACGTATTTATTCTTCCTTATTTTTTGAAAAAAACTGGCCTGATTTCGCTTCAGTTTTAATAAAAGACCAATAGATAGATAGATAAACAAATATGTGTTCTGCTTTCATCTTTATTTTCTCCATATACCTTAGAAGAAACGTCTTTTCTTTTCTTCGTCTTACTCTATCTATAATAGGAAATGACATGAGAAATACTTTTGAAACTCTCTATATATATCACAGCTTTCAAAGAATATGAAAATGTACAAGATCTTTTGCAGTACATTTACTTTAAATTTCGAAGGATACATTTACTTGAATCCTAACTCTTCTACGTAAAATATTAGGCTACAAATTTAGCTGCTAAATCTATCAGAACGGTAGTTTACAGAAATATATTTTGTGTATACGCAAGTTATTTAAACACAGGCATTGTATTTATTATAGTTTTCCGTTGAATTTTCCGCTGAAGTAATAATGGCTCTAAACTCCCCTCATCATTTAATGCAATACAAATTTTCTAATGAAGCTCTACAGCCTGTCTGTTATGAAACCCGTTAATGAACTGACAGTTTTAATTTGTGTTTCCTTAGAAAAATAAGTTCGGTATTGTCTTACTCGCTACCCCAATCTGTGTTGGATGTTGCAGAATTCGGCTTTCGAATGCATAAATATGGTGAAGCAAAATATCATAAAATGTTACAACTGATGTCGCGAAAACAGTCTATTTTCAATCATTACCATAATCTATGATTTCGTCTGATTTGTTAAAATCTATTTCAAAATTTTACGATTTGGATACGGGGAAAATATCTCATTATTAGAAGACCTTTTTATTATATAAATAGATGTAGAGAATTTATGCATAAATAAATATTTCTGTCAAAGCTGAATAAATTACTTGCTAAGAAGTATTCCGTATAATTTTTTACATATTTCATTATAAATTATGAACACTTTCATATTAAATTAGTATTTAACAAATAAAAATAAAACGTTTTTTCTGTTATTAATAATAGTTAAATTGAAAAAAAATACAAATAGATTGAAAACTTGAGAGTTTTTGAAATTTTAACAGGGTTACATATTAAAATTTTAATAGTATGCTAAGAAACATTCAGATTAATTCTAAATTATGAACACAAATCATAAGTTTTTTCCCTTATCGTAGTGATTTAACATAAAATATTTATGAAATGTTTGAAAATTTGAGTATTTTTTTTATTTGAGCGTATTTATATGAGGTAGCTTATTCCATACAAAAATCGAAACAGATGAAACACTAATATGTTAGTAAAATTTGCTTCATACTTTCGCTATAAGGGTATTTTACGCCATAACAATAATAAGTATTCACATGTCCATCTCAATACACACTTATATTGAGCAAAGTAATCTTCCTATAAACAATAAGTACCCAATTATTCTTTTCTTTTGTAAAGGGTATCCGAGGCAATTTACATCAAAAACTTGTTAACTAATAAAAAAAATGTAATTATTTTCACTCTGTTCTATAATTGCTTTTTCCCGTAAAGTAGCAATTTAATGTAAAGTACTTACAAAATGGTTGAAAAGGTAAGTGAATTTTTGAATTTGAACATATTTGCATGGGGTAGCTTATTCTATACTAAAAATCAAACAACAGAGAAAAATACTCTAAGATGAAAATAAAATTTACTTCATACTTTTGCTATAGTGGTAATTTAAGCTATAAAGATTATAAGTTGTCGCGTGTCCATTCTTAAATATACATCAATATTGAACAAAGTAAATCTTCGTATACACAATAATTATCCAATTATTCTCTTCTGGTGTAAAGGGGGATAGTCCAAAGAAATTTAAATAAAAAAATATTCTAACGCGAAAAAAAAGAAAACGTCTAATTATTCCCGCACTCTTCTTTAATAAAATTTATCCCGTCATAGTAGAGGCTCCAAGATCCCCAAAGTTAGAGCGTCTGATACTTATTTCCTTCAGTTTTAAACCAGAGACTATCTCTGTAATTCCTTGTTAAGGCCAGAGATTGCTTTTCGCAACCAAAAAATGCGGACGCAGAAACGGGTGCCATTGATCATTACTCGGCTCAGGTTTGGTGACACAATCTCGATGCGTCTGATTACTGAAATTGGTAAAGAGTCAAATTTTAGGCGGATGTCGGCGATAATGAGCTGATAATGGATCTTATTTCTTCTTTTAAAGACGGGGTAAAGTGTCTTAAGGGTAATTTTAGAGCTGAAACTTTTGAAGATCTGTGATTACTCTATTGAGAAAGATGAGAGACAATTCGCGATTTCGTATATAAGTTTATTTTATAACGGGGATATTTTTACGTTGTTTTAGATTAAGAAAATTGCTCGATTTAACTATTTGTAAGAAAAAAGTTTTGATTATACATTTTTGGGGACAGTAATTTTTTTTATAAATTGACATTTAATATTTCATGAAATATTTTGCTTGGCGATTTACACCCCTATTTTATCTCTTCAGTATAGAAATTTAAATTGATTGAAACCAGACTCGAGATTCTTCGAGGAAGAAAGCAATATGCGTAATTGTAGATATAGTTTTTTAAATAAATGACATAGTTTTTTTTCTAAATTTAAAACGGAAATGTCAAAAATAGAAAAAAAATCGTGGAGAAAAGTATAGACACTCAAATATTAAAAAAAAATAAAAAATAAAAAGGAATAAAAAATCTATGTAGCAGAAACAATGACTTGAACAATTAAAGTCTAATACAACTGTATTTCACGATATTTCCTTTATGTCTGCACATTGATAGGATACTATCTTTGCACTATGTGTTACTGGATGTTTGATGGATATAAGTGAGTACAATGTTAGCTGTGGAGCCTGGCAAAAGACATTTCTGGCCCCTCACATTCACGAAGAGGACCCTAGCATTGCACTTTGTGTGAGTCCGGAACATTTTACCCCATATATAACTCTTCTTTCTGGGGGTCCTATATTTATCCATATTTTATATTAAGCTATCGCCAATTTAGCGATAACTCCTATATTTGGTTAGATTACCATAGACTCGTAAAATACGCAAAGTTATATATATATATATATATATATATATATATATATATATATATATATATATATATATATATATATATAAATTTATTTTTAACAGGAATTCAATTATTCTAAACAGAATAAGGGGAATGCCATTAAGTTGCAATTAATAAGTAGTAAACATTTGCTAAAGAGAAAAGTTATCATACGTTTTAAATTAAACAATTGTAACTGTGTTTGAAGAAAGTGTGTTGTCCCTCCAACATATGGCAAATATTTGTGTAAATTCTGGTTTACGTTCATTGTATATAACATATTTCCTAAGCACTATTAAATTCAAAATTCTTGCAACCACGGCTTTCTTTCTTTCTGTCGGAACAGCGATATTTCTAATTTTTGTCTCATTAATTTAATTATTTATAATTTCACACATAATAAAATTCATAGCCATGAAATAACACTCGAAATAGAATTATTTTGTACACGTATTATCTCATGTTAAGTTTAGTATTCGAAATACAACATTAATATTTTATATTTATTCTAAAATTACTTTTTTAAACACACATATAATTTAGGCATTTATATGAAAACTTTTAAAAATAATATAATTAATTCTTTATGAACTGAATTTTCCGAAAGAAATGATTTAATTCTTACACGTAATAATTAAAACTTCGTCTTCAATTACTGCTAGCGACATGAACTTACATTATTAATTGAAATATGTCTTTAATTACGAAAGGCTTTTCTTTCGTTTATGAATTAATAGAATTCAGAGCGAACACGTCTCCCTCGGAGAATATTTGGAATGTAATTGGAAAAATATTCTTCAAATTCTTCTAGAAAAATATCAGGCAAAATTAGTTACACGCTTGAACGTATTGCTTTTAGCATTTGTTGGGAAATAAGAGATATGCAGATGACGTGACTTTTACATTACAAAAAACACCTCCCGACCTGTGTTTGGTCTGCAATCGATTGCTTTCGAAAGACAAAGCTGCTATTTGCCTTAAAACTATTTTCTGTCAGCGTGATGAATTTCAACATACATTACAAGTGAGAAGCAATGCATATATATATATATATATATACATCACTGTTTCAAATTTTTATTACAATATTTTGGCTTTTACTCGAAATAATACTGACAAATAATATTTTTAAAAAATCAGACGTAAATTTTAATATAAACCACACACACACACACACACACATATACATATATATATATACATATATATATATATATATATATATATATATATATATATATATATATATATATATATATATATATATATATATATATATATGTATGTGTGTGTGTGTGTGTGTATGTTAATTGTCAGTATTATTTAGAGAAAACGCCAAAAAAAATGTGCTAAAAATTTTAAACATTATGATTTTGATCTGTATGTAAGCAGTGTTCGTAGAAATGGCCGCAAATATTGTAGACCGTAGCAGATGAGTCTTAGAATGACATTGTATAGATCTACATGAATAATGATAAGAATTTCTTAAGTCATGTCTTGTAAGATCTCCCCTTTTTCTTTATTAACTATTTATTTTAGTTCGTTATTCATAATTGATTTTGAAATTTTACGGTTCACATGAAAGTAGTACTGATATATATCAAATTCATATAGTCTTAGCTTGGTACGCTTGACTTTATCCTCCACAAATGAAGAATTGGATAGAAATATGTATTTATTAGAAGCTACTTTCCTGCCATCCACATACCCAGTACTGAAAAGAAATCATACAGAATTTCATTGGCGATTGGCAGTTTCTCTAATGTTCCACGTATTTTTCTTGACTTTATTATCCCCAAAGAGCAGTTAAAAAACCTCGTTGGGACAAAAATACCTTGGTTAAAAAGAACACTATTGGATATATAGTCAATATTTGTTCATAAAAACTGAATACTTTTGGCCTTAAAATTAAAACTAACTTTTTCTGTGATTGCAATTTCTCGACTTGCGATCTAACGCAGTTTGATATAAAAAAAATAATCCTCTTGTCTGCAACTTTCGTTCAGTAAAAATGATAACAGTAAGGATTTCTTTTATGTTACTTCACAAGAACTTGAACCTACTGGAGAAAATTTCTTTATGATATACATATTGTCCATAATTAATCGTATGCATTCATTAACGACATAAAGATCATAATGATACAGCGCACTCTAGAATACAAGTCATGTTTAATTTAAAATTAACCATGCATTCTGAGTCCTCTAATTGTGTACTTAGGGTCATTGCAAGCAGATCCTACGGGAAAACCACAATGAGGAATTTCAGATCGCTTCCAGGATCTGTTCGAAAGAGAAACCATTCCTCTCGATAGAACATATTCCAAAATATCACCAATAAAGAAGCACTGGAAAGAGAGATATGAACCTCTGATTAGGAAGTATAACAGTTGAGGAAAGAGTGTGTGTTTACGCCACCAAAAGGCGTCTTCTGCTAAAGGAATAAATAACTGTAGTTTGTAAGAATTTAAAGAATTAATATCAAACGCATAAAAAACTATTTTTTAGTATAATGAACTGGTGAGAAATATTCTTGCTAAAAAATATGATTAAAGAAAGGTTTTATATGAGTCATTTCTAAGACTTTTGCAACAGATGTTATAAAAATTATCAATTAATACTCATATTTCATAACTGAATCTTTTCCAAAAAATGTATTTGGAAAACCTTTCGACATTTGGAAAATTATACCCATATTAAACTCATTAATTTTCTTGGACTGGTACTCTTAATCTCTTTTCATTCAGTTCTACTAATTTTATCATATATTGTATGATGAGTTTTATTTGTTACGAAAAAAACATGCGTTGACGTTCTTATGTTGATATATTTTTTAAAGACAGTAGATACTTTAATTATTAATAACTCATTACATATATGTGCAAGTTGTGTCTTTTAACATCAAGAACAGAACTTTATAAATCAGTTTAACAAATGTTCACAAATGCATAACGATCACTAAAATAAGTAAGCCGTATCCATGGCCAAAATGTTCGTTCTGCGTTAAATTTTCTCCACTAAAGCGTTACTAAAATTTCTCATTTGTGATTGAATTTATTTTCTTTATAAATAACTTATATATACGAGGCTTACAGAGGGTATATGTATGGTGACACTCATAATATATATCATGTCTTATATATAGTAAATGTGATTACCTTACATCTTATTTAAAAAATTCGATACCTGGAAAAGAAATTTATTTTCATTTTAAAAGATGATATTTGGAACTCTTCAATATTCATACTTTTATAAAGTAAATAATCAAATATTCATTACGTGAATACTCTTAGCAAATTCTTGATTTTACAAACTATATCACTGGGAAAAAAAAACGTGATACATTTACTACATTTTTTTTTATATACATTAAAGTGTATCTGCATTGGATTAGGTCAGAGGAAAAAAAACTTTATTTTCGACTATCGAAGATCTCTTATTTAACAGTGTTACAGGATAGAAGTGCTTTCATTCAAATTTTTAATACTCTTTTACAAATTTAAATAACATTTGAATACCTATCAATGGTACTCAGCCATATTTCCTTGCGTATATAATATTCCAAAGTAAATATTTACTTTATTATATTATTAAAGTTCATGCAATTATTTAAAAGATGCACAAAAAATACTTTCCTATTTTTCATTATATAAAAGGGAAAATGTTATGTGTCTGGGTAGTCTTAGTTTTCCTTCTTAACTGCATTTCATTAAATAGAATATATAAAAATTAAAATGCAGAATACTATGACATAAAAAATTCATAAATACTAGGACATAAATACTATGTTGTCATAAATACTATGACATAAAAAATTACACAAATGAGAAATTTTAGTAATGCTTTAGTGAGTTATTAATAATTAAGGTATCTACTGTCTTTAAAAAACATATCCACATAAGAACGTCAACGCATTTCATTAAATAGAATATATAAAAATTAAAATGCAGAATACTATGACATATACTATTTTAGATTTATTTCATTAGAATTAATAGAAATCTAGTACATTGAAGTATATGCAATTTTAAATTCCTCTCATAACACCAACACACAAACAAACGAACACACACACACACGCACGCACACACACACACACACACACACACACACATATATATATATATATATATATATATATATATATATATATATATATATATATATATATATATATATATATAGGGAAACTTCTCTAGCCGGTTACCCCTCTAAATGGCTATATTTTGTTCAGAACCTGTTCAATCTCAATTGACATCTCGGCTCCCCCGCCATCGCGTATCAGCCCATGAACACCTGAAAGACCAGTCGCTACGTAGCAAAACCTGAATACGCAGCCGAAGGTTAATTTCCGCAGTCCGGTACTTTCCATTGCTGTGGGGCTCGAGGAAATCGGATATACAGTACAGATCTGAAATCCACTCAAGGCAGATTAACACTCCATCGGACGAGTTGATCTGACACATACACGCGTGTCAATATCTCTGATTTTGCCCCCGAAAACATGTTTTTACGACATTGACCTTATCAGTATCTATCCATCTGACCACATGCTCCTTTGGAATGCAGTAACGGCCAGTTCTGTGTAGGAGTATTTCCTGTTTTGAAGATTGTTTGAAGTTTTTTATCTGTCAGATACACGCGCCCGATAACGTTTGTCTCTTGAAGCTTTACGGAAGTATCCGTAAAAGATACCCTGTACGTTTTGGATTTATCTTTTCCCATGATGAGTGCTAAACGCTTTTTAGATTTGAATAATCAAAAACACCTTGAGCTAGTTCATAGTATTCTATTTAGTGATACAAATGAGGAATTAAAAGCTGAAGAATTTGATGAAAGTGATAATGACGAAGAAGATATTTTAGAAGCATGTGAAGTTGATTCTGATAGCAGTGAAAGTGATTATAATGACTCAGAACTTGATGATGATGCTAATAAGGATGATTTTTATGTAGGAAAAGACAATAGTACTAAATGTGCAAAATGGATCGGAAGAAAAAATGTCAAAGGTAGATCGCAGAATATTATCACAAAATTACCTGGAGTAATCGGAAGTGCGATAGGTATAAAATCTATACACGGCTCTTGGAACTGTTTTTTCTAACGAAATATTGGAAATAAATGTGAAATGCACTAAGGAATGCATTTCTGCTCTTTCTAATCTATGTAGTAGAGAAAGAGGTGCAAGACTGACAGATAATATTAAAATAAAAGCCTTTATCGGTTTACTTCTATTAGCTGGTGTTTTGTGAAAAATAAAAATTGTAAAAAAATTAAAAAAACTAAAAAAAGGTCCAGGTGTAAAAGCTTGGACTTAAAAAGAATAAAAATAGATGATTTAAAGTAATACAAATTAACAGAAAACACATAAAACAGAGATGTATCTGACAGATACACCGCGCCTGATGACGTAAGTTTCGAGACGCGCCCGACGGAGTGTTAAGCCCCTTCAGAACCTGTTCAAAACTCCATAAATCCAATGTTAGGGAAGAAACCTCTTTTCGACGGTCACCCTCAAAACGACTATTTTTTCGTAACCCTGACTGGCCGCCATAGAGGAGTTTCACTGTGTATATAAAGAGCGAGAATGAACATTCGTAAATTTTGCAAATGCTTAGAAATTATATACAATAATTGCGAAAGTGTATTTAACGTAAGATAAGTGTAAATAAATTTTTGGGAAGCTGAAATATTTTTTACACTTTATTATATAAAAATACTAGCACATCTTTCATTGCCAAGATATATTATTTTGTAGTCTTTAGAATGTGTGCGCGTGTAACAAATATTTTTACTGTGCTTTGAATATAAATGGAATGCAAATTATTTTAACGTTCTAAAGATATTAAACATGTACAAAGAGAGTAAATGGAGTCTATAAATTTTTTGGACAGCAGTTCCTGTGTGGTTTAAGACAATATCAAAAGGTAAATTTACATAACATTATCAGTAATACAACTTTCTGAACTACCATATGATTGAAATTTAGAAGGAAAGAATGTGAGGATAAACTGTTATAAGGAAAGTGTCTGAATGAAAACTGCAAGGTTTTGCCTCATTTGGCAGAATTTGCCCTATATATCGAAACTAATGTTTGCCGACCACGTTCATTCAGCAACTTTTACTAAGGACAAACCACTACAAAGTGTGTAGATTAGAAGTGCGCTTGGTAAATTCTTCAAGAGGCTGAATTAGATCTTATACTAGAATTGTCCTCTCATAAGACAAAATAGAACATTATTTACATGGCAGCATGAAAATACGTATAATGCATTTTAAAGAGGTATTTTGAGGAATTGGACTAGATAATTTCTATATTGTAAGAAACTATATAGAAATTATCTAGTTTTTTTTCTTTTTTTCCCTAAAGGGAAAAAAATGTCCACCCGTTTAGGCTTGTTTATCTGCAGGGCTGAAATACATTGTTGTGGCATTATGGCAGGTGCTGATAGGTTATTTTTCCTATTTTCGCCAGATTAGAAAAGAAACTTTTGTTGTGAAATATAAAATCTGTCAAATAAGTTTTTCAGTCCAAATATTCTTTAGTTAATACTCATAGTCAACCTCAAGCATATGGCTGGTCTTCAATGAAAATTTTCAATTAGGGATTAAACTGTTCAATTAGGGACCAAGTATTACCTATTTTATGCATAACATCATTTGCCATACGAATAACTTAGTATTATTCCATAATTACACTATCAGCTTTTTCTCCATTTAAGAACCAATTTTAAGTGTGACAATATCAACCAAAAACATAAAATTGAATTTTCTGGACATATCAATATCTGCCATAACGGCACAGATCTTTGTTTTTCCGAATTAAAGATGCTCTTAAAATAATTAACACCTATCGAACATATATTTAAAAAAAATTATTATTTTCATCTAGTGAGTTTGTAATTATTTATACTAAGAACTAATTATGCGAAATAGTATGAATTATGCTATTATAGCATACACATAATATTATTCCTGGATAATTATGACGCATTACACAATCAACTACTATAATCTAAGTTCGTTACTACATAGCAGTTCTAAGTGATTTGTCATTATATAATTAGACACGGTGTGTAATACAGAGTACAGATCATTAGATATCAAGTAATACATTAACCATGCTCTTATGTCCAGCATCAAGATGCATTATACACACATACAATTTCAGTGATGTGGTTTATTTAACAGCACAAAATAATCTACAGTCAATAAAATATGAACATCACAAATTTAATAACACATTGTTTTATTTATATGTGTTTATGACTATCTAAATGAGAGAATTCATAATGCAGAATAAAGTAACATAAATATACAGTTTTGGTCAGGTTGCCCAAACAGGAGTATTTTAAATTACACTCATGTCCGTAAATTAAGGATAATACCAGCTCCGGCAAATAAAGGTTCAGAAACAAAACAAACGTGACTTATTTATAAAGCCCATTTATTAAACAAAATATAAAGAACAAAAAAGATGGTGTATGTATGATATCATTCATAAAAACTACGATTTTTGCTCTCTGGAGAAATTGTAAAAAATATCTCCTTTACAAAAACTTAATATTACAAGGTTGGTATGGCCTCTCAGTGCTATAACCGAATTGTTATGACACAGAGGACGCATGTGGATGATTTTTTTATGTGATAGAATTATCGGCCGCCTGGAATGTGGGCGTAATCATATGGAAGTATCCGAGGAACTTGGAACTGCAACCAAAGTGTCATCTCTAGGCATTGGCAACGATTCCAAGATGATGGAAATGTCAGTAGACGTTACAGTACGGACGCCCACGAGTTACAACGCCGAATGAAGACCGGCATTTGGCAGTAACTAACAAAAGCAGACGGAGCACAACATCCGACCTGTCTCGTAAGTTATCTGCAGCCACGGGTGCCACAGTTTCAAGGCAAACCGTTTACAGACGTTTGGGAAATATTGGTCTATATGCTGGCAGGCCTGTCATATGTGTTCCGCTCACGGCAACTCACTGTCGGCAGCGATTAACCTGGAGTAGAGAACATGCAATGTGGACATCGTCATAGTAGGCTTGTTTGATGTTTTCAGACGAGTCCAGGTTTAGTTTGCAGTCTGATTCACATCGGACCTTCATACGGAGAACGCCAGGTACCCGTTACCACCAAGACAACATCACTGAACAACACCGTTACGGTGGTGCAGGATTGCTCGTTTGGGGTGGAATTATACTGGACTCCTGAACATAACTGCATGTTCAAATCGGAACCATGAACGGCCACATTTATCGGGACATCATTATGGAACAACATGTACGTTTGTTTAGGGGTGCCATGGGAGCAGAATTTGTGTTTGTGGATGACAACGCCCGTAATCACCGAGAAAACATCGTAAACGAATGCCTTCAATTTGAGGATATCACCCGTATGGAATGACCAGCATTCTCACCTGACTTGAATCCGATAGAACATGTGTAGGACATGGCCGACGATTTGCAGCCCGATTTGCAGCCCGGCATTGAACGGACTGTATTTCACCACATGGGAGACATACAATGTATTAACCATCCTACCAACCATGCAATATTAAATTTTTGCAAAAGAGATATTTTTTGCAATTGCTCCAGGGAGCAAAAATCGTAGTTTTGATGAATGGTGTCATACATACACCATCTTTTTTGCTCTTTATCTTTTGTTTAATAAATGGGCTTTGTGAATAAGTCACGTTTGTTTTGTTTCTGAACCTTTATTTTCCGGACCTGGCATTATCCTTAGTTTATGGACATGAGTGTATATTTCTAATACTTTAATTGGAATTATTGTAATGTATATATTGTTTGGAATATATTGTTTGGATATATTGTAAGTACCGTTATAAATTTTTTATAAGACCATTTACCTCAGTAAATATTAACGTGTGCCCCCTTGGTAGCTCGAAGAATGTCGAAGCGGTATTCATGTTCCCGCCAAGTGTTATTTAACCTGTCTTCTGTTGCAGTACACACAGTACATGTTTCGTCTAGGAAATTACGCACTAAAGATCCCCAGTGTGGGGGGGGGGGTGCTCCATCTTTCTGAAAAAGTTGCAATAAGTCTAAGTAAATGTTAGGGGTAACGCCTTTAGGGCTTTCTCTTGAATCGACGCCATACCGGCCGAAAATGATGTCCTCGTTACAAATATTCCCCCGAGTCCCTCTTGAAGGAGCACTCGCGTCATTTATTGCACAAAAATAACTACTAAAACTGACCTATCCAACGATACAAATGATACATTATTATATTAAACGGTTATTTTGTAATGAATTTTTATAATCAGGGCAAGACTTTTGGTAAACCCTATACCGAATATATATATATATATATATATATATATATATATATATATATATATATATATATATATATATATATATATATATATATATAATCTAAGGAACTATCGTATGTGCTTGACTCTCGCTTAAACTGAATAACAAATGGTGAGAATGTCACAACTAAGACGTAATAACGCTCTTCTCTTATATTAAAAGTTAGTCATATTAGCCTTTTTTTGGTGAAATTAGAATGAACGGAAAATACAAATCTACAATTTCAAGACTTCGTTAAAGATGCCATAAAGATAGCTTAAGAACTTAACGTTCTTCAAGAGGGGGCTATTGTTTCCCATCCTGTATGTCTTCTGGACTTTCTCAAAAAATCAATGCCTTCTTTGACTTAAACGTATATGTCAACAAGAGAAATGTTCCCAGAGCAAATACATGCTATTGCAATGTCAATTTTAGAGAATACTTGCTCTGATGCGTTATTACTACGTGTCGTCTCTGACATATCTTTGTTATACAGAAATGAGAGAGCAGAATCAGGTGTTTCTAGTGACCACTTTTCTTTTTACGTACTTATGGATTTCTTCTCAACTCACTTCGATAGCAAGGCCGAGGTCATCTTTATTGCTCGCCAACAGTTGCATAGTCTGCAGAATACCTGTAGAAGATCAGTGGCTGTCTGTGATCCAAAGTTTGCATTTCAGTCTATGGTCAATTAAAAATCAATGAATAACACTCCCCTTTTGTAATGTAGCCACAATAACTCCCCTTGAAAACAGAGGGAATTTTCAATGGATCCCATACCACTATGGAATACACGGAAATGAAATAGCTGACTACCTGGCTGTATAAAGAATCAGTTTTCTTAAGACACCCAGGAGACCCTCATGCCTTCTTTCAGCCAGGATCGTAATCATCAGAAAGATAAATACTAAACCGAAGTTACATCTTTCTATAACTGAAAACCGGGATTGCCAGAGACAACTTTTTTATCTATAAATACCTTGTCACATATAAACATCTATCCACGTCAGTTGCTATTGACAGGACATAATTGCTTCTCTGCCCATATTTCCCTTTTTAATTTAGTTAGCATCTCATTTCCTCAAAATAGGGTATCAATCCAGTCAAAGCAGCTCATTTTGACATGAGTATTATAGCACTCAATGTTTCTAACGGTTCAGAGCTATTGAAGATCACGTTAGCTTAAAGCTTAGTTTCCAAATGTTTGACACGTTTCACTCTAAAGATTAATTTTTTATTTCCAAGTTGCGTAACAATATTTCAGGGCAGTTCAAATTACAAATAATGCATAATTCCAATTTAATGCGGGACCATGAACAAGAATAATTTAATTTTGTTACAGTAATATCAATCTAGTTGCCTCGATTATTATTATTAGTTCAAATAAATCTCATATATAAGTGCATTTAAAACTGTTATAAGATTTAAGAACACAAAAATACTAAAAGTAAGACTGAGCATGTATAACAGAATCTTACTGATAACAGAAGTGGTTATATCACCTGATGTATTCAAGAGTGAACGTAATGAACACTTGACAAGAGATTGATTTTACCATTCTCTTAATGGTAGCATCGGTTGGTTGAGGTTTAATGCCGCAAGGTCCAGAAAGGACAAGCTACCCTAAACACATATAGCAGAACCAAAGCACAGACATAAAATTATTAGGTAAACATAACAGACAACAGCGGTAAAAGACACGATAACAACTATCGCTTAATGGTATCTTATGTTGTACCAAGATTGTTTTTTCATCAAAGGATTCTGTGTAACGGTATATTACTTTTACATGTACATATAACATGTTGCCTTTTTTTCCCTCGTTATGGATTGCATTTAAAGTCATAAAAGCTACTAATTTAAACTAAAGCTAATTAATTTAAATCTTGTTTCTTTTTTCAGATTAATCCAAAAGGAATTATATTTGAATATTACTACAGATATTTTATCATTACACTAAAGAAGTTTCTTTTCATTTACTTTCCCATAAAATATACTTTTGATCTCGTTATAGAACCTCATCTTGTATTCTGTTTTGATTCTACATCATCTCAACCAGTGATGAATTTTGACAACATAATACATCATATTACGTTTTATGTTGCCCATCCTTAATAACATGAAAGTAAATGTGTATCGATAGATAGGTTAATATTGAATACCCAACAGAATATCTTATGGAAAGACGATATATAGAAAATTGAAATGATGCCTAAAAGTGCGTTATAAATTACGATTTCTTTTATATTCAGAACTTTTATGGCTCAGGGATGCCATTAAATACATCATGAAGAGATTCAGGCGACATATTCTGGTAATGTTATGGACATTTTTACATAAATTTTCCATTCCATGTTTCCCCGCTGAGAAATCTATAATCTATATTTTTGAAATGTGTTATGCATGTATATATATAGTGTTTACCTCTTAAGCTAAAAACATTTATTTTCTATATCGATCCTCATGTATGAAGTACTGAACATAATAATGGAACTTTTAGAAACAGAATATGGTTATTAAATATACATCAAACTTCAGACTTATTAGTGGATAATATGAATTGATGAATGGATAATACTGCTTTTGTAATTAGATAAGTCTGCTTGGAGGAACATTACATGTAAGGGAATTTTAAACGGCAAATATTTTACGGTTTATTACGATAAAAAGCACGATTTTTACGACTGAATATTATTGAAATTTAATCAAGTGATATTTCAAACATAAATGTCACATTCATGTAAGATTTTATCTACTTAGACCTCAGTTAAGGGCAAAAATAATCTTATTTGAAAACACTATAAAGGAATTCTTCTAATTTAATACAAGAAATCCATTTAACATCTTCGATGATAAAAAAAAACATCCAGAGCTTTTTCATTTTTGACAAGTTATGTAATATCATTCGAAGTGTGTCAGTTTCAGATAATCTAAACTCATCTATCAAGAATTTGTTTAATTTATTTAATTATCAAATTTTCTAAAAATGCGTTTAAATATCTTCGAAAAAAGTATCTCAGATAACTTTTATCAAAAATATTTCCATTCAATCTTTTTTTTGTTTCTAACGTGGTAAGAACTTTTCCCTGAAGTCCATACGTTCATTCAACATTTTTATATAAAAATCCCCATATGTAATGAAGTATGTGTAGAATGAACATGCCTTTTTAAATGTATATTGCATAGCAATGTACCTTTTTATCATAGGATTACGCTTCTCCATAACGATCCTCCGAAATGGAAAATTTCAGACGCTAAAACCGTTCGTCCATACCTCGCGAGTTATAATTTTGGTAGCTCGCCAAACCCAGTCTGTATCACTTCGATAAATAGAAAACAGTTAAAGAGAAATGTACTAAAATGCGTCAAAATTTTGACATACATATATGTATATATATATATACACACGTACATATATATAGATACACATAAACATAACACATACATATATACATACAAAAGAGGTAAGTGATGATAAGTAATACTACGTTAATAACACACGGTAGTTTCGTTAAAAGAAACTACCTGATTTTTTTCTAATTCTTAACGTATATAAATTACTAAGCAAAGCTTTACAGATTAAACATTTTAATAGTACTTATTTGAATTAACAGATTATGTAAATAATTAGATATCTTAAGAAAAGACAACAATTACAATTTTTTTTATGTTCTTCAGAAAATGCTATTATTTCAGTTTTTAGGTTCTAAGCAACCGATTTATAATAATTATTAAATTTGGTACTTTTAATTGTAGCTATAAATTTAAAAAAAAACATGTATTCACTGTTTTACTAATGAGTTGTTGAAAAATTACCATGAAACGATGAGTATTTCTGGTCAGCAAAATTATTAATTTGCGTATGCAAAAAAATAAAGGACCTAAGGTATTCCAATAAAACAATATAATCTAGAAATATATATATTTCCAGTGTCAAATTTGAATAATTTTTAAAGAGTTCAAAAATTATTAAAAATTGTGTTAATTAATATTTCCTGATCTCAAAAATCGTTTCAGTGTACAAACTTACCTAAGGTAAAGAACAAACTTTGCATTTGGTTCTCACCGTACCGCTATGCATTCTTTATGTTACTCTCGTTTACTACTTAAAACAAAGAGGCATAAGAGGACGTCATTGATCATTACAATGATCCGTTTTGTGTTATCACACAGTCTCTGATGACCTAAATGGAGCTAATGTCACATTTTCAGAAGACGTTTTAGGTAATGAGCCGATAATGACCTTTGCATTTGCTAATGCATGCCTTGTATATCATCAGAGCAACATTATAGCAGAAACAAGAGATAGGATTTCTATGATTAACGGAATGCATCTAATGCTAAATAAAGCTTAAGCATAATAAATGCGTTGGCCATGGGATAGAATAAGTTTTTCTCTATTTCTTTTCTGTTCACGGAACATTTAAGGCGTTAAATGAGTTTCTTTATTTTTTTTGAGAGAGAAAATTCGATTATAGCGTTTTCGAATGTTATTACTTTTGCCCTTAATTGAGTTCTAAGTAGCTGAAATCCGCATGTAAAATTTATATTTTATAAATTTCCCTTTATTATATTCCAATACTATTCAATCGTAGTAACATTTTTTTAAACCGCACTTTTTAAAATATTTTTCGCTAAATAGCTTTTTTTTAAATCTAGAGTCACCATGTATAACAACAGAAAACATCCAACAAAATTTCCATTAAATATTACATTTAAATATTCAGAAATGAGTGTTGTTGAAAAGTCCATAATTGTACCATTTTTTTTTTTAAATGTACACAGAAAAAAAAATCTGAAATAATAACAGCTATTGAAATAAATTTATTTTCAGTAAAATTGTCAGTTATAAGCCATGATCTCAGGGTTACGTAGACGGATGATGCTATACATGAAAAACCTGACCAAAATAATTTGTAAAATTACAAATTGGTATTGTATAAATGGATAAACTTCCCTTAAAAGGTGCAGAAGATCGTTCGCATTTTAATGAAACGATTTTGATAGTTAAGTTTTATGTATAATTTCCTTATTTTTGGCAGCGTTTTGCTTCTATCTGATAGTTATGGCTCTTGACAATAGCTCTAGCTGGAATTTTCCATAAATGTAAACATTTTATTAATACTGTCATGTCAATTTTACCCCATACCTATTGGAATGTTTTCCAAAGTTGGTCGGTGTTCTTGAATGCCGTTTTCATAAGGCTCGTTTTAATAAACCAACAGCCCAAAAGTACATTGGAGAATAGTCAGGTGTTTTTACAGGTATTTCATTAAATGGGATACACTTTATTCCTGTTTCTGATTATTTCTTTGCTAAATAAGCGCCAGTTGATTTAGATGTATGACTAGAGGCTTTGTCCACATGAAGCTCAACATTATCAATGTCCTTTTCATATAAGGCTGGATTTTTTTATTCAAAAATTGGTTCTAAAATATTCTGCAGATTTTAGAGTGAATTGATTTTGGCTTTACTTGAGACTTTTTTTTAATTTTTAATTTGTCGTTGTAACAAAATCCTGCAAATATCATGAATTCCTGCGGGAACTTTTCTGTACACCGAGGAAGCCATTTCGTACGGTCATTTCCGTCAGTTGAGAAATAGAATATTGATCTTTTTTCATTACAGTCACTTAAATACACCCATGCATCATCGCCTGTTACCACAAATTTCCATTTTTCAGCAGCTAAGTGTTTTTCATATAATTTTCTACAATCTGCTTATATATCAGCAATAAGCTTCGGCAAAACCAGATGGACTTTATGTTTAAACATCTTTTTTAACTTCAAATCTTTATGAATGATTTTACTTACAGTGCCAGAAGAGAGTCCTAGTTTCGATGCAATAGATTTTTGCGTCTGCGGATTTTCTTTTAGGATCAGAGACTTCGCTTTCTTGATATTTACCTGCGTTCGAACAGTCTTAGGATGAGGTTTCACGGTCATGTTTTCATTTTTAATTTCAGTTAGACGTTTTTTCCTTTCAAATTTAATATATTATAAATACCTTTTTCTGAACTACTATAACTGCGATTTTTACACCGCTTTATAATTTGTTGATACGAATATTTGTCCTCGAAAAGGGCAGTTACGTAACCTTCGAGCCATCTATCAATTTAAGGAGCCATTTTCAAAATAAATCTTTGTTTTACATTCCAATATAAAAAAGTCGCCAAATTTTTATCTCAAAATGCAAACAACAAAACTAAATTACAATATAGTTTACATAAAGTGAGGACGACCTTCTGTATTTAAATTCATTTTATAATTTCTCATCGATTTTACTTTGTACATGAAACAGTTCTTGTCCAGGTCGGATATAGGCACATTAAATCTGTAAACCGGAAAGTCCTTCTATGAGGAGAGTGTGCGTGGAAGATCCGATCACCTCCAGATGTCGCCCCTGGGGTTGGTCCCTTAAAATTGTGGTGGCAGATAGCCAAGTCGGACTCCGATCCTTTTGGTGCTATTATAAACTAGAGCTGCAGTACTCAGCCCGCTAAGAATATATGGTCCTGATCAGAAACTTCCGGTCAGGGGGCATTACGAATAACAACAACACATAAAAGAGTGAGAATGAAGAAGATTATTACAGTATATGAAAATTTTGATTAAATTATTTTGCTTTTTTGATCAGCATAATTCATATTTGCAACTAATACTAAATTATTAAATTACACATTAGCAAATATTATTTTTCATTGGAATTATCTATGATTCCACTTCCTTTTCATTAGTTAGATACAAATTTCCCAAATCATAACTTTAACGCACGTGAGTATGGTAAATTACATAATACTATTCCCTGAATCATTTATTATACAGGGCAGCATACATTTTTTTTTGTGCCTGAAATCTGAAGATGTTATCTGAAGACCCGGATAAACGAGGATTTACTGTACAACCACTTATCTACCATTGTATTTTTCTATTCAATACATTCAAGTACAGGGGATTTGTCTTCCTGGGAAACTGGACTCCTGGGAAAAATGGGTCTTCCTGAATATTTTCCAGATGATTGGCGCCTATTTATTGACAGCTCAAAGCGAAGTTTGAAAGGTGTCCTTCTACCCAATGGGAACAAATATGGTTCAATACCAATTGCTCACTAAACAAAAATGACAGAAGAATATGATACCATAGCTTTTGGTCTTGCAGAAGATAAAGTATCATGAACATTAATGGGTGATTTGTGTGGATTTAAAAATGGTAAACTTTCTCCTTGGCCAAGAAAGTGGCTACACCAAATATCCTTGCATTGTGTGCCTCTAGGATAGCAGAGACAAAACACACCACTGGGTTAGAAAAGAGTGGACTAAGAGAGAAAACATGGACATTGGGGAAAAGAATGTCATTAACGACCCCTTAGTCGGACGAGAGAAAATCATCTTTTCTCTACTGCATATCAAGCTGAGCCTAATGAAGCAGTTTGTAAAGGCTCTTGATATGAACGGATCATGCTTTGCATATATATGGGAGAAAATGCCTAAGTTGAGTACGGAAAAAATTAAATCAGGAATATTTGACGGCCCACAAATAAAACAACTCATTAAGGATCCTGCTATCGTAAATTCCATGAATGAGGCTAAGAGAAAAGCCTGGACTTCATTTGTTGCAGTTGTCGGAAATTTTCTAGGCAAATCCAAAGCTGAAAACTATGTTCAACTGGTAAACGAGATGCTAAACAGTTTCATATTCCTTGGGTGTAACATGAGCATTAAGGTGCACTATTTACACAGCCACTAGACCATTTCCATGAAAATTTAGGAGATACCAGTGAGGAACAAGGTGAAATATTTCACTAGGATATTAAAACTATGAAGGACCGCTACCAAGAACGATGGGATACGCACATAAAGGCAGATTACTGCTGGAGTTTAAAAATTGACTGTTCTAAAGTACATTCAAGAATGTCACGGAAAAGAGTTTCCGAAGTGTTCAGTGACTAGTTGGTTTCATCGATGACTTTTTGCTCTTTCTTGCTCTTTGTCATTAGATAAGTACTATTGAAATATTCTCTATGATATTTATGTTTCTTTAACATTTAAAAAAAATTAATAATAATAAAAATATCGTGTTTAATTTTTTAATTTGATCCATGGATTTAACTTAAAATAGTGTAACGCATATGTCACTAAAATGTTATATTAGAAATTTGAGCTCCTAGACAAAAACTAATGCCATATTTAAATTCAGGGCATCAAAATCATATGAAATCAGCTCCAAATGCCACGGCACCAAAACCACTGTTTCCCTGTGTTATTGATATGATATTAAAGTTCATAATATTTTTGTTTAATTAATTATAAGTATAATTATTTTCATTTGTGTTTGAGATAAAGATAGGTTTTATTGCACAACTATAACCTTTACTTATTAGTCATTCTTCTGCTTAATTTTACCCATAGTTTATATTTGTTAATGGAATAAAGTGAAATGAATTTCCTTCTTTTATTTAAAGACGATAAAAACTTTTTAGTTCCATAAATATACGATACCAGAATTAGTCATCAAACAACTAAATATACATTTAAAAGAGTCAATATTTTAATGCACGGTAAGCCATGAATAATTAGGAAGATTCGAGAAGTATTTATCTCGTGGCGCTGCCCTAAATAGCTAAAGTATACAATTTCTATTTAAGTTATAATGCAAACATAAGTTAAATAGCTGCATAAGTTCCTTAAAACTATCATAAGAAACTAAGGAGTCAGAGATGGCATTTATAATATTCACTGAGTTGTACATTTTCTATGTGATGTAAATTTGCTCTTAAAATAACTGTTTTTAAGAGAAATATGTAATTATAAAATCTTTTACGATTATATTATATGTTATTGTAAAAGATTTCTTCTTAATGAAATGTAATTGTAAAATCCTTTACATCCTGAAAATAAATATAATGCATCATATCAATTTGATTTACATTATTATAAGGGTCCCCAAATGAAAGTGGCACTGACGTTATTGTGCCGTCGTTTTAAGATACAGAAGACTACGCATGCCCCTACAGAGGGCGCTAAGTGCTGGGAAGTCATGCCACGACAGATGCTTGTATGACGACGGATGCTTGTATGATAGCGTAGGATCAGGGTTAACGGTATCGCTCGTATCACGGATGCCTCCAAACGTTGTCAGCGTGCAGTTGTACAATTTTTAACGGCGGGAAATGAAGAGTGCTGGAGAAATTTATCGTCGCATGCAAAATGTGTATGGCACAAAGTGTATGTCACGCAGATCAGTATTCAGATAGTGTAGCGATTTTCGTAACGGACGATGCAGTACGGACAGGGCACGACCAGGCCAAGGGTATTATTTTGTATACTAACTTACAGGAATATCAATAAACCATTTGTCACACCGATTGTAGTGCCACTTTCATTTGGGCGACCCATATGCTATTTGTGGAAAATTAAATGTTTCGGTATTAAAAATCACGTGTTCTTGTCGTAACAACCTTTTACAGCAATAAATATAAACGTCATTATAAAATTCAAGCAATGTTATAATGAAACAAATACTATACTTTATTCATCTTCAAGGTTATCTCATCAGTAGTGTCGCAAGAATTTGTAAAATACGAGTCCAGTAGTTTAAGTTTGTGAGTTCAATAAAAATCTAAACAAAAAGTTAATGCATATTACACCAAATTGATAATATATGCATAAAAATACCTGTCAACTGGTTTGGTCCTGATATATTGATAAAATGTGAATGTGATTATGTGTTGGCATGGTTGCATAATGAGTAGATGAGGTCTAGCGAATTACATTTCAGGTAAATTAAACAAGTCCGTATATCATAGCATGTAGGTTGTAGGTAGATGGCCTAAAATGATGCGATATCTTTTCGCTAACAATGTGCTATTCTAAACAACATGTAATTAGACAACATAATTACTTCAAGTAGCATGAAGCTCGTGAACGTACAGTTAGAGTAGAATACCGCTGAAATAAATCAACCATTTTTACTACATCAAAAATGTACTCCCAGTTTTGAAGGATACTTCATATAAGCAAATGCTTCAGTTCATACACGTAGAAGGCACGAGGTTTTCGGAAAATACAGCTGATACTATACTATTGCTAGTTGTCCTTGCTACATTACACAATCTCTGTATAATTAATATGTTGCGATATAAAATATCAGAAATCGATTCCCTAGTACAGCGAATTTAATCGTGAAAGCAGTGACATCAGATTATCGAAATTGCCGATTTTACAGCGCTCCGATCGAAGAATCACGGATCTATCGGAACGATCCCACGTGCTACTCACGCGAAGGGTATCGGAGAGCCGCAGGGATGCTTGAATTTATGAGATTTTTTAAATCCCGAGGAGAACGGAGCAATGCGATCTCTACGAGCGATCTCGCCGTGTGACGTCATACCGCTGCAGACTTCAAGAAAGTATTTCCTAAAGATTTTGTTTAGAATTGGAGAACTATGCGCTGCCAAATGCATCCCCAAAACGACCATGGGGGCTCAAGTTTCAAATTACTCAATAAAGCGATGACGTCAGCGAAACAGCCGTACAAGTTTCTCATTTTTTTGGAACTTTATTGGCAAAATGTAGCACTAGAGAAGCATCTAATTCATGCTAACGTTTAATTATCTCAAAAGACCTCTTTCCAGCTGAATATACACTGTTGGGGCCTGATCCGAATTAATCGTGAAAGCGGTGCCGTTAGATCGTCTAAATTTCCGATTTTCCCAATTTGGATAGAATAAACACACTGCTTTCGGGGAGACCTCAGGTGCTCCTTACGAGACGGGTATCGAAGAGTCTCAAGGATACAATAATTTGCCAGATTTTTAAAATCCCGACGATTCCACGTGCGCCTAACTCAAGGCGCGTCGCAGAGCCCCAAGGGTACTCGAATTTGGAATTATTTTTTAAATACCAAGGAGAACGGAGAGCTGCGGTTTACGCTATGTCCGCGAAGCCAGCGATCTCACATTATTATGCCATATCACTGAACACTTCATGAAAGCCCTTCCTGAAGGTTTCTTTAGCCCTATGCTCTGCCAAATGCTTCCCCAAAACGATCACTGGGGCGTAGGTTTCAAGTTTCTCGGGAAAGCGAAGACGTCAGAAAACCCCCTAACTAAATTTTCGTTTATTCGGCACTTTATTGGCGAAAAGTAGCACTAGAGGCGCCTCTAATTCATGCTAAACTTTTATTACTACCAAAGACCTCTTCCCAGAAAGACCAAAATACAGCGTTTCACCAATTCCGAATTAAACAATAATAAGAGCAGAAGGATACCGAAGAATCCCCTGACAGGGCAGCCACGATAACACAGGTATGGGGATTATAGATCTTTACTATGGACCTCAATATATATATATATATATATATATATATATATATATCCGTGTGTGTGTGTGTGTGTGTTTGTTTTAAATGCTATAAAATTGCACATATGTTCGTACTGTTATTGCTTACGAACAAACCCAAAAGTAAAAAAAATAGTAACATGATTAAAATTCTATTAAAAGCATTTTTCTATTGCAGAAAAAATACAGCACTATAAAAATAACAATTTACTACGCTCAGATGCACCACAGCATTCAGGCAAAATTTTTTTTTGCTTTGAGTGTTAAACATTATTATATCAAAGTATTTATTTTTTTAATCATGTTTTAACGATATAAAAATATTTTCTCTTTTCGGACAATTTTTATGCTTTGTTATATTTAATGAGCGATTTACGATGAGATTTTTTTCCCTCGTGAATATGTTATTATTTCATTATATTTCGCGGTAAAAATAAAATAATGTTGTGCTAGTGAAATATGTATGGAGGTTTTAGAACTTTGTTTTCCTTTTACCTGACATAAAAAAAAGTTCCTTTGAGGTATTTGATTATTTACTGTTATATTTATGATACGTAAGCGGAATATTTATTAATCTGACAAATATTTATAGAAATCAAACTTTAAAAGATGCTACATTTGTGAATGATAACTGTGTTACATCGTGTATTAAGAGTTAGAGATAAAATGCTAAAGTGGATTCGTAGCTGATTCTGTACTGTTCGTTATGGAGCGCAGTCTATAAATTATAAGCAGACTCATCGTGGACTCCAATAGGAAGGAGTCACTAGTACATACCTCTGTAATGTCTATATTAAAGATATCCCACAAGAACTTAATAGAATCAATGGAATTACGTGTGCAGTGTATGCGGATGACTTAGTCATTTGGTCTTCAGCAACGTGTAAAAAGATGGTTAGATTTATTGATTGTATTACCAACGCAATGCGGTTATTGGCAGATTAGTGTAAAATAAATGAAATGCAAGTAAACACCGAAAAGACTGAATACCAAATGTTTACACTGAATCACCGGGAAACTGAAATGCCCGTTAAGTATATGGGTTTACCTATTAAGGAAACGAACGCTAGCACATGCTTAGGTGTGACCTTCGATAAGACATTATCTTGTAAACATCCCATTTCAAATATTTCAGAAAAGGTACTCCAGAGAGGTATAAGTTTACAAAGATTAGCGGGAGTCTTGTGGGGTTGTAATATAGACACCCTGAATACTATTTGTAATATGGATATTAAACCATTGGTAACGTATTGCTGTGAAACGCTAATCGCATGCTCTAAACCCTCCATGGAAAACCTCGAAAGAATGCAGAACCAGGCATTGAGACTAATAAATGATGCTGCTAAGACCACTACCATTCAAGCTATGCAAATTCTGACAAACAACAATCCTATCAAAGAGGTTGTAAAAGAAAGAACATTATTATTATATGAAAAACTTATTAGATTGCCTTCAAATGATTTCTTTAGAGAATATGACGTAGATCGGACTAGAAAGTTAAAGGATCAACAGGGATTTATTCAATAAGTTATTGAATACCGCCTTGCACTGGAGATTTCTGGCAAGACAGAGAAGTGGCTTCCTATGATAAAACCGACAGATATGCTACATATACCGAGTAATAAAGAGTTAATGTATCCTATTTTGAAGAAATCTGATAGTAATAGGGAGTTAAATGCATATGCCATGGAAACTATTCATGGAAGATACCCTTGCAGTGGATTGATCCACATTTATACGGACGATTCAAGACTCTCTCTGGAAGAGAATGCAGGTGCTGCAATTTATCCAGAGCTATTTTATTTGTATATGTCCTTGGGTGCATACACAACATTCTTTGATGGAGAAGTTGAGACTATCAATATTGTCCCTCATCAACAAATTACAATATTTTGAAAGAGCGGTCATCGTGAAAGACGACATCTCAGCTATTCCAGCTATAACTGCCTTTAAAACCCCTAACTCATAAGAGGTGGAATTGTAATGGATCCCACCCCACTGTGGAGTGAACGGGAATGAAATGGCTGACCAACTAGCCAAAAAAGGACTCAGATAACACAAACATCGGTTACGGAAATCCCCTTCATTTCAGCATCAAGAATTATAAAGAGAGAAATGAATTCTCAGTATGAAAGGAGAAAATTAATTGATAAGGAATGGAAATAAGGAATGAAATATAAGGAATGGTAAGATGCAATATTACATATCCTATCAGCACCAAAAAGAACAAGTTTTGCTGCTTTTAGACTTGCCACGTGACATGACTCTTTGTCTAAATACCTTTTCAGGTTACGTATTCTCGAAAGCCCAAACTATATTCTTTGTGGTATGGAAGTGACTATGAATGCACAACATTTGGCACTGTGCTCCACATTATCAAGTAACTGTTTTTATGGGAGATAATGGGAGGAGAGGGAACTGATGAGGACGAATATATATCAGCCCAATTATACTGTTGTTTCTGCTCCAATATTTCTATGTCATTTTGTTTTGTGTTTTGTTTCTTCTATTTGCTCTTGTTGTATTTTAGTGGCATATAATAGTGTATAGATTATATCTAAGTGATATTGCATTAATAATATATTTTAAAAAAATGTGTAAAATGAGATTCTGAAAGAAAAAAGATTTGTGATACAATATACCATTAATTTAAATTAATTAAATGTAAATATATTTAAATCCATCCAAATCGACCTTCGGAGGACTTTATGTTTAAGCATTGGTGAATAAAGACTTCAGATAATTTAAAATCAGTGTATTATTGTACTTGCATTTACTTTTCAATTTAGTAACAACTGCTATCCCTATCCACATCAATATATCTCAGTACACTGCATGTCATTTTCAAGGATATCAATCGTATTTCTACTTGCAGTTAAAATAAGTTCTCGTTGTGAATAATTGAAAGCATTTTTTATCATTTTTGTGGGGCTTTATTAAATCATTACACTTAATTTAATCATTTTAAGTTGAACAATCAATTTCCATAAATGTCTTTCCCAATATTGACAATCAGAAAGCGCTTAAAGTATTTTTAATCTTCAGAGAAAAAGTATTTAAAGGACTATGAAAAATAGTCCCACTAACCTTGAACGACAGACTTGAACATTGTTAATTTTTAATCTCCTATATGTGTTTCGATCATTTACTTGCACTTTACTCTGAAGCTTTCATCAACAATGCTTTTTAAAAATGTTAATTAATTCCATTCAAATATTCTGAACAATAAAATGATGCTTTCATCTCTAATATTTGCCCTTAAAATAAGCACACGAAAATGTGACATGGATGATAATTTGGATTATATAAAATTAATAGTATTCAGAAATATTAATAAGCTACCCTTCACGGAAATTAAAAAATCTAGTAAAAGATCCTTGTTATAACGATTTGTTATGCCCTTTTCGTATTTTTAACGTATGATATCCATTACTTTTAAAGAGTAGAAAAAATGTAAACCTTTTAAATAATCTATTAACAAGAAATCAATGGAAATATAAGCAAAACGCTAAGAAGCAAATTTTCAGAAATTTAAAATATTCTTAATTTATTAAATCAATACAATTAACGTAATTAAAATTACACGGATAAAAATGCCCATTAGTAACAATTTATTCTTCAATAATTACGAATATTTCAATTTATGAAAACTATTCTTATTACTTAAAATAACTCATCCATTGTCTTTAAACTTTTATGAATGTTCATTAAGGTTTTACCCGCGATAATATCTCATTATAAACATGTCTACCTTAAAGTCATTAGAAAAATATGTGCCTGTTGTTCTTAAAACGAAAAAATTGTAATGACCTAACTGGTTAGCACAATCATTAAACGCTAAGTGAAGTATATTTAATATCTGAGAAAATCTCATTTATTCGAGTTTACCCAAAACGAAAAGTTTTCATCTCTTATGCGTACGAAAAACAGGTGTTGGCACATTTTCTATATCAGACACATTTCTAATTTTAGTTGCAAATAATTCACACCCTTTTCGTCGGAAAAGTTTCCTGGGCAGTATAAATTGAGGCCTACTACTATCAGATGCGAAACGTAATAATCATTGTTTCAGAAGTATGATTTATGAAAATTTAGAGATGAAAGGGATCATTTCAATCTTCTCTAATCGGGGAAACTCACATATCCTCTGTTTAATTATAGTTATGATTGATAATGTTCTCGAAAATGTAAACAGAGAAGAAAATCGATACTGGTTGGCAAGGGAAATAAAGCTCATAATTTTATCTAATGCATAAAGATCACGAAATTTCAAATTCATTGTGAATAAATTAACAGAAAAAACATATTCAGTGAGATTTAAGTATATCATACTTCATTAACGAAGCACAATAAAATTAAATAGTAAAATTAATATAATTAACTAAAAAGATTTTTAAAAATCGTCAAATAACAGCAACTCGTAATTCTACAGAAAGAATTATTTTTTTTAAATTTCTGATGATTAAAATACAGAAAATTACAAAAATATAAAACATTTGATTTTTTAATGTTGAAATACATTTAGATACCTGATTTGTAACTTTTAGTAAATTATATCATATTCTAGAGAACTATTTCAAAATTATTATTTGATAGTTGAAAAGTTTTGGAGATCGTTTAAGTGTATGAGGCGTCAAGTGAAGTAAAACACTATCATTTACATAAATTTTAATAAAGAACTGCAATTTTTCAAGCACCATTTATTTTTATTTGGAATTATCATTGTGAAATTATTATCAAATAATACAGTATATTTAAAAACGTTAAATTTGCTATAATTCCGAAATTTTTCGTTTCATGAGCTTTATTTTTTTCCAATTAAAATGTTTTTACGTGGGTATAATGATTATTTTTGCTTTATCCAATGACTTAATTTTTTTTTATAATCCTAAACTAGGTGACTCATCACCTTTGCACTTTCAAAAAATCCAATTTTACTTTCTTGCATTTTTAGAATATATCAACATTTCTGAATCATATAAAACAAACCGCGTTAAAATATTCCAAATAGAACATTAAAAACTATGACATGAAAGAAGCAGTTCTATTGGAAACATTACCATTGTCGGCAATTTAGAAGCCTTTGTTTCTCGAAATGATCATTTTCATGTTTGCGCGCACAGTATAAAGGAATCTACTGCAGATATTGCTTTCATATTTTTAGGAAAAGTGCATAATGATGCTACCAAAAAAAGGCACCTAATTCTTTCTTAAAAAATATTATTTTACTATGAATTTATAGCATTTGACTTGTAATTTTTATGGGCTCTTTCAGTTTTTTAAAATCTGATTGCCCTGGAGTAAATATTTTTGGGTGTTTTAAGTTTTAAATAGGTGCAGATATATTCCTAATGTATTAAAATCACAAAAATGCAAAAAATATTTTTGAAACTTAGTGAGTGTTGTCGTCTGCGCGCAGTGTATCAGTATACATTTAAAATTTTCAAATAACACACGCACTTCTTACTTCATACACAAAATTCTTATTTACTTGTAATAAAATCAATTCAGGGAACATAATCTATAACGTTTAGAAAACTAATACTGAAAATTTCATATATAATGGATAATAACGAAAAAAATTATAGAAGTTAAAATGGATAATAACGAAAAAAATTATAGAACAAACAGAAAAATTCTGTTTTTTCAACTTGTGTAAAGGTGATGAGTCCCCTTAATTTTTTGTTAAAAATGCTAAAATCAAGTTTGCTGTATTAAAATAGCTAAATGTGTTTAGAAAAGTTTTAATTTAGAATTATTTCGAAAGATCCTGAAGACTTTTCTAAAAAGAGGAATTGTATATAAGCAATATTCTGACATTTCAAAAAGTGTCTTTAGAGTACGGGATTTTACTTCAACCGAATACCGAACCTTCGGATGGATCAATTGCATATTCTATGATAAACACATTAAATTGAATGCATGGCATACTGATAGTTTCTGCTAAGTAATTACGGTTGAAATACTAAAACGAGGATGATTTGCACTTATGTGTTCTTGTGTAAAATTTTTTGCACTCTCAATCATTTTTTTCAGTTAACTGGTGAATCGAATACTCTACATGGCATTCATTCCGTATGCAAGTCTTAAAATTACTTGTGTGTGTCCAATTTAAATCTGGTGTAACATCGTTACAAATATGTTAAGCGATAATGAAATATGCTCAAAAGGCAAATAAAAGGGCTGTTAATAAAGTATTTAAATATATTTTTCGTTTATCCTTAAATTGATCTGCGTAATAAATGTATTTTTCATCCATCGAATGTAATGTTAGTTTTCCAGAATTAGAGGAAAAATGTCTTTGTTTCTGTTTCTATAAGGCTATTTTTTAAAGAAAAAATAGCCTTATAGAAATTATTTATTTATGATTAAATTAATTCTCTTCAAAAAAAAAGGTAAGTTACTGACTTTTAAGTAAGAAAAATAAAATGTTCTTGCATTGGCATCACAGGAGAAAACCTACATATATGGAAACCTACATATATTTTAAAATGCACTCCTCTTTATGCCTTGCATATTTTTCTGAACTACATGAAAATGAAATTTACTTCTACAGATGAATTATGGAAATTTATGTAAATAAAATTATTTATTCCAAACTGAGCAGGTTTAAAAATTAACTGAAAGTACATATCCTTCTTATACAACCGAATAGATATTTATTTTATACAGTTCTTTTTCAGATCTTCAAAACATTAATTTATCTGAACTGTATGTTAAGAAATGCACATAAAATATCTGCTAATCAATAATTTGTAGATTAAAGGGATCATTAATATTTTATCAAATATTTATCAAGAATAGTCTCAAAATCCTGAACATCTCCTAAAAATTTTTATTCCCATTGCAGAACTACGAAAAGATTTTAAGTATTCATTAGGCTTCAGAACATTTTATCCTTTTAATGGTTATTTCGAGTTTTAAAGATATGCGGAATTAAAGATTCACAATCTCAATAATTTTTTTAGAGCGTATGTTGACACATGGTTCATCATTAAAACTTTTAGCACTGTTTACAGAAAAATATTTATTAAGTAAATAGACTGTAATATCTTAGAATCATTCATATTGCTGGAACCCAGCCCACCGTTGATTAAAGTCCTAATAAACTTCAGGATTATTCATAGTAAATTGAGCTTGAAGATAAAAAAAATCCTCTAGACTCATTTGGAAGTCATTAATTTATTTATAAAAATATTATTATTTTTAGAAAACGTGTAATGAATTCCAATCATAGATCCGCACAGGCAAATTCGTTCCATAATTGTCTATTTTTCGAATGACGTAATGAAAACTATACGGGAAGCTCTGTTTTCAACCATATATTCAGCTTATTTAATCGATAGAAAATAATTACCGTATTATACCGATTAATTATTAACTTAGCGAAACCATTTTCTGTCAATGCTCACTAATCTCTTACACTTTACGTATATAACCGTATTGTTGCATTTTAGAATTAGCAAATTTAACTTTTAGCATAAGACGAGAAATTATTTTTTCAAAGTTAATAAAAAAGGTTGAGCTTCAGAGCTATAATTAGGCAATCCAATGCATCGAATTTAATTCGTTTTATTTAATTTCTAATGTTTTTCATGTTATTTAATATCTAAGGTTAAAAATCCGCTGCCAAAATAAGTTCACTATGTATGTACTATTGTTCACAATTCAGATCTTTACACTTAATCATATCAAATAATAAATTGTTGGGAAAATTTCTTCACTTATATAATAGAGTAAAAATTCAGCAAGTGCTGAAACAGTGTAGAAAATAAAATATTACTGGCTATCAGTTGTTATGCCGGCGACGGTTAAGCCTAACCTCGCGATCATTTATGATCTTTCTTTCACGCCTCTCTTTTAATGAATAATTTCTTCTTCGCTTTCTCTCTTGAGGCTGTTTCCAATTTTCTCTTGATTGTGAAACTTGCTTTCGAGCATTCCTGATTTCAGTGCGTAAATCCATGTTGGCACGCGGTTGCAAATTGAGGAAGGACGCTAATGTTTACATCTCGTAGATAAAGCCGTTACCTTTAGGAGTGTAGAAATATCATCGATTTTTGTGCCGCATACCTACGCGTTTTAGATATACAGAGGCTGTTCACACATTTTTTAGACGATGTATATTGTAATCACAAAACTAAATTACATACAATTCTTGTGTTTTAAATATTCAATTTGACATCCCTTATTCTGAACTATCTTTCGACACCGTAATTTCCAGGAAAATAATGCCTTTTGAAGTGTCAGAAGAGGCATTCTATCCTATTCCTCCTGAACAGCTTTCCAGAGTCCTGTAAGGGTTTTGGGACGACGTTTGGATAATGCAGATTTTAAAAGTACGAAAGCACAAAAATCCATAGGTGATACATCGGGAGATTTAGTAGGGATATCAGTGAAGGACATGGCCTTGATACCAGTTTTTTGTTAAATTTCTTTTAGGAAATTTACAGTGGATTTTGATGTGTGACTGCTAGCTTTGTCTTGAAGGAGTCTCACAGATTGATGGCATTGTGGGTAAAGCGATGGTATTTCATTCAGAAAAGTTGGAGATAAAATATGTTAATGATAGTATTTGGAGTTAATCTTGCTATTTTTTTCCACTCTCTTTATTTTTAACTTGCCATTATAAGAAAAACCAGCTACACTCATGAATCCCTTAGAAAAACATTCGATTCTTTGAACCATGTACTTAAATTTTATTCTCCCTTTTTATGACAATAAAACTCTTTTTTGTTGCAATCATATAAATACACCCATGATTCATCTATTGTGACAATTGTTTTCCACTTTTCATTCGATAAGTGTTTCTCATACAGAATTCTGCAGCGTGTCCTGCATTCAGCGATATGATTTGGAAGAAGACGATGCACATTACGTTTCTTCGCTTTCTTAAGATTTAAATCAACGTTTATCATTTTGTTTACAGTAGACACCGAGCATTTTAATGATTTTGCAACTGTCCTTTGACTAGGGGGATTTTCTTTTAACATTAAACAACGTACCATTGCAATAGTCGATGATGTCCGTTTTTTCCTTGGATACTTGTTTGGAATTTTTGTCCCACTGGAGGCTCCAATTTGAAGTTTTTTTCCTTTCTTGTTGACGATATTACCTATCGACGCTTTAGATATCACAAAATCATGACTCTCACATCGTTTTGGATAACGGAATATGCATATTTCTCTTCGGAAAGAGCATAAATGTAGCCTTCGAACAACTGCTTTGTTAAAAACGTCATTTTGAATAGAAACAAAACTTTCAAGCCGCAGACAATAATTTTGAATTTTCAAAACATAATGCAATTGCAATTATTTCTTTAGCAGCATATGATTTTTTATTACCGTTTAACAAAATCGTCTAAAAAAATGTGCGAACAGCCTCTGTATATATATATATATATATATATATATATATATATATATATATATATATATATATATATATATATAGGTATTATATATATATTATATATATATATATATATATATATATATATATATATATATATATATATATATATATATATATACACTGTTGGCCACTGTAAATGCAACACCCTGACGGAAACATGCAAATAACATGAAATTTACGACATGCATTAGCGGAGGTGAGATATGCAAATGATTAGAATTTCAGCTCAGCAGCACATCACGCGCGCCTGTGGCGCCACTTCAAAGCGCTATATAAGGCTTGGGAGATTTCGACGATTTCAAGTTCGGCAATTGTGTTTTTACTTGTGGTTTTTCAAAAAAACGATCAATTATGTCTCGTCGAAAACAGCGATCATCTTTTGATCAAGTATCCGAGTTCGACAGAGGAAGAATAGTGGCCTACCGAGATTGTGGATTATCTTTCAGGGAAATCGCTAGTCGTGTTGGACGAAACCAAACAACCGTAATGCGGAAATGTGATCGTTGGATGCAGGAGGGTACGACGGACCGGCATGTTCGATCGCATCCACCTCAGCGCACCACTTCACGTGATGACAGGCAAATTGTGCGCATGGCAGTGACGGCAGTCACATCATGAACCATAGCATAGCACATGCAGTCTGTAACGCATCATCCAGTGTCTGAGCGTACCATTCGACGCCGTTTACAGCAGAGTGGTCTGTCCGCGAGACGTCCATTGCTTTGTCTACCCTTGACGCAGAACCACAGACGTCTCCGCCGCCAATGGTGCGATGACAGAAGGATGTGGACGGCAGAATGGAATGGAATTGTCTTTACTGAAGAGTCACGCTTCTGTCTGCAACACCACGATGGTCGCATTCGAGTCTGGAGACACCGTGAAGAGAGGATGCTGAACAGCTGCGTTATGCACCGCCACACTGGTCCTGCAAAGGTATTAATGTATAGGGCGGTATTGGATATCACTCTCGCACACCTCTAGTACGCATTGTCGGTACTTTAAACAGCCAGCGCTACATCTCCGAGGTGTTGGAGCCAGTTGTCCTTCCTTACCTTTAGGGTTTGCCCACAGCCATATTTGAACAAGATAATGCGCGACCACACGTGGTACGCATTGTCCAACGGTTCTTCGTCAATCAACACTTTGAATTGCTTCCCTGCCCGCCTCGCTCTCCGGATCTATCGCCGATAGAAAACATGTGGTCCATGGTTGCTCTACGATTGACCCAGATTCCATCCCCAGCTGCCACAGCAGATCAACTTTGGCAACGTGTGGAAGCTGCTTGGTCTGCTGTACCCCAAGAACTCATCCAAAGTCTCTTTGAATCAATGCCGAGGCGTGTGGCAGCGGTGATCTCCAACAATGGCGGCTACTCTGGCTACTGATTTTGGCAGGAACGACACTTCACAGAAGTCTATAAATTTAATCATTTGATACTTGGTCAACATGTCATCTACAAAATAAATTTTGTTGTGATATCTCTTGTCTTTCTTGGTGTTGCAACTTGGGTGGCCAGCAGTTTATATATATATATATATATATATATATATATATATATATATATATAATATCTATATATATATATATATATATATATAGACGCTCGTTAATTCGAACTCTGTAAATTCGAACTTTCGGTTAATTCGAACTAATCCAAATGCCCCAAAAACTTGTATTGGAGTTAATGTTAAAAATATCTCATAAATTCGAACTAAATTTTTATCAATTCGGTTAATTCGAACTAAAAATTTGACAAAAACTTTTTCCTTTTTTATTAACGGAGAAAATACACGCTGTATTTATTATTTTTTGTGTCAAAATCACCTGTATTTTTTTCTATGTAAGGAGGCACAATGCCCGCATTCCTAGACTATTGCATTTCCGCTAAAAGTTAGTGGCTATTGCCCTTATCAGTATTTAACGGACAAAGTGATTTTCCGGTATTTGTATCGATTTTCTTAGAATTTCAGAAAAACCAGTCTTTACTACAGATTCTAGGGAGTTGCGTCAGTTATGCCTGTAGTGCAGACAAGTTAATGTGATCTAGTTTTTCTTCCTCAGTGTGTGATGTCAAAGTGTAAAAATTCAGGATGTCTACGCGTGGAAAGTACAAAACCCTAATTTTGGAGACAAAGGTAGAAATTTTATAGAGAGTAGAGAATGGCGAATGCAAAACAAAGTTAGCAGCTGACTATGGAATTAAAAAAAAATATCTTGTCATTTTATTTGAAAAACAAGGAGTCAATTTTAGATTCATGGGAAAAATCAAAATTTGCTAGAGGAAGGAAACGCATGAGAAATGCATCCTAAGAATATCTAGAAAAAGTTCTACTGCTATGGTTCCAGGATGTTAGATCTCGAAATTTTCCGATAAATGGACCCCTAGTGCTGACGAAGGCTGGTGAATTGGCAAGTTGAATGGGCATAGAATATTTTAAATGCAGTGATGGATGGCTTTCTCGATTTAAGTCAAGGCACAATATTTCTTATCAAACTGTATATAGCCAATGCTCTGATGTAAACGAAGACATATACATTAATTTCGGTAGGAAACTGCCAGGGCTTTTCTCTACTTACCTGCCGAAAGATATTTTTAATGCGGCCATAATAGACAAAGCCATAATGGACTCTATTAAAACTCTGAAAGCATTTATTCAGATGGAATCTTCCTCTGAAAATGAATTGAAATGTTTACTTCAAATTGAGACGTTGGCTGAACAATGGAGGCATCATAAACAAAATCAAACATCCACTTTACAGTTTTTTGCAAAGTGTAATTCATATTTTTAATTAAAGTTTGCTTTCTACTGCATATATTCTGCTTCATTTTATGATTAAGGCAAGTCTGTATTGCTTTTTAATATGTTAATTTTAGATAACATAGTAAAATATATTTTCTGGGGTTATACATACTAGGAGATTTTTCTTCAGTGATACACTTTTAAAGTTATATATTTTCTCTTAACATCGGATAATTCGAACTTTTTTCCGAGAAACTTTGAGTTCGAATTAACGAGCGTCCACTGTATATATATATATATATATATATATATATATATATATATATATATATATATATATATATATATATATATATATATACGTATGTATGTCAAATTTTGAGGCATTTTGATACTTTTCAAAACAAATAACCTGTTTAACTGTTTACTGCTTGTCCAAGCGATACAGACTGGGTTGGCGCGCTGCCAAAATGATATCTCGTGACGCAGGACATCTGAAATTTTGCTTACCGGTGAACCGTTATGTAGGAACATAATCCTACTTTAAAATACTTTGAAAATATATTTAAACATGTTACTGTCATAAAGCAGATCAGGTTTAGTGACTAATCAAGATACTACACTTTAAACAACTGTGCTATTTAATACATCATTTTTATTTGGAAAAAGCCATTGAATTGGCTTAAAATGTCTAAGAAAAAAGACCGAAATAATTTGATCTATTGGGCGTGGAAAGTATATAACATTTTGACTAAAGTTTTCGGTGAACACAATTTATAAGCTCGTGTAAAATTAACGTGAGAAACAGAAACTTTTCTAAAGTAACAACTAAACAGCACACTGTAAAAACAGTCACGTCTGTATACCTCAACAGGAAAAAAAGAGCAAGCGGTCTGAAAATATTTCTATTTTATTTTAGTTATATTTATATTTAGGCATATTTTCAGAATTAAAATGCAACACGCAGCGATTAAGTACTAAAGACTTCAAGGCTACATTTACAATTATTTTTAAAATAATGCACGTATTAGGTATTCAATGCTATTAGTTTAAAATGTCTTTTAGAAGAAGGTAATTTTACGACAACAAAAATGCTAATCAACAGTGACTTTAATATACACGTTAAAAAATATTTTACTCACCCATAATATTGTTTCATTATAAACGCTAAATGCTGAAATTTACCTCAGTAGTAATATGTCTACATGGGTCACTACATTTAAAAAATGGCGAATCATATCATCTCAGTTTTTAATTTATATTTCCCAATTGTATTTTTAACTCAATATGAATATATAAGATTTTTTTGCTTTCAGGAATACACCTTGAAATTCATTATAGGGTTGAAAATTTTAGGTTTGGAGATATGTGATTGATTAGTCTTAAATTTACCTTTGACCCGTATTAATCTAAATGATTGTTACTGAATGGGATTTGATGGACTGTAGATCTTGATAGCTGCAGTCATCTTTTACACTGGTGTAAGAAATTAAGAGAATTTGCAGACTTGGTCGATTATCTCTAGAACTACTGTACCGATTTTAATGAAATTTGATATGTACATAAATTCATACAATACAAAACAAACAACCATTCAATAATTGTAATACACAAGCATGATCGTGCGTAACACTCTTTAGAGTCGGAAGGTATGAAACAGCGGTTGCAGAATAAACAAAAAAATGGGTTAATAGATGGTATTATTTTGCAGCAATCGGTTAATTTCATATTGTAACAGTAAAAATTAGTAACCACCAACGTTTAGATGATGGAATGAGGTGGCGAATTGCGGGGAGCCTAGAAGCAGGCCAATCTCAAGTCCAAATTTGTAGAAAGTTCAATTTAACGCCCATCGTCGTGTGTAACTTATGGAAACAGTTCCAGGATACCGGATCGAGAGAAAGCCTGGGCAAGGTCGTCCAAGAGCCACGACGGCCAGAAAAGATCATTATTTGTCAAATATAGCGAGGCATAACAGGAGTGCTACAGCTTCTCAGCTCTCTCGGGACTTGTATGCAGCCACAGGAACCCGTGTATCAAGGGTGTCTGTTTCCAAAAGACTTCACGAGAGAGAGAGGTGTTTGCAAGAAGACCTGCTGTTTGCGTTCCGCTCACTTCTACGAACAGGAGAATCCGTTTTACATGGTGCAGAGAGCATAGAGATTGGAGTATGAATCAATGGACGACCGTTCTCGTCACTGATGAGTCCCGGTTCAGCCTAAACACCGATCCAAGCCCAACGTTCATATGGAGAGAACCAGGGACACGCTACCTACACTCCAATGCCCGCGAAATCGACCATTATGGCGGTGGAGGTTTAATCGTCTCGGCAGGCATCATGTTGGATGGCCGCACACCTCTCCGTGTCTTTGAAAGATGCACTGTGACTGGTGGGAGGTATAGGGATGAGGTCTTGGAGCCCCGTGTTCGCCTTTTCAGGGGTGAAGTTGACCCTGAGTTCATTTTAATGGACGATAACGCGAGGCCACATAGAGCTCTTCTGGTCGGCGAATTTCTAGAGAGTGAGGATATTCGGCAAATGGATTGGCCAGCCAGATCTCCAGACCTTAACCCTTTAGAGCATGTTTAAGATGCTCTGGGGAGGGCAATTGCAACTCGCAATCCCCGTACGAAAACCATCCTGGGAATGAAAACAGCGTTGCTGAACGACTGGGACCAATTGCCAAACGAAATGATGAGCTGCCTTGTTTCAAGTAAGTAATCACGCTACAAGACTTGTATATCTGAAAGAGTGGACCATACCCCCTATTAACCCATATATTAACACATTTTTTTGCTTATTCTGCAACCGCTGTTTCATACCTTCCGAGTCCAACGAGTGTTACGCGCGATCATGCGTGTGTATTACAATTAATAAATGGTTATTTGTTTTGTATTGTATCAATGTATGTACATATCAAATTTTATTAAAATCAGTACAGTAGTTCTAGAGATAATCGACCAAGTCTGCAAATTCTCTTAATTTCTTACAGCAGTGTACAACAGGATTTCCTAGACCGTTACCTATAATTTGAAGCCTATTATTAATGGCAACAAGCATCCAAGACAATAGCGATGCTAGGAAACTGAAAACACTGTTAGATTTGTAGCTATTTTAATTTTTATTTGCTATTTAAATATTATATATATATATATATATATATATATATATATATTGGTATTAATAATTTTAAGAGTGTTAAAATCAATGATTTTTTTAAATTTTTAAAACATATCTACGTCTGTATACCAAATGAATTTCTACTCACATCTGTTAAATCCACTTCACTTATTTACATGAATAACTTACCTGAAAAGAAAAAAAATATATATAATTATTAAAAATATTAGAAATTTTGAAAATAATGCAATAATACTATTTTATAACTTTTTTCCCTCTAAATAATTAATACAAGCATAATTTAAACGCGAACTATACAGTTATCATGTTTTCAATACACAGTAAAACTACCCTAGCCGGTCACCCTTCTAAACGGTCTTATTTTGTTCAAAACTGATTAGACTCCATAGAACCGCAATTTAACACACCGTCTGAATAACTTGTAAACGCACACCTTCTCCAGCAGCGGAGGTAGAGAGGGTCTGACTGAATGGCTGACCTAAGGTTTTTATAAACTATCGTGTCAAACAACGTTATGGAAGAAATCTCGTTTCAACAGGTACTCCTCGAAGTTGCCACTTTTTTTCAAAGCAATTATTGCCCTCTATAGAGACCTGTATATCAATACCCTTTTCAGAAGAAATTCAATTTTGAGGTTCTTTTCGGTTTCTTTCTTTTTTAAGTAGTCTGGGCGAAACATTATCGCATTTTAAAAGCACTTTTCACAAATTAAATTTGTGCAATATTATGACAAATACAGTATTTTTATTGTATCAAATAAGATCTAAGTTCGTTTATATTAAAAAAGGAAGCATACGGGGTTATTCACCAAAGATAAAATACTTTATATAATTTCTTACTCCAAAGCATATTGTAAAACAATCTCTGAATAAAGGTAAACATTGAAAAACCTCAAGACCCCTACATAAAATTTGCACACTCAAATTAAATAACTTAAAACTTCAGAAATTGCATCTTGAAGTGTTCAGTTCCTACACTATTCAAATTTAAAATATAGTCTTCTCCAGCAGGAAAAGAAGTAATTAAATTATTCTATCATTGGTTTTTTTCTCATAAACTTTACATTTCGCAGAAACATTTTATCATCATTTAAAAACAACTTTAGTTCAAAACGCTAAAATCAACATTCGACATAAATTACAGCTAAACATTTAAAAGTCTGAAAATCAGTTATTGATATAATACAGTTTTATCAGTAAAATGTAATTTAGTTCAAAATCCTGATTAAAAAGTTTTTATTTTATTTTCTTGTGAGTTTTTGCTTTGATTTTCCATGCGTCAAAAATGTTCAGACACTGATCTTTCTTTTCATTTCGTATATATTAAGATCACGTTAAGGTATTCTTTTGATATTAAGATAGCTTTTACGTAAATGAAAGTTTTCCCATTCAGCAGATATTTGACAAAGGATTTTATATAAATTGTTCTTTTATCTATATTAAAGGGGAAATGTTTAATTTCTGTAATTTTGTGTAATAATTTCTTGGAATTGATATTTGCATTTTTTACATTCTTCAACTTAATTTTTCTCTTTATGAGGATTAGTATGTGCTTCATCATGGACCATAGTACCATTATCGTGTAAGGTATGTCATCAGGTACTCAAGAAAAATTTTAATTAAAGTTAAAATTTGTAGCTAATCGCAAAAATTCAATCTTAAAAATACTCATACTACAAAAGTCTCTGGCCTTATTTTAGAGAAACGTTGTTTATTCTTTCTCTACTGAATATAAGTGTGATGTATCATTTCAAGGATAACTTTTATCTTTCGGCGTGATAGAATAACAAAAATATAGAATTATTTTTGTCTTGCAATATTCAACACGAATTACAACTAAACATTTAAAAGTCTGAAACACAATTATTGATATAATACAGTTTTATCGGTAAAACGTAATTTAGTTCAAAATTCTGATTTAAAAGTTTTCCTTTTACGATTTTTTTCCCAATGCTTCACATGGTTTCTTGGATATTATACTTACTGCCATATGACACCGCCGTTTTGCTGGCCACTTTTCTGGGAGCACCGCATAGGTGGACTAGCATTATCCCCTATGGCCGGGTCCCGTAATTTTGAACTGAGTCAAGTGACGAGACTGGAACACCTGACCCCACACCTCCAGATTAAAATTTGAGAATTTGGAGTACATTGCATCCAGGATATATTTTACGTGCCTCGGCCACCATTAGTGAACAGAGCGGTGAATTTGCCAACGACCGGCATCGTACCAGAGACGTTTAGATCACTGGTACACTGCTTTTGTCATCTAGACCACCGCGCCTTTTCCTTTTACTGCAATTTCATGCAAAACATATTAATATAGTTATAACACATAAAGCTATTATGTACATCCAATCATAAATGGTCATAAAATGTTTACTACAAATTATTGCTTTTTTACATTCTTAAACATTCAAATTTATGAACTAATATGTTAACATATATACCAGATCAATGATCATTTAAAAATATATAAAATATGTAGTTTAGTTCTGAGCTTCTTAAAAGGCATGCTAAATTAATATATATATATATATATATATATATATATATATATATATATATATATATATATATATATATATATATATATATATATATATAAATATATATATATATATATATATATATATATATATATATTCAGTTAGTTTAGCGGAGTATAATGCTATCAAATTAATGTTATTCTTTGTTAAAGAACTATTTTGAATATTTCGCTCCTTTTAATTATTTTCAAAGAGTTCTGTGGATTATCTTGGAATTATCTTAGAATCTTGGATTATCTTGGAATTTTAATAGAATATCCAATAATAAAAAAATTATGGAATTAAAACTAAAAAAAAAAATCATTTAATTCTCAAGCGTTTCATTTGAAATATATGTTAATTTAACTACGCTGGTTTCAAACTAATAAAATAAATACACTTATAATTATATTTTTTTATTTAACCACGCTGGCTTTAAACTAATAAAAGAATTTTTGTTTGGCGTTGAAAAAATAAAGTAAAGGAATATCATATATGCATTTATAAAAGATAAAGCTAGAACAAATAAAGGTCTATTCTGTACATTCCATTTCCATCATAAATTGTCTTAAAATGTTTCACCCAAAATTACTGTTGACATAAATTGCAATGCAATCGTATTTATTAAGGAATGATTTAACAGATGCGCCAGTTTAATAAAAATTAGGAAAAAAATAAAATATGTACTTTAATTTTGCTTAGCATCTTATTATCTGAAATCATGTTTTTTTTATTTGTTTGTTTCATTGTTTAATTACTGCTCTGTGTAGTGTCATCTAATCACTCCTTCCCTTTGTGATAAAATTTAGCTAGTTTTACACTTCCTTTACAGTCCTCCCGTAAAAGAGACCTCCCTTTACAGTCCTCCGTAAAGACTTAGGTTTTTAATTGAACATCTGGTAATAATAATAAAACAATTATACGGTTTTGGAATTGAAAACCAATTTATTAATTCCCTTTTCAATCCTTACATTTGAAATATATATTAATTTAACTATCCTAGTTCAAACTAATCAAAAAATTGACTTTTGTTATTGGCCTCGAAAGCAAAACAATACAGTAAATAAATAACTTGTATGTATTTACAAAAGATATTTCTATAACTAAAATAATAAAGGCCTATTCTGTATATTCCATTTCTGTTATAAATTGTCTCAGACTGTTACGGAAAATTATAGATTTGATGCATTTCTATGTATTCAGCTTATTTAGAGAATAATTTAACATACTAACCAGTTTAATAATAATTTTAAGAAGTAAATTATATAATTTAGTTGTGATTAGCATCTTAAAATCTGAAAGCATGCTTATTTTTCTTTGTTTGTTTAATTATTTATGTGTCGTGGTATTAAATAAATGCTCCTCTTTTGTAATATAATTTTACTTAAACTTACAATTCTTTTACAAGAAAAACACTGTAGTAGCAACTAGGAGTTTGAAATGAACGTAGATTTTGAAAATATAAAATATATAAAATAACTTATTAATTCCCTTTTTAAGCCTTCCATTTGAAATATGTGATAATTTAACTATCTTGGCATCGAACTAATAAATCAATTACATTTTTTGTTAGTTACATTGAAAAAATACACTAAATACATACCGTATATTTATTTACAAAAGATATAGCTATAGAAATTAAAGATCTGTTCTGTGCATTCCATTTCTCCATAAAATTTGTCTACAATTTTGTCACTCAAAAGTATGGTTTTCACACATTTCTAGTTAATATTTATAAAGGAGTGTTTTAAAATATACATCAGCTTAATAATATTAAAAAAATAAAATAAATGGTTTAATTTTGCTGAGCATCTGAAAGCGTGAATGCCTGTTTTATCATTTTTTGTTTTTGATGCTGAGTGTAATGTTATCTAACTAATGCTTCCCTTTGTGATAAAGCTTTATTTAATCTTACACTCCTTTAAAATATTTCAAGAAAGTTATGTAGCAATAACTTGGAGTTTGAATAGAACAATTGATAATAAAAATTATACGTTTTTAGAATTAATAAAAATATCAATGATGCTTTTTCCAAGTCTTCCATTGGAAATATATATTGCTTTAACTACTCTGCCTTCAAACTGATGAAAAAACGCTTTTGTGAGTAGCGTTGAAACAAAAACCATGCAGTAAAGGAATAGCATATATGTATTTACAAAATATATCAGTTCTATTAATGGAGAATTTAACGGTTTGAATGCATAGTTAACAAATGACAAGGCATTCGAGGAAAGAAAGAAAACTAGAAGTGCCAAAAAATGTCATCTTTGGGAGATTTCCAAAAGATAAAGAGTTCCATAGAATTTGATGAGAAAGCAAAATATTTGGAGAGCCTTTTATTAGGGTTCGTCAACCCTGAAATAAGATTAGAAATGTAATTATCTCAAAAACTTTGCTAATACTCTTCTGAATAGCCAGATGTTCCCTCTAACATGTATTTCTCCAGGACGTATTATCATTAACTGAGAGTTACAAATTATTGATCATAAGGAACTTTTTTTTACATCTAATATTCATCCGTTTTAAGTATGTACAAATGATTAAGGAACGATAAGGTTATAGCGAAAGTTTCAAACTTTGATGATTTTTATTGACATTATTTTACGTAAAATGAACTTGAGATATAATGAATTTTAAGTGTAAATTCGATTTTGTCTTTTCAGTTTTAAATCAACTCTCTAAAAAGTCGGTATTGTAGTAAGTGTTGATGGTGCTTTGTGTGAGAATGTATTTTAATGACCGTATCAAATAAGAAAAATGTGTATTTTTGCTTAATTTAAAGGTATGAATGATTGGATAATGAGAATTTTCTCATGAAAAGAGAACAATAATTATAAAACATAAAACCAAAGGAAACTTAAGTTTGTGTTTGTGATAAAAGGAATGAGAATATTAAACTAATATATGATCTCATATTTTTTCTCAGAACTTATCAATATTTTTTTAAGTTTTAAGAATTCATAGAAATAAGTGATTAAAAAATTTTTATTTCAAATATCACCCAAAGTGAAAGTAATAGCAACTTTTTTTTCTCCGCCATTCCAAATCTTCAAAAAGACCGAAAAAATACTTTTATGAAATAAGTATTTTCAACACACTCATACGCATTAATCTATTATAAAAATACTTTTAATAGAAATAATGTATAACTAATTAAAAATTCCATTATCATTACGAAATTTTGTGCTATTTTTGGATTTTAAAAGTTATGCTGTCATTTCCGCATGCTGTATTAAATAAAATTACAATTTTGTTTTCTGAAATTTCTTAACAAAATTAATTTTTTATAAATAATGGAAATTAAATTTTATTAATACAAATTTCCACTGAACATATGTTCCATCATAGTTACACTTGAGGTAAATCCTAGTAAAATATTAGGGGGAAACTAAAAATCCAAATGAAAAAAAAAATGCTTAGACAAACAGGAAAGTCTCTGGAGCAAAAAGGGTTATATATAATGAAAACAGTATAAACATCTGCTGAATAAATTATTGCCTTTTGTGTCTCAACTTTCCCTCAAAAATAACTTCCTATATAGGGAATTTCGTGTTCTGCTCTATGTTATCGTCATGTTTTTATTATTATTATTTTTAAATTATTTGCGATATATATTTCAGTTCCTTAAGCAAGGCTGCTTTCTGTAAATTAATAGTCATGTGTCATTAAAGTTTAATATGAAGGGACAAATTTCATTCAACACGTTTTCTAGGATTTGCTTATGAATATCAATGCATAATATAATGGGATTTCCTCGAAAGAGGGTTTGAATATTCTGTAAAAATTCGTGCTACAACTAAACAATCCGAAATAAACAACATACAATGCGCTTCTTAGTAGAAAGCACATCACATTACATGGTCCTCGGACGAGGAGTGGTTTCATTTGTCGGCGTAGGTTAACCCACCAAACACCCGTATATGGGCCTCTGAAAATACATTTGCTACTTACAAAACACCAATCATGATCAAAAAGTAGGTGTGAAATGCATCATAGGCCCCAATTTATTAACAAATTTTTTTACAGATCGTGAATAAACGGGATGATCCTGATTTAACCGAAGGTTACTTCCAGCTATATGTAGCAACGTGTCATACATTAGCAAAGAACATGGCGCTGATTAAATCCTTCTTCGGCAACAGGGTAATTTTAAAGGGGCTTTGGCCACCAAGGTAGCCGGATCACACACAAACAGACTGCTTCCCTTGGGAAATATCTATTTGAACAGGTCATGCAATTTGGAAGATTTGAATGAAAACATCCAACGTGAAATTACGGGTGTTCCCTCCGATATTTTTGGAAATACGTCCAGGAACACGAGGCTAAATATGTCTGGCAGAGAAAGAAGATTACTTCAAACATCACATATAACGCAATCGATTTGACATATAAAGGGAGTAATTTTTTTATTCAGATTGCGTAATTCTAGTGAGAGTAATTATAGAACAATCGGTGACTCATTTGAGTGAATTACCCTGTTTGGAATAAAAAAAATAAGACACTGACGTTTCTTAAAACCATATTATATTTAAAGTTTCAAAGGATTAAAATATTTTCAGGACCAATAAAATGTCCCAAGCATAAGAGGTTAAAATAAATCAGGCCCAATATTTTTTGAGAATATTTTTTGGCATCCAGTACCGGAAGGTTTCTTAATTTTTCTTGAAATCCTAACACCCCCCATATACACACATATTATATATATATATATATATATATATATATATATATATATATATATATATATATATATAAATATATATATATATATATATATATATATATATGTATACATATATATGTACATATATGTATACATATATATATATATATATATATATATATATATATATATATATATATATATATATATATATATATATATATATATATATATATACTAGCGGACCCGACGGGCGTTGTCCTGTTCAAACGTTGCAATTCTAGCTGAAGTTCCCGGCGATGCCCGGGATTTTAAGACTGTTTGTTAAAAAAAATCACTTTAAAATTAACGCAGTAGAAATAACATAGAAAAAAAAGCATACGAAATGTTATACATATTAATAATATGAAAACCCAATTAAAAATGCATAAATGTATAATAAACTCCTCAGATTTCAGCTATATTCGGTATTTCGTCATAAAAAAGCTGAAAATAATAAAATAAATAAAAATAATAATTTTAAAAAATAATAATTTTTAAAAATTAAAATAAAAAAATAATATAATAAAATAAAATAATAATTAAATAATGAGAAAAATAATAAAATAAAAGGTGAAATAAAAAAGCCTTAAAAAAAAGCTGAAATAACAGGTCTAGCAAAATTTACACAACTCTGGATTCGAACCCGGGTCGAGAGCATGGTACTTTCTAAATTGGCGACCTTCCGCATGCGCCACGATAACATGGTGTTCTAGTGGGTAAAGTGAAACATATTTGCTATTGGAAAGTTGTTGTGGGCTGGTGATTATACATGTCAGAGGAGTTTTTAGTCAGAAATAAGTTAGAAGGATAGAAGCTTAGTCTTTAGCTCTTCAATAGACACAAAGATATAGGCGAGGAGGATTGCAGTAGCGATTAAAAAAGGTATCGTGTCACTTAACGTGGTTGATTCGAATTTTCCATCGCGTGTCGAGAGTATCAATATGCCGTTGGATCTCATCCATTTTAGAGTATAAAATCTGACTTGTGAGATTATTATTTTGAATTATTATTCTGGTTTAATATATGACTTGAAAATTTTTGATTTTATTTATTTTTATTTTTTCGCTCGCTGTTTGCTAACTAAACCTAACGTGGACGCCATTATCTAGAGGGGTGATTTCACAAACTGTAACAGCTTCCATTTACCGGACGCATCCCCTTACAAATTGTTGGTTTTTTATTAATTAATTAAAAATATAAAAACATATTCTATCGGATCAAATTGTGAATCTAAACAATTCTCGAATCAACTTCATCGCACACACAAAATTTCATTAAAATCAGTCCAGTCGTTTAGGGGGAGTTCAGTTACATACACACGGACAGAAGAAATATATATATAAGATATAATGTGTGTGTAATAATTTTATTTTTAATATTTATTTTTTAATAGTTGAACATGAACTAAGATTTGGTTTGCAACAGTAAGTAAGGCAGTTAATCATATTTCAACATCTTATGTTTCATTATTTGACAACGAAAGTACACGATCAAATGAAATAAAACAAATAGCTTTTCCCATTTCCAAAAACTACATCTAAATGCATAAAATATTTCCATATACATTAATTTCGAGTTGCCATGGAGATTTATTACCTTAGCAACACCTTATTAAGCAAATGAATTCAGTTATATATACACGCAAATTCTATATTAGTTTCATTTATTTTTTTAGAGATTATACGAAGTAAGAACATAAAAATTTTTACTGCAATGACGTCGGCAAAAATGTTGTTGAAAGGACACACAATGGAAGTTTTCCTTTTAATTACATTATGTCTGCCATGTAGGTCCTCATAAAAGAGATAATTGTTCTCTTCATATAAGAAAACCCCAAACTTTTTGCGCGTTTTCCAAATGTAGTCTGTTCTTCATTATTATAGAGGACGAGACAGTCAGCTTCTTTTTTTTTAATATTTGATATTCCATGCATCTCATTTACTTTTACCATGCATTAGATTTAGCAAAGAATAACTTTATTGGATTATTTCAATTAGACAGATTTTGAGTCTAAATATTAATATCTACCTTAATACTAATAATAAGACTCTGATTTTTTTTACAAGGGATGCAAAAATAATTAAAAATTAGATTGTACTAAATCTCCATATAATAGTATATATATATATATATATATATATATATATATATATATATATATATATATACATATACATATATAGATATACATATACACTGAAGTGCCACTGAATTAGGGATACCTACCTAGTAACGGGTTGGGCCTCCTCTGGCCTTGATAACGGCTGCCACACGACGAGGCATAGATTCAACAAGTTTCTGGAAACGTTCCACGTGAATGGCTTGCCAAATATTGGCCAAAGCTGTCCATAATTCAGTAAGGTTCTTTGGTGCTGTGTGATGGCCTTTCACGCCTTGTTCCAAAACATCCCAAAGATGCTCAATAGAATTTAAGTCTGGGCTTCTAGGTGGCCAATTCATGAGAGAGACGTCAGAGGATTGCTCGTCCAACCAGCCAGTATCCAACCGGGACTTGTGAGAGGTACAGTTGTCTTGCTGGAAAATTCCAATACCGGACGGATAACAGAACAGCATAAACGGATGGAGGTGATCACCCAGCAACTCTACGTACCGAATTGCATTGAGGAAGGTTGGTACACGCACCAAAGATCCCAAATTGTGCCTCGAAAAATCACCCCAGACCATGATTGAGCCTTCATGCCCTTGTACAGTTCCATCCAGGCATGCAGGATCCATGGCTTCATGAGCCTGACGCCATATTCGCAGCCTCCCGTCGGCGTTAAGTAGTCGGAATCGAGACTCATCACTCCATGCTACTCGTTTCCAGCCCTCTACACTCCAGTTTCTGTGCTCTCTTGCCCAGGCAAGACGTGCAGCCCGATGCCGAGTATAGAGCAACGGTACTCTCTCGTAGGTTGACGGTTCCCGAAACCCATACGATGAAGCGAGCGCTGCACAGTCCGTTTACTGACTGTACGACTGGCACCGTCATTAAACGGGGTGGTAATTTGAGCTAATGTTTGGCTTCGCTGGCTACGTAGAATACGCCTGAGCCGTCTCTCACCACGCACTGTCAAGGCTAATTGTCCTTTGCAGTTTGCCCGATCGCTAGTTTTTTTTTTTTTCCACCAACCATGTATTCTTGGTATACTCTTGACACTGTCGACCTTGAAAATCCTATCTGTCTGACGATTTCGGAAATTGTATGGCCCATGTGTCGCGTACCTACGATTTGTCCGCGATCGAAGGCGTCTAAATCAGGCAGTTAACCCATACTGGCAATTCCAACAACTAATTCAGAACAACCACTGTACGCGCTATATATGCAGTGACCACAGCGCCCTCACTTGCGCATACATGATGCGCAGCGCTACAAAATTTGCATAGGCTTTGCTATCCCTAATTCAGTGGCACTTCAGTGTATATATATATATATATATACAGGGTGGTCCATAATTATTGAGCGCGTTTGAAAAGAGAAAGAACAAAACGAGGTACGTATATTTATTGTTTTATTGGCAAGACGAGTTAGAACAGTTTTACTTAACAAGATTTTAAACCTTAAATAACTTCCACATAAGCCGGTAGATGGTCCGTAAAAATTTCGCAAGAAAAATTTACTAATTGCGTCAGTCGGGAAATGGTTACTGTAAAGGAAAAAGCAATGTGCGTTTTGTGGTTTTGGGCAAGCAAATCAGTTGTAAATGTCCAGAGACGTTTCCGTTTAGAATACTCAAATCGTCGACCTCCATGTAAGGACTCTATTAAACGATTGTGCAAACAATTTAAGGACATGTGAAATGTGGAACTGGAAGGACTCGGGAAGTATTTTCTGTTTATGGCCTACCAGCGCCTTTCCCATGATCCACATTTTCCGTGTCCTTAAATTGTTGGTACCAACGTTTAATTGAGTTCTTATTTGGAGGATAAGACTTTCAGTATTCTATCCGAAAACGTCTCTGAACAGTTACAACGGATTTGTTTTCACAGAAACCACAAAACCTGTTATGATAGAAAATGTAAAGAATTTATCTTAATTATTTAATTTTGTATGATATAAATTTACTTTAAACTATCCAAGAACCCTAATTTTTTTTCCTGACCGACAATTTGTGCACTAATGCTCTAATCTCTTGTTACTTCTTTTATAATTTTATTTGTCTAGCTATCTGACTGACATCAATTTTTCCCTTTTTTGCTTTGATCTATTAAATTCTAGAACCATACATATTTTACGCAAGTTTTATTTATATTATTATAAGTTACATTTTCTGTGTTTCTAAACTGAAAGAAAAATATCGTTAGAAGAATCCGTATATTCAAAAGATATATGAGGAATAATGTTATTGTTTCTGGACAAATTATATAAGTATGTGATTTAAGAAAACTACTTAAGTTTCATTGCGTATTTTTAAAGAACACTTTTTCCCATTATTATACATAAAATCCATTATTTATAGTAACGAGAATAGGAGTTTTGGTATTTACATGAGTTTTAAAGCATTCCATTTCAAGCACGTTTTTTATGCAGCTTATATTGCATAAAATCTACCTATAAAATTTCGTATAAAGACTGAGATATCAAGTTAATTTCTCCGTTTCTGGAAGTTATTTGTGTATGCCCGACTGATCCTAACTGCTTTCGGCGTTATCCCATTTGTTACGAAGAGCTATTTATGAATTTAAAGCAGAAATCAAGCATCAATTCTTAACTCTGTACTAGGTTTCGGTTTTATCATCTCTATGGATACAATGGTTAAAATCCCGTATATATTGTGTTCATCGAAGTTTATTCATTTTTATTATAAATTAAATAGATATATATCTTTGTAAAGACCATTTGATATTAATCATATTCATTTTTAAGACTTTTTAAGAAGCAGTATTTTAATAGTTAAAACTCTATACAGCGTAAAGGACATTTAATGAGTTTATTTTCAGAGTAAAATATAAGTAGGATTTCTATTAAACTATGCTTTGATTTACAATTTTTTAAGTTGTTGATGTATTAGAATATCAATTTCTCGTACTTATTTTAAGACAAATAACTACAGGAAAATTTAAACTGCTAGATATACAAGGCAGAGAATTTAGAACCAATTTGTATTTTCTCTAGAGAGAAGTGAACAAAACAAGTAATACGATGCTCATTCTCATAAAAATTTTCATGCATTTTTTACCCTTCACCAGACCTTAATTTCAACAACTTAAGGCTATATGTGGTAACCCAATATGATTTTGAAGAAGTAAGAGAGTTAAGATTAGGGTCTGTAGCATTATTAGCTACAAACTCATCAATGTGACTGTAACTATTGAGATGGGTTCCTGTCATATCAGAAAGATCACACAGAGGGTAAAAATATAAAAATTAATTTTCGGAATTCTATCCAAAAAAACGTCTTATTCAAAAACATAAAGCTTTAATAGCTTCAGTGGGGATGATTTTACCCATCCTGTATGGAATTTATATAATGAATGAAACAATAGTTGGTGAAAAATAAAAGTCGTTTGATTAAACTATCCCTATAAATTAATAATTATTATGTTGGAATATTGGTCATACCAAAAGTTCTGAACTACTATAGAGGAGAAGATGAGCGATGGAATAACGTATTCTATTTGAAAATCTCACATTGCATAAATCAGTAACAAACAGTAGGCAAGACTGGAGTAACGAACTTTACTTTGAACGCTTTAGTAGTATCTGGTAACTTTTTTCGTCACATCGTTAGTCATGGGTCCAACAAGGGAGTCAATATCTAGGGCAATGCCAAAAGAAGCCCCAATGAACAAAAACTTCTCGACAGCATATAACTTTGCTATGAACCGAGGAACAAGTGAAGTGCACAAAATTAGAAAGCCTGTAACGGTTGGTGAGAATATACTACTCGAATTACATCCACAAGCGGGCAATACATCGTTTAAGAAAAAAAACATGTAAATGGGTGTATAAGTAAGCCAACACGAGTAAAAGTATATTTCCTGATGAAGGTTTTATCCAGAACGCCATGCAATCAATCCCTATGGTCAAATACCAAAATGTGTCTCCTTTACATATGTTTATAAAAATAGAGAATTACGCAGATATATTCAGAAATCAAAATTTTGATAATCTAATATTTCGTTCGTAAAATTCATTCCTGAAACGTTTTTTGAGAACTTACCTGAATTGAATTCATAAGCTGATAATACAAAGCTTATAAGAATACAAAACATGTAAACACTTGCATAAGTGAGCCAAGACAAGTAAATTTTAGTTTCCCGATAAATGTTGCTTCCAGAACTTCATGCAATAGATCCCTGTGGTCAAATACCAAAATGTGTTTTCTTTACTTATGTTCATAAAATTAGAGAATGACGCAGAGATAGTCAGAACCTAATATTTGATAATCTAATACTTCGTGTGTAAAATTCATGCAACGGTTCATGAAAACTTACCCGAATTGCATCCGCAGGCTGATCATGCAGAGCTTAAGAAAACAACACATGTAAGCGCCAGCATAGGTAAGGCAACGCATGTAAATCTTAGTTTCTTAAGAGGACAGTGGGCTTTCAAACCTAACTTTTTCAATTTTGAATGGATTTTCTTGAAATTTGAATATGTGATTAGTACCATAGATATGAAAAAGTGGTTAATATTTAAAGATGAAATATTAATAATTTATGAATTATTAATTATTAATTATATCAAAAATTGGCCTAATTAAAAATGTTCCATGCGCATTTCTTTTGCATATAATATGGTAATTTTTATTTACAGGATACCTTATAGAACTAACAATGAAACTTATTGCTTATTTTAAGCATTAATTAAAAATATAAAGAGAAAAAAATAATACTAGTGAAAGCACCCTTTTTATTACGCAAAATACCTATAAATCATCTTTTCAAGTACAAAATTTAGAAATTCTGAGCTAGGTTGCATAAATATTTTCAATGAGATTTATTTGATATGCAGTTAATTATATAAAACTTAAATTTCAAAGCAATACGATAATAAGAAATGCGCCTGGAGCAGTTTGAATATTCGTATGACATGAACATTTTTATTTTGAGAAAAACACATTTAAAGTTATTGCTATTAGTAACTACATTATATCTAAATTAAATACAAATGCCTATAACTAGGAAAGTAACCACAGAAATTAAAAATTTTCTTTGCAACACATTCCTACTCGCCCGTAGTTTCACAATTCAATAAAATAAAAATATAGAATTTTTGGACAAATTTCACAAATTTGAAAGTCCACGGTCCCTTAATAAAAGTTTCTTCCAGAACTTCATGCAATAGATCCCTATGGCGAAATACCAAAGTGTGTCTCCTGTATATATGTTTAAAAAATAGAGGATGACGCAGAGATAGTTAAAACCTTAATGTGTGATAGTCTAATAATCCATTCGTAATGTTATCATTTGTACTTTTTATGACGGTAGGATCATAACGTCGGGAGACACCTTACAGTAACTCAGCATTTTGTCTGCTTCCAACCATGAAACATTTCAGTTGATCAATTGCGGCAAATGACTTTTATATCATTACTTTCGCTGTAATGCATAGTGTTCTGAACGGGCGTGTTGAAGCCAGCACGTGCATGGATTATTTACGTGACAATATGTGCATCGTATGTAAAGTCTCCAGCACTTATACTTCATTGAAAGTAAATTAGCGCAAAGCAACCCAACGCAAGTTTATGAATGCAGCAAATTAAAAAATGCCTATCATGAAACAATTTGTCTTCCTAGACATTCATAATATTGATCCGTTTGAGGAATTTCTGCAGCATTGGTTCATTACCTTTTTAGCATCGCGGACCCCTTTGATAATCTGGAGAAAGCTATGGACCCTTCTTCCTGATAATAAATACTCATATAACAAATTGGAAGCGTAATAAAGGAAGAAAAAGTTTTAAAAATTTAATTATATTCAGTAACATTCTTATTCGAGCGTATGATTGATATGCATATAAACAAATATGAAGGTTTACAGAATATAACAAAATATTACAAAACAAATTTGTTATTTAATAATGTATATATACTTTCATGACGTATTATTTATAGAATGACTACTGCGCAAGTGTACATGTGATTGCATTCCAATTTAAAGACTACTGAGTTAAGGAATTTTTATTTACAAATTTAACGCAAGCATCTATTTTATTTCCAAATAAAATGCCAGGATTTATATGAATTACCCTCCTTTAATTTACTACAACTAGGTGGACAATTTATTAGGCTGAAAATTATTAGCTCTCCTACAACTAGGCGGAAACCCTGAAATTGATTCATGGATTCCCAAGTGGTCCAGGGACCACTATATCAGATATTATGTGCTGAAGGGAAAAAAAGGTTAATGAAACTACTTTTATGTAGCAAAAGCAATATGTAGCACATCATCATGCGTTAATTTTCTGTCCGTCTACACGTCCAGAGTGACTAAAGTTTAAAAGTTAAGGTATTCGTTCAGTCACGTGTTGAATTCAAAGTAATTATAAACGATTTTCATTATAGTTTCTGGGAGATTTGTTTTTTCAAACCCATTTAAACTTTGAGTATGGGATGTAAAAAGCAAACATGATTTTCTACTTAATGAGTATCTTCCATTAAGATAACTTCATTAGCTAAAACGATAAAATGTGTTTGTTTTTGAAAAAGTAGTTAAAGTTTCTTTTAAGATTTAGAATGATGCTTTTAAACACTTAAATTTGCATGAATAAAATAATGAACTGCCTTTTTTTTCATGAGGAAATGTCTACTGTGGAGAATCAATATATTTTTAATTTAATTCAAGAGTTAGACGCTTGACATCTGTATGATAATAAAACGTGGGTAGATGTTTGAAGGTTCTAAAAAGAGACATCAAAATTGTATATATATATATATATACATATGTAATATATATACATATGCACATATATATATATATATATATATATATATATATATATATATATACATATGTAATATATATACATATGCACATATATTTATATATATATATATATATTTATATATATATATATATATATATATACATATGTAATATATATACATATACATATATATATATATATATATATATATACACTAGTTATCAAAAATTAAGGAGAAATCACAAAAAGAGGGATAACACGTTCAAAACTAGGCCAATCTGTTTAACACTCCATCGGCGCGTTGCTCTGACAGATACACGCGTGTCAATTTCACTGATTTTGTCCCCTAAAGCTTGTTCTTACGACCTTGACCTTATCAGTATCTGGCCATCTGACCACCTGCTCCTTTGGAATGCAGTAATGACCAGTTCCGTGTAGGAGTATTTCCCGTTTTGAAGATTGTTTGAAGTTTTGTATATGTTAGATACATGTGCCCGATAACGTTTGTCTTTTGAAGCTTTATGGAAGTATCAAGATTCCCTGTACGTTTTTGATTTATCTTTTCCCACGATGAGTGCTAGACGCTTTTTAGATTTTAATAATCAAAAAGTCCTTGAGCTAGTTCATAGTTTTCTATTTAGTGATGGAAATGAGGAATTAAATCCTGAAGAATTTGATGAAAGTGATGATGATGAAGAAGATATTTTAGAAACATGTGAAATTAATTCTGATAGCAGTGAAAGCGATTATAATGACTCAGAATTTTATGATGATGTTAATAATGATGATTTTTATGTAGGAAAAGACAATAGCACTAAATGGGCAAAATGGATCGGAACCAAAAAATGTCAAAGGTAGATCCAGAATATTATCACAAAATTACCTGGAGTAATCGGAAGTGCGAAAGGTATAAAATCTATATACGGTTCTTGGAACTGTTTTTTCCTCTGACGAAATATTGGAAATAATTGTGAAATACACTAAAAAATACATTTCTGCACTTTCTAATCTACGTAGTACTGAAAGAGATGCAAGGCCAACAGACAATATTGAAATAAAAGCATTTATTGGTTTACTTTCATTACCTGGTGTTTTGTGAAAAATAATAATTGTAAAAAAATAAAAATAATAAAAAAAGGTCCGGGTGTAAAAGCCTGGACCTAAAAAGAATAAAAATAGAAGATTTAAAGTAATACAAATTATCAGAAAACATATAAAACAGAGATGTATCTGACAGATACACCGCGCCCGATGACGTAAGTTTCGAGACGCGCCGACGGAGTGTTAAAATTTGAATATGTCGTAAAGTAAAAAGTGCTGAACAATACTATATTACGCAAAATAGTGGCGCTGCAGTCGGAATACGTCAGTTACGATTAGCATAAAAGTGCATGTCTCAGAGCAAGGCTACAATTGTCGCTGCGAGGCTGAGATTAGGCATGTGGCATAGCCAAATTGTAGCAATGACCTCCAGGCATAATTTAACTGAAAAACTGCGATGGCGAGTTATTGGGAGACAGGACAGAGTCAGACAAAAGTGGCCAGGTGGCTAAATGGGAGTCCGTCTGTCATTCATAGACTTTGGCAACATTTTCTAACCCCGGATTCGGCATCCAGGAAGTTCAGACAAGGACAGCCATATGCTACGACGAATGCAGATGACCGATATTTGTCATCTTGCACACGAACGAATAGAACCACTATAACGTCTGACTCAGATCCTCTCTCGCTGAGAGCTCCGAAAGGTTAATATCAACGTCAACCGTGCGTACAAGGCTTCACGAAGGTGGTCATTTTGCGAGGCGACCAGCCATTTGCGTCCCAATCATGTCATGCCACAGGCGGGGACGTTTGTAGTGGGCACATCAACATGTCCACTGGACGCGTGATCTGTGTCTGGGGTGGTATCTAATGGGGTGAATGCACAGACCTCCATTTCCTTCCTCGTGGAAATGTGAATGCTCAACGTATACAGATGACATCCTTGATGCTTATGTGCGCTCTTATGCGGGGCAATGGGTGATGTTTTCATGCTATAGGAAGATAACACGAGACCGCACAGGGCTTGCATCGTGGATGCTTATCTTGAGCAGGAAACAATTCAGCGCATGGAGTGGTCAGCTCTATCACCGGACCTGAATCCTATCGAGCATGTTTGAGATACTTTAGGACGACATATAGCGGCTTTCAATCCTCGTCCTAGGACTCTAACCACGCTTTCAACTGTTTTGCAAGAGCAATGGCTCTCACTTCCTACCGAACTCATAGACCGCATAATTGACATCATCACAAATCGCTGTATGTGCTGTATTGCTTCTCGGGGGGATTATACACCATATTAAAGGTACTTTTCCTATACCAAACTGACATATCCGATTCATTGTATACATATTCCGTTCATTGTATACATATGCTAGTTTCTATAACACCATAATTGTCTGGCTATTTCTTTTTATTCTATTTTGTACCTACCTATATATTGTACAATGTGTATAATTTTTCTCAAATTCTACGCGTAACTTTTTGAGTAATCCCTATTTTTGTAACTTTTCCTTAATTTTTGATAACCAGTGTAAATATATATATATATATATATATATATATATATATTATATACATTACTTTTTATGAGTGAAAATGGCGGCAGAAACTAAATTTATGTTAGATAAATATTATGTTGAGTAGTTTGGGGATTTTATTGCAGCCGAGTAAGCAGAACGTTTTGGTTGCTTAATTAAAATCTCTAGTTGCCATAACTTATTGAATAAATCCATCATACGGCCATGGTGGATAGATTATTCAGGATTTCTGAGGTTGCTGACATCGTATCAGAGCACGTACATGATATTTAACATTAATACTTTCCCCCTACACTGGAAGAAATTCCAGTGATGATAATACCAAACGGGCAGCCCAAAAGAGGTAAGCTAGCACTATTATATATGTATGCGCCTGAAAAGTGCTAGTCTTGAAGAATACGTTCAAAGGTGGTTAAAATACATAAATTACCCATCAGAACTATGGGTGCAGTCTGGAGAAGATCCAAGGCCGATGGCGATGTATGTGTCCACGTAAAAAGTGACACCACGTCATGAGACGTCACTATTCTAAAATTTGTATCAGCAATGTGTCTTGGGAGGTCCTGAGAAACAATAGCGCAAGACAACAGTTTACTCCAAGTGTTTCCCGCGGCCTGCAGTTTAAGTATATTGTCAATTTCATATATTTCGCGTGAATATTTGGATATGAGAAAGCTGTCGATAGAGCTAGCTGATTGATGTATTTGCAGTCGATGTAAAAAGTTAATCGTTGAGCACTTCCAAGTTCAATTCGGATTTGTTTCAAAGAAATTCAGCTGAAGTTTTGCACTGTTACATAGTAATTGATGTATCGCTACCTAACCACAACCGAAAGAACACCAAAAATATTGAGTTGAACCTGATAAACTTGCACCACTGAAAGCAAAAAGTTTCCGCCAGGCGGAAAGGTTATCATGGCCCATGGTACATTTTTACAAAATCCAAGAAATTTATAATTGAAAACTTAAATTATTTAGTTTTTGAAATACAAATTTTGAGATAATAAATGTTATTTAAAATTCCGCTAAAAAAGATAACAGTTATAAAACTGCTATGTATAATTAATAATTAAAAATTTCATTAAAAAAATCAAAAATAATCTGTTTTACCTTCTTTTAGACGAAAATCTTAAATATTTTATCTTTCTAGTAATTTCAGAAAGACATTTTTATGCTCTCTCTCTCTCTCTCTCTCTCTCTCTCTTATCGTCTCATATTACCTGCAAATCGGTATAAGTTAAAAACAAAACAATATTCCATCTATTTTACAAAAATGTTAATTTCAAAATTGTTGAACTCAGCGATTATAACTTTACACTACCTTTAAAGAGTTAGCGCTGTAGAAACCCTAACTAACATTATTTATCAGTTCTACTACACAAAACTTCGTCTATAAAATATTTTATTCTACGTGCTATTGAAAATTACTTTTTCCATTTCATGGTACATGTGCAATCAAAATTACGGAATGAAAGACCCAACTGTTGATATAACTTTTGAAGTTGAATCATTTGAAAAACTATGTAGGGAATCAAGAAAGAGTGATTTTTCAGACGAGCACAGCGTAAAAGAAAAAGTAAATTAGACGCGTCTTTAATTTTGTAAGGGCTTGCAGTTAAGTTGAGTCACTTCCTTTCGTTTTCTGAAGTGGCGTGTTTTGAGAATCAGAAATGCATAAAACAATAGTATACCAATAATATATAACTTAAAATTTTTATCCCCTAGGGGATTTTCACTTTTAAGAATATATATACATACACACACACACACACACACACACACATATATATATATATATATATATATATATATATATATATATATATATATATATATATATATATATATATATAGATGTGTGTGTGTGTGTGTTTAAAGTGAATTTATATTCCTAAATTTATCCTGATTTAAACTGTAGGTAAATGTCGTATTAGATATTTGTTTGCATTTAAACAAGAATAAACTGCTATGCATCACTTACTTTTACAAATTAATTACATATTTAAGTAAACCTTTTTAATAAACAAATAAGCCATTCAGCTGGAATATGTCAAAATAAATATTATAGAATTAAGTTTCATATCTCATAATTTTTATATAATTATATTAGTGTTTATATAGTTATAATAGGATTTTTATATAACTATATTGGGATTTTTATATATTTTTTAAAATAAATATATTAGGATGTTATTTTTTATTTCTGTGACATATTAATTTGGATATAATTCCACAGTTATTAAAAAAAAATTGGAAATTAGTTCTATTTTAAAACAGTATGCGTCGAAAAACAAATATTTTCTCCTTCTTTCGAAACCAGTTTCTCTTTAACACAAACTACTGCCCAAACCTCAAAACTCGCGGATTTCCTGATCATATTCCTATATTTAATAAGTTTTATTCCAAGCCTTTGAACACTATCTGGTGATGCATTGAAATTTAGGAAGACAGGGCGTAGTTGTTGAGGGCAGATGGCCATGATTGATCACACCGTGATGGCATCAATTGATATTCATGAAAAATAGAGAATCTGCAGTAGAAGAGAACCTGGTCATGTCATTTAGGTTATTAAATATTGAACTCCATTCACTAAAAATCCGGGAGAGCGTGAGGCTTAAATATATCCTGTACAAAGAACGACATCGCTTAAAAGGGATTCCAGTCGTGAAAAATTTGTTTAAGAATAATCTCTCTCTCTCTCCCTCTTTATATATATATATATATATATATATATATATATATATACATGTTTGTGTATGTGAAATGTTAGTTTCGCCTCGTCTAATTTTCCCCTCGTAATAATAACATTACAATATTTTTGTTACATGTTCTCGGTGTATTATAATGCTAGCATAATACAAAGAATTTTTACAAGGTAAAAACCTACGCTTTAAAACTTCATTATCGATATAATTTTAGTTTTTTTATTTTGCCAGCTTCAAAATTTTCGGACCATTATGCCAAAAAAAGGAATGATTATTTGTACGTTTTTTCTCATTTATAAAAGTGATATTAAAAGTTTTTCAAAATTTTGGACGTACAATAAGGCTCTATTTAAAATGGAAATGCGAGTGAAAATTTGTAAAGTCGAATCTTATTTAAATTTGCATTCAAATTCTTTCATCAAGACTGTTGGATTACGCGTCCTTTCGAAACGCCATGTATATTTACATCACATTTTTAAGCTACCTTGTGAAGCTTGAGCAGCACATTGGTGTTCAAGAATTTTCTTCTTTTTGAATAATTCGAACTAGGAAAAAAAATACGGATTTTATCTTAATGATCTTATCATTACCATTGTCCATAAATTTTGAAGAGTGTAAAGAAAAGTTTAATGACAATCAATTTCAATGAGACCATTAGAACGGAATTATTAACCCAAGTGTGTATATCCCAGCCATTATATAAAATAAGACAGACTGTTGGATTCCTTTACCTCAAAACTTACCTATGAAGAAATTTTGTCCAATGATTCCCGACTTCGATTGAAAAATATTTTCTTAAAAAACTGTAATCCGTAATAGAGAAATAAATTTTAAACTTTGGCCCATTTTTTGCTTAAAAAAATATTAATAACATTTTAAAATGTAATGTTTTCGAGGAAAAATATGTTATAAGGTGTTTTAAATTCCCCTAAATTCCTGTGGTGGACGAAATTTTTAAATGATTCTTATTGCAAGGTGCAGAAAAAATCAGTCATCTGAAAATACTATTTTTATTGGAATATCAGTATTTATGTAGTTGTAAAGAGTAGATACATGTTCTCCAGAGGGAAAAAATTGAGGTGAGGGAATCGTATAGGGTTAGTATACATCTGCCTTTAGTCATGTAGCATGTTCGGTACTTGTATCTCAGGTCATTCACCTTTATGCAAGACTTTGAAGCAATAAGATTCAAAACTTTGTTTGAAATTAGCTTATTGTTTGCGGTGTGTCTTTTCCTGAGATCGTTTGTTAGTAGTATAATTCAGAATTGAGTTACTTCCCTTCAGTCATAAAAACATAATACATTTAATTAAAATCTCCATCAATATAAATGCTTACTGAATATGGTGTACCTTGGTAAAGGTGTTAAAGAAAGAAGTGTAGAAGAACAAATAATGTAAGGTTAAAAGTTATCGGAAATGTAACACTTACGCTATGAAGGATATTTTATTCCAAAAATACTCTACTAGAAAGGTTAATGCTACAGTTAGCAATAGTAGCATCAGAGGGCAGAGGCAAATATTTAGAAAACAAAATTTCTAATAGTTTTCGTTAAATATTAACAAATGTTAATTAATTTTGTCAGTTTATTCAATACCTTGGATAGAACATTAATTCTCATATTATAGTTTTGAAATTCCTAGTAAACCAACACAAAAAAATTTAAATGTACAAGCAAAAACTGATTTCCTATTTTTCAAAATGAAATACAATATTTTTAATTTAATGAGTGAGAAACAAATAAAACGAATATTAAAATATCTGTGTAATGTAAAGTTTAACTGCAATGAGGTATTTTAATTTCATATAATATATTTTTTGTAGAGAAGTGGGTAAATTAGCTTAATTTCGCATCATCCTTATTATTTATGATAAAAATCATTAACTAATCTTTACAATCAACACCTGTACTATATTATGGTCTTGAACTGCCCATCACTGTAAGTTAACATTCTTCATTATCTTTGAAATCAAACGTGCTTAAATTCATGCATTATTTGAGTTATTTGTAAATCCATTTTAGATAAATACATATAAGTTTAAAAAATATATATTTATCGTTTAATATTAATAAGTGATTTATAATCTTCTGAAAAAAGTAGCTTTTGAATGATCTTAATGCTACTTAAGATGTGCATACTAACTGCAGATGAAAAAATGTATGGCAGTTGAATTTTTTTAATAAAATAAAATTAAGAATACAAATCTATGTCTGCCTTTAGTGCATGCATTAATCTATCCTTCGACATTTATAGAGCATTTCAAAATACGGGATTTTATTTATTGCATCATATATATAAAATATGTCACATTGTTTTCCTATAATTGAAAGCATCTCGATTATTAAAACCTTTAATATTATTGATTAATGATATTACAACTCTCCGAAAATTTCTTAATAGTTAACTTCTGATAAATGACATATTTATCAACAGTTCAGAGCAGTTGTGGTGCAGTAAAGGTGTTATGCATACAGTAAATGTGATGTAATACAAGCAACACGACATATAACATAAATAAAATATTTTATTTACTGATTATTAATAAACTTTCAACTTACCGGTTATGAAGCTTTAAATTATGCTCTTATACTTTTATGTAACACTTTAAATAATGACAGTAAAAGTGCAGTGCTCTCTTAATGTGTGATAACTCAGAGCAATTTGCATTTTATATAGTAATAACAATAATTATCGCATAAATTTGCTTTTTATTTAGTCGTTAGGACTCATTAGGATTATTAGAAATCAGTGATGATGACTGTATTTTATCCCTATGAATAGTATATACAGTAATTAACTCAAAATCTAGGGAAACAACTGTAAATATCTGGAACAAAATCTGATTGTTATTGGTCTTTTATTTTGCACTTAATTTTTGTGTTGAGATCATTAAAGCAAGATTCATAAATTCTTTTTATAAAAGAATAGTTTAATGTTTAAATAATGATAACAATTATACTGAAATATGAGTTTATCAAGTGTATCATATGACCATAACACAGTCTAGACAAAAGCTTAATTATCTCTGCTATGTATTCGGTATAAAAGACGAAATTTCAAAGCACATTATAAATATTTTTATGAATCATACCTTTTGTACTTTATCATGTTGCATTTTCAAAAACTACACAATGTCCTCTCTGCCATGTTTAAAATTTACGTAAAACTAAATTGTTTTATGTAATATCATCTCATATTATGGAATTTTCCAACTTTGCTTATAATTTTATGATTAAATGGTATATTATAATGTGGAAAACATGCAAACTAATCTTTCTAATATTGATCAGGGCTTTATAACACGAAATGTATTAAAATGACGAATAATTCTATTTTCAGAAATATTATTGCAAAATTCTTTTTTATTTGAGACCAAAAATTTTATAAATAATTATAAAAAACCTCATATAGCGTCATTCATTTATTTAATGTATTGTGAAAAACTAAGTATTTCTTTGATTCTGTTTACGATTTGACTAGGCTACATAAACAGTTTATCTCGTATTTATTTGTTATCACTTTTGTAAGGAAATTGTCGGCTGCTTATCTTCTAATTACTACATTTATAAGAATTAGGGTAATTGTATCAGTGCTACACTATAATTTGTCTTAAAAATTTATATTTTTTTTTATGAAGTGCCGTATTGCCAATTTATTAAAACACATTACGACTTTTAATCCTGCACTATCTGGGTCTTCACTTGAAAAATTTCATTTCACAGTGATTTTCCTAGAAAAAGAAACTCTCTAGAGGGCATATTGCACACTCTCTGGGGCTTCTTTCTCCCCCGCATTTACCTTTTCGTCCAGTAACAGCATTTTTTATTTATTACTTTCTATAATTTTCTTACATGTATTCATTGGAGAAAAATATTTCTATTCAGTAAAAGTGCAACATCGTTGTCATTACTATTTAGATGAGTATACTAGATAGAAAGATATACTTATTTTCGAAGCCTTAGTCTAAATTATCTTTCTATGACTCAATTCCTAACAATTCTTGAAAATGGATCACAGTTCCTCGCGCAATCAAAATGCCTTGACCTCTTTTATTTGACCTTTCTTCAGTTAAAGATTATTTGAAATTGGGATATTTGAACTATTTTCATGGATGCTATTTTGCCAGAAACTCAGATTTGAGTTATTGTGGCACATATACTCTCCGATCTACAGTTGTAATGAAGCAGAACAATCCACACAAAGTTATTAATTCTATGCTACAGGCATCACACATATGGACAATATTATTTGGGTTTCAACTCATTGAGCTCCATTGCTCATAACAATTCCATAGCCACTAGTTAAAAACAAAAGCTCATTCAGAGAGAATGCGTTGCAGCGCCATTTAGAGAACATAAATTTGAAGTTGCAACAGGAAGTCATTGTTACCTGCGTGGCTTCAAAACAACTGACTGGGTCCAACGTAACAACAAGGCTTCCGGGGAAAAGTCCCTGCCTGTACTACTTTTGTAGCTTACTAAAGTCAAGGACCTGATGTAGCAGAACACAAGAAGTGCAGAGGGTGGGTATAAAATCCTTTAACTAAAGGATAAAAATCAAAATTAAAAACAAAGGCTAAACTGGACCTAAAATTTTATGGCAAAAGTTAATTGTGCTTAAGAAAGGTTTAGGGCCTGTTCACATAGGAGTCCGTTGCGTTGCGTTAAGGAAAAGATGACGTTGAGACGAAAATAAACCAATCATAGGCTTTAAAAATTTCATTGCTAATCGTTTGGAGGACTATGATTGGTCTATTTTCGTCTCAACGTCATGTTTTCCTTAACGCAATGCAACGGACTCCTATGTGAACAGGCCCTATTCTGTCAAAAAAAAAGTTTAACAAACCACTTCAGTCTCTCATTATAGGCATATATAAAGATGGAAAAACAAATTTGAAAGGATTTATTTCAATTATTTATTAACAACGCATTAACAGAAATTAAATTAGAATTAAGCATCAATTAAGTTTAAAAACAAGGATTTAAAATCATGAGTTCTGCATTCCACAAGATTATTTTCTTTATAAGTGTTGTACAATTTACATGAATTTAAATGAGATTTTGCATAGAACATTTGAGCCTTTGGTTTGAAAATACACGAGAACTAATGACGAATAAGCGAAACCTAATTTCTGACGTTTTCCTTTCATGACAATTTTCTAAAGCTTATATTTTTCTGTACATGTTTCATTACTATTTTATGGAAGTAATGAGAAATCGAGTTTTGTGTAGCTTTTCCGGAATGCATATTTATGAGAAAACGGAAAATTTTCGAAATGATCGTTTCTCATAAACGCTGCGAACGAAAATCCGGAAGTTGAGGCCACAGCTCCGGAAGATTATGCTTTAAATGTGTGGAACGACTCTGCCCGTTCATATCAAAAGTGATTAAGCATGACGTATTTTTCAGATGAAGAATTAAATTGCATTGCCAAGAGTAGTTTGGGTGTACATGCAATCATAATAGTTTTTATATCACTACAATTCCCATTTTATACTTTATTGCAGGAACAATAATTGTTACATAAAGGCAATATTAAAATTATGAACATCGTCCTATGAATATGGTCACAGTTTGTTTGCGATAATTTGTTTTAAAATTACTTTGTAAAAATTTATATTAAATATAAATTTTTCCAAAAATAAAACTTTAATAAATGACACTTCGCGGAATTTATGTAAAATTTTACTGGTGAGTGACAATGTGCAGTCAATCAACCGACTTCAGAAATATCGTATATCACAAATTGTTGTTTTAATAAATAGAACTCAGGCAGATGACAAATTGCATGAAGGATGACAAAGAGTTTGTGCTAAAATTAAAAATTTACAACTAGAAACGTATAGGTAGCTTTAAATTACCAACAGAAAACCTGCTAGGCTTTTCTGAGCAGTCCACAACAAGGACGAAACCAATGCCGAAGTCTACCTGTACCTTGAATATGTATATTTTTACGTCTACTTTAGGTATTTTTGTAGGGTTTAACTAACTTTCTCTCTCTCTCTCTCTCTGTCTCTCTCTCTCTCTCTCTCTCTCTCTCTCTCTCTCTCTCTCTCTCTCTCTCTCTCTATATATATATATATATATATATATATATATATATATATATATATATATATATATATATATATATATATATATATATATATATATATATTTATATATATATATATATATATATATATATACCCAACAAACACAGAGGCATCGGGCCGGGGCCGGATGATTCCGGCCAGCCGATTTCTCCATTGCCGGGCCGGCGCATTAGGTCAGTATCGGATCCGTCACGGGCTTGTCCTCTCGCCCGCGACTTCCCCGTCGAGTACTGGGCCGCTTCCGGTAACAATGAAGCTATCGTACATCCGACTGCTTACCTTGATTGAACCGCAAACTTCCCGTCGATGTGGACATACAGCCGTACCATTGCCGGAGGCTGACGGGCCGGTTACGGGAGCAATAATTCGTGTCGACAGGCCGTCAAATACCCATCTCGAAACCATCAAAGCGCCGTCGATCAGGGTTACTTTCCAGTGCTGGGCCATAATTGGAATTCCGACAGATTTTCTAAGTTTTTCTTAGACCCCTTCCTTTCACATGCTTTTTATTTTTATTAATGAGATTGTTTATGATAACAGTACTTAACAGTGTTTATGATAACATTTGATATACATCAGATGATGTATATCTGATATATATCTGTAGATATCAGATGTTATATATATAATACTTGATATATATAACATCTGATATCTACCCTTACACTTTATTTCTATTTTTTTCTGGCTCTCCATGTATAACTAGTATTAATATTTTTAACTTTTCTCTTTTTCTCGTGTATTTTCAGGTAATAGAAAATATTAATCTCTGCTAAAACCTAAAATATTTGTTCAGAATAATCCCTTAAAATTATATTTTGTACATGTTATTTTAAGTAAAGTTCGTAAATGTTTTCGAGATAAGAAAATTATAATATTTTCCATAGAGGAAATTTATTTCATTCTTCTCAAAGTTAAAAGTGAGGTGTATTATATATTTGAAAACCAGGAATTACCTGATTATATAACTTTAATTGTTATAATTTATTTGAAAATGATTTAAAATTAAAATTGAATGTAGTTCAATGTTTTATAAATTTTGTTCAGTACTATTTTAGTAGTTGACAAGTGAAAACATTTCATAGTTTTGCATATCAAGCAATGGTTCATTGTTAAAGCTTAGCTGTTCAAGAAATATTTTGTTTTGAGACATCTTCAAATACGTCTTGATAAGTTTATTCTTTGGTGATAAAAATAATAATATTCTGTCATCCTACAGTCTTATATTGCTGAATACGATAAGACTGAAAAAAGGACTGAACAAAATTTATAAAACATTGAACTACATTCAATTTTAATTTTAAATCATTTTCAAATAAATTATATAAATTAAGATTATATAATCGGGTAATTCGTGATTTTCAAATATATATTACACCTCACTTTTAACTTTGAGAAGAATGAAATAAATTTCCTCTATGGAAAATATTATAATTTTCTTATCTTGAGAAAATTTACGAAATTTACTTAAAATAACAAGTACAAAATATAAACATACCTTTCGGTCATTGTCCAATGACGGTATATTAAAAAAATGTTGGAAATAAAAAAATCCCACATCCCACACAGTCGAGCATCAGAGTTGTAACAAATCTTGAACCATGTACGAACTGCAGACATTAACTGTGTAGGAAGATAATTGGCATAAATAGCGTGCGCCAAATGTTTCGCCAAAACAAAATCGCCAATTTTTTCCTGCATAAAAGATTGACGACTGCCCAAAGAGCATTCCCGTCTATTTTTAGAAGTACCCCCACTCATTCTCAGTAAAACGGTCCTTGCACGTGCAAGGAGTGTCCACAAAGGAATTTTACGACCCCAAGCGAGGGCAGCACACAGCTGGACGAGAGGAGGGGGGGGGGGTGGATGCGCGGTTAAAAAAAAATTAAAACTAATTTATTAGTAAAATAATGAATATAAAAATATTATCATTATGCTAGATAACTACTTAGAGTTAAAAATGAATTTTAAAAGAATAACTGGAAATAAACAAAACTACATTGGTTTTAAAAACGCTACTCCACGTAGCAACCAGTTGGGAAATACATTTTTCGTTTTTGTTTTAACACGTTTTAACCCATCAAATAGCGTCGGTTAGGGCGGTTTTTGTCAGGTTGCAGGAAAATACTATTTTATGCCCTGAGCCTATAAATCACGGCCCGGGATAATTTGCACTAAATTAATTTTGAACGTGTCCACCTCAACAACTGAAAAACAAAGCTTTTTGTCTCTAATTTTTGTGCTGGATTTTGTGATTGCTGACCAATAAAAATATTTCACAGGTAAGGAAACTTGATGATATTTTTTCATTAAAATATCAGAGCACCTCACTAGAATCAGCAGAAATCCATCACATATGCCTCATTATTTACAGTGGCTCCCAAAAGTGTTCGTACACTTACGATTTTCAATGAAATAGGGGTCTATCCATTAATTAAAATGAATATTTCAGAATGCGTATTTAACAATTAGATGTATAATCTATTCTTAACAAAACTACATGAAATATTTTAAAAACATAGTAAAACTTTATTTTTAAGAAACCAGTAATCAAAAAGTAACAAAAACTTTATCCCACAACAGTCATCGAACACTTGTAAAAAAATCTCTACTTATAAGAAAATATTTTAATTTTTCGTTAAATTAATATTTAGTAGGATATCCTTTAGCATCAACAACAGCTTTTAAACGTCTGGGAATAGATTGCACTAGTTCTTTTGTAATTTCTGCATCAATGTTCATCCATTCTTCCATCATAATTGTTTTTAGTTCGCTTTTTCTTTTAAAAATATCGTGTTTTCGTACTCGAACCTCCAGTTCTCTCCAAAAATGTTCTATTGAGTTTAAATCTGGCGATTGAGGTGGTGTTTTCAAAACTTGTGGACAATTATAGAGACACCAGAGGCGAACGTTGAGAGCCGTGGGCTTAGGATCGTTATCTTGATTAAAAAAAAATTAAAAATTTCAAATACCCAAATTTTAGGCTGATAATTTTAAATTGTCTCTTAAAATATTTATATAAACATAACGATTCATTATGCCATCAATAAATACCAAATTACTTAGTCCTGATGTTGACATGCACTCCCACACAAGGACACCTCCACCGCCATGCTTAACTGTTTCTACTAAGTTCTTAGGATTAAGTTCCTCATTTTTTCTTCTCCATACAATTATACGCCCATCGGAACCAAAAATGATAAACTTGCTTTCATCGGCAAATAAGACATTATTCCAATAGGTTTGGGGCTTATTAATCATTGATAGTGCGAAGGAAAGCCCGAGCTTTCTGTTTTTCTCACTCACAAAAAAAATTGTACGGGCAGAACGCCCATATAATCCAGCAGCTCTGAGAACTCTTCGAACAGTTTCAGGTGAAATTGAAGTAGAAAATGTTTCATTAAATTCTGCAGAAAGTTTTACAGCACTCAAACGTAGATTTTTCACAAATTTTCTAATTAAAAATCTCTGATCACGTTTTGTTAACTTTGCCGGACGACCTTTTCTTATCTTGATTTTGATCCGATTTTCTTCTTTAAAGCGTTTTATCACATACTGCACAGTATAATGGGATAAATTAAGTAATTTAGCAACATTCCGAACTGATTTACCACAACTATGATGAAAAATAATCAATTTTCGATCAATGCTGTTTGTTGTTTCTTTGCAAGCCATTTTTAAATAATAAATAGAATATTACGGAATAGGCAAGCAAAAATTAAAGCCAAATGATATTTTAAATGCCACCACAATTCAAAAATAAAAATAAAGCGCCAGGCGATAATTTTAGTTATGAATTTATCCGAAAATATTTCAGTGTACGATGACTTTTGTGAGATAGTTTTTGTTACTTTTTGATTATTGGTGTTTTAAAAATAAAGTTTTACTATGTTTCAAAATATTTCATATCGTTTTGTTCAGAATAGATTATAAATTTTATTATTAAATGCCCATTCTGTAATATTCATTTTAATTAATGGATAGATCCTTATTTCATTGAAAATCGTAAGTGTACGAGCACATTTTGGAGCCACTGTAGGTGTTCATATTCAAAATGAACTATTTCCCTTTTGGAACAAAAAATAAGACATGAAATAATATCACTCTTAAAATTTTGTAAATATTATTCTACTATTTTAGATTCCACCCCTGATCTAAGCAACCAAGACCGACTTACTGTTGTAGTAAGATTTGTTCTATTAAGTAATAAATCAAAGCAAATGGAAATTAGGGAGCATTTTTTGGGGATTTATTTCAATATCAGATTTCCTTGAAACAGATAAATCAAATAGGTCTACAAAATGTAAATATGTGGAAAGTATGTTACATGATCCATTTAAAAATGAAAAATATATTATAGCTGAAGATTTATGCGATGAAACTGACAACATTGCCCTCTATATTTCCCTTGAAATGAACGCGTTAAATGTGATTCAATACCTATTTACAAACAACCTCATCTATCTGTGTCCAAATTTAGTGATTACCATACGAATTTTATTAACATTGCCTGTGACTGTGGCTAGCGGGGAAAGAAGCTTTTCAAAACTTAAAATAATAAAAAATTATTTGAGGTCTACAATGGGACAAGAAAGGCTTTCAGACTTATCTATTATTAGCATCGAACAGGACATTTCGGAAGATATAGATGATCAGATATTATAACAGAATTTGCATTAAAAAAAGCAAGGAAAGCAAAGATTATCTTTTTGACTGACTTATTAAGTATATGTATTAATAGATATGTGTTGTATGTATTTAATATAACGTATTCATTTAGTTGTTATATCAATACATTAATAATTATTATGTTAGGTTATAAAATTAAAAAATTAACTGAATTTATAATATTTTCTGCAATTCGTTGTTTCATTTAAGGTAAAAATATTTCAGAGAAATTTCAATTAATCCATGCGGTATGAGGGGGTGGGGGAATTATTCTCGCACACGTATCGCAGCTACCCTAGAAACTGCCCTGTATTTACTAGCACATTAAAAGCTACTAAATTACTGTCAACATTTACATACATACAAACACACACTTTCTAATTTTATCTCTGATGAGATGGAGTTTGTTTTTATGAAGCATATTCGAAAAATATGAATACAGTTCATATCAATGAGTGTTAAAACTTATAAAGTATTTGTACCTACATTTACATATACGTTGGTCTGCTATATGAAATTTATTTTCAGTCATCAATTATTTTTATTTCATTTCCTAGATTCATTCTTTATTGTTCTATACATCACTAGCTATAAAGTATGCGAATAAATACTGTAAAAATGACGAATAAAATTCAATGTACCTCAATATTTTAATAACAATATTATGACTGTATAGAGGTTTAAAAATGTATATGTTTTTAGTGTTTAATCTGTTAAACATTTATTGAAATGCATTCGGACGCAATTTCATTTAAAAGAGAACTGTCACTCGAAGTATTTTACTTTATGCTATGAATATATCTATCTTCTGATAAATAAAAACGGTCATGTTATTCATTACAAAATCAATATACTTACCCCCCCCCCGCGAAAAAAAAAGTGCCGAAAATAAGCTAAAATGGTCATGTTTCTATAATAAAAAATGGCTCCAATTCCTGCGTCACGAAATATTTAAATCATGAAATAATTATCAACACCATCACCGAAAAATTTGAAGTCCAAATAAGTGTAACCCAGCGGTCTACCAAAAAACGAAATGTAGAGCCTAACGATTACCCCCTACCACCCGGCAACGGGTGGTAGGGTTGCCAAGTAAATCGCAGAGAACCTGAGTATGAAATGAAGCGCCAGATAGATACCCGCTTTGGCATCCAAGAGAGTCTGCCGAAAAGTCCGTCTTAATCAAAATGAAAAACAAATTTAGGCAGGTACTACTCTTTACTCTCTTGTGCATAAACTCTTGATCAAAAAAATTATCCATTTGTAAGTGGATGTTTATTTCATTTCTATATAAAAGCCAAAAATAAATTAATATAATCTAACAATAGTTGATGTCTGTCAAAACACGACGGCTAGATAGTAAATGAATGTACTAATACACAAATTATATTCAACACATCATTGTCAAATGTTGAAAATCATAATAATGCGCAGAAACAAATTGTGATTAAGCGGCTTCGCGCTTAGTGAGTATCTAAAGACAGATTTAAAAATGTCACTGAGCATGTGCAGAAAGCAATTTTTTTAAATTGTAAATTATCGCTAATTAAACAGCATGAAATAAACAGTTTCCATGAGGTTTACTGTTGTATTTCACAAATATAATTATCATAAAAATAAATAAGGCAGAGATAGGTCTAGAGAGACTTCTCGGAATAAACGTGTTTACCATTAAAACATGTCACTGAGCGTGCGCGGAAACAGTGAGTTTCTAAAGACAGATTTAAACATGCCACTGAGCATGCGTAAAAATCAATTGTAAATTATTGCTAATTAATGGAAATTGCTGTCACAAAAACCAAATTTAACAAATCTACAGATTACAATCTTTCGTTTAAGACCAAAATGAAGTAAATTGATGCAGTAGTTTTCTCTCACGGACTGCCCAAAAAGTCGGCTTAGCAAATTAAATATATAGTTGATATATATTATGCATATATCACATAGTATAACCGAAAGATTATATTATATCAGCCGTATACTTCTGATATAATTCAATCTTTTCATACAAGGAAAATTATGTGAATATTTCGTGCAAAAGAAGTTTCACAAAAGTGAAATAAATATTTATGAAAAGTCTGTTTAATCTAATCTTCGCCTTCCCTTTCAAATCCATAATTCTGATGCAGATTTCTGTTACTTGTGGTTACGAATCGGACTATCGATTCCGGGACGTTACAGGGAGAGCGGTTTCGCGTCGATTCCTATCCAACCATCACCGGCCCTCAAACGGGTACACACTACGGGAGTCCGCGTCGGACATTCGTAAATCACCCGGCAACGATACGGATCATTTTCCCCGAGCCTATCGTTCTACCGGCGCCTCCAGAACCGGCCCGTCAAGTTGCCGTCAGTCTTGTGTTTGTTGGGTATATATATATATATATATATATATACCGGGTGGGCAAAAAGTCCGTACAAACGTTAAAATTTAATAAAAACCGGTAAAATAACCAAGATAAAAAAAGGTTTACAGGGTTAGCATCCCTAGGTCACGGGAACTTTTTTAAGACAGGAAAAAAATCTCAAAAAACAGCCGATAGATGGTGCTGCTACAAGGGAATTCTGTGGAAAAATGCAAATGAGACGGTTATAGGAACGTGCGCTGCTAATCCACAACCAGTTAGTTCACCGTTGTGCCACGATCAGCCGAGTGGTATCATGTACACATCTGGACATGCTGCACTCTGCCCTTGCTGGATTTGTGACTAACCTGCAATGCCTTATCCCTTGTGGTGGGGATCATATGGAACACCTACTGCTTTAATAAACGATTTAGAAGCATTCTTTTCGTTATTTGCGTATCTAATTATTTGCCTTGTGTATGTCAGTGCCACCTGTCGGCTGTATTTTGAATTAGTTTTTTATCTTGTCTTAAAAAAAAATCCCGTGATCTAGCGATGCTAACCCTGCAAACCTTTTTTTTAATCTTGGTTTATTTTCCGGGTCTTATGAATTTTTAAAGTTTCTAGGACTTTTTGCCCATCCGGTATATATATATATATATATATATATATATATATATATATATATATATACCGGAATATATATATATATATATATATATATATTATTCTAAACATCTTTAAAAATTCCTCAGTCAAAATGCTATTTTTTTAAAACTTTTAAGTTGCCGAAATTTTTAGGGAAATCGTTTTTACTTAAGTTTTCCTCGAAAATATTACATGCCTCCAAAAAATCCCCAGCGTTGTTACATATGTTTTTTATCCTGTAAAGTTGTGAGTAAAAATTATTATAATAAATTGTATAGTTTAAGTTGCTATGGAAATTGTAAACGTAATAATCTCGAAGTTAAAGTCTAACCTTTTATCATATATCCCTATTTTTATTTCTCTATTTTGAATTTTAATTTTTAAATACAGATAAGTCGCACAAAGATTATTATCGTTAGTCCGGTTTAAAGTTAGTTCCTTTATGTACATGTGATTAAGAAATTCCAAATCTTTGCAGTTAAAAATTATGAGGTCATAAATTTTTGATAGGTTACCTATAAAAAAATTAACCTTACCAAAAAAGAAATAGATAATAGGATTTTAGCTTTTAGCAAAAAATTTAAGTTCCAGATTTATAGCATAAAATACCCTTACCTGTTTCCTACCATAAAATTCCATAAAGTACCCACTAAATTTAGGTTTGTTACATGTAGTACAAATTGTTATAACACTTTGTTCAGTAAAAAGTTCTTTAGCTATTTAAAAATTATTCTAAATAAAACTAAGGTTACCGAAAATAGCTTTATTATAAATAATAACCAGGATGTTCTAAATTTTTTTAAAAAGTAAGAATATAGATAGCATATACACGTTTGATTTTGAAAACCTGTTTACCAGTATTCCGCTTGATAATTAATGATTATCTGTTCAGAAATTTATGATGCTTATCTAGATAGTACTTTAATCTTTAAATGTGACTGGATTGATTTATGTAAATTTAATATTTTTGAAAACTACCTCTTTAATGGCTTATGTTTCTTTAAACAGATAAAGGGTATACCTATGGGAAATAGCTATTCTAGTGCATTTGCAAACCTATTCTTACATTTTTACGAAACTAAATTTATTAACTCAAATAATGTTACCGGATTTAGATATATTGATGACCTAATAATTTTTAACTGCAACGATTTGGAATTTCTTAATCAAATCTACCCAAAGGAACTGACTAACTTTAAACCGGACTGACGATAATAATCTGTGTGCGACTTATCTGGATTCAAAAATTAAAATTCAAAATAGAGAAATAAAAATAGGTATACAGAGGCTGTTCACACATTTTTTAGACGATGTATATTGTATTCACAGAACTAAATTACATAAAATTCTTGTGTTTTAAATGTTCCATTTGGCAACCCTTATTCTGAACTATCTTTCGACAGCGCAATTTCCAGGATAATAATGCCTTTTGAAGTATCAGAAGAGGTATTCTATCCCATTCTTCCTGAACAGCTTTCCAGAGTCCTGTAAGGGTTTTGGGACGACGTTTGGATAATGCTGATTATAAAAGTCCGAAAACACAAAAATCCATAGGTGATGCATCGGGAGATATAGCAGGGATATCAGTGAAGGGTATGGCCTTGATACCAGTTTTTTGTTCCATTTCTTTAAGGAAATTTTCAATGGATTTTGATGTATGACTGCTAGCTTTGTCCTGATGGAGTCTCACAGATTGATGGCACTGTGGGTAAAGCGATGGTATTTCATTCAAAAAATTCGCGATAAAATATGTTCCTGATAGTATTTGGAGTTAATCTTGACATTTTTATCCACTCTCTTTATTTTTAACTTGTCATTATAAGAAAAACCAGCGACAATCATGAATCCCTTAGAAAAACTTTCTTTCGATTCTTTGAAACATGTACTTAAAGTTTTTCTCCCCTTTTATGATAATAAATGGCTCTTTTTTGTTGGAATCATTTAAATACACCCCTGATTCATCTGTTGTGACAGTTATTTTCCATTTTTCTTTGGATAAGTGTTTCTCATATAGAATTCTGCAGCGTGTCCTGCGTTCAGCGATATGATTTGGAAGAAGACGATGCACATTGCGTTTTTTCGCTTTCTTAAGATTTAAATCAACGTTTATCATTTTGTTTGCAGTAGACACCGAGCATTTTAATGATTTTGCAACTGTCCTTTGACTAGGGGGATTTTCTTTTAACATTAAACAACGTACCATTGCAATAGTCGACGATGTCCGTTTTTTCCTTGGATACTTGTTTGGAATTTTTGTCCCACTTGAGGCTCCAATTTGAAGTTTTTTTCCTTTCTTGTTGACGATATTACCTATCGACGCTTTAGATATCACAAAACCGTGACTCTTACATCGTTTTTGGATAACGGAGTTTGCATATTTCTCTTCGGAAAGAGCATAAATGTAGCCTTCGAACAACTGCTTTGTTAAAAACGCCATTTTGAATAAAAACAAATCTTTCAAGCCGCAGACTATAATTTTGACTTTTAAAAACATAGTACAATTGCAATTATTTCTTTTGCAGCAAGCGATTTTTTATTACCGCTTACCAAAATCGTCTAAAACATGTGCGAAATGCCCCTGTATATGATAAAAGGTTAGATTTTAACTTCCAGGTTATTACGTTTACCAATTTCTATAGCAACTTAAACTATACAATTTATTATAATATTTTTTACTCACAACTTTACAGAATAAAAAACATATGTAACAACGCTGGGGATTTTTTGGAGGCATGTAACATTTTCGAGGAATACTTAAGTAAAAACGATTTCCCTAAACATTTCGGCAACTTAAAAGTTGTTTTAAAAAGATGATATTTAGACCCAGGAATTTTTAAAGATGTTTAGAATACAATTTATGTTTTCATTTGGTTAAGCTGTAACGGGGGGTGGCGCTATAGTAATGTCACAATGAAGTAACTTTTAGGATAGAATTGGCTGCTGTTTCGCTATAACCGTCACTTACGGCATTGGGGTGTGTATGCATCTTTTACTTTGCATTAGGATTATTTGGGTGCTTGCATGTACGGTGCTTTGAGCCTATACTGTAATTTGTGTTTGTCTTTTCATTTTCTTTTTGACTTATTGCTTCCTTGGGGGACTCGGGGCCTTGGGATATCTTTTGGGCTTACCTGCATCCTATTCAGAAAGGAATCCCCTTGAGGTATCCCCTTGAGGTAACTGATATGGTTAGGCTCCCTGATGACGAGACCTGTCGGTTACCTCTATGTTGTTTCATATTTCAGTTCCGGCACTTATGCAGAATCTTGCCGCTGGTGCGTGGATGCCCAGAGTACTTTATTTCTGTTTGTTTTTTGTCTATATTCGTATTATTTTTATCTATCTGTATTGGATTATTTATTTGTTTTTTTCATTATGGGGATATGAAGCTTCTGCACTATCCTCTATTGAAAATGTTTTATGTTTTCTTTGCAGGATATGCTTTATGTTAAAGTGATTTAGCAGTCTATGCTTGAAATTTAATTTTTTAAAATTTCTATTGTTTATATTTTACATATATACACATATATATATATATATATATATATATATATATATATATATATTATACACACACACACACACACACACATTATATATATATATATATATATATATATATATTTATTTATTTATATATATATATATATATCTATATATATATATATATATATATATTATAGATACATTGATAAATAGAAAAATAATTAAAACTAAATATACTTTCTTTCTTCAGGAAAACTAATCTTTCTTATTTTTAATCAAGCAATGTAATTGCTTTCATACTTGGTATTATCAACATATTAGGTATTATTCATAATATCATTTATTTTAATAAACTTCCAATTTTAATATTTAAAACTCTGCATCTATCTAATTCTTTTTTTCTCTTCATCCCGATAGTGTGACGGTGTTCATGTAATTTATTTACGCAACGCAATTAACCATCGCAAGGTAGAAAGATGTTTTATACCTTCCATCCGCACCCTTTTACACTAATGCGAGTCCGATGACCGATCTCTCATCTCTTTATCTATCTTAGCTGCGTGGAAGGTTTTTATATCTCTTTATCAAAAAATATTACGACGTAAACGACATCTATAGTCGCTTTATGCTGAATGATTTATTTCCATTATGTAGTCATGATGAAATAAAGATAAAATACGACGGAAAATAAAAGAATGGCTCCGTTTCTTTTCGGGAATGATTCTCGGCAATTATACTTTTTTAGCAAGGTATTGCACTTTCAAACATATTTTAATAGCCCTTTGGATGGGTTCTTCGTTTTAATCATTTTTATTATAATGTTTACCTAACGTTATTAATTTTCTATTTTTAATCACTTTCGAAATTTGACTCATATCTCTGCTTAAAGCTTGATATAAATATTTTATATTGATGTTTACTAAAATTTATTTATATTTAAGCATTGTAATTTCCATCTTTCATGTCTTTTTTTAATCACTTTTCGATTTTTAGATTTAAAAAAATTATTATGTTGACAGTAATTAACGTATTGATATGGGTATGCATCTAATTATTTTCTACATAATATGTAAAACCATTACAGGACGAAAACTATTAAAGACTTAATTTTCAGTTTAGAAGATAAGACTTTGTTTAAATAATAATGCATTAGAAAAAGCGCAAAATTTGAAACACTCTAATGTTATAAACATTAAATTATGTAATATATATATATATATATATATATATGTGGGATGCCTCCTTTAAATTGGGCTAAACTAGTCGTCTGCTATAACCAATCTAGCACCCCACATTTAATACATACACTCAGGATGACTCATGAATAGTCTCTCACTAACAATAACAATAGACATTTATTTACTTGACACCATAATTCACACTCATAACACATAACATATAATGGTTGACGTTTCAGTAATAACAGTATTACCAAGAACTCTAACGCTTGGACTTCTGAAGTCACTCGACTCCTTCAACTAGATTTGCCAAGCACTCAACCAACTTGGTCTTCCTGAAGTCACTGAGACTTCTACAGCACGGGAGCTCAATATCGCTTCCCTGCGGCCCGTAGCTACAAGCTAGGCCCAATCCCCGGGGTGTCTTTCCCCGTTCTCGCTTAGGAGCACCGTCCTTTGACACTAGCGCACGAGAGCCTCTGCCCTTCGTCGCCTCCAAAACTTATCTCCCCCTAAACACTTTCTCCCAGTTCATCTCTAGGAATTCTGGAAGCTCTGTCGTCGCATAACGTACGCGGCGGCATACTGCTCATAGCCGGAGCCCTGGGATAATACAATCCCCATATATATAACAGTTCAGTAACTGACTGACTCACTGACATACAACGCCCAGACCAAACCGCTGGACCTAAAGGGCTGAAATTTTGCATGGCGAGTCTTCTTATAGTGTAGGACTGCACTAAGAAAGATTTTTGAAAAATTCTTCATAGATTTTTTAAATTGAATTTTTAAACTGTATTAGTAACATTTTTTAAGTTTGCATTTAAAATAATAATTTGAGGGTTTTCAAATTTATATCATGAGAAAGATGATAAAAAGTCCTTTAAAATGAAATCTTTTTCATGTCTTTACCTCCATTTTCTGATTTTTGGTGAATTTTTAAAGATCAATTTTTTTAATTTAATTTATTAAATGCTGATCACGTATTTTCTTTTTCTGATACTTTAAATAAATTTATCGTTACGTTATAACAACGGAATAGACAAAAAAATATTTTTCTTGCTAATGCGTATACGATTGGACATTATCTTAAAAAATATTAAAATACAGTAAAAATATATTCCTCAAACTGTACTGTATTAACTGTACTATATTCTTCAGTATGTCCTATTAGATTTAATTTGAAAATTTTCTTCTATTTTATTTTGTCTATAAAATATCCTTTATTATTTTTTATAAATGTATTTTTTTACATCAATTGTATACATTGATCGTCGTATTTATTATAAATATATATACATATACATGGCATTAATTGCATGCATTGACCGTTATATTTAATTTTATAGTACTCCGTAGCGAAGTGCGGGTTTTTAACTTGTATGTATATATATACATACAAGTAAACATATCAGACAAAACACAAAATTCGCTTATCCTCTTCATTCCCAGCCTCCCTACTCTATGAGTTTTTCTTTTCTCTTAGTGGGAAACTTACAGAGGTAGAATGGAATTATGCCCTGATGCAGATTCAGAAAACTCTTAGAATTTTTGGTATCTCCACGTCAGAAGTCTACTTATGGCCACTGCGAAAGATTCAAAATTACCATTGATAAAGGACGAGAAGAAACAAAATCTTATCGTATATAACGGACATGCTGTGCTGTAAGTTGTCACCTTTCCACAGTATTCCATTTAACCGTAATGATGAGCAAACTTTTAATCAATTGCACATATGTTATCAAATTTACATTGAATAGCTAAACGAAGTATAGAATAATGAATAATATTCTCTGTGTTTCATTTGGTTCGGATGGAAATTGTAAAATTAAAGTACATAAATCTAAAGTAGATCCTTAACTATGAATGACTGAAGGTTATACAAAAAAATCCCTATATTACCTTAGTGGTGCTATTATATTCCTAAATTATCTTTCTGGCAGTATTTCGTACATTATAATATTATTCATAGTATATTTCGCACGTTGGTAGTATTAAATAACTATTTTGTTTTGAAACCGATAATTCGAGGTTTATAGCATAAAGTCGTATGAAATTTAGTTTATTTGCAAGCTACTTCTATAAAAATTGACATATATTGAAAATTATGTGTTCACCTGTATTCTGAAATTCAATTTATAATGCATTTGTTATTCATTTGAAAAATCCTTCTATGAAAAAAAATAATAAATAAAACTCCAGTAGTGAAATTTAGCACTAAATACAAAATGAAATTAATATTCTCACTATCATGGCATGATTAAAATAATATTTATACTGCTTATCACACTTTTATCATAACACTGAATCTGAATTATCCTTTATTCCGGATTCTAGAAAAGTTCCAATTAGTTGCTCTTATTAAAACCAAGCGTGATACTGTTTTAATGTTTTTATGCTTCTCGAAATACTCCACTTTTTTTAATGACTTTCGAAAACTCGGGGCCCTAATCACCGAGATTAGTCTAGCATGAGCTTCTAAACTCAAGTTCTTTCAGAAACGCAAAGTATCATTCAGAATCTTTCAACTAGTTTTTAGTTACACAGATTTTTATGATTTAATTAACTTTTTAAATGATTTAAAAGTGGAGTAACTTCAACACTTCTGATAACAACGGAGAATAAAGGAAACTGTTTCTTTCCTTTTGAATGCATTTTCTCTAATTGCTTTAAGAGACTTTAAGAAGTGCAACCAAGCTAAAGAATTAAAACAATTAATTAAAATTATAGTAGATGATAAATTAAAATCAATTATATTAATTTATATATAATTTAAATTTTAAAAATTCAATTTGAAATGAATGTCAAATATTTTATGAAACATTTAATGAACATGAATGATTAATATATTTATATGAAATTAAATTCTAATCGGTTTTTTATATAAGCAGACAAAATAAATTATTTTTTATCTTTATAAAAACTTTTTTTTTGTTAATCTTGCATGATCTAGAAATGTCTGCATTATATTTTAATGAAAAGAACAATTTTGTAAAAACGTATTCCGTTCGTTTTACGTTAATTAAAATAAATAATATATCTAATCTTAATTTATTCTGGCATATTTGACATTTGCTTGCTTTGATTCAACAATTTTTATACCTTATCTATTACACGAATTGTAGACTTTATATTAATGAGAATCAAAATTCTGCATTTTTTAATTCTTTTTCTCTATTATTTATTAATATTTTACGATTATGGGTATCTGTAAGAAAGTTATTTGCACCTTAGAAAATCTTCTTCTTTAAGCTACACACAATTATTTAGCTCTAAACGTAAATTAAGTTACCACCATAGCATGTTATTTTAAATCCATGGGACACTTGTTTAGTGATATGAATTATATGACATTACTAGCTGAAAACCCGTACTTCGTAAAACCCGTATATATATATATATATATATATATATATATATACATATATATATATATATATATATATATATATATATATATATATATATACATATATATATATATATATATATATATATATATATATATATGTATATATATATATATATATATATATATATATATATATATATATATATATATATATATATATATATATATATATATATATATATATATATATATATATATATATATTTATAAGAAAATCATAAAGGATAATTTTATAGATAAAATAATGTAGAAGAAAATATTCAAATTAAATCTAATATGAAGAATACTAAAGAATATAGTACAGTTAGTATAGTAAAGTCTGTGGAACATTTCTTTTACTGTATTTTAATATTTTTTTGGATAATGTCAGTAAATCAATCGTCAATCAGTCATCCAATCGTCTGCCGCATTAGCAAGGAAAAAATAATTTTTTTGTTCATTTAGTTGTTATGCAGGCTACGATAAATTTATTTAAAGTACCAGAAAAAGAAATCACGTCATCAGCATTTAATAAATTAAATTCTAAAAATTAATCTTTAAAAATTCACCAAAAATCAGGAAATAGAGGTAAAGATTCGAAAACGATTTCATTTTAAAGGAATTTTTATGATCTTTCTCGTGATATAAATTTTATAACCCTCAAAGTATTATTTTAAATGCAAATGTAAAAAAAGTTTAAAAAACAGCTTAAAAATTAAATTAAAACAAATTTCAGAAGAATTTTTGAAAAATCTTTCTTAGTGCACCCCTACATTATCAGAAGAATGCCCATTCAAAATTTCAACCCTTTAGGTCCAGCGGTTTGGTCTGTGCGTTGTATGTCAGTCAGTGAATGAGTCAGTTACGGAACTGTTTTATATATATACTAGCTGAAAACCCGCGCTTCGCTACGAAGTACATTGAAATTAAATACAACGGTCAACGTATGCAATTTATGCCAAAAAATAAATATATATATTTATCATAAATGCGATGATCAATGTATACAATTGATGTAAAATACATATCTATCTATATATATATATTTATAAAAAAATCGTAAGGGATATGCAATTTTTTAGATAATATCCAATCGTCTGCTGCATTAGAAAGAGAAATAAATATTTTTTTTGTCTATTTTGTTGTTACGCACGTGACGATAAATTTATTGAAAGTACCAGAAAAAGAAATCACGTGATCAGCATTTAATAAATTAAATTCTAAAAATTAATCTTTAAAAATTCACTAAAAATCAGGAAATGGAGGTAAAAATTCGAATAAAATCTCATTTTGAAGGAATTTTTATGATATTTCTCGTGATATAAATTTTATAACCCTCAATGTATTATTTTAAATGCAAACGTAAAAAAAGTTTAAAAAACAGATTAAAAATTTAATTTAAAAAAATCTAAGAAGAATTTTTGAAAAATCTTTCTTAGTACACCCCTACACTATTAGAAGAATCCCCATGCAAAATTTCAGCCCTTTAGGTCCAGCGGTTTGGTCTGTGCGTTGTATGTCAGTCAGTCAGTGAATGAATGAATGAGTCAGTTACGGAACTGTTTTATATATATAGATAGATGTGAACATTTATATGAATCAGATACAGTGCAAATATTCTGCATCCTTTTAGAGTCAATAGTAGAAAGATTTAAGAGAAAAAAACACATATTACAATCATAATTAACCCTAAATGTGTAATAATAATCGTAGAAGAGAATGGAGGATCATACTGTATACCAGGAAGTTAATAATCTCTGATGAATTATTTTACGTTACAGGTAGATTATTAATTCAGGAGAGACTGGAAATAGTGGAGAAATTCTTGAGTGTAAAAAGACTCATAGGTATGAAAAAAACATTTAAGCCTCTCCTTTTGAGGATTGTTTTCTCTCAGTTAATGAAATTCATACTTCAATGAAAAAAAAAAGCCCGGAATATTCTAGAACCGTAGTCACTAACATTTTGTTAATCAGGAATCACTTGTCAAAAAAAAAAAAAAATCCTCGTGTACCCCCTCCCTATAAATATTTTTAGAGGCAAAAACGGGTTTTATTTTCTTTATAAAGGAACTATTCGTGATAAATAAAATATTTGTTATAATCAACTTTTATAAAAAAAAGTTACAAATCACCTTAATGACGTATTGAATGCAAAAAAATTATAGCAAACATAAAATCATACGAAAATTTAAAAAATAACAAGATAGTTCAGCTCGCATTTGCTTTACTAGCTTTAAAATTGCTGTGATGCTGCGAATCATCCTCACAGAAAACATATTAGTGATTTTGTTGCAGAACAAGAATTTTTTTCGTACTCAAAACTTTAGATAGTGGAAGAAATACAGGATTTTTTAGAATTTTATTTTTTAATGCTGAAAATTGTTTTGCTACAAGTTTTAAAAAATCATTTAAATTTGCCGCATCTTGAAACAATGAAACCAAATTTTTTAGCACTCCTGACCCCTTGGATCATTCCTTGGGTTCTTTCGGACCTTTGATTAGAAACCACTGTTATAGAGCACTGCCGAATAATCAGCAAACAATTTTTAAAAAATAAGAATTAAGATAAAATATCAGTTAGAATAACAGGAATTTATTCCAAAAGCTTTCAGAAATGAAATGTTTTATTTACTGACTAGAAATTTCAAAGTTTGTAATGAAAGCCATCTAAACTCGCTTCTTCCAAACTCAAAGTTTGTATTATTCCAAACGAAAAATCCCTGAGAATATGAACTAGTGTTATTTCTCGTATTTTGCCTTCGTAACTTTCACGGACGAAGCGTGTATCATTAATCAAATAAACTATTAAATAATTTGGAATCACGAGACGGAATATTTGAAAAAATTGATGAACTGAAGTTTTCTTTATGTGCTAGGTATTTCACATCAGTTAAATGTTAAAAGTTTTCAACTGAAGTTTTCAACCAAAAGTTTCAACCATGTACAGCAGCTATAAATCGTTAAAGCTTTTGTCAAGGAAAAGTATAGATGCTGACCGATTGAATCGATGTGTAATTCAGACAAAACATTTAGGAGACTATATGAATATAGGAATTTAGGACTGTAAGAATAGCAGATGGTAGCTGTGAAGAGAGAAGCTGCGATGTAGCCACCGAACCATAGATTAGTATAAAAAGCACGTTGCCATCTTTATTAGTTTATTACGAAACTGAAGAAGTATCGATTACGTAATTGAAACTCCATTATTGTGTTAAAGGTGGTTTTGAAGTGGATTCGTTCTCTTTTGTTTGGAATACATTCATGGTTATTACGGACTGCAAGGTAATGAATTTAAGGATTTGTTCTAACATTGTTAAAAATAAAAGTACGAGATAACGCTTTATATTTATATTTGATTCTAGGTTGGTATGAGAGGCATATATTGCCCTTTAAATACTGCACTTAATCTAGAATTGATCATACTACTCACGGGATCCGTTTTATGTATGTGAGTGTATCCCATGCGTCTGACTCACGGATGGATATTAGGGAATAGTTTAAACAGGATATATTTGTACAGTTTTCCGCTTATTTTCCAAAGCACAATTCAAGAATATGGTAGATGACTTATCGGAACAGATGTTTGAACAGATATAAAAGAGCACGCTATTAGTTAAATACATGGTAAAACCAAATTATTATTAATGATAGAAAGTATTTATTTCAGTCTCTGGTAGAATCATTTTTTATCCCAATCTGTTAAAAGCTATTTTTATATGTATATACAACTTTCTTAGAAATGATAATGCTCTAATTTATATCATATACAGTAATAGCAAACGGATTATGATAATAAATATAAATTCTACAAGTTTAGATTTCCCACTAATGTAGAATCATAAGTAATTTTGAACTACACTCATAAATATTTATCGTTAAAGATTAAAACAGGCAGGTTTTATGAATGTGTGAGTTTGTATTTATTAATTTGCATCTGACTATTTAAATTCATAATGATTAAACAAATTAAAAGTAAGGTTTACGTCTTTCAACAATCTGTGACGGCAAAAGCAGAATAAATGGTTTCTTATTTGAAACGTATGAGTTTTTAATAAATGAAGGAAACCACAGCAACAGTTATGAAAATATCCATTATTAAAATAGTAATACATCTGCACGCCTAAAACGCTTATAAAATTTTGCCATTTTCATCAATACATGCGGTACCTCATCATTCAAGCTTAAAAAAATTGCTGATTTCTATTTAGTTCCATTTTAACACGTTTTTACGCAACACGGATAATGACCTGACGTCCTATATGTGAAGGCAATCTCAAGGCAAATCAGGGTAAATGTCCAGTTTTAGTGAATCTCACGCAACTTCATTTAATGGCATGCACTATAAATATATATTTTGCTTATTTCCCCCAAGGGTTAAAATTCGTACCAGGAATATAATGATTGTTATTCCTTTATTTTAAATAGCATGACTACGATTGAAAATAACTGCTAAATATAAATAAGCTAAATATGTATTTGTATACAAATACGTCAGTCACTTTCTCGTCAGTTACTATAAACTATGTTCCCGATCACACAACATTACTAATTTTCAAGGGGAGACTTAATATGTTTTGTTATCTCCTTCCACCGGAGAAGGTATCTAATCAGGGCAAATTGCATTCGTGTGTGTATAGATATAACGTGTTACCTATTCTACCAAGCAGATGTTACATAAGCTAATTATCTTAAAATAGTAACTTTTTCTTTTACTAGTCAACATGGTTTCGTGATACGTCACACTCATTACTGCATGAATGGTTTGACAATAGCTTGAAAGTAAACAGAGTTGCGGCAGAACGACAAAAGATCTCTAAGCGTGATGTGTTCGAAATTAAAATATTCATTACCCTAAATTCGTAACACGTTAGATATATATTATAAATTATGAACAACTTTATATGTTACGGTAATAAACACTATTTACTTTCACCCTGAAACATAGAAATGCGAAACCCAATATATTGAGGTATTAACAATAAATTTCCAATAAATGTATATCTATATATATATATATATAAATATATATATATATATATATATATATATATATATATATATATATATATATATATATATATATATATATATATATATATATATATATATATATATATATGTGTATGTGTGTGTGTGTGTGTGTGTGTGTAAGTAATTTTTTTTTCTTTATCGAGATCTTTTCTCCAAATGTTATGTAATTGCAATGTTATATTATTCTCCAAATATAGAATGAGAACGTCAGTATACAAGTTGAAAGAAAAAATTATTTCATGATAATATATCTCTTTAATTTTTTATTATTTTTGTAAACAGGGAAAACTATAAAAGAAATATCGCTATAATATGTGATATCCTGCAGAGGTGAAAAACTATTTCATAACAGGAAAACATATTATCACTTAGAATAATGCGTTTTGATTCCAGAAAGACATTTTAAAAGAAATTTAAACAAAATCATAACATTATCTTAAATCTATTATGTGGTATAGAAAAAGATAACTTTTTCAAAAATTATATACTTTCCCCCTTTTTCAATCACGAATTATTTACTCTAGTATCCTCTCAAAAGACTTTTTTTTTGCATTTTCTATCATTTGAAAGTGATGCCTTATCGGACATGGAAACTTTTTTCAGAGATAAAGCTCTTTTGAACAAAAGATCATCTAATCCACTTTAAATTAGAGCAGAAACAAGAAAAAAAAAAATTTCTGCACGGAAATTATTATCTTAAATTTGTCACACCGGATAAGTTTAGAATGCACAGGAAGGAGAATTGAAGGCAACGAATAAGAAATTTGCAGATTACCGGAAATTTTGAAATGCGGATAAACCAAAGACTAACAGTTTTTGTTCTTTGTGTTATGTCATCTATATAAGATAAAAATTATTATTTTTGAATATTTATCTCCCTATTTGTAGTCTTTTTAATTTTAGTAAAGTTTATGTATTTTTTTTATTGAAAAATGAATAGAAAATTATAATAGGATTCATTAAAAGTGATTTTGTAGAAATAGAAGATCGAAACTTTTTCAATGATATATATTTTTTTCAGTTCATAATATTACTATTTATTATTTATTATAAGTTATTTACTTTTCTGTTATTAATATATATATATATATATATATATATATATATATATATATATATATATATATATATATATATATATATATATATATATATATATATATAAAATCAAGAGCAAAACATTATGACCACCCCTACATTTTGCAATGAATTCGCCTGCATGACGTGGAAGGCACGTGATCAGGTGGAAGTTGTATTTAACTGCTGCTGGAGAGTCTGAAGAATCATTCTTTCACTTACTTTTGTGTGTGATGGGAAAGGCTGCGGATCTAAGCGACTTTGATAGAGGGCAGATTGTAATGGCTCGAAGGCTCGGAACAAGTGTTTCCGAAACTGCACGACTCGTGGGTTGTTCGCGACCTACAGTTGTTAGTACTTATGAAAAGTGGATGAATGACGGTGAAACCAGCAGTAGACGACATGGTGTTGGACGTCCACACACTATCAAAGAAAAAGTTCGTCGGAGACTGTCTCGCATGGTGAAGCAAACGCGGAGCCAGTCAGTGGCTCAGCTGACAGCCCAATACAATGCAGGGCCAAGTAGAATAGTATCGCAGCACACTGTTCAGCGGACACTGTTGGATATGGGGCTACGCAGCAAACGTCCCACTCGTGTGCATTTGCTGACCAAACGTCATCACCTACTGCGCCTGCGCTGGGCCCGGGAACATCGCGACTGGTCCATGGATCAGTGGGAGAGAGTTGCCTGGTGAGGTGAATCACGGTTTGTCATTCATCACACCGATGGCCGTGTCAGGATACGCCGTCTTCCAGGCGAACTGTTGCTCCCTCAATGTACAGTAGGTCATACACAGGCCGGTGGTGGCGGTATTATGCTTTGGGGGACGTTCTCTTGGGCGTCTCTGGGACCCGTGGTTGTGGTAGAGCAAACCATGAATGCTACAGGGTATCTGAACATCATTGCGGACCAGTTGCACCCTTACATGGCCTCTGTTTTTCCAGCTGGAAATGGAATGTTCCAACAGGACAATGCCCAGTGCCACAAGGCTAAAATTGTGTTGGAGTGGTTCCAGGAACATGATGCTGAATTCCAGTCAATGTACTGGCCGCCTAACTCACCGGATCTCAATCCGATAGAACACATTTGGGATGTCATGGGACGGCAGCTCAGAGTTCAAAGACCACCAATTCGCAATATCTCGGATTTGCGTGACCGTTGCTTAAACATCTGGTACAATCTGTCTCCGGCCATCTACCAAGGACTTGTGCATCCATGCCAAGGCGGGTTGAAGCTGTGTTGCGCGCCAAAGGTGGGCCAACTCGTTATCGGCAGGTGGTCATAATGTTTTGGCTCTTGAGTGTATATATATATATATATATATATATATATATATATATATATATATATATATATATATATATATATATATATATATATATCTTTGGATTGTATTTTTTTTCTTTTTTTGCAAAGAGGGAAAACTGAAAAAAAACGAATAATTTGTGATATCCTGTAGGGGTAAAATATTTTCATGAATATATATTAGCAGTGAGACATTATAAAAGTAGGTTACACAAAATAATAACAGTATCATAAATCTATTAAGTGGTATAGCAAAAAGGAAAAAAAATTGCATACCCTACTTTATATTTTCCCCTTTTTAATCACGAATTATCGGACATGGATTTTTTCAGAGATAAAGCTTCAGAGATAAACGATAGAAGACCTAATCCACTTTAAATTACAGTAGAATGAAGAAACAACTTATTTACACACGGAAATTATTATCTTAAATTTCTCGAACAGGAAAAGTTTAGAATGCACAGGAATTAGAACTGAAGACCACGAATATGAAAAATGCAGATTTACGGTAATTTTGTAATGTGGACAAACGGAAGACAAACAGTTTTTGATGTTTGTTTGTTGTAGTCCATATAAGATAAAAATTTTAGACTGTTTATTTCCCTGTTTGTAAGCTCTTTAAGTTTATTCAGGATTAAATTTATTTATTCAGAGCTCAATAGATAATTATTATAAGATGAATAAAAATTATTTATGTATTTTTAGAAGAAGAACTAAATTTAAAGATGTACAGGGTGTTTTGGAAAATTTGACATTATTTGAGATATAAATATCTCAGCTTCTACATTGGTTAATTTAATGAAACTCAAGAGGGTTATTGTTTAATTAATCAATTATTATCCAAATTATGAATGAAAAATACAACAGTATGTTGATTCAATGAATATTTTTACAATGTTCAATTTAATTTTTACAAATGAATATATTGAACATTACGCATGTTGAACATTTATATTAGGTCATTGGAACGAACATCGGGAGGGTTATTAGATCATGGAATGGTAACAAAATTCCCCCCAAAAAAATCTGTATTTTCGAGTAAAATAAAATATTATTATTCATATTTAGTGTCTTTTAAGAGGAACGTAATCAGCCCCCTATTAGCAACAGTATTAAATGTCTGTCACTAATATTATGGTTGTTTGGTGCTGCCTCCATGGTCTTCTCTTGCAACAAGAAGAGAAATCTAACCGAGATCTTTAGACTGCTGGATACTAACTATATTGGATTCACTCAACTCAATCTTAACATAAGGAAAAAAAATTCCGATGATTGCCAACTATGATTCAAAGATTTTGCTTTAATTGTACTCCTTAACAGAGAAAGAAATTTTTTATAAAGTCGCTTTTTCATTGTGGAAATCCACCCACCAAGGGAAATTATTTCCGTTTAAAACACCAGATACCACATTTCTACCCAAATATTTCAAATTTTAAAATATTATTTTCATTCATTTTAAAGACTTAAAAGCATAACCGAGTAAAATATTACCTTCTTAATTACAATTTAATAAAAAAGTTTAATTAATTAAATATTTTATTGGGGAGTCATACAGTTATGCACAGAAATGGGGAATCAACATCAGATCAAATAAGTTATCAGCTGTATTAACTGGGAATTCAAGGTGCATTCTAGTACGTATAAACATAATGGTACATTCAGATGAAATGGGAAAGTTCTCCAGATCTTTCTGGTGAGGAGTACACTGAATCAAAGGTACACCCACCTACATTTAAGGAAACTTGGGATGAGCCAAAATAATATGTTGTTGTTGTTTCCAATCCCCTTGTTATAGGAAAGTCTACACCAAGTCCAAAGGACCTAGGTCTTCAAATCCTAGGTCCTTTGCGAAGGGTAGTAAGCAGATTCCCTTTGAGGCGAGGTACCACTAGGGCTGAAGTCTTACTTGACTTCGAAAAACATCGGTCCTGTAATTTTGAACGGAGTCAAGTGGCGAGACCGGAACACTTAACCACACACCTCCAGAGGTACATTTGAGAACTTGGAGGACATTGTAGCCACGACTTAATTTACGCGCCACGGCCATCATTAGTGAACACGGTGGTGGATTTGCAGTGACGACAGGGAAGTGGTCGAACCAGGGAAGTTCAGACCATTGGCCCGCCGCTCTTGCCAACTGGGCCAATGCGCCACCCTCTAAAAAAATGATATGTAAGTGATTTAAACAGGTACAGCAGTATCAGTTAAAAAAAACTGCCCAACACTGTACTTCAGCTAGACAGCAGTAACTCTGTTTTATTTGAGGAATGATTAAGATGGCCGATGAAGAAGATTAAGATGGCCGACATGTTCTTAGCAAATTACTACCGTACACAAATACACTCAATTACAATAAAAAAATTAATCATTTAAAAATTATTACACTGAATCAAGAAAAGCAAGTTTGTCACTGCTGAGTAACAGCAAGAAAATGTTAAAATCACCGAGAGAAATGGTTTCAACAGTAAATCAGTAGTGGAAATTATTGTTAGACGTATCTATCATGTTGCTCTTGATATATTTCCTTTACGACAATCGGCCTATCCAACGCAAATAAAATAACAGACAATGGCTTCGACAATTGAGAATTGATGTCATACGACAGTTAGATAGAATACTGGAGTGCCGCGATTGATATTCGTTACATATCAGTAGAAAGGCTCAATTTTATTTCATATTGACTCACCGGCCTCCTTCACAGAAATCGAAGTTTCAGCGTTACAATGCGCACGAATAACATAATTCTTCGAGCGGATGCAGTTTCCTATACTTTATGGAAGGATATACAATTGTGAGACGTTGTATATGGTACATTGAGCCCAATATCCAGGTTAAAAATCAAGGAATAAAGAGATTTGATATCAAAAGGTACTGCAACTTTCTAAATCTAAAAGAGTACAAACTTTGAAGTGTTTTCCCGTTTTCCATTCTCTGTATTTTTGTAAAGAAAATAAACTCTTCTGCTGTAAAAATGTAATATTTCAAACTTTATGTTATTTTTGCGATCGCAGATTAGCCATTCATTTTAAATCTTTACAATATTAAAAGTGGAAACTAGTTGTTCACCTAAGATTGGCTGGAAGGAAATCATGTTATTTTAATTTTCTTATTTTGAGCAAAATTCTATGAAAAATTAATATTTATGTTATAAATCGAAACGTAAACTGAATTTAAAAATATTGTGTATTATAAAATAAGTAATTTTTTTTCCATCGACAATATATTTTTTTTTGTAAAAAATGCATTGATAATATTTAGATTTATTCTCTGCGAAGATGTTTTATAGCAGGTTTACAATTCTTTCTGTCTAATATTAGATTGTAATGACAACTGATGTCAACATCTACCGTCCTTACTCTCAGTTAATTAAAACAAGCATATCTAAAAGGACATTACAAGCAGACAAAGAATAGCATTCAGTAGCTTCGTTTGCAATCACATTGAGGCCTTATAGGTATGGAGTTATGCTATTTCCAAGAATACATGCCAGCGATTACATTCTAAGACATCTAAATCACTATAGTTAAAGACAATGAGCCTAGAGCGGTTTAGAAATTACTAGAGTTTACTCTGTTCAGTTTCGAAATTTATTTTCCATAAAGTTTTTGGATTTTTCCATGACGCATTAATGCTATTCATATTTCAGTGTTAGCTCCATACTATAAAATTCTGTACCGAAAAGTATTCGTTACAATGATACACAATTTCAGCTATTACGTTCGATATTGAATGCCATAACCTGAGGATGAAAACGTTGCAAATGACGATTCTGGCAAAGATTACTTTGAAAGCGAGGGTCCATGATTCTCAGAGCGAAATTACTAGGAATTATTATTTTAAATGTATAAATTAAGGGAGTAAATCTAATTTTATAACGAAACGCGAGATAGTGGTGATAAATGATGCTAGTAATTTAATGCGGAAAAAAAAGTTTCTGATCATTTACTTTTTAGAGTAGTTGCAGGATATTCTCGATATATATATATATATATATATACACTGCATACTCTCTAACAAACTAATTCCTCTAAATGTCAGTCATCATCTTTAGGCTTGTGGTAAGTAACAATACTTAATAACAGTTAAAAGTTTTCTTTATAAAATTAGTTAAATTCAAATCATTCCGGTAAGATGCTATTTCCAATCATCATTCAAGCTCAGGAAATGCACGTCCGACCTCTCTGAAACATAATCCCTATTCTAATACTTTGTTATCCGAAAACGCGTTACACTTTTCGCATGCGAAAAACACCTCGTGATTGTCGCGTCATCAGATTATATCATAGTTAGGCGCTTAACACCTGTACCTTTGTCGACAAACTCCTGAGCGCGTGGGAGTAATTATTTATCGATGACTATGAACTCTCCGTTGCAAAAACAACCTACATCCTGAATTGGAAAACGCACTAGGATCTCTAAAAGAAAATTACATATATATATATATATATATATATATATATATAATATATATATATATATATATATATATATATATACATATATATATGTATATATATATATATATATATATATATATATATATATATAGATATATATATATATATAATATATATATATATATATATATATACATATATATATATATATTTATGCAATTTTTTGATATAATTTATTAAAATATTTTTAAAAAAGACTAAGCTATTTCTATACAGTCAGAAGTCCAGGAAAAGTCTGGATTAATCTGTGATGTCTCTTCATGGACCATTCTATCACCAACTAGGTGCTGTCATAATAAAGAAGCTGAAAAGAACTCAAAGTGTTTATGGGTTAAAGTTCTTATGAATAAAGCTAATTTTAAATTACACTTCCGAATATAAGTCTACACTTCTAAGATAATGGAAAACAAATTATTTTTTTCAGTTTTATCTATTTTCAAGTAAAAATATCTTCAAACTTTCATTCCTGAATAATTATCAAACGTTTAACTATAATAACAATTAGATTTGAAAAAAAAAGTTTTCATTATGGCTCAATTTATGTTTTTCTCCTTTTTTTAGTCATTTTTAAAAAAGTAGAAGAGACTAAATTTAAATAAATGAACAAAATGAAAATTACTACTCTGCGACTGTATAGTCTCAGAAAGCTTTAAAATGTCATGATTGAAGCAATATTGCAAGGTAAGTTCTAAAAGTTTCAAATAGAAATAAAGGAATTTACTCTTTTTAAATATTAAAATGCCAATTAACATGAAATTTCATTTGCATTTAGCTCCATTTTTTTTCAATTATTTTCTATTAGTGTAATTTGTATTCATTATACAGGGTGTTCATAAAGAATCATCCGATTTTAGAAAATCCTAACTGTTCATAATTTATCTGTTTTGATCAAAAAATGTGTAGGCAGAAAGAGGGAAATCTCGAGTTTCACGCAGTTGCCGACAAGTAGCGCTAACGCTCTTCCTTCGCCTGCCAATTCAGGTTTTGTAAGATGGCGACTGCACAACAGAAATTACTTTGTGTTCTACGCTGTGCTAATTGTGAGTCCGTAACAACTGTCCACAATGATTTTGTCGACAGATTGAAGATTCTACGTCTCAGAGCATTAGGCGATAGTATAAACAATTCCAAGGACACGGGTTGTCAGTGTACGTATGACAGCCATGGAAGCAATATATGCAGACATGCTCGCAAAAGTTTGGGACAAATTTTCCTACCATATAGACATATGTCGTGCATCCAAAGGTGGACCTATTTAGCACCTTTAATTTGGTTTGTAAAAAAAAATTATGATTAGCCATGTAATATAAAATTAATTTTAATTTTCTATATTCAATATTTTTCATATATACTCATATCAAATCGAGTGATTCTTTCTGAAACTTCCTGTAGTATAAATTTTACCATTTTGTTCTGCTAGTACTTGCTTTAAAAAATGAGTTTATCGTTAGTAATTTAATTATTCTATACATTAAAGTTGACATGTCAGCATAACAACATGATTCATCTTTTATTTTACAATGTAATATAAAGAAAAACAAAGCTGAAATAAATTATTCTATTTTACAATGCTTAATACGGTTTTATTTAATTAAAGTAGAAAAAATAGCAATAGAAAAAACTTCAAAACCATTTAATAATTTTAGAAACTATTAATTAATTATATAATTTAAAATATCGGAAATTTTCGACATGTTCAGAGCGGTTAAACAGCATTTACATTTAAATAAACAATGGGAAAGATTTTCTATTGTAAATAAAATTTTCACTTATAAACTAAAAGATCATTATACTGTTTGGCATTACAGCTTTTCTAAGCTTTCTTCACGCCAACGCTATCACTATTTCTCACTCATTAATTAATCTTAAAAATTCTGATAGCTTCTGCACAACAAAAAATTAATACTGCAATTTTTACGATAATATGAAAGCGTGATACTTCTCGATAATCTCCGGAGCATTTCATTTGAATTTTAAATTAATTAAACTGGATGCATTGTCTATGATATTAAATTTAGTTAAAGTACTTTACTTGATTTAAAGAAAAATAATTGAATTTGTGCCATTCACGTAAATCAATACAAATAACAGTTTAAAGCTATCCATTAAAGAGATTCAGATATTAATTTTTTTTTCTCTAAAATGAAATCATTAGCGATTCGCTAACACAAAGGCGTACATCTTACTCCAATTAAATAGAAATCGATGAAGCAGTTTTAAACAATGTCTACCTCAACTACACACAAAAGTTTAATTAAAAGCGAATATAGTCACATTTTTTATATTTCATTTTTAAAATTAAACATTGGGAACTGTACTAGGAACTTTTAATTTTTTCCTCTAAATTTTCCGATGGATGCAAATTTGGTCTCCAAAAGTTAAAAATAAAATTATTAAAATTCTGTATTTTTAAGGAAATGTAATTTTCCTAAAAGGGCTTAAATAATCATTGATATCTTTCTTTTCTGCATAACAAAAACTTAATGTATGGATCATATTTTACGGGAAAGGGGTTAAATTTATTTCATTGGTTTGCGCTTCATATAACACTGAATAATATATTTATATATACATGTGGTTATCAAAATAATGGAAACACTTAGAAACATCATGGAAACCTTTATTAAAATGGCTCAGGCTCATCTTTGTTATTTAATATCACCTGATTCACCTTGGAATTCGATTGTACAAGTCATGAATAGTCGTTAAGAATATATTATACCATTATTCAGGGAAAAATCCTGAAAGTCCATGTAGAGGTGCTGTGGTGGATATCGATACCTAGCTCTATCCGCTTATACAGATCACAGTGGTTGGATGATATACAGTCGGGGAGATTGTAAAGGGCAAGATAAGTTATTTGACTTCTTTTTTCGTGCTCTTCAAACCAATACTTGATAGATTTAGCTGCATGTATAGGGGGATTATCACCTTTGAGAACGCTAGCTCCTGCAAGAACAATACTTGCCCCATAGGAAGGACTATTAAGCTCAAATTTCAACATAGTCCTTCCCATTCAATCTACCTTTTGGGGGTTACAATAGGGCCTGAAGTAAACCATGAGATGCCATCCCAAACCCTGATAGATCTACCTCTATGATTGACAGTTGAGATGAGACGGCCAGAATCTTACGCTCGTGTAGGTGTTTTCCATACATACGGATATCCTGTTGCGAGGAACAATATGAACAATGATTCAGTGGACCAAATGCCATTTTTCGACATATTACTCGACTAAGATTTGTACTCGTGGCACCATTGTGGATGATATTTTGTTTTGGCATCTATTACAAGTGGTTTGGGAATAGCTACTCTTCCGTAAATGCTTTATTTAGGAAGTTCCTTTCTACCTCAAATGGTTGATACCGGAACATGAAGATGCAGATTGAGCTCTTCAGTCTTTTGGTTGCAGTTGTTTTCTTTCTTCATGTCACAATCCGCTTCAATACCTCGTCCGTCTGTTTCACTCAGCTCTCCCTTTCATCCACTATTCTGTTTGGCAAAGGATGTTTTTCCGAGCACTTTTTATGCTATCAGGACATTCGATACCATAGTTCGATAAACACACATTATTCTGGGAGTTGCAGTAGCAGATACTCAAATTTAAACACTCTCAAACAATTTGTCCTATTCGTAAGGTCTGCAAGGTTTGATATCTTACGCTGTTCCCACGAAAGGCATGATGCCCTTAGCTTCATAACTGCTACCTGATAGTAGAACAATACATACACTATATTATATAAAAAGATACCGTTAGCCAGCCTTGTTTAATAAGAGATACGAAGCACATTCATAAACATATATATATATATATATATATATATATATATATATATATATATATATATATATAAATAAGAATAAAATGAAAGAGAAAACCAGTAATAGCTCTAAAGCTACTTGCAGCTAGGAACAAACAACATGTAAAGAAAAGTATGAATAAGGTTTTTGACAGCATTTCTTCATCAGCGGTGTTAATACTGTCTAAAAACCAATAGATTGATTTTGATGAGTATGATCTATTAAATAAACACACTCAGACACCGTACAATCCATTATTAACAGAAGAATTGAATAATAAATGAATTAAGTTTGAATAAAAGTACTTAACCAAAGAACACCAAGCCTGGCGCTAGTCATAGTGGAAGTTAAGAACTTGTAACCACAAGATGACTGACGTCATAAAACTTGCAACCATTGAGGTCGTGGATTGTCAGTTACAGACTTAATTAGGTTACCATATTTTAAGACTATTATTCCTTTAATTATTTGGTTTTTATTATTGTTACTACTATGAGTTAATTTTATTTTTATTTTAACCTATTGTTATATTTAACACATTAATGCAACAGAACAAATTATTCATTAAAACAAAAACAACCTATATATATATATATATATATATATATATATATATATATATATATATATATATATATATATATATATATATATATATATATATATATATATATATATATATGTGAGAGTGAGTTGGCAACACAACTGAACTATTACTACAACTTCCACTCCTATTACTGCGGCACGAAGGACTTTAAGCGGATGTGTTGTTCTGCAAGCTCCCGATGTTTTAGCTCTTTTGATGCTTCTGTGTTTATTTTTTAATTTCATACTAAGTGTTAGTCCTGTCTTGTAAACATCGTCTAGTTTAATTAAATGTTCAAAATAATTAAGTCTAATGATTCACTTCTAAAGGAAGGAGTACTAACTCCTTCCTACATGGGTGCTCGGCCCTCGATTCGAAAAATACCCCTAGCATGCTGACTTAAAAAAAAAACTTTATTTTCTTTCGATGATACGACTTGATTTCGACTTGATTTCGACTGATTTCGACTGGATTACTGTTGTCTGTCATTTTGGATTTGGATATCGAAAGCGAAAGCCAAAGTGATGTGCCACGGACTCTGATGATACTCTGATGGGATGGTGAGAACCAAAACCAGAATTGTAAGTAACTTGGATCATATTAAAATTATTTGATGCATACGTTGACGCTTGTTCAAGAAAACTTTGTTCAAGAAACAGAAAGTACTTAAAGAGTTTTCACTTAAAGACTTGATTTCTATTTGTAATCTACTTCATTTAGAATTTTCAACTGACCCAGACAAATGTGCCAATACCATTCTTATGAGTCTTAGTGATTTATCGTTATTAAAAGCAGATTTTCTGATCTTCGGAATGCGAAGTGAATGATGACTCACTTCCGGGTGCACGTTCATCCCAAACTAACAGCGTTATAGAGGAAAATAGATCTCCCTTTTTCCCCACCATTGACGCAAAAGAATCTTCGAATAAGCAAATACACACATTTCCGTTGGTGAATCAGATCAAAATTCATTGCCTTCAGTTGAAACTGCGAATCTCTCTTTCCAGTTGTTTAGTCTGAAAGACGTTGTTGATTTAATAAAACCTTTCTCGTCTCGTGATAATTACAGTGTTGAGAATTTTATATCTGACGTTGAAGAACTTTTTTGTTTATATCAGATAAACAATCCAATTCACCAAATTACTTTTGTTAGAAATGTTTAACTGGTCCCGCTCAAACTTTAATTAGGTCTATTCGTGGAATTACAAATTGGGAACAATTGAAGCACCATTTATTAGACGAATTTTCGGACAAAATTAACGGTATTCAGTTACATAAATTAATGGAATCTCGACGTATGAAACCGTTTGAAACCCTACAAGAATATTTCTTAGCTATGAGAGATTTGGCACACAAGGTTCTCTCGATGACTCCTCTCTGTTTGAGTATGTCATAAACGGAATTCATGATTCAACAAACAATAAAGTTATTCTTTACGGTTGTAAATCCGTCCCTGAATTTAAGGAAAGTTGAAAATTTATGAACAAATCTTTACCAGATCACAAAATTTCAGACAAAATAATCAGAAAAAATTGATGCTTCCTACCTCAATGTGAAAGTCGATAATACACGTAGCCCAATACACAGCCAGTATGTTTTCCTGTGGCTTGAGAGGTCACAAAAGCAACCAATGTTTGAATAAGTCACATGGTAAACAATGCTACGGATGTAAAAGTTTTGGTCATGTTCATGCTAATTGCCCTAAAAGTTATCGAAATTCTAAACCAAAACCTGATTCTCAAAAACCTATTTCTGATAAAACTGTAAATGCACTTTCTCCTGAAACTTCATCGAAAAATCCCATGCATGTTGACATTCAACTTGCAGGAATTCAATTGACAGCACTCTGTGACACTGGGTCACAGGCAACCCTCATCAATGAGAAACCTATCGAAGAATTGGTTCGCCACCATTGCAGCCCACCAACATTCCCTTTTCAGGATTAGCAAAACCAAGTTCACAGCATCGGATTCTTTCAGGATTCCATCGAAATTCAAACCATTACTTTACCTGCTAAAATACATGTTCTAGAGGATGATTTGATTCCTTTTGATGTGATTATCGGAATCGACTTTTTGCAGCAAACCCATTTACATTGATGAGGACGGTATTCGTTTTTACTCTTGATAATAACACTTCGTTAATATTGCTAATATTCCTGATGACGAAGCTTTCCCATTTGATCTTTCACACATTTTGAATTCTGAAATTCGTGAGGAAGTTCAAAATATCGTTACTTCCTACAAACCCCATAAAGTTCAAGACACTGAAATTAAAAGGACTATTTTATTACAAGATGAAATCCCCGTAAATCAACGTTCTCGACGACTCCCTTTTGCGGAACAGAAAATTGTAGAAAAACAATTCAAGATCAGGGCCAAATATGATGTCTGAAAAACCTCTAACATCTACTCAAGATAAGATTTCTAGGGTAGAGAAAATGGATAATCCATTGATTTTGAACGTGATGATGATGATGATATGCCAATGATTAGATTTGTATTCATGATAATGATGATGGAAAATATTTAGATGATGCTGATGCCAGTGATTTAGATTTGCTTCATGATAACGATGATGATAATGCTTTTGATATTGGAACTATCAAAGCAACTCTTGAACCAAAAATATTTGATGCCGATGATGATTGCCCTTGAGAATGAATCCGTCAACGTGAAAAGGTTGAACCAAAATTTCAAGTTATTGAAGCTCCAAACCCCTGAACAAATAGCAGCTTTTCAACAACAGAAAACATTCTTTCACAAAATCCAGTTCTTCGTGTTTTTCAACAGGGATACCCATTAGAACTCCACACTGATGCCAGCTCCTTAGGTTTTGGCGCTGTGCTCTTGCAACAATCCGATGATGGACAGTTTCATCCTATTCATTATTTTAGCCTGTAAAACTACAGTTCAACAAGAAAATATCATAGTTACTGAACTGGAAGTCTTGCCGTTATTGAAGCGCTAAAAAAATTCGAAACTACTGTTGGGAACAAAATTTAAAATTATTCCCGATTGTGATGCTTTCCAAAAACGATGCACAAAAAAGACCTACCAGCTAAATTGCTCGATGGGCATTGATGTTAGAAGACTTTGATTATGAAGTTTGTCATCGACCGGTAGACAGATGAAACATGTTGATGCTTTAAGTCGTAACCCCATTCTTGTAATTACCTCAAATGATATCACTCAAAAGGTGAAAAATGCCCAAGACCAGGATGAATTTATATCTCAAATTAAATCTATGCTTGAATCTACACCTTCTGATGAATTTTTTGTTAAAAACGGAATTCTTTATAAACTTCATCAGGATGCCGAACTTTTAGTAGTACCACAAATGATGCAGAAAGAAATAGTGCTAAACGCCCATTCACAAGGTCATTTTGCTTCACAAAAAACCAAATTAACTGTTTCTCGTGAATTTTCATTCCTCAACTTAAGAAATTAGTTCAAGAATTATTTCGAACTGTATTCCTTGCATTTTGTCCTCGCGAAAATCTGGAAAACAAGAAGGATACCTTCACCCCATTCCAAAAGGTATGCACCCCTTGACTGTTACCATTGCGACTTTTTAGGACCTTACCAGCGACAAAAAAATGTTATAAGTATCTTTTTACAGTAGTTGATGCCTTTTCCAAATTTGTATGGATCTATCCGTGAAGTCCACCTCTACGAAAGATGCCTTAGACAAATTATCCTTGCAACAAACTACATTTGGCAACCCTTCAAAATCATTACTGACCAAAGGTAGCGCATTCACATCTTCAGAATTTCAAAGTTACTGCCAGGACACAGTCAATTGAAACATTTCAATAGCAACAGGTGTGTCCACGTGGCAACGGTAGGTTGAGCTTGTTCATGGCACAATTATTCCCGTTTTAACTAAGTTAGCTCTAGATGAACCTGACAAATGTTTAAATATGTCCCAAGATGCAACGTATCTTAACTAGTACCACCACACGCAGTACAAAATTCACCCTTCAACTTTTAATTGGTGTTAAAATGAAACAACAAGAGGATCTACAGATAAAAATCTTCTTGACGAGGAACACCACCAAAGAATTCTTGATGACAAAGAAGCGTTACGTATCGAAGCTAAACGAATATCCTCGTTTACAGGAAGAAAACATACGACAAGATAACAAACGGAGTAAACCGGCTTGTAAATACAGATCGGTGACAAAGTGGCCACTACAACGAACTCAATTTGGAACCGGATTAAAGCTCCGAACAAAGTCTTCGGAGCCATATGAGATCACGAACATCAACCCCAACGATCGTTACGAAGTTCGAAAGTTAGGACATCACGATGGTCCAACCATAACATCAACTGCAGCGGACAAAATGAAACAGTGGTGCAGAAACTGAACACCAATACCACTGTGTTGAACACTGCTTGATTTTTTGAAATATTTTTCCTTTTTCTGCTCTTTTTTTTTATCTTTTCAGAATTATTGTTGACAACCCAGCCGCGGACGTCTGGAAAGTCAGAACGGCCGTGTGAGAGTGAGTTTGGCAACACAACTGAACTATTACTACAACTTCCACTCCTATTACTGCGGCACGAAGGACTTTAAGCGGATGCGTTGTTCTGCAAGCTCCCGATGTTTAGCTCTTTTGATGCTTCTGTGTTTATTTTTTAATTTCATACTAAGTGTTAGTCCTGTCTTGTAAACATCGTCTAGTTTAATTAAATGTTCAAAATAATTAAGTCTAATGATTCACTTCTAAAGGAAGGAGTACTAACTCCTTCCTACATATATATATATACATATATATATATATACATATACATATATATATATATATATACATATATATACATATACAGTAGAGCCCCGATTATCCGCGGTGCGGATTATCCGCGAGAGCGAGTGCCGCGAAAAAAAAAATTTAATTACGAACCTCAAAAAAGCAAATTTTAATTTTTAATCCAAGCCAACTTACAAGGGAAACAATAGACCCTGTAAGGAGGTCTACGATGTTTAAGAAAATAAGCACAGTGGACTGTAAATAATATAACATAAATTTAATAGCGAGGCATTGTTTACCATTGTAAACACCGCTTGTTTCAGGAGCTCCGTGCTAGACAAATACAAAGTTCGTTCTGATGCATTCTTGCCACTAGAGGGCGTACATAGACAAATGAGTGGAGACGTTACGACATACATTACGTATCAGACCCTGCAGTGCGAACGTCGAAAATTATGCTGTACATTCTCTGATCACTGACCTTGATGAACCGAGCGGGCGAGTCCACTCTGTGAATTCCATTAGCCTTCCTCTCCCCCTCTACGTATTTTCTCGACCTGCCAGTTGTCTCAGTCGTCAGTAAGCGTGCTTATTGATCAGTCGTGTCTTATGTTTCTTTATAAGTTTCTTTGTAAGTTTCTTTATAAGCTTAGTGTTTAGTTAGTTCCTGAAATTGTGTAATACATAATGGCTGAAAAATGAAAGAAGGTTGTGTTAACGATTGCACAAAAACTTCAAATTATTTCTAAAATAGAAAATGGCGCTTCAAGGAAGCAGATGTGTTTGGATTACGGGATTGGGGAACAACTGTGCGAGACGTTTTAAAATAAAAAGACAAACTGTTGACTTTTTCATCAGTGTCTGAAAGTGCTTCTGGGATAAAAAAAACGAAAAACAATGAAGAAATCCACCTATAATGAACTTGACTAGGTATTAACGGAGTGGTTAGCTCAGGTGCGAAGTGAGGGCACCCCCGTGTCTGGTCCTTCAATTGCCGCTAAAGCGAAAATCTTTTTTGATTTGTTAGGCCATGAAGGAAATTTTGATGCTTCGTCCGGTTGGTTACATCGTATTAAGAAACGTTATGGAATTAGAGCGATTGGTTTACACGGAGAGAAGCTGAGTGGTGATCAACAAGCAGCTGAGGATTTTCAACGTGAATTTCAAGATTTTGTGTTGTCTGAGGATCTTTCATATGAACAAATTTATAACGCTGATGAATCGGGGCTTTTTTGGAAGTATCTTCCCACTCGTACTTTAGCATTTGAAAGTGAAAATCAAGCAGCAGGTCACAAAAGTAGTAAGGAAAGAATTACAATCTTGCCTTGCAGCAACACTGCGGGTAGTCAATATTTAGAGGACTTCAATATTTAGAGGAACAAGACGACGATGCACATCTGGCAAAAAAATCATGTTAAGGAAAGTACAATTTAGAATAAAGAAAAGGTGTTTTCAAAGCAAGAAGCAAAAACGAGTGACTGATTTTTTTTAAAAAGGTGTAACTGAACACTTTTTGTACATACAGTATGAATGTATTGTTTTTTGTCTACCGTTCTTTATATTAATGATTTAGACATAGAGCAAATGTGTCTGCTGTACTGTACATATGTAAGTATTTTTAAAGTTTTTTATGTTTTTGTACAATAAAACATAGTTTTTATGTTGAAGTATTTTTTTTCGTGTTTGCACCTCATTTTTAGACATTTTCGGGTTATCCGCGATTTTTGTTATCCGCGGTGCCCTTGACACCCAATTCCGCGGATAATCGGGGCTCTACTGTATATATATATATATATATATATATATATATATATATATACATATATATATATACATTATATAATATACATATATACATATATACATATATATATATATATACATACATATATATATATATATATATATATAATATATATATATATATAATATATGTATGTATATATTTAATACTATTGCCGTAAGCCTGACAAATGCTTGCACAAAAGAAAAACTACCATTATAAATGCTGTCATAGTAACAAGCTAATTACATAAGTATATAAGTATATTTATTTTATATGTCAATTCTATATTTGTAAAAAAACATCCATGAACTCCAAAACTTTAATAGTAAAGATCACATATTTGAGGTAAAATATTAAAATGTGCGAAGTGTGCTCGTAGTATCTGAACGAGGAACGGTTTTTATTCGTAAACAAGTGTAAGAGAGAGAGAGAGTTTGTTTGCATTTTACTGCCCGTTCTATGGGCTTTACAGGTCCCTTTAATTATTTTTCATAATACAATATCTAAATTAACGAGTTTTTTTACACGAAAGGCACACAAATTATATATATTTTGTAAGAGTAGAACCTTCTCTATTTTTTTAGATAAGTGAAAATTCAATATATTGATTTTTGTTTTACGTCTTTCTTCCCTTTAGCTTAGCATCTCTTTATATTTGTCATATGAAGGCGTTATTTATATAGTGGGTCAACTCAATTTTTGTTCATTTTACGATACAAAGGCATAAAGTGTAATGAGCGCTGAGAAATTACTGTCGAAGTCTGATTTATAATGCCCTCTGTTGGCAGCAGAAATAAGCTTGAGGAGTACTAGCTTTAAAATAAGATAGAAATGACTTGTATGAACATGACAATGAGGCTAAAACCATTTTTTTAAAAGTGGAGTTGGCCCACTATTAAAGTATTTAACAGTACATTGATAGATATGTAACAAAGCCAATATTTTATGTCTTTTTTATGCTTGTTTATGATTTCATTTTACTGTCTTCAATTACACTCATTTAATTACAAAAATTTTACATAACGGTATTAAAAAATTGGATTATTTCAAGGTATTATTTAATAGGAGAGAATATGCTTTCCAAATTCAGAAAATTTAAAGTATACAAACACCAAAATTATAAGCGATTAACTAAAGCAATTTATAGGTGCTTAGCATAAGAATCGAATATTATATAACATTATTTGTTAATGATTCAACTGCAAAGAGGCATCTGAAATCACCCTCGTAATTATTTTATTAAGCCTGAAACATTTCTTTTATTTTTTTAACCAAGGTTATATTAGAATACGAGAATATTTAACTTTTCCCTATAATAGAAATATCATTTACATAATCACAGTATTATTATATATAGGACTTTTAACAGGAAGTCTTTGATATTAGAAACATGTAAGCTTAGTGCAGTTTTGGGAATTTAAATAGTACATGATTGATGCTATTTTATTTTATGTACTCTGATTCATAATGCAGTTATTCATATGTTAACGCACGAACTGCAGTTACAGTAAATTAGCATGTACGTGTTAATACTGTGATTGTTGCATATACTTTATTCATATACTTAATTAAATGAATGATTGATATTTGTGATCGCCATAATTTTTTAATACAAAATGTGCAAATGTTCTTGCTTAAGTGAGCGTGCATGAAAACCTACCATTACAATCGAGTGTAGAAATGTAAATTTTTCTTAAAATATTATTTTCATATTTCATTATTTTAAAATTTACAAGAACTTATATTAAATATCCTGCTAATAAAGAGTCAGAGATGTGATAATATTTTTTATATGAAAAAAAATTATTTTACCAATATCAGTTTTTAACTTTTAGGGTTTAAGTTTGGGCTTTAAGCTTGTGCTTAAGTTTAAGCTTTAGCTTACGGGGCCCATTTTTTCCGATTCTCCTCTTTGGAACAGAAAATTTCATACCCCTTTTGTAACAACGGCCATTAAGGGGTTATATATTATATATATATTAAAAATAGTTATGAAGTAGTAAATAGTATTAGTTACATGGAGGATATTGTAGGATTTACAAGTTAAAACTTTTCGGATTTATTTAACTCTATTAACTTAGATGACTTACATAGTATCATTTTAAATCTATATGAACGATACGATTTACCTGAGTTTATTACACATAACCGATATAAACCTTTGTTACAGCTAGTTTTAAAAGAAACTTATTTATACAATGGCAGGGATATATATAAACAGATTCATGGGTTCCCTATGGGAGGGGGATGCTCATCAATTCTTGCTGATATCTATCTACATAATTACGAAACAGGAACTTGTTTATTAAATGAAGTAAAGTTTTTTAGGTATGTGGATGATATTTGGTATGCTTCTATATTAATAAAGAGACAAGGGGGTGTCGAGATCATCACGTGACCGTAACGCGACCGGGCGGACCACTCCTCGAAAAAAAATGGCCGACAAATATACAGGAATCGGTGTATCCTTAGCTGCTGCTGATCATTAAATCGCCCTCATTTAATTTTTAATGATAGTACAGAAAAAATAAAACCAGATTTAGAGGCAGAAATTTACTTTCTTTCAAATGAGGGAATTAAAAATGTTTAAGAATTTTTTTCAAAATCGACGTTTTGACGGTAGTTGGATACCTTAAATGATAATTTATTTTGTTATTTTTCAGGTTTTCAACTATAATTTCATATAAAATTATTTGATTCATATAAACAAGTTACATTACTTCGTTTTAATTATACTTCTTTTATCTTCCAGAAAATCTTTTCAAGTTTTATTTGAAGTAATACACTTTCACCTTCTTCAAATAAATGCATATTTATATATTTTAATATCCAATAATTACACTGTCGGCGATAAATTTATCGTTTATGTTTTATCCATCGTATACTAAATAAATTCACCCCATTTCCTTTTAAATTTCTGTCGCATTCATCTAAATTTATCTGTATAATTCTTGCTGCTCTTCCAGTTGAATAATTCAAGTCTCCTAAAGATAATTTAAGCGTATAATAGAAGAAAAGTACTTAAAAGAAAAATTATCTTAATTTATTACAATTCTCATTAGAAGGAACATTATAAGGCATATTTCCGAAATAAAGCGTAGTATGATTTACGTGGTACAAATAATTGATTTTCAATAGGACAAGATATAAATCAGCCTCTGGAATTTTGGTCCATATTAAATGTGCGATATAAATCAATTATGTCATAAATCATATCAATCATATTCGGTAGATGTCTTCTCGGTGTTCGTAGAAACATAAATCTCTGTGGAATCCAAACTTTCCGAATTCTCTAAAATTTCTTACGCAATGCGAATAAACACATATATGTTAGTAAATACGTAAATGGGATAGTAAATATGATTTTATTCTTTAATATAATTGCATGTGTATTTCATTTGTCTGTACGAATTCAGGGTAAGAAACGTATAAGCCTATATAATTAAAGCTTAAAATGCATTTCTTAAAATATGAATGTGTGAAAGTGAATGAGATATAGTTTTATATATTCAAAATTACATTTCTCATTTCTAAGAATTAAACAGTATCTTTTTAAAATTAACATTTTATTTACCTATGTATTGTTAAATATCTTTATAAAGTACTAGTTGTTTCCCATCAAAACATGATGGCTAAATAGTAAATGAATGTACTACTACAAATTATACTCATCACATCATTGCCACATGTTGAAAATCCTAATAAAGTGCAGAAACAAGCTAATATGTTTAAGCTGCATCGTACTTAGCGACTATCTAAAGCCATATTTAAAAATGACGCTGAGCATGAGCAGAAAATAATGTTTTTAATTGTAAATTATCACTAATCAAACAGCGCGAAATAAACAATTTCCATCTGGTTTTATCTTATATTTCACAAAACAATCATCATAAACATAAAAATAGCACAGATAGATCTAGAGAGACTCCTCGGAATAAACATGTTTATCATTAAAACATGTCACTGAGTATGCGCATAAACAGTGAGTTTCTAAAGCCAGATTTAACCATGCCCGTGAGCATGCGCAGAAATCCATTTTATTGTAAATTATCGCTAATTAATAGACATTGCGGTTACAAAAACAACATTTGACAAATTTACACATTACAGTGCTTCGTTTAAGACTAAAATGAGGTAAATTGATGCAGTAGTTTTCTCTCACGGACTGCTCAAAATTCCGGCTTAGAAACTTAAATATAGATAAACATATAAATTTGGATATTCGGACATTTTGACATAAATTGGACATTTATGGACATGTCTCATTTTATCTTATTGTCCTATGATTGCAACCATTTTCGATTAGAAACATGATTACATCCAAGGGATTGTTGCCTCAAAAGAAATATTTTTTGGTATGTTTATTGAGAGTAATACGGTGATGTTCTGCTTCACGAGGGCTAATTGAGAGTGGCTGACTACTTAAAGCCGATTCCGAACAGTTACAAACATCACTGTCATTAGTGGGACTCGAATCCCCATACAATGGGTTTGAGTATTGTTGCCTCGTTCTGTTTGTCTTTAGGTTCTTTTATTGAGAGAGTAACGGTTATTTTTTGCTATACGAGGGCTGAATAGACCAGAACCTACCGCTTAAAGCCGATTTTTAACGGCAACAAACATCAGTGCCAACAGCGGGAATAGCACCGACAGACCTAGATACCAATTACCAAGCTGTGTCCAAGCTGTTCGGCCACGGTCCACTAAGATTATATATATATATATAATATATATAATATATATATATAATATATATATATATATATATATATAGATATATATATATATATATATATATATATATTATATATATATATATATATATATATTGTTAGATATTATTGTTGGCACTAGAATTGTGATCGCCAAGTTGCCAATCCCCACTTGACCAATCTGTAGACGCCGTCTAACGGCCAAAACGATATGTGCTGTTAGTCTTTGTAATGTATCTGTCCGTGTTGCCTGCTGTAGTTATTTGTTAGAAAATAACAAATTAACTTTACTAACAATTTATGTAGAAGATATTTTAATTATGTCGGAAGATCCTGAAATGATTCTTAAATTGAGAAAACACCTAGAAAAGGAATTAGATGTTAAATATGTAGGATTAGTAAAACATTGTTTAGGGATGGATTTTGAACAAGGGAGAGAAATTATTACAATTAGTCAACAGGGTTACATCAGAGATTTATTAGCACGATATTGTATGGCCGAAGCCAATCCCGCTTCTACTCCCATGGACATAAATGTTAAATTGGAGAAAAGCGTCACCCCAACAGAAAATAATTACCCTTATCGTGAATTAATCGGAGGACTTACGTGTTTATCAGTAAGTACCAGGCCAGATATAGCGCACACATTTAGTAGGCTAAGCCAGTTTTTGTCATGCTATGATAAAACCCATTGGATTGCAGCAAAACGTGTGTTACGCTATTTGAAGGGTACGATGAATTATGGATTAATTTTTAGATATACTGATAATAATTTGACTGGTTATACTGACGCAGATTGGGGAAATTATGTAGAAGACAGAAGGTCTTACACTGGCTACTGCTTCATTTTAAGCGGAAGTGCGATTTCTTGGGAATCAAAAAAAGCAGAGAACGGTAGCTCTTTCCTCAACTGCGGAGGAATATATGTCATTAACTGAAGGTGTTAAGGAGGCAATTCATCTTCGTAATATTTTGATAGATTTAGATTTAAAAGATTTAGCAAATGTAAATATGTTCACTGATAATGCTGGCGTGCTTAAATTGGCAGAGATTCCTGTACATCACAATCGGACAAAGCACATAGACATACGACATCATTTCGTCCGACAAGCTTTAAAGGATGAACCTGTAAACCAGGGGTGTCAAACTCGAGGCCCGCGGGCCGCATGCGGTCCGCGTCGAACATTTTTGCGACCCGGCCAATATATTGGCACAATATATATAATAAAATAACCGACGCAGAATTATAAGACAGGAAGAATTCGCTAAATGTATTTTTAATGATACTCTTTTTTGCTATTATTAAACAAAATGCATATATTATGTTGAATATACTGTAATTAGTATAAACATACGTTCTATTAATATTGATTTTTTTGCGGCCCACCTATAGTTAAACCTTGTTTGTTTAGCCCAAGGTAGCCTTTGAGTTTGACGCCCCTGTTGTAAACGTAAGTTACGTACCTACGGAAAGTATGGGTGCAGATATATTCACGAAAGGACTATGTAAACAAAAGCATTTCAACTACTTAAATATTTTGGTATTGATGATACTTGTGTATCAAATGATTGACAACGTGTGTATTGAGAAGAAGTGTTGGCGCTAGAATTGTGATCGCCAAGTGCCAATACCCACTGACCAATCTGTAGGACGCCGCTTAAACGGCCAAAACGATATGTGCTGTTAGTCTTTGTAAGGTATCTCTCCGTGTTGCTTGGTGTAGTTTGTGTTTCTTAATGTGAGGCAATAAAATATGTGTAATATTATATTTGTATTTTATTACCGCATCCCACATCAACAATTATTATATATCCTCTTCAATAATAGTGCACGATTTGGAAAATTTTAATAATCATTTCATTTATGGTGGCTTAGAATTATTTAGTTTACCGGTGACAGTGCTTAAAAAGTTACGTAATATTGGGGTGAAATACATTACATTTCAAATCCTCTTTTCGAAAGGATTAACGTTAGTATCTGAGTAATCCTCCTATTTTCAAACACGTTCTATGAGGAATATTAATAACTACAATTTATGATAGTAATTTTCGTGAATAATATTTCATACTGTTTTCAGTTAGATGAGTTTTATTGTAGTTGTCTGTAAAACATCGACTGTAATATCCCCTTTCAATCGTATTTAAGTTTATCCATCATCTTCATTCAAGCGAGACTGTGGTTTTAGGCTATGATTGAGAATATATATATATATATATAATATATATATATATATATATATATAGATATATATAATATATATATATATATGTATTGAAAGAGAGAGAGAGAGAGATTGAGATATGTTACCATCAATGTGTGAAATCAAGCTTTGTAAGAATGCATATGAATTTTATAGAATGCTGATATTCAGACGTCAAATGTATGAAACCGATTAATAATTTTACACATTGCCTATGCATTCTATTCAATGCCAATACAAATTCGCAAAGAAAAAATCCCGCCAGTGACTTTTATATTGTGAGTAATGCACGAAACTTTCGACTCTCTTCTCAACCGCAGAGCTTGGTGTACTTCCACCATTTGCACTCCCGTATTTATGAGAAAAAACTGAGTTTCATTGTGCATGGTAAACTCTGACCAATTGTCCTAAAATGAATCACCGCATGTTGAAATGCACCGATGATTCTAGGAAGAACTATCTAAAGTTTGAGCCTATACTGCTAAATTTCGTGTTTTTCTAACGAAACACTTACAAAAGTTTAGTGAAAAACGTGAAATGGCTCAGTTGAATAATGAAAAAGTACCATAATGACTATTGGCTGCTAAATCGATATAACTTGGTAGCGGTAGAAAACAAAACTAATCTGATTTATCATGTTAAAGAAGGCTTCAGTGCAATCCAGTTTTACTTCATGAACTCTGAGTTTTTAACGTACTTTATAAGGTTCATCTGACAATTGGCCAAGGATGCTTGGGATAGTACTCCGTAAGAACTTTTACCCGATACAAGATACTTATACTTCATGATTGAACTCTACACCCACCTTTTAGAAGTGTGCCAGAAAAAACAGAAAGTTGCTAAAAAGGGTAGGTGATTTTTTTTTTCAATTCTCCATTGTCAGGTCGATTTCATCGAATCCACCCAACCTGACTGGGATACAAGTTAATAATGGTGTAAAGATCATCCACTAATTTTGTGGTTCTTAAATATCTGACAAGAATAAGTATCGTTCATCGTAGTTGACTTATTTACGTTAGTGGGAGCACCATCCTGTGGCAGTCCGACAAGAACAGAGAATTAGCGAATGATATGGTAAGCAACATAAGGAGTACTGGCAAACTTTTTAAATCATCCTTGACAAGCGTCACCATTCTCAAAGCCATAGTAGCGACAATAGTGCTCATCTGGCATTCAAAATATAGCTGGTATTTGGATGCAATATGAATAACTACTGGTAGACCTAGGGAAGGCTTTTCGGACAACTTATGAAGAATAGGGGCCTTATATTGTGGGAGTTAAAGGAAGACCAATGAGTGCAAAAATAAAATGGGTCTCACAACGTTCTCAATACCCCCAAGATGCTTTGCAAGTCATACTGACTGAGGTACAACTGGAAAAAAAATAATGGAAAACTTTGAAAAAAAAGACTCCGCCTATGCGGGAGAGACCCCTATGACGAAACCAAGCTGAGATTGTAGCCCATGATGGAAGATACCAAAGTGGGGGAGACGACATGGTTACCAAACAGGCTTCCATTTCTGCTACCTGTTTGTGTCTGTTTAAGGAAACAATCGGTGCTCCTACAAACAAAACTCTCACCTAAATGTTATGCCATCTGTGGGCATGCCAATAATACGATAGAGATGAGAATATAAATCTATTGTGATATTTTGTGCACTCTTTCCTTCGATATTGACAATGCTGTCAAAAGTAAAATTGGAAAAAAAATTGTTTATTGAAATACAGGCTAAAAATTAAAATGAATCTGACAAAAAAAATTCCTTCTGAATCTTTGGGGTCAGGTGTGAATTCAAATTCCTGACGTCTATGAGGATGAGTTTGACTCGAACAAACTGCAATGACTAAGGCAGATGAGGATTTTTACTGACATTGAACTACTCAAGAAATTTTGAACCACCTTTATGTTCTTTGAAAACTATACTCACTTTGTTTTCAAAGGGCTTAATCTAAGTAGATAACGTCCCCAATCATGAATACGTCTTCGATGAGCTGCTATCACTCAGCCCACAGAAAATGGTCAATGATTCGTGAGGTTATGTGCAAGACCAATTGCCAAATATGAAGTGCTCTTGTGAGAAAGAGACAATTAAATGTAATTTAAAATGCCATTTAGGCCATCCTATTGCAAGAAATACATCAATACTGGTCCTATTCTATTGTTTTATCAGTAAGAAAGAAAGTCCTGTACTTCTTGTACTTTATTTTGAATTTCTTGTTTCATTTATATGTACTTCTCCTCAGTGAAGGCAGTTTCATGAGCCATTTCATACTTTTCCCAAAATAGTACTTGTCATTCTAATAATGCCTAGAAATTATAAACAATGTAAAAGGAAAACTACATAGAACATAAGGATCACACAAAGATTTCATACCTTGCCTAAAAACGTCACGCATTCATTCGATTACATAGGCATTCCTTAGGATGAAACATTTCACAAATTGCCGAATCAGACTCCGGCATGATTATGTAGCGAACTGAGGTTCGTAGATTCACCAGTAGATGACGAACCACCAGGTATACATCACTCTTACATAAACAAAACAATGCAATTATTGAGCATTTGATGATGATGAGATATGTACACTGCACAGATGTAAGATGATCTTCGTAAATTAGGAATCACACTCGATTTAATCGGCGTGGGGCGGAGTAAGAACACAGAAGTCCGCTAGGCTAGCAGAACTGGTTCTGCTTCAATGATGAAAGAAACGGCACTTCGTCCTGATGGGGAAAAAGGCTCCCCACTAATATCAACGGGCGGTGACCACTACACGCACCCGGTAGCGATGAAAAATTAATTAGGAGAAAGGACTCCTCACTGGAAAATAAGGTAGCAAAGGCTACTTGCCACGAAGACTGGTCTCCGACAAATTAGCGAGTATGTTTACTCCTGCAGGAACTAAATCGTCGCTGCAAACAGTCACAAGGGACTCTGAACCTCTAATGGCGGCAACCCGGCTGCTCTTAAACTGGATCCGCTACGTGTCAAGAACTAAAAAGACGCAAGCCACGACTGAGGGGTCCATTCTCTTTTATAGAAGAGCCTCCACCGGATATTGCATCACTCTCCGGAAAGTCGAACGATCTAGAACAAGTGAGTAAACGGAAATGGGTTTCCTGGGGCGATAATGAAATATTTTCCCCGGGTCTAAAGCGGCCCCTTTTTAGTTTGTCCTCCAAGCCACTTCAATGAGTCTCAAAGGGCCGCTTCGGTAAAATGCGAAGGGCACGAGTCCTTTTGTTTAGGCACGCGACGCCTCCAGGATGCTGCTTAACAACTGATAGTTCATGAATGAAGCACCTGGAGTCTCCTGTCATCTATAACTGACCAGCGGTGTCACCCGGCGGCGATGACTAAATCAAGAAAAATGACCGATGTCCCCTAACGTTCTGTGGAACAAGTCTATCGGATGAACAAAGGGAAAATGCCGTCAGCATTTTGCCACCTAAGTTGTCGGATTCTTTTGATGAGTCTCAGGCCGAGATAGAAGAATTTCTTTTGTTAACGGAGAGGTTGAAATGCAATACTCTACAATATATATATTATATATATATATATATATAATATAATTATAAATATTATGCCGGAAAAATATATCCGGATATATATATATATATTATATAATACATGCTAATCATGATGTGTGTTTTATTATTTGGAATCCGGAAATAAAACGAAGGTATATATTTAAAGGTACAATAACGTTCCATTTTTCTCGAATGAGGAATAATATAGAGTCGATTTAACGGTTAGCTGCGAGATAAAAAACATCCTGATGTTATATCATTTTTTCTCTCGGAGGGAAAAGATATAGATTTTCTATTGGTCTTCTACACGATTTTAATTCCTCATATCTCCTTATCTCTGGAGTCCCTCGTATATGTTTCAAGGACGAAATGTTATCTTTAAAATCCTATATCATGTAAATGGATTCCTTTCAAACACTTTCCATTTTCTCCAAAAATAGTCTCAATCCCTTTTTGAGATTGTAGATATTGCTTTTGTATGATGTTCCCTTTTGTATGTTTGATTTCCTTTTTCCTCGACCGCTAGGCAAAATGCAAGAAATATGAAATATATATTATATATATATGATATATATATATATATATATATAATATATATATATATATATGTGTGTGGTGTGTGTGTGTGTATATATGTATATATAAAATTGTATATGTGTGTGTTTATGTGTGTACTTTTGACCAATTTGTATAAGGTAAGTTTGTAACACAAGGAATTTTTGGCTTTCAGATAAAACTAACATTAAAGAAATATAACTCGTGGAGCAAAGAATGTATATGTACGTAGGTATGTATGTATGTATTTATGTATGTAAATGCAAACTTTTTGTTTTGCTGTGTAAAAATACTATTAATGCTGAAAGTACCAATCTAGATTTATCCTATGTAACATTACAAATAACTCTATAACACATGGTCTACTATCCCAAGCAAGATTTATTTTATGCTTTCGGTACGTAAACTTTTTGTTATGCCATCCAATAAATCTCTCTAGGAATCTGAATACTTTAATAAACAGCCAACCATCTCATTTTTAGAGTCCTATTTCTCTATAGAATTAAATGTATGAAAGAATGTGTTTTCCTCACTTTAAAATAAGATATAATCTCTGAATTCCAGTATCCAGATAGGTTCAACTCGGGTTTCATGCATTCCTGGTCATTTCGAGTTTGATCGTAAATGTGTTTTTTTATTATAAACCATATTTCTTGCATCTGCAAGGAATCTCCTCGCATAAAGTAGATCTTTGTCAAAAGTCGCATAGTAGCTCTTTGTCCTAAACTTTTGGATACCCAAATTGCGTATAATTACGATTTGAAATGTTTATCTTGAATAAGACAGGAGCTCATATTCTAAAACTTCCTTTGGCGTTTTTCGAGTTGAAGAAACAATGAGCTTGAAAATGAAATGAATGTGAGAAGAGGGGTCAATCCATTTCAAATCACCAAATTTGGCAAGGTAAATTTGCTCGACATTTTTAATTTTCCTAATTTTTTATTCAAGTATTATTCATGGTTTTATGAGTTTCAAAACATGGTTAAATTTTTTTTTGACCTTACAATTTTTTTGGGTGGCCATTATTAACCAGCTACGGAGTCATTTTTGGTGAAAAAACGTGTTTTACGGAAAATGCTGTTGCTGCTTTATTTTAATACCTATCAAGATGAATAAAGTACTAAAATGTTCAGCATAAAATTTTCTACATTTTATGTTACTACAGAATTTCATTAGATTTAAGGATGTAGGCCAAAAAATGTTTTAATATGTTAGAAATAAAAGGTCAAACACCATATTTCGCTACCCTTATTTCTTTTGAAGGAAATTAGACTCGCCTTAATTATTTTTTTCTTGCACAAACCTCTCATAGACTACCCTCTTGTAAAAATTTCAATCTTAAAAAACCTTTTTTTTTCGTACAGCTTACCAAAAACCGTGTTAAGCCTGTTTTTCTCAGTTTTCACTAACTAATATCCCAAAAGGACTGAGCAAAAAATTCTGAAAACTGAGGATGATAAATATCTTTGTAATATAAAGATACCATATAAATTATATGAGTGATATTTAACTGGTTTTAGAGTAGTAGAACATTAAATTTGTGAAAAAAATTGTGATAATTTTTTCGGACTAGCCACTTTCAAAATCAGTATTAAAGTCTGTTGTTATTGTCTCGACAACAAAAACAAATGTTTTGTTTGACCTAACCCTAAAACTTGTCCCTGAAGCTTATATGTCCCTGACGGTAATGAGTTAGTGGATGAAAATAATTTGTATCAAGTGAACTCAATATGTGTTACATTGAAGTTGTCACCAATCAGTAAAATAATGAAATTGAATAAAGAAAAGGGATTATCAACTTTACAGAAAAAGAAAGATAAAATTTCAATAGCTGCAAAAAGAAAATTGAAGATTTAGAGATACAACAAATCCAGACCTGCTCTAAATCAGCTTAAGTGAGTATGAATTTGATCTACTAACTAAAAGAAAAATGCAGGTTGGTGAATTGAGATAAAACAATTAAAATCATTTGTCTCTTACCAGATTTATGGTCAGTAAAAAAATTATGGAAAATTTTGGTATTTCTGAGTATCTTGTAAGTCAAACAACACATTAATTAAGGAGCAAGTGATCCAGCTAAACCTCTGTAACAGACCAGTTGGGCACAAGATAAGTGGAAGAAGTGTCAACTGTGTGATCGAGTTTTATCAAGATTATGAGAACACTTCCTCTCTCCGGGTAAAAAGAAATGTGTCTCAGGTAAAATTAACAAAGTGACGGTATATAAACAAAAAAGGTTAGTATTGATACCCTTAAATGAGCTTTTTAGTCTTTACAAACAGAGATATCCAGAACATATTTGGTAGATCAAAGTTCTGTGCCCTCTGGTCAAAATGGTGTGTTCTGCCTGGAACATCTAGCACTCACAGTGTATGCAAATATCCCCAGATTGTTAAACTGATGAGAGGAAAGGGCAAAAACTAAACACCAATTACTGGACTTTGTTAGACTTCTTCGTGTTTGACATTGAGTGGTGAAACCTGCATGCTGAATAAGTGCTTGGAATGTGCTGGACCCGAAGTACTTCCTGGAGTCTTAATGAATGTTATTGATAATGTACCTGATGAAATTAGTTTCAAACAGTGGGTGAAGACAGATAGAGCTGATCTTATCACACAATTTTTACCTAGTGATCAGTTTCTAGAAACTCTTGTGGAAAAACAGATCTCATAAAAATCACATAATTTTATATCAAAGGTCCAAGCTCAACACTTTAGAGAACTGAAAGAGAATCTTACAGATTTTGAATGTATATTTATGAGAGACTTCTCAGAGAATTATGTTTTTATGGTCCAAGATGAAATTCAAAGATTTCATTTTACGAATACACAGGCTACACTACATCCTTTTGTTTGTTATTGTAAGAAGCAATCAAATCTGTTGTAAAAGTATTTGTATTATTAGTGACCACCTTATACACTATAAAACAACTGTGTATACATCTCAACAACATATTATACATGAGGTGAATAATGTATCTAGAATACAGATGATTATTTAATTTAGTGATGTGCAAGCAGTCACTACAAAAAACAAAAAGAATTTCATCAATGTCTGCCAACACAAACACGATTTTGGCATAGCAGCAGAATGGAACTTTTTTGTCACATAGCACGGAAAAAATTCTTGTGGTGGTACAGATGAAACCACGAAACGGGAAGTAACAAGAGCCAGTCTTCAAAGACTTTACAGTGATCAAATACTCACACACCAAAATACGTTTATGGTTTTTTCAGCGGAAATATTAGGGATAAATTAGATTTTTATCTCGACAGAGAAAATAATGCAAAAGAACCTTTATTTAAAAAAAAGATTCGAATGTTGTGTACCAATTCCAGGAACTTGAGGTTATCATTGGTATGTACCCATAAGTGAAAATCAAATTAGGTGCTATACTACTTTGAAATGCCACAGATTTGAAGATTTCAAAACCTCAATTGAGTTTACAAAAACCTCATCCTTTGACGATAACGACAGCATGGCATACATTTATGAATTGGGGATAGGTAAAGTTAAAGAGAAAAGTGCAGAAGACAATGACATTTTAGTGCCCTTTTTTCCTTCATCAGAACCTGCAACTACATTTAAGTTATCAAAAAAATTATGATGTTTGGGTTTCTGTCACTAAATCCTATGCAAATTGACACCTATCGAACTAACAACTATTTCTGGACGAACATTCATATCTTAGGAAAGATATGCAATGAAATTTCCGCACTGTTTAATACTGTAAATAGATTTTAAAATGCAATAATGTAAATAAAAGAAGGCATTCACATATTTTTATAAGCAATTTTTAAGTCAATGTACAAAATAAAATCATACTACTATTTTTAATACTTTCAATGTTGATGTTCTTTTAATTGCAATAAAACATAAGGGATACGATTTATTCATGTAGGTTTTAGCATTTTAAAATTAAGAACCATCTTGGGTAATTTTTAAAAAAATAGAAAGCATCATATAGAGAAAAGTTAAAACTTCCTTTCTCTGGACGGAAGGGAATTAAGCCTGTTTTGGGCAGTTTTCACTAATCAATATCTCAAAGGGACGAGTAAAAAATAAATAAAAACTTAGGATAATAACATCTTTGTAATATAAAGCTACCATATAAATTTATGAGTGATATTTAAATGGTTTTTTAAATACAGTTCACTAAAATGCCACAAAAACTCTGCATGCTGCAAAAACATGGTTTTGATAAGCTGTAGAAATAAAAGAAAAGGTTTTCAAGATTGAAATTTTTAAAACAAGTAGCCATATAAGAGATTTGCTCAGAAAAAAATATTTAAGGTTAGTCTGATTTCCTTCATAGAGAATAAGGGTAGCGAAATATGGTGTTTTAACTTTTATTTCTAACATTGTAAAACATTTTTTTGGCCTATATCCTTAAATCTAATGAAACTCTGCAGTAACTTAGAATGTAGAAAACTTTGTGATGAACATTTTGTTTCCTATACATCTGTGATAGGTATAAAAATAAAGCAGCTATAGCATTTCCGTGGAACACCATTTTCACCAAAAAGTGACTCCGAAGCCGAATAAAAGTGGTCGCCAAAAAAATTACAAGGTCAAAAAAATTTTAAATCGTGTTTTAAACTCATAAAACTATGAAGAAAACTTGGTTAAAAAATTAGGAAAATTAAAAATGTCGAGCAACACCCTCTTGGTGATTTGAAATGGATTGCAACAGAGGTCATTTTACGCTAAACTATGCTCCAAAATAAAGTCTGTAGACCTTTTTTTCTACGTGAATGTAGTTCGGATTTCAGTATTAGAATCCATCGTTAGTCTGCGTGTGAACATTTTTGGTCTTTTCCTCGATCTACGAAACTCACAAAATGTTCAGTTACCCATTTAGGTATAAGTATTTCGTATATGGATATTTACCATTCTACTTAAGTATTCCCTCTTACTTACTACATCAAAAGGAGCTGTTTTTGAAATAAACATTTATCTTCAAACGGAATTATACGTCTCTGATGAGCTGACATTCACCGTTACATTTTTAATCTCCTGCATCTTTTCATATAAACTGGAAAATATACTGCTATATAATACATTAATAATTAAATATGCTCAATTATTCAGAAAACTGTCCTCATAAATACTTAATGCCGGACCTGTCTGCACGTATGTAATATATATATATATATATATATATATATATATATATATATATATATATATATATATATATTTATTTATTTATTTATATTTATACACACACATATATACAGAATGCCCACTTAAGTCCCTTCCCACCCTCTTAACTTCGGAACGGCTGCTGCTATATTCATAAAAGTGGTGTCTAGGTATAGTAAAGTAGCCATGAGCTACTGAATGAACCACCTACCGCGCCACCTGGTGGAAAACTGCAGAATTCGAACTGTAGAAATTAGCATTCCTATCTCGAAAATGGAACGAGATAGGGGAAAAATGTGATTTAAAAAGTTGTAGAAAATGATCGATTTAGTACGAAAAGATACCTTGTGGACATTAATGAGAAGACTACAACGGTTAAAACGCGCATTTGTTTTTTCGTGATTTCTACACTGTGACGTGACAAAAGGATCTGAGAAAGAAAAAAAAACCACTAATTTAAACAATATACCTTTATTTGAGATGTTTAAACTTCTCACCGTCAGCTACAATACACATTTGGATCCTCGTTTGAATCTCACGTTGCCACGTTGGAGCATAGAGTGTGACACGTTTGGCAAACAAAGCGTCCGTAATGCATCATTTAAGGTCCTACAATGTTTGTGGAGGGGTCGCATACACCTGCTGTTTCAGGTATCCAGCAGGAAATAGTCTAGTGGAGTCAGATCAGGCGAACGTGGAGGCCACTCTTCGAAACCGCCATACCCAATTATTTGGACCCCGAATTCCTTGACGAGGTACCTGCTTCACTGGAGATCTCAGCTTTGGAATACTCAGCCATGACCACGAGCATTAACATACTACAACCCCAAGAAGATGTCTCTTTTATAGCTGTCTCGGGTGAACAGGCGTGACGTTTTCTTACGTATTTGCATACTGCAAAAATTTGAACACCAAGCGCAAGTTGGCGTTGAGTTGATGCGACAACTATTTTACATGATCTAAGTATTGTCTACTCTGTTTATAAAGACAATCAGTACAAGGATAGAACCCTCGAGGTTTTGAACTGCGGGTCCTTTTGATTGGGGATCAAAAGCGATATACCACTGTGCACATTGCGGTGTCGTGTTTTGCCCGAAAGATAATTATTTCTCCTTTCGTTCAAGTTTCGTGCCGTCACAGTGTAGGAAATCACGAAAAAACAAATGCGCGTTTTAACCGTTCTAATCTTTGCATTAATGTCCACAATGTATCTTTTCGTACTAAATCGATGATTTTCTACAACTTTTTAAATCACATTTTTCCCTATCTCGTTCCATTTTCGAGATAGGATTGCTAATTTCTACAGTTCGAATTCTGCAGTTTTCCACCAGGTGGCGCGGTAGGTGGTTTCATTCAGTAGCTCATGGCTACTATACTATATCTAGACACCACTTTTATGAATATAGCAGCAGCCGTTTCGAAGTTAAGAGAGTGGGAAGGGACTTTAGTGGGCATACTGTATATGCACATATGTATTATTTGTTTGTTTACCTATCATCAGAATTTTTTCGTAAATTGGAAAATGTCTAAGACTATCGAATTTAAAAGGATGATGATTAAATTTATTTGAAGTCAGTCATTACACTATATATCCACTTTAATTGATAAACAATTTAGTATTCAACAAATTTCTGAAATTAGAGCACTATATTTAAATACATAACACATAACACTCTTAACATACTACTAAACGTCTTCGATAAAATTTCATCTCATATGATGTGTTCAGTATTTCTTATTTTCTATATAACTTATATCATCTATTTATAAAAAAAAACCCAATAATCATTTGTTCCTTTCTGTAGTATAAAATTACTCTTCGAACCAAGTATAAAAAAATGAAAGAATTTAATCTCCTCATCATAAATCAGTGCTATTTTTCAGTACGCAATATCGAAGAAAATTACAGTTTCTATCTGTGCTTAGAAAAGAAAGAATCTTTTTTTACTTCTTTTTAATACCCTTATTCCAATTCTGGAAACTTTGATATGTTTTTAAAATTTCATTCAGCGGTATTTATATCGGTGGATTAAACAAACTGAATAAAAACGCACTAATGGATACACATACATCTATCTTCATAATAGATTCCCTCTCATAGCCGACTACTAATACCTTGTAGATATATGAAACGTTGCCATAAAATGTTCAAAATGATAAATTTCTTATGAGAGGATATTTTCTTTGGATGGCATGTTTTCCTTCAAAAGTGAAATATCCTTTTATACGATATATCCTCACCGAGTCTATCGATCGAATTCCGGTTTCATGACTTCATATTAAAAAAGATTAAACGAGAAAATATGTATTCAGAACTTCATTCTTAGGTATATCTAATCTTGTGCTTGTCGTTTGTGTTTCTCAAACCGATAAGTCTCTTAGAGGGTAATTATTTACACATATGCGATGGTTTAATCCATGCATTCATTCTTTCTTTTTTAAAAGCGTAATGCGATATCTTAGAGGATAGATAAATTTAATTTGAATATGCTAATGAAAGTTTTGAAATATATGATTCCATTTTAGTTGTCTTCACGGAAACACGTGGTTTTAGCAATGGTGGAATGTAGATATTTTGTTGATCAATATCCTATGGGATCTCTACCAGGCATTTGACGTTAATAAAACATTCACACCCTCCTTTTTTCTGCTTAATTTATGTTTATCATAATATGTTCAATCAGACATAATACACAATTTTTTTCTATGTTTAACAACGGACGTGTCTAAGTAAAAAAAAAAACATCAAATATCAGATAAGAAATATCGTTTCCATTAAGAGTACTAATAATTCATATGGCTACTAATAATAATTATAATAACAATTATCAAAATAGAGAGATAATTACTATTATAACTATTACTATTACTCTTGTTCTATGAATTAGCACTGTTCCAATTGCAACCAGCATTTCGTTTCTATTTCTCAATTATATTACACTGACACGTCCGGTGATATTATTTATATATATTTATTTATATATATATATATATATATATATGTATGTATGTGTATATATGCAATGTTTCGTACCCTATTGCTTCCAGCATTTGTGTCATTTTTCCTGAAAATTTTCTGTATCGATTTTGATCTGTTTACTTAACAATTCCTTATGTTGCAAAAATAAAAACGTGGGAGTAATTAAATTTTGCAAAGTTACTGCTCCTTC